>JAWWTY010000077.1:26150408-26229729 GCA_035222235.1 Margarornis squamiger | reverse complement strand
TTTTTTTTTTTTTTTTTTTTTTTTTTTTTTTTTTTTTTTTTTTTTTTTTTTTTTTTTGGTTTTTTTTTTTTTTTTTTATTAAGTCCTGTTATTCCTGTTTTATGGGAAGGAGGAACAAAACCTGATTATACTTAATAGAAATATTTCCCCAAAATACTTTGAAAAATATTAATTGCTTTTCTAGGCTCTGATACACAGTTTTATATGAAAGATAGCCTGATAGTGCAATAGAAATGGATGGAAAATAAGGCTGGTTGTACCATGTGGCCATTTCCAGAATAATACATTGTGAGCTGCAAGGTCATGTATTTCTTGTGACTTAGTGTCATTAGAGTTAGGTTGTGCCATAGGGAGTAGCAGCAAGTAAGTGATGTGAGCAGATATTAAATAATGCCAGCGTTTCTGTATTTTGAATACATAGCTACTGGATTAAAAGAAAGACCAGTTCCTGGAAAGAGGTCACAGGTCTGGAACTCTCCCTCTCTCCTGTCCCACTTCTAGCCTAGTATTTCGTGTTTGCTATCTCTCCATCTGACTTTTTGTAACTCTTGTTTTTGTGGCTATTCAACAGGAAACTTTGACAGTGTAAGAAAATATTGTGACTCCTCCTCCATCTGCTGCCCTTTGATGTTCTCCCTCCTCAAAACTTTGGCATCCTTCTGAGAAGGGCCTGTCCCTATGACCAGAATCATAGCAATGGACATAAACGCTGGGTTGTTAGGCAAAAAGTAATTGCTGCCTTCTCTGTTGTTTAAACACTGAATGGCAATGGAGTAAGTTAGTAAGTACCTATATCTCAAGCAGGGTGTTAATGAACACGTGCAGTGCCTAAGTTTAGGAATGTGGAGGCTTTATAGTTAACTAAGGTGTTTAGGGAATAGGTTTAGGAGTTTCCATTAACTGAGTTTTAGGTATGTTAAGTGTGCTGAATCAGCATTTTAGGCTGTTGTCTTAAATGTTTGCATCTATGACTCACCAAGCTCTCAGACTAGGGAAAAACAGCTACTGCCACACTCTCCTTTCCAAGAAATTTGTTTTGCAATTGAAAATAGTTTCCTATTTCTGTTTTTTACCAACTTAAAGATCTGATACCTGGAATTGAAAAATTTTGCAGGTCAGAAATCTAGGACATAACTGATTCATGGCAAATGTTGCCCAGTTCTGATATATTATTTGAAATAGTAAAGACAATGAGAATAGAAAAATTCATATACTGGTATCTGAAGAAGTGGTACCATGACCATGTTACCTGTAACTTTGCAAAGCTTAAAATATGTGAAAGAAGTGAACTGACATAGAGCTGCTGAGATAGTGACTATAATGGCAGAAACTCTGCTGCCAGGTTATTAAAGTCCTGGATGCCTTCCTAACAGATAAAGACTTGAGCTTTGGCTAAACTGATAAGGATTTTCCAATTTAGTGACTATGCTTGTCTGCTTCATGGTAGCCCTTCTCCATGGATAACAAAAAAAGAAATTTAAAAAGGAAACTTTGCCTAAGTTATATTTAGATGCAATGTAGTGCGATAAAAAAAAGGAAAACAAAAATGCTTTTGCATCTGAAATAAATTAGCACATCCAATTCACATACCCATGGAAGTGGCAAAATGAATGGAGAGCACAGACTGGACTCTACACTTTAAAATCCCCTGCTGAGCAAAGTGGAAGGGACAGTGAACACCAAGAGTCTCTGAAGTTTGATGCTGTGGTGCATGTGGGGTAATACATCTTTGTTCTGCAGGACAACATGCATTTGGTGCATGCTACAGTGGCTAATAGAGCAACACCAGTAGAATGGAGAGCACATCACCTGTTCCAAATCACTTATTTCCTTGTCAAGTAGTAATGGTTGTAGTTTGACAGTCAGCAACATGGATAAAGTAATGCCCTCAGGACTAACAATCGAAAAATAAGGACATTTAAAAAAAATTTTTAGGATGCTTGGCAGGTCACTTGGATCTGAATTTCAGGTTCAAAGCAAATCTAGATATTGTGGCTGGAGTGGGGGCAATGTAAGTAGTATATTTGAGACAGGAAATTCTTTACCACAATACATTGTAAATTTAGAAGTTTACATAGCTTCAAAGGAAATGGCATGGAACAGGTGTGCACAGAGGATTAATAAAAGTCTAGTGGCTGCCTCTAGCTCATGAAGTAACTATATTGCCAGCGACTGATGACAGAGGAAATACTTAAGAGGAAATAACATATATTGTTAATCAATTGTTATACCCTTTCTTGGGCTGTCACATTGGTCTGCTGACAGACAGTGACTGCTGGGCTAGTGGGATGTTTGTTTTAATCTGGCACAATCACTATTCAGAAAGATGCATAAATTAAAATCTTATTTTTAAGGTAAGCAGTCTCACAAAAGTTTTCTGACCTTCTTCTTGGCTGTCCTGTATAATTTCAGGTATTCCCTAACCCAGGTTGAGCTTCACAGGCCACTTTTATGAGAGATATTAATATGTTAACTGCACAAACATCTATTGCTTACCAAAATGTCACCCACTTGCAAGACAGGATGCACATCTTCATAATATGATCACACTCCTGCTTCTTCCTGGAATTTAGAAGCACCTTTTTGTGTATCTTTTAACACATTCTAATGTCCCGTAACAGGTTTTTTCTGCCTGATAGAGATTTATAGCAAGCATATGCTTAACTCAGTGACAAAAGAACTTGCAAGGAGGCTAAAAAAAAGAGATCAACATAGAAAACTACAGTCTAGAAGTTGAAAAGTAGAGAGATAACATAAAACTAACCAAAAGTAAAATTTTAATATGCCTATGGTAAATAAATCAGAGACCAAAACCTTTTCAGTATAAATTCATTGAAATATAAGAAATATATTTAAAGAAATGTAGGGAATTGCAGTCATTGCAAGACTACAGACAATTAAGAGATCAATACTAAAGACAATAAAGGTATAACAATACATGAAAAAAACATTTCTTTCACATAGGATGATGATGCTGAAGAGAGGGAAAAAATTGGATGACTAAGAGGAAGGAAATTATGGAAATTGTTACATTTGAAAAAGTATGTCCTGAGAGGAAGATTTTATTTTTTTTTTTTTTTTCATTAGATGGAGGAAAGCTTGTAGTATAAAAAGATAGTGTTGATGCAAAAATAAATGGCCAAATTATCCACAAAAGTATTTAAATTTGCATTTAAGTTTATGAATATCAGTGTGAGGCTCTCTGACTTATTTCTAGCAGGAGAGGAAGCCTAATGATATTAGAGTGGGTCCTGACCATAATCTGAAAAGCATTTCATGGGAGTGGTTTTGATGTCCCAGGTCCTAAATGAGGTTTTACTTACACAAGCTATCTCATGAACTTGAGATCTAAGGCTGAAATTACCACACCAATTAAGGTAAATTCCCGTATACAGGACTCTAACTGAGTAACATTTATGACTGGACATTACTTTTCTTTTAAGAAAATGGAAATTTGTGTTCTCTGGGGTAAGAAAGAAAATTCAGAATAAAGTATCATCTTGCAAAGCCACTATGACCTAGTTCAATTCAGGCCTTAATGAAACAGGGGAATGACATTTATATGGCATAGCTACTGGCATACAACTCAGCTGCGTCTCTTAGGAAACGTGTCTTATGCCCAGCTGTCTAGGGGATACCCTGGAGAACATTCTTCACACCAAAATTAAACTCCTGAGTTAGCCCTTGGAGCAGTCTTTCTTATGCAGTGACTATGGATAGAGTTGAGTGTCCTACTTCAGGGCCTATATTAGATCTGTAGGAATCTGAAGTTTGAGTTGCTCAGCCAGACTAAAATTTAAATATGACATAAGTGAGAAGTAGATCACAAAGCCTCTATTTTATGAATGATGATAACATTTCATTCCTTTGTGTTTATCACACCAGAGCTGATCTGTGCAATTTGCTGTTTGATAAAACTGAGAATTTATCTAGATACTATTTATACTTAAAACTAATAGTTCTGTAGTGACATTACTGGAAAAGACAAAATCTTAACTTCTTTAGCTATCCCATGAGTTTGCATTTCTTCTGTATCAAAGCATATATTGGGAGTACTCTAAGGAATTCTTAGGAATTTTCCAATTTCTATGGTCTGCTTCTGCATTGCTTTTGAATCTTAAAGTCTTTTTCTCAAAACTCTGGTGAATTTTGTTAACCTGGTTCTTATTAACAAACTTCATGCATGACGACATATTTTGTTCCCTTATATTTCTTTCAATTATTCATCTATATCAAGCACTTGCTTATATTTCTTTTTGTTTTGCTGCCCACTATATTTTGCTAGGCAGCCAATTTTGTAATAGTGCATTGCTCAGGGTTAATTAGATATTGATCTCTAGTGTCATCAGGTGCTTTAAGATATTTTTCATGATCTGAATTTATTTTTGAGCCATTCATTTGTCTGAGTGGGTATTCTAAAGGACTTGTGATTGTTTTGATTGATGAGTATTGAGTAATTGCTGATTTCTACCTTTCTGTTCTAACCTACAGTTGCTAATCAGCAACCTCTGCAATTCAAGACCTCTGTTTTAATTACATTTGAACAAACACCATAACTATATTTGAAACAATGATAAAAATATCATAAAGTTTGAGAATCCAGAGATGTGACTTGCAAAATTACAAATGAAACAAGTTAATTTTCTTAAAATGTTACCAAAAAAACCAGCAGTTAAGTACCTTCAATATAGTTTTCTACCCTCAGCTTCTGTAAAAAAACTTGGTATGGTCAACAGTCAGTTATGTTGAAACAAGTCAATGCCAGATATATTTTGAGATGCACAAAGGGAACAGGGAGGGACTTATATATGTATAACCAGGGTTAAATAATTCTTCTTCAGAGGAAAGCAGAGTTAAAATATTCCTAAAGGTCACATGCCATCTCTTCAGACCATTTAAGGCTTCTGAAACGCCACTCTGAAGTAAAATGACCTCTCCAGTGGAGTAATTCTGTTAGAGATCCAGCTAAAAATCAGTGCTGAGATAAATGGGAGTGCAGAAAATTGATTTTACACTTGTACTGTAAGTGTGGTCAAATGTTGTAAGCCAGTACCTCAAACAAAATTCTAAAGTACTGCCATGCCTAAAAAATTAAGAGCTAAATACACGTTAATATACTCTTTTTTGATAGCTTTATATTAAAATGTTTACTTTGAAGTTTTATTTGCTATGTGACACAAGCTTGATTTTCTTTGTGCTTGCTTCTCTCTGTTGATAATACTTATAAAGCAACTGACCTTTTCCCTTCATCAATCACTTTGTCTCGTTCAGCAGTTTTTCTTATTGCAAACCAGCTCTTGCAGTTTGACAGGTAAATAAATGCATACTTTCCTTCACGCAAGACTGACAAAACCTTAATAGAGTACAAAGCAAGGTTTTATGATATTTCACCTTAATTACTTTTCAACAGGATTTTTTTTAGCATGGAGAGACTGTTGAGATTAAATAAAAGTAATATTTGCACAGATTCAGTGTGATTGTTCTAGATTTGTTAGCAGTTCAGTGTGAGCTTCTGTCGGCCAGCCTGCTTTGTGTTTCTTCTCTTACTGTGATTTCTGATGCTTCTGATTTTTGGTTCCTTGCCTTAGCATTACTAGCTAAGATACAGTATTTTCCAACTGGGACCAGTCATTTCTTTTCATGTGTTGCAGACTTCATCATGGTTGAGTAACAACAAGAAAAATTAATACAATATTCTATTGCTTTCTTCTCCCTGCAGTGTTAAATAGTCTCCAGGGTAAGTAGGCAGCAGGGTGATGAACTTTTTGAGAAGTCCTGGTGCATTCTTGACAGCTTAAAAAGAAATCATTTAGACTTATGTCTTCACACCTAGAAATTAAGGGAATTCATAACAACCCTAACATTGTTCAACACATATCTTAAGATGTATATGTTAGCAACAGTAGTCAAATGAGTCCTTCTAAGAAACCAAAATCATAGTAAATAATAGATAAAAATAAATAATAGATAAAAATAAAATTACTCAGGCTAAACTGAATAGATATTTGGGAGCATTTATGTGAAGTCTCTTACTTGACTTGATTCTTGGTGGATATTTTCTTCCAAAGAGAAACAGGAGGTCAAAAGGATACATATTTCTCATCTTCTTGTTCTCTGGCAGTGTTGCATATCTTGTTTTGGTCTTTTCTTGTTGAGTATAAAACAAAAATCCACTAGAGCAAAAACTCTAGGAAAAAAACCCAAGTACACCATTCATGCCAAAAGGTGTTAGTGGCATTTTCCCTTATTATTTTCTCGGCTTCTCTGTTTTGTTCAGTAAGACTGCATGTAAGTAAATACAAGAAGATTTTGCTCAACAGTTCATTTTAAGTATGTCTAGATACAGACTTAAGTCTCACTGTATGCATGTGATTTCTCATCATAGGAGTGATCAAAATGACTCCATTCAATTGTTCTTTTGGAATATTAATAAAACTGGAGAAAAAGATTATTTTAATTCTTGGCCAATTCTTCAGACAATTTTTACTCTTCCAGAGCCCAGCATTTGTAATGTTGTTTCGAAAAATGAAACTAACAGATAATCCACAGTTTAAAAAGACAATGTGGTTTGTGAAAATACCTACTACATTGGAAATAAATTGATGCAGCATGAGGAAGATGTCCCTAAATAAACATCTTAACAATATCTAAAGTCTTTTGGTGTAATTTAAAAATGGAATTACTAAAAATTTGGTACAATTATAATGCACCATTTGATTAAACAGAGAAAAGGAAAGTTATGAAATCTCTAAGCTTTTCATAATGAGCAAAACATACTTTGTATTTTTCAAATCTATTACGGTTATGTTACTTTTGTTTCCCAGAAATGTTATTTTATTACTTTTGTACACATTTTTGTACTTTTTGTGCTTGTCATTACTGTCTGTACTTGTTAAAATTAATTGATTGTTATTGCAAAAGCATAATATTATTTTACATAAAAACATATAAATGCTTTATTTTGTGTGAAGGTACATTTGAGTATAGTTTTAAATTCATAAAAGCAATCACAATTCCAAAGAAAGGTACTCATTACCTGAAGCGAATTTATGAGGCAAGGTTCCTTTCCAAAACTGTTTCAGCAAGTATTGTATTCTTATTCAGCAAAGAGGATTTCATGCAGTACTATGACCAGATTTACTTGGTAGTTCATAGTAGCCAAACCCAAACTATTAATAAGAAGTGAGGATGTTTACTTTTTTCTCTTTTATCTGCCTAACCCACAGTGTTTTGAGTTGGAAGACTCACCCCTAGGATCTGCTAGCTGTAAATGAGTCCAGAAAATCAAAGAATATCCATGCTCTTTCACCTTGCTTTTAATAGAGCTGTTTTAATCAACCCTGGATATAAGCCATTAAAAAAAGCAAAACAACCCAAAACAAACTGAATGGAACTACAGAGCCACAATGGAAACCCCTGTTCCACCCCAGGGATATTATTAATGACTACTTGTAAGAAGTATTAAAACAACATAAATATCAAGGTTTAGCACTTTCTTCAGTGGATGTAGTACTTTCAGTGTGGAACCAGTACATGTGCAAACCTGGGAGAAGATGGAAAGAAGGGATTATGGGAAAACTTAAGGATGCTGAATAAAATATTCTCTTTTTAGCTAACTGGTCTACTGCCATCTCCCCACTCAATGTTATCATTCCTAAAGAAAGCTTACAGATCCCTCCTTTTACATCCAAAATCCATAGGCCTTTCAGTTCTGCAGTAGAAATAGAAACAATGATTGAAATGTTGTTGTCATAGTGCTGTTCTTCATATCTTTTTCACAGACACTTTTTCCCTTTTTCCCACAAAAAGGGGGAAAAAAAAAGAAGCTAGCATGTTTGTAGCTCCTCTATAAACATCCTGCTGGTTTATTGAGCAAAAGTTATAATGGGATAAAATCCTGCTGAATCTTGAATCCTGCTGAAGCTTGCAGGGGGGTACCTGATAGGAATGGCTTTGTTTTACTTAGCCCTACTTGCAATTCCAGTTTCAGTTCAAGGATTGCACTGAGTCTGGTTTCACTCTACATATTTTGTCCACTCTTAATTTTAAAGGAAATTCCCTAATTCAGCATTCATAGTCATGAAATTATTGTCTTCAGTGATAATTGCTAATTTTGGTTTATTGATGAGCAGGACACCTTAATACAAATAATGAGATTTACAAACATAATTAAAATAATTATCATCTCCATTGCCCTTAAGACACAATGTTCTCACGCTTTCTGTCTTGCTTATTTTGTTCTGCTTTTTGTTTAGGACAAGAATTTTTGAAAAATTACAGCTGTTTAGATGAAATTCATGTATCATTGATAAATGTGAAAGCTAACTAGAAGTCTTAATGATTGGAGTCTACTGAAACCTCAGTTGTTAAACTCAGATTAGGAAGCATTCTGATGGAACAATAAACTATGGCTACTTTACAATAGCGGAATCTTACAACTCTTTTTAAAGTCTGTATCACCCATATTGGGTCATTTGGGAGTAATGGCTTGGCACTCTTATTTATTGTAATGTTACACTAATGTCATTTCACAATCAAGTCTGTTTCTCTCTGAAAACAGCTAAAATGAAAGCCTTGAAATGTCCATGCTGGGCTGTGTAATTATTGTATTGTACCATCAGCCTGAAAAAAAAATCATGAAATAATGACCAGTTAATTCAGGTCTACAGCACATAAAAAGGAAAAGCTCTGAGAAAAGAGATAATCTCTTAACATCCAGCTGAGAAAAAGAATAGCTATGAGAGGTGGCACCAGCTCAGCTGTTTATTTATTCATAGATGCTAACCAAATACGGTAGAACTGTCACAGCAGGTTTTTCTTCGACATTTACCATACCGTTCTTTAGGAAGTTTCCTATAAGATAAAAATAAATCAGAATCATATTAAATGGCTTGTAGAACAAGAAAATTAACAGTAGTGAGACTACATCTGGATCCTGGTGCTGACTCTAAGAGATCTTATTTTAGGATTGTGGCCAAATGTCCCACATAATTAATTTAGAAACAGGTTCATGCTAAAACACAGAGCAAAAGACCTGCAGCCTTTGAGAAAGTTCAAATGAAACTATTGATCTAAGATAAATTAAATTCCATAGCACAGTGTTCAGTGCAAGACTGATCCAGCACAGATGACATTGTTTTTGGTTTGTTTTCTTTTTTTTTCTTTTGTACTGAATAATGAACTCAATCTCTGCACCTTCCATTTCAAAATCATGTGAATATAAAGGTACAGGTCTTGATCACTTGAAAGCTGTTATTGAGATAGAAATGTTTTGTTGTTGCTGTTTTATTTGGTTGGTTGGTTGGTTTTTGTTGTGTTTTTTTTTGTTTGTTTCTTTTGTTTGTTTGTTTAATAGGCAAGAACACGCTTTAAATAGGCTTTGTCCAACTTAAACCTGTGAAATTTTGCAACCAGCTATTTCTTTAACATATTCTCCACTCTATGGAAGAGATTCCCTGGTTATTTTGATATATGCTGATCCATGGTAAGGATTTTTGAAAAAGGATGAAGGGAAAGTAATCTCTGCTTCTGGGAAAGCCCATTCTTTTAACTGAAGGTTGATAGAGTGTGCATATAATGATAACTTTTATCTCTGGCTCATGGAGATACTTCTTAAGAGCTGTTTTTTTCTAAGGTGTGTTAGATTACAGCAAGTGGCATTTAATTCTCCTTCAAGGCATAATAAATGTCCATAGATTCCCTGTAAGACAGCATTTGTGTCATTTTCTGCAAATTTATTATGATGACTGCTAAGACATGATATGTCCAAAGTTTGTGAATTTGGCATAGTGTGTCATTTAGTTCTTTTTTTCTCTCTGCAGTGAATCAGTCAACATCAGCAATTTCAAATGCATCCATCAGAATGGCCTGATCTTTGCTGTTGTGAGATGCATATAGATATGCACTTGGTTTTTTGGTATTACAAATATTTACATTGTTTCCTAAAAATACAGTTTAAATATTCTGCTTGCAAATAAGCAGATCACAGTCTAACTGTGAGTCCCAAAACCAAATGAGAATGCATGCAGTGTAGTGCACAAATTCACATCAAAACTGTAAAATGCCGTTTTAAATTGCATTTCCCAAGACCCCTTTTCAATTCCTCAATAGATGAAAATGTTAAGATTTTGAATCTATTTGCTTTCTTGTCTCATGTAGAAGCCTTAGAAGTGTAGACATAACTTTCTGAAAGACTGGAAAGTGTGGCTGTTCACTATAAGAGGATGAAACTGAAAGAAACAAAGAATTGTTTCCTGAACTGAGGACAGCTATAGGAAAAAAATGTAGAAGTACTTCCCATGATCTCATTTCAGTACAGACTGTATATTGGATCAATTTTATCTCCATATGTTCTCAGACTATTTTTTCTCGTTTACACATAGATTAGTTTAATTTTCTTTATCTACTGCTTAAAGAAAGTTCACCTACAAATCCTTTAGAATTCAACAGCTTAACCTCCTATGTAAAGAGAGGTGCTTATGTCATTCAAAACTGATAAGAAACACATGCTTTCTTACTTCAACTCTTCTATTTTAATAGTCAAATATAAATTAGTATTAACAAGTAAAAGATTCAAGGAGTCACTGTTCAAAAGCTCTTGTAATCCAATGATAAACTGAGATCACTGAAAAGAATTCTAGATTGACTTAATCAGGTATCTGAGAGTGCATTAAATAAGAATTTATTACTAACATATTTGCAAACATTGCTTTGAATATTTCATGAATTATTCAGCATTTTTATTCAGAAACTGCTGAACACTGAAAAGTTTTCTCTTTATTCAGAAACGTGTTTTATTATATCATTTTTATTAGCCAACTATTTAACAAATATTTCACGAAGTGAGATACTAAATAAGTATCAATACTAAAAAAGCACATACATAAGTAGAAGGATAGACCTCTTAAAAAGCATTTGATTCATAATCTGTTAAGTAATCAGATTTTTCTACAAACACTCATTATAGGTTTAGTATCTTTTTGTCACAGCTTTGTTTTTACAATTATGATCTTATGAATCTGAAAATCGGAAAACATTATCCAAAATCTGCATATCTTAACTTGAAACATCTGATTTTTGCATATATTCAGAATCAAATTGCATATTTTTTTCCTTCATTCCTCTTTTGCATTCTGCCCTATACAGTCAGGATGATTAAAAGAGAAAAAAAAGAGATGTGTATCATTCTGTTCACAAATCAGAACTGAGTAATTAATTACTGAATGAGGAAACATATTACTGTATTAGTACTCTGAAGATACGATGTGTTGCTTCCTTTTGGTAGGCATAACGATTGAAAGAAGTTTTAGGAATTCATTATATAGGTCTGCAACATAAGAAAGTATACACCAGTTCAGATCCAGGATCTGTCCCGTCCAGTATCCCAATGTAATTGTGAGTAGAAGCACTGGGGAGAAATAGGAAGAGATCAGACATATATAACAGCTTGTCTCTAACTGTTCTCGGCACACAGGATTTGCTGAGTCTACAATGATTAGAGTCTTTAGTAACCTTCAAAATACCAGTCTTCTAAATACTGGTCCAGTTCTCCTCTTTAACATCACTTGGCAAGGATTTCTGTAGGTTTCCTCTCTTGCATCTCTGTCTATGTTACCTCTATGCCATCCTGAAGAGTCTCATCTTATTTTTTTGTATATAAGAAAATAATTGGTTTTGGCCAGTTTTATTGGCCTTCTCTGAACATTTACTGGCATTAGAAATAGAATAAGTAGAATTAAAAAAAAAAAAAAAAGAAAAAAAAAAATGTGCACACACACCAACACATGAACACAGCAGCCATATAACATAGCACAGACTGAAAACATTGCCTTCACACAAACACACACATCATGGAAGGCCTGATCCTGGTCTTCCACTCTGAAGGATGAACACTGAAGTCATTAGTGAAATATATAGACATATGCTATGTATTACTTCAGTAGATGGTCTTGAGCACTAAAGGTATACTGACTCCCACATCTCCTGGTCTCCTATGACTGCTGGCTCTGGCACCTATGAGCCCCTGAAGTTTGTAGTCCCACTCTAAGTGCTAGTAGTCAGACCAGATAGTTTCACAGAAATTTAAACAATTTAGGTCTCTCCTGGAGCCAATTTGAGATACCCAGTCATCCAGTGGGTAACTCCCAGATCCCTCATCTCCCCTAGTTGCTGGTTGCTTGGATCTACAAGTCCCCGAGGTTCATACTTCCACTTCAGTTGCTTGTAGTGAGGCCACTTACCTTATTTTTCTGCCCATCCAGCTAGAAGTTTGTTATGATTCATACATAGTCATTAGGAATACAGAGAACAATACAAGAAAATACAGTTAGAAACAGGATTTAAAGAAAACGTAGGACACACTGCAGTGATGAAATGCAGGGTTTAGATAGAAAAACATACTGACAGGCAACCTCTTCATACTTGACTGACCCCTTTATCACCCCTTGTTTGTTCCTTCTCAGTCCTCTTGATCCCTCCCTTATCCCACCCTTGGAAAACTTCACATAATGAGTCTTTCTCATCATCACAATCTCTTTAAAACATACCAGAATCAGTTTCACACAATCTCAAAATACCCTTCTTCCTGAACGTCATAGAAAATCCTATACCTGTTTAAACAATTACCTCTTTGACAAGGTTTTTGATGTAGTCTACTCTGATACTGTGGATTGTGGATGCCTAAAAAATTTCCTGCATTCTTTAACTCAGAAAGCAGTGATCAATGATTCAAAATTTGACTGACAGCTGTTTATGAGTGCTGTTCCTCAGGGCATGGTACCAGGTCATTAATATCTAACACCTTCAGTAATGATCTGGATCACGGGAGGGAATTCAGCAAGTCCACAGATATACCACACTGAGGGGAGCCAATGGTTCTCTGGAGGGAAAGGCTGCTAACCAGATGGCCTTTGACAAGATGGAGGAACAGGCTGGCAGGAACCTTACAACGTTTAGCAAGGGCAAAGACAAAAGTGTTCAGCACCTGGGATAAAATGAATACCAAGGGCAAAGACAAAAGTGTTCAGCACCTGGGATAAAATGAATACCTTACAGCAATACGGGCTTGTGAATGACTTGGTAGAATGTATCTTGCAGAAAAAGTCCTAAGGGTCATGGGGGACAATAAATTGAAAATGAGTTTTACCTTATGCTGATGAAGGCTAACCACATATTGGGCTGCATTATCAAGAAAATGGAATCAAATAAAGTGAAGCAATTATTCCTTTCTACTTGGCACAGTACTAGTGTATTGTGTCTGGTTCAGAGCTTTTGGTGCAAAAGAGAAAAATGCAAACTGGAATAAGTCCAGTGGAGAGCCACTAAGTCATCTAGGACATCTGAAGACAGCCTGAGTGAACTGCATGGAGAAGTGAAGGCCAAGGAAGGATCTAATTTCAGTCTTTCATTATCAAACATGGTTCATAGAGAAGATTAATTTCCAATGTACACTGTGGAAACGCAGAGACTACAGTTACATGTTACAACAAGAAAAAATCCATCTACATATAGGGGAAAAAAGGTCACAGTTGAAAAGAAAACATGAACACTCATGAAACAAATCACAGAAGTATCAAAAAACCTAGATCTTTATTGCTATGAGACCATAAGAATATTCTTGGATTCTTATTAAGATGTCATCAGAATAACAGCAGGCATATTCTCAGGATTTTTATTTTTTTTTTGTTTGATTCTACACAATTGGCTTGACATACAAAAACGAAGAGGAACAAATGCAAAGAAAATAGGATTATAGTTGTCTATATTCACCAGCAAATATTGTGAAGAAGAAATAAGAAAGTGTTAAAAAAAGAATTTCTCGTGATAAATACATAAATTTAGACACTTGACAGAAATTTCTCAGTTGGACAGATTATGACCTCATCTGTTGCCAGTTACACTCATTAATCATAGAATCATAAAATCATAGAAAGGCTTAGGTTGGAAAAGATCTTAAAGATCATCTAGTTCAACCCACCTGCCATGGGCAGGGGCTCCTTCTACTATAGCAGATTGGTCAGAGCCATGTCCGACTTGACCTTAAACACTTGCAGAGTTGGGACATCCATAACTTCTCTGCACAACCTGTTCCAGTGTCTTACCGCCTTCATAGTAAAGAATTTTTTTCCTAATAACTGATCTAAACCTATTCTCTCTCAGTTTGAAGCCATTCTCCCTTGCCCTGTAAAAAGTACTACATGCCCTTGTATCTTTCTTGTAGCCCACTTCAGGTACTGGAAGGTCTTATTTAGGTCACTCCAAAATCTTCTCTTGTCCAGGCTGAACAATCCCAATTCTGTCAGCTTTTTCACTTAGGAGAGGTGCTCCATCCCTTGATGGCCCTCCACTGGACTCACTCCAACAGGTCCACATCTTTTCTGTGCTGGGGACCACAGATCTGGAAACAGTACTTGATGTGGAGTCTCACAAGAGCAGAGCAGAGGGGCACAATCACCTCCCTCAACCTGCTAGCCATGCTTTGTAGATGACATAGGACAGTTTGGGTTGGAAGAGACCTTAAAGATCATGTAGTTCCAACACCCCTGCCAGAGGCAGGGACACCTTCTACTACACCAAATTGCTCAAGCCCTGGCCTTAAACACTTGATCAGGCATGGAGAATCCACAACTTTTGTGAGAAACCTGTTCCAGTGCTCACCACCCACTGAGTAAAGGACTTCTGCCTGACATCTAATCTAAATCTCTGCTCTTTTAGTTTAGAACTGTTCCCCTTTGTCTTATCACTATTTGCCCTGTAAAAAGTCACTTTTCCTCTTTTTTGTAACCCCCCTTTTAGTACTACATGGTTGCAGTAAGGTCTGTCTGGAGTCTTGTCTCCTCCATTAATATTTTATATCATGTTTTATTTCACAACAAAGCCACAGTTACATAACTCTCATAACACAAATGCATCATAGGTGAATTACATTTTGGTTGGTGTTGTGCTTTTTCGTTTGTTTATTTTTATTTTATTTTAATTCATTTTTTTTGGGGCTGATTATGCATTTATGGGCTTTATGTCTGGACTTAATTATTCCTAAAATGTCTCTATAAAAGGTTTTACAGAAAAGATCCATGATAATAAATGTTAAATAAAAAATTTCATAGAAAAAAACTAAAACAGCAACAGAACAATAATTTTGGAAAGTTCCTCTAAGGCAACATTTATTAGCCCTGCCAAATCTCGTGGTTTATCTGTAGAGTAACACATGATTGTCATGGAAAGTACAGAACAACATGCTTATTACATATATTTTCCCATTTTCTGATGCTTTAAGATATTCTGTTGATTTTGGAGCAGTTTGTGCCTTACTCTCTTGGCATCAGCTACAGACAATCACAACAGCAGGAAACTCAGCAGAGAAAAGGGTAGCAAAAATAGACAACAGGAAGGACAAAGTCTGTCAGCAAACCTGGCCCTTCCTTGCCTCTGAAGGACTAAATATTTTTTTACAAGAGAAATATGGATCAGTTTTCAAAAATGACACCACTTATCTTGTTAGTAGGAACGCTATTTTTCGCTGAGAGATGTATTAGGCTTCTTGTGTCCTTGTTCATTCTGTGAAGGAAAAGCTTTTGCAAACCATAAACTATCCCTC
Organism: Margarornis squamiger; assembly: GCA_035222235.1. Taxonomy (NCBI): domain Eukaryota; kingdom Metazoa; phylum Chordata; class Aves; order Passeriformes; family Furnariidae; genus Margarornis; species Margarornis squamiger. The sequence goes on along the minus strand of JAWWTY010000077.1, from coordinate 26,214,134 downwards.
TGGAAGGAAATATAGAGCTGTGTCATAGCATGAATGATTGAATGAGTTGATATGATGCTCCTGTGCTTTAAAGGTGTTCACAGAAGAACATCTGATATAGAAATCTATGATGATGTTTTATTTTGAATTTTAATTTATTGATATTAAAGCTTTGTTTGAATATTTTGACAATTTGCTTTTAAAAAAAATATTAATTACAAATAGATTTCTTACAGTCAAGATAGAATTTCTGGTCAAAATCAAACCCCATGTAGATCTTGGTGAAAGCAGCCAGTAATATGATGTATAGATCTGGGCTTCTGCTTACATTGGTATTAGTCACTGCACTAAGTAGTGAGAAGGTTTCTAAGCTAAATTTGAGCTCTGTCTGTTTTAGTTTGGCAGCTTCATCTTTTCTCCATTACATTTTTTGTAGAGTATAATACTGAGGTTTAGAACAGGTCTCCTTTAGTCTTACTTGGTGTTAAGTTTCTTCTTTTTAAGAACAAAAAGAAAAAATAAATTTTTGAAGACAGGGAAATGGAAGAAGCAGATTGAACTAACTTATGACTCTAAAATGAAATAAAATAGAATCCAGTACAGGCTGCAGAATACTGGCATGATTCTTTACAAAAAGATATTGTTCTAATAATGCCGTAAAAAAAGCCAAAACAAAATAAAACCCCCAAAAAACTACAATCACTTCAATGTTTGAAGCATTTAGTATGGTTCCCCAATTTCTTGTTCTAATCGTACATCAGTGTATGTCTATCACCACTTGTGTCACATCAGTTCAGTGCAACACAGGTTAATTTGGAGTGACTTGGTGTAATATTCCAACTGCCAATGAGCGACAAAGTATTATGTTCTACTATAGAGAGGTAGAATATTTGACAAGATTGTCAGCAGTTTCTATTAGAAATGTCATGTTGATATAGTGCAGAGAAGAGCATTTGCTAACAAGTATTTGCAACTTAAAGTCCCATTAAAAAGGATCAACTTTGTATGCAAAGGTTAGTAGAGGAGTTCTGAAAAGATGTGATGTCTTATCTTTAAAATTAGAAAAGATACATGTTTTTTCTGTTCCAAAATGTGGTAAAGTTTTGTAAAACATTATAGGGCATGTAAAAGTATTATTCATAACTTGTCCAGACTGTGTATTTAAATGAATGAATACACAAAAAAGCTGGAGATGGAAAGAGAATACAAAATTTCTAGGTCATCAAGATTCAGAACCTTTACTGGTAGAAACACAACTACATTCCTCTAGAGTGTGAATATGGTTAAATGAACAACAAATGGAAAACAGTACCCTTAAGAAGGCCTGAGTTGAGAGGAAAAGTTGAATTTAGTGCATCTTATTAAAGAGTATAGTGTAAACACCTTCAAAATGATGTCTTAGAAATGGGGAATGTTCTTGGCTTGCTCCTCTCTAGTGTGCAATTATATAGCCGAATAGCTACAATAAAACCATTTGTCTTAAGTCTTTAATGTTGCTTATAACTCAGGAAGTGATATAGGCAAACATGTCCTTAGCAACAGCTCAAGGGATGTGAAAAAAATTGGTAATTCAGTAGATATGGTCTTTAACTAAATGTCAAATAAAGCTGTATGGAAACCCCTGGGAATATTTTACAGTGACTGCTTAAGACAAAACCCCTGATTTTCTGAAGTATGCCCTTTACTACTTTAGTGTGTATTTCAGCCTTATTATTTGTATCACTCTTCATTTGAAGCTACTCTGATTTTCTGCTAGATTGCTGTTATAGCGTGAAGTAAAGATAATGAATGTCAGCAGAAACCTTTGAAGAATAGAGTCCTGTGTGACAGATACCCCACAAAGCAAACCCTCATGGGGGATTGACTAACCTATTCTGTTCGTATTGTATCATTTTATTCTTTACATATTTCTTAAAAATATTCTAAAAAGCTTCTTTGAGAATAAATTTTTAATTGTAAGTCTGTTGATATTTTTCCTTGGGCATTATAGATTGATTTTTCAGCTACTACGGACATACAGAACTCCACTGACGATGGAGTTACTGATAACTCCAGCTGATGATTTTGCCCTACAAGTCTATAGTAGTTCTCAAATAATAGAACCATAGAATCGTAGAAGGGCCTGGGTTGGAAGGGACCATAAAGTTACATGTAGTTCCAACCCCACTGCCATGAGCAGGGGCACCTTTCACTAGACTGGATTGCTCAGAGCTCCATCCAGTCTGGCCTTGAACTTCCAGTGACAGGGCATCCACAACTTCTCTGGACAACATGTTCCAGTACCTCAACACCCTCAGAGCAAAGGATTTTTTCCTAATATTTAATTGAAACTGAAAGCTATTTCCCTTGTCCTTTCACTACATCCTTGTAAATAGTCTCTCCACTTTTCTTGTAGGCTCCCTTAAGGTCCTGGAAGGTAATGGTAGGAAAGTAATCAGAAGATGAGCTTAATTGATTTTAGTGGGCACACTTCACACATTCAAGCAATATGTGATTTTAATAGATGAGATCTGAATGCACAAAGGGGCTTAGATGTCACACTACTAGTACTGGCACTCTTCAAGCGTCACTACAAAGTGTGTAGAGTAGCAATCCAAAATATAAGGGAAGCATAATTACCACAACATGCTCATTAAGGAGCTACTTTATGCTTTCCAACAAAAAGTTCTGAATATGCCTGTGACATGAACAAATCCACCACTAAATAATCATGAAACCAAAGAGATGTAACAACTTCAGACCTACAGAACTGGGACACAGCATGAAAATATAGAGCAATGAATTAAAGCAAATTGAAGTATAAAGAGAAAATGATCAGTAGCTGATTTCCTGGTTTTTTACTGAGCAAGTAAAAAAAAAAATAAATCTCCAAACCTACCCTGCATTTCTTTTATTAAGCCAATTGAAATGAGAGTGAATGGATGTAGAGGATTGCTGAAGTTTGCTAAGGTCAACAGTATAAAAAAATCTGTCTAGAACTGTATCTTTATAATAGGAAGAAAAACCCTTTTATGGTAGACTTTCACTATAACAAACTCCTTAAAGAGACTATTAGGAGTGAGTAAAGATTCTACAAATGGAAAAAAAGTAATAGTCATCAAGAAAATTACATCTTGAAAGTCAAAACTTGTAGAATTGCTAAAAGTGAAAGAGATCTCAGCATTGCAAGAGAGTAAAGAAATACAAAAAGATGTTGTAGTCATATAAATTCAATTATCCAAAAGAAACATAGCACTGCTATAATAATGATGTTGTTGAAATAAAAGGGGATCTAAGTGTGGTTCTCAGCTAGGTATATATTTGTTTCAATATTGGTTAAAAAATGATACTGACCAAACAATATCTTGGTTTAATACCAAAGGGTATTAAACTGCATGGAAATTACTCTGTTCAAAAGAAAAAAAAAAATCAAACTGTTTATCTTATGCCCACATTACCCCTCTGCATGCAAGCTAAGGTTTGATGTGACTCAGGATGAGTTTGCTTCAAAAGTACAGTAAATACAAGATTTTATCTTATGCTATCATCTCATATATAATCATCAGCCCAACTACTCTTAAAACTACTCCTCCATAAAAATTTAGTTTGGATAGTCTGCATCCTTAGATAAGGATAAAGGAAAGAGGACTGTCTAAGACTGTTCTATGTGTCTAAGACTAGATATGTGCTGTACTTATTAATAGTAGTTCAGTAGCTAGTCAATTCTTACATTCAGTTTTCTTTTTCTCTGATTTCTGAATATGTATTTTGCTACTTTCTACCTTTCTTGTGTTCTGGAAAGGTAGAAGGGGAAAGCTGAATATGAAATAATTTAATACATATATACCCTGATCATTAGAGACCCCTTCTAATATTGAGTTTATACAGGTTTGGGTGATACTCCTTAATTCACAGGGAGAGTAGAGAAACTTTTTCTTTAAACATGGTATTAGGACAAAGAGGAGAAAAATCTGCCACTACAATACTGATCTTTTTTAATATGTGATTGCAAAAAATATGTTAGCATACAGGTTATATTAAAATGCTATCATGATTTAGAATAACATATGTTTATGGGACAGACAGCATTTGAACAACATCTTTTCAAAGTTTTCCAATATTATCACCTGACTTATGTGTCTTAGATATCATTAATGTCTGCAATGCTTCTATCACTTCCTTTTTACTCTTAAAACTCTATTAAAGTCAGGATGAGCAGCACTATCTAATGTTAGAGCTGTGTTATTTTCTCGTAAAAAGATCTTTTCAACTATACTTTTCCATCAGACTTTAATAATTTAAATTAAATTTTCCCTGTTGATTGGTCCCAATTTACATGAAATTTGATAAGACCATTAATTATAAGACAGGACCCTGGTTTGCACAGTGGTAAGCAGACCACAAGCAAATATGAACATTTAAGCTGCTAAGTCTAAGAAGGTTCTGTTCTAAATGAGTTTAATTCAGACCCTGAGAACATCTGATAATCACAGCCAAAATAGTAATTTTCCAGTCTAAGGCTGAAGGAATTATGCAGGACATTGTAGTGAAAGTTGATAGTTTAAGGAATTCTGAGCTAAGGCTGATCAAAGAGCTGAAGTCTGCCTCTTGTATGGCGTGTTAGACTCAAGCCAAAGAAAGAAGTCACTGATTCAATGCAAAGATAATTCAATAAATTTATGAGATTATCTGGTCACTTCATTGTTACCAGGATGGTTATGGAAGTAAGATGGGAAAACATTAGCTCTGACATAAGCAAGGTAAGTCTGACTCATTCCCTTGATACCGGCTTCTCCAATATCCTACCACTGCATTTACATATACCACAGAAATGCAGAAATGGCTGAAGACCATGCAAACGTCCCAGACCTGAGAAAGACTGCGGTAGATGCATATAAAAGAACTTGTTTGTTTCCTTTTTAGGTTGTTTAAAATTGCAGAAGCTAACACAGAAATAGCCAGATGCTCTACCTTATAAAGAATTATTGTAGTTGCAAAACCCAAGCATTATAAAGTCACAGGATGACATATTTCAATTCCAAATTCTCTTGTATATGCATGGACACTTAGATTCAACAGCCACTTAGTGCATCTTCCATAGGAGCCCATGATTTATGCAGAACCTTATTCACCGCTGGCAATGTGAATCTGGGGTGCTTTCCATATAACCTATCATTTTAATGCTGTTTGGGATGTGAATGAAACAGATAATTGGATTTTGTCTTTTCTTTGTCCAGTGTGGTGCTATCAAAGAAGCAACTAAGCACTACTCTCTTTTTCTGATTTCTGTTGATCTCAGTTCTAGCTATTGTCAGATACAACTGAAGTCTATGTGAATATTGTCCTGAACATGCTAAGTGCTACTTTATGTAATTTGAGAAAGCATTTGCTAAAAACTAAATTCTGTGCTGTAAACAACGAGGTACTTTTACTTCCACTGATTCACCGATTCAGTTTGCTTTCTGTAATGTGGGGATAACAGTAACCTCTCACATCACATTGCACTTTGTGAAGATAAATTAATGTTTCTGGAGCATCATGGTGCTGACTGCCAGCGAAAAGCCCATGAGGAAATTAATAATTCTGTCTTCATTGCAGCCTCTGAATAGTGTGCAGTAGATAAGGCGTAAGTCTGCAAAATGAACAATGAGGGTAAAACAAAACATTGAATAGCTGTTCTTTTTTAATTGATCAACATCCATTCTGTTCACTCAATGGGGCAGGGGTCCTGTGCAGAAAAAATACAGGGTGTGATTATGTATTAAAAGCCTGTGTCATAATGCATATACTCGAGGGAAAAGAACTAGGACTACAAAGACTGTTGAGTTCTCTCATTTTGTACTTGTATTTGATAACATCTATCACACGTTTTTACGTATACATGTCTCCATTGCTGTCATCCACCCCTTCTTACCTGCACACAATCCCTTGAACTTTATTTACACACTATTCCAATAAATGTAAAATATTTTTCCCCATATGCTTTTTTTCCCCACAGATGTTTTCCATATTCCTTTCTTCAGTTTTTCTCTGCTCAAGTCTCCTTCATTCTTTTGTGTTATTCTTGCCCATAATTGCTCTGGAAGGGGAATTGTCTCGACTTCAGAAGCCCAAATAATTGCAGTACTTTTTAAATCTCAGTGACTTTCTATTTTTATCAGTCTAAATTCAGAAATGATAAGCATAATTTATTGTAGATTCTCCTCTCATTTTGAGAGGAGAATCAAAAGTCAAGATCAATCAGAAACCTAACATAATTCAATACTTTTCAAACTTGTTCTTTCCTTAGTTGAATTTTGTTGGGTTTTTTTCTTTTTCTTTTTTTTCCCACTTTCAGAGATGTAACTTGTTTCTTCTTTCCTTGTTGATAGACCTTTCATTATAGTGAACTTTGTGATGCAGTCCCTTTGTCTAATAACACTAATTATATGTTTATATATTTATTACCTTTTATTAAATGATCTGAGCAATGACTCAACTCTATGCTGAGATGGAAAAAAGAAACACATATCAAGTTGTGTTAATTATTTCAGTATGTACTGGTTCATATGTCTAGAGAAGAAACAGAGTAAAATCCATTAGAATTTTTAAAAATTAATCACTACAGAACAATTAAAATTCTCATCTCCTATCTAGCACAATTCTTAGTAGAAGCAAATAAAATCTGACTGATGCTGCTTCGTCTTTTTCTGTTTTTTTTTTTTTTTTTCATTTTACATTTGCAATAGCTTGCAGACTCTCAGAACATCAGCTATCTATGGTTGACAGGTGCTATGAATGTTGTGACTTGTCTCTACCAGCACCCAAATTTTTGCAATCACCAATTACATATGCTGCAAAGAAAGATGCAAGAAGCCTTACCAAGGACATTTCTGGAATAACCAGAAGTTCACTCTGAACCAACTGCACACTGAAGGGCTGGTCCTTGAGCATTTGTAGAGTTTGCAGTTTGGGGAAGACTGAGCTCATGTGAATTTCATCCAGGAGGCAAGGCTTATTTTCTGTGGTCATTTACAATTACAAGAAATGCTGAAAAATCAAAACTGGTGGCTCGGGTAGTTTTACAAATTTGACCCTCAGATGCAGTTGTATGAGGAAACTTCACAGTGAGAATGTGTAAAAATCACTGCTCTCTTCATGCTGAAATAACCCTCATGTCGGTTGTAAAAACAGGACACCAGCTGGTAGAGATCTGCTTCAAAGGCAATTCACATATCTATTGCCAAAATAATAGTAAACGCAGATTTTCAACAAGATGCAGCACACTAAGAGAGTACCAATGTCTTGTCTTGGGACATTGCTGTGGCTTGGATGTATTTAAATAATTTCATTTGTTTTTCCTCAACATTTAAAGACTTCCTCAGTAAAATTTTAAATGTTTTATGATAGCTGCATGTTTCTGCCTTAAAAATTAAGCACATAGCCTCACATGGACTCTTCTGTAGCAAGACTGCATTTGTATGATTCACAGTTTGGTATTTGAGTTATCTAAGGTTTACCAATTAAACCCTTTTCCATTCTCTTCCCAAATTTCTTTTAATACTTATACATTTTATATATTTCTTGGCAATATTTAGAAGTTATTAAAAATTTCAAATATATAGAGGAAAATATGAAAGTATGATTCCAGTGGAGTAAAAATTACCAGGTTTCTTTAAGGGAGTAAATGGACATTTTTATCACAAAAAAAATTCCCCTTAGCAGTGTTCAGTTTTTATGCTCTATTTCAAGCATCTGGACACTCATATTGAAATTAAGATTCTTGTTTGAGAGCGTATATATGATAAAAAATATGCATAACTCAGGCTTCAGACAATCTGTCTGTAAGAGAGCAGGTGCTGATACCACTGCTATTTTGGGGGCAGGAGGTGAGGGAAGGTCAGAATCAGGAAAATGCTCATAAATGAATACATGGGCTTTGCTACTGTACAAGTTAGCTGTGGTGATCAAAATCCAGACTATAAGGCAGAGCACATTTAATCTTGTATAAGTAGCTGAATTCTGGACCAGGACCTGTGAACCCTGCCCAACAGTGTAGGGCCCCCACACATTCATTGTGTTACAAGGGTCTGCTTGTGTAGCTATTTGTAGGAGAGGGGCCAGTGGAGTTAATACGTCATGAAAAGGCTTTCTTTGACCAGGAAGTTGTGGATGGGGAAAATCCTCTACTATAAAGGAAGATGTATTTTTAGTCTTCAAGATTCAATTATGAAGAACTTTAATTAAAGAAGACATTCTTAAGCATATAAAATCTGAATAGAATAATGGAAAGTCAGATTTTAAATAAACTGTTGAATAGAAAAAAGAATTATAGCCACTGAGCTATCATTATAACAGCAGAGCAGAAGTTATAGTCTGGTATATATAGCCAAATATCTGAAAATCTTGTCCACATACATACTTTTTTCCTTAAATTTATGGTCTTTCCAGTTCTTTATGTTCTGGAAATACAATATATTATGTCAAAATCTTCACAATTACATCTGATCACAGGACCAACATTGTCCATTGGTATATATGTGTGGGACATGAGACTATGGAGATTTTGCAGAAAAAAATGTCTAACAGAAAACAGGAATATAGATTCAGTGTTTATGTCTCAGGTCCAATTAAGAATCATTATTTGTTCATACAAATACTAAGATTAATGATAGGAGGATATTTTCCTTGTTAAGAGTACAAGTGAACTCAGAGAAACAAGTATTAAGAATCAAGAAGGAGCCTGGGAGGTCACCCATTTCAACTCCTTCACTCAAACCAAGGTTTCATCACTTTCTGGGAACCTGTTCCAATATTTAAGAACTTTTATCTTTAACAATTTGTTCTTATACCTAGCAATAATTTTCCTTGCTGTAACTTGTGTCCATTACCTTTCTTCCTGCCTCTGGGCACCTCTAGGTATGCCTGGTTCTGTTTGTCCTATAGTCTCCCTTATGCAACTAAAGAGTGCAAAGAGATGTTTCTTTATCCTTTTCTTCTTAAGGCTTCTATATATACTCTTTATGTACAGGGTATAAACCCTGAAATATGAAATATTGATTTTTTAAGAGTCAGATTGATGAAAATATGGGGAAAAAAGATAGTCCCAATTTTAGCCATTTAGCTGTGGTGGAAAGTGAAATCTGTACTGCAGACCAATTACCACCTGTAACCTAAACCAGCTTGCTGAGCAAGCTTCATCATATCTGTCTAACTATTTATAGAAAATAAATGCAATTTAAAATTAAAATTTCATATATACCTCCAATTATCTTGCATAAGGATAACTTGTTAAATCTCATTTATCAAATTATAATTTCATCAACCTGTTTAGTGAGTCTAGTTTCCCCTACCCATTAAGTGATAAAATTGTGAAAAACTTGAAAAGTACTTTATATATAATAGCAAAATAAGACTCTTAGTTCAACTGAACTTCTGAGGTTGTAATGAATAATGTCATTATTAAAAAATATTTATATTCCCTGTTTATTACATTTAAACTACAGCAAGATTAAATTTACTTTGAAGATGTCTACAGATTTGCATCAGATATTCAGAAAGTGTCTTAGGCAGTCTCGCTTCACATACCACAGAGAAGATAAATTTTAAAAATGGATATATACTTCAATAAATTTGCTTTTTCAGGAATATAATTACAGTAAAGGTAGGATGCCTGTTTTCAGTTTATGCCAGCTGCTACATAGTGAAATAGTATGGATGTGCATTTTGTTGAGAATAGATTATAAGAAAGTACCTGTCTTGCTCCAGTGACTGTACCGATCAGAAGTTTGCTATGATTGTACAAAATACAGCTTCACTGAAAAAAGGCTAGTTAACTCAAGGAAGATAGCTCTAAATGCTGTGGATGGGAGAAACATAAAACCATTTAAAATCTTCTCTGATTTAATTTTCTGGCCCTCAGTATGTGAGTCTTAACTATTTTACAGATAAAAAATTACCAAGAAAGGATACTTGTGACATAATGAACATGTTCATATAATGAACACAAAGAAAACCATTTTCATTTGCATAGATAAGATTTATATTGCAAGGGTCAAGCTGATGTAATACAAATGTGATTTTTAATGAATATATGGCACAGCATTTTACATACTTGTTTATGTTTATTTTTAGCAAGATTACTAATGATGCTGTGTATCTCAGCACTTTAGATTTTATATTTTCTGTGACAGAGAGTCTGTGTTTGTAGACCAAGTTTCCTAGTCAAACAATGTCATAAACAACAATTTGACTTCATTAATATCTCAGTGCCAATCCTATCATCCAACTTTCTTTGATACAAAGAATCTAGTTGATAGTTGATAAACATGTTATGATTTTGGGTTGTAAAGTTTTTATGTAAATAAATTTTTAATTTTAGTTTAATTTTTTTACATGCCTCAGATAATAGTTGATTTGTTTTCTTTACCCACTAAGAAAATGAGGAGTTCTTTGGAATTGTCTCTTTCCTTGAACCTCTCAGTGTATTCATACTTTGTCGACACATCAGCCACTGAAATTGTGTGCTGCTGGTTTGTTAATTCAGAAATTAATATATTCCCCAGGTATTTAGGGATCCTAGCCAGTCCTTGGGAAGGACGGTGTCTTACCTTGACACTACCTACTTTACCTATGGTCATAAAATGATTCTAGTTCTCAGTGAATGAAGTTTGTATCCAGAGAGAAAAGCATGAAATTCTTCTTAAACAATGATTAATTAAGATTACTAGTAAAAGGAGACTTAGGATGGACCACTCCGTGTGTCCTTCTGATGATACAGGATTAACTTAACTGGATTTAATGGACTAGACTTTAAATTTACATGGGTGTACAAAAATGGAATTAGAAAAACCATTTTTTGTGAAGAAAATATATATTTGTATGGTGCACAAAAACATATAATCATAACAAGGCAAAAATATTTGCACCTGTGGGATGGAAACCATACAAAAAAGAAAACTTTGTTTCATTTTCCACCTGTGTGTTTGCAAAGCAGGGAAGTGGAGAGGAGCTATGGTGTCAACAGTAGGGTAATGACATACACTCATCAGCTAATTATATAGCAGAATAAAATTGTGTTTCACAGTGATACAGCCTGAAACACGACATATGCATAGTGCTCTATAAAGAGGGAAGAAAAGCAAGTCTCCTCTTCTGAAGGATGTGCAATCTAGCAGCTTTGTCACCAAGGCTAATTCAGTGTATTCAGCTAAGTAGTAGTGAAGTTGATGACTGACACCTAGACAAAGCTAAAAGAATCTGTATGTGAGAAGGAGAGTTCCATTACAATAAGGCTCAAAATCCAAGGGTCATATTTAATCTCCGAAAAGGGTCAAATTCTTTATGTGGGACACTTAATACAACAGGATTCTGACTGACCTGTCTGGAAACAACTGCAATTCAGATTAATAACAATAAACACAAAACAGGTCCTTCAGTTTTGGAGTAGTCCTTCAGAGCAATGAAAGTAAGGGGGGGAAAAGAAGGCCTGTCATTTATTGTATATGTCACAAGTGATATAAATTGCATAAGCTGCATCATCTGGCTTCATGCTGCCAAAGAGGTAAAACATTCAATATGTGACAGCAGCTGTGGCAGCACTGAGAGCTGGTGAAACCATTTTGAGAGCATTAGTAATGGAAGTAGCAGGTGTAGAGACATCCTTGCCACTGTCTTGTTTCCTGGAGTGACTTGATGGATCTACCTGTTACTACTCCTGCCAAAATAAGAGATGCTGCCGCTTTAACTTGCCACCATCTTTAGCAAATAGGTCAATAATTCTTTGTTCAGAGTGACAAAAATTAAGTGATCCGAGACTTAGTTTCAAAAGTTATATTTAAGGAGTAAAAGGTTACATTTCATTTTGGTTTTTGTCTGCTCATTTCTCTCAGTGCTACTGAGTGCAGCAGTACATTCTTGAAGTCTTGCATCTGCTCCCTTCCTTATCTTGCTCGACCAATGAGCATTGTAATTGTGATCATCAGAGACATTACCCATTGGAATGAGAGGGATTCTTGGAAGGTTATCTGGGGTGGTTGAGAGACAAGTGTGACAAATAGGTCAGCCTGCATGTCAAAATCAAAAAAATCAAAAATTGCAAGACAACTGCATGCCAAAGAGGTTTAAAATATTTGAACGGTATCAGTAAAAAATAAACAATTCCCTCAGGAAATCATAGAAGGAAGATAAATTTGTCTTCCTGTGGCTTCACACCTTGGTCGTACACAACTGGCTACAGTAACTTTGACTGGCTTTTTCTTTTAAAATGGAGAGAATCCAAAAGAAGCACAATTAAGTCAGAGCAAACAACTGTGAGTCCACCAAACCAATAAAGTTGGATTTTGTAAGAAAAGATTAATTACTAGGATGACTTAAAAAAACCCCTCCTACCTGAGGCAGAGCAAGTACTTAAGGTCAGAGTGTGATCTCCTTTACATCACTGTCAGTCTGGATTGCCTCCATTTGTCTGGGGACGGCTGTCTTCAGTAGAGATACTCTGGATTTACAGCCATGTAAGTAAGACCACCACTTAGTGCACTGGGTAGTGGGAAGTGATATTCAGATAGAGCAGTGAGAACCAAACTTTGCCCCAGGTTATATCCGTGCAATTCCTTTGAAATCACTAAGTGCTTTCTTTGTCTGCCTAATTCATTGCAGTATTTCTTGTCTCCTCTATAACACTTTTCTTTCCCTGACACAACCCTTTGCATTTCTCTTCAAAAAATGGTGATGAACTAGCAGAGCAGTGACCTTTTGTAGTGAAAAATACCACAACACTGTCTACCTCAATGTATTTTAACCACCACCCTTGCTGTACAGTTGGCAACTAGGGGCTGCTTTTCAGTTCAACAATGACAGTCTTCAGGCTTTCCAGTCTGTTTGGATTGGTTTCATATTTGCAGCTGAATTAGAATCAGCCTAATACTTTTTTTCACAAACTCACAGGAAAAAAAAGTGTCCTGTGTTAGATGCATAATTCTGAGTGAGCTTAATGGGGGTTACACTCATAATTCTACAGAGAGATGGATTTCATGCCTGTTGAAATTGCAGGATGGTAGTAGGTTACTAGGGTTGTTAAAAAGAAAATGAAAACAAACAAACAAACAAAACTGATAAAAAAGAGTCTGTCTTGTATCTGTCTTTTTCTGAAAGGAACAGCATTAAAGAAAATCTGCAGCACTGGGCAGAAGCGCATTTCCTGTATGTTACTTCTAGTTCTTAGCACAGAAAGGAAGAGTATAAAAAGCTATGTGCCTAAATATCAGAGGCACTAAGGAATTGCTTTAGGTAGAGTATTGTGTCCCTGTATAACTGCATTTTCAGCTTTTGTCCAGGCAATGCTGCTTTTTTATAACCTGTACCGCCGAGTGATGTCTCTAAGTCAGCTAAGCTCTCTGCTTGAAGAACAATCCTTAGCATATTTTTAGTAAGTTTCTCCAATGTTTTTTCTCCATCTTCACCTTATAACACAATCAGAGGCTCAGGGAGTTGACCATTAGGATACACTAGGTTTTAAAAACATTCAGCCTTCAAAGCGTGATTTATTAAGTAAGAAAACAAATCTATTACTTATAATGCCCCTCTCTCTTTAAAATAAAATTTAGCTTAGAAGATTGTTACTGTATTCTTGTACTGTCTATGAAGGAGACTGAAAAAGCAAAAGTATAATTTTATCCTTCCAGAAACATTCATCACCTTTCTATGGTACCTGCTCTTTCACCTCAACAAAGTCCAAATTTACTTGACTTTTACTGAGTAATATGAACATCTTTACTTCAAAAATTGAGAAGCCCCATCCTTAGATACTGGAGTTTGTTCAAGAAGGGAATGGCTAGACGGAAAAAGGATGGGAACAGAGGAGGGCAAGGTTGCTCAAGAAGAATGAAGATAAAAATGATTGAGGGGCCAAAGTGCATACAGGAAGGCGGGAACATATAGAGACAGGATTCTGTAAAGCAAAAATAAAAAGAATTTTTGGCATTTCAGAGGAAAGACTTAAAGCACAGGACAAAGGTGTGAGTATCAAAATGTGGAGACATACATAAGTGTGAACAAAAAGGAAGAATTCAAAGGAAATGAGAAGGGGAAAAAGGGGGAAGAGCTGGACCACTGAAGTAGTTAAAGCAGGGGAAAGAAGGGTGAAGAAATTGTTTGAAATAATACAGACTGAAACAGAAATAGGGAGAAGAAGACAAAGAAAAAATGGACAAAAAGTTCCCTGAAACATAACTTTTCTAGACAGATGAGCCATGAAACAGAAAGGAAAAGCTGTATGATGTATTATTGAAACCGGGTTTGTAATACATACACAGACCGCATCTGTTTGGGTTTTCCTTGCCATTTGCTCCCAGTTTGTCTCAGATACGGATTTTCTAAAGCTAGAATGTATGTGCATGCTTTTCCTGTTTGCTTTCTCTCCACGTATTTTCTCAGATCTGTAGTACAAAGCATTCTTAGCGTTGTGGCATCTGTCTGGCCATCTTGAGACTGTGTGGATCACTGTCATGTCTGTTACGTGGAGTTTCTTGTGGGGGACAATTGTCACTGATGTGAGAATTGCCCTTTCTTTCCCAACACCTCTCCACTTTTTGTCCTTTGCTTTGCACATCTTAGTTTATACTTTTATTCTAGGACTTTAGTAGGAAATGTTTGTCAACAGCAGCCATTTAAATAACCACTAAACATTACCTGACATATACATTTGCAAAGTAATAGTCAGTTACCATGTACATTATCTGCAGTTGATCAAAATATGCTTCAGGCAGCAATACTCATGTAATGAGCACAAGTAACCTGTAAGGCAACTGAAATTGTCCTCATGGTTATTGTGAAGAAGTATTCAGGGAACCACCTGCTGCACTAGAGAGGATGTCCAGAAGAACACACTGCAGAAACACATTTATTTCAGAAACAGATTTATTTTTTCTTTTCTCACCTAGCTGCTGGAGAGAGTACTCTACCTCCTTATTTTGTCTTTTTTTTTTTTTTTTTTAATTATTTTTTCTGTTTTCTTCCCCTTGTTTTATTCCTTTTTTCTTTGCCTTTAAAGTTGACATATGCCATCAGATATGGACCCACAAATAATTCTTTACACATGTAAGTCAATATCAATATCTTTTGTGCTACATTTGAGTCCTTTCTGGTGATCTTATCCAAAGCAGCAGAGATTGACAATACAGATATAGTCCTACTTCCA
Organism: Margarornis squamiger; assembly: GCA_035222235.1. Classification (NCBI taxonomy): domain Eukaryota; kingdom Metazoa; phylum Chordata; class Aves; order Passeriformes; family Furnariidae; genus Margarornis; species Margarornis squamiger. Next base: position 26,199,001 of record JAWWTY010000077.1, on the reverse strand, counting down.
CCCGTCTTCTATATTAGATTTTGTTTTAGAGGTTGTCTTTTTAGGGGAATTTATTTGTAGTATTACAAAAATCTTTAATTATTTCCAGACTTTTTTTTTGCTGAAATAGATTTAAATATTTATGTAAATATTATTGATGCTTATGAGATAATATGTTATAAACCTGGATATTGTGCTTACAATAAAAAGTCAGTGAGCATATAGAAATGTCCAATCTATACAAGATATTAGAGATGTTTATAAAATCCTCAAGGACAGTACCAATAAAAAGAACAAGGGACAATGAAAGAACCTCAGTTCCAGACCTGTGTATAATAGGCTTTCCTGAAAATCAAAGATCAAAGTGTCTTCACAAAGCAGGAGAGTCTCAGCAGACCATTTTCTTAATAAGAATAGAGAGGCAGTAATTGTCCATGATCATATGATACATTCAAAGGATATTTTAGAAAGATATTCTCAAAATAGTACTCGGCTACTTTCTGCACTCCACTAGAGCAATACAATCACGTTTGCTGAAGAAAGATTAATTTTAGTAGAACAGAAATGACTGGTAATGAATGAAAAAATTAGTTTAATTAATATATAATTTATTGGGTCATTGAAGGGACTTACTGGAGAGCAGGAAAATGATAAAAATATTAGATTCTTCTGGTTTATATTCACATATTTCATAGAAGCATAGAATCAATAATTTTGGAAAAGACCTCCAAGATCATTGAGTTCAACCTTCGATTTCTTAGATTTTCAGTAGATACTTTACTACAGGGTGACATGGAAAGGTCGTACAACTGCAATGACATTTGTAGACATTCAAAAGTGGACATGAATAAGAATTTAACTTTGAAAATTAATGTAATCAGTAGAATTGAACTATTTATATTCCATTTGTAGTCAACATTATGAACCCACAAATCCTAAAGTCATTTAACTTAATCTCATTTCTTTCTCCTCCATTTATCTATCTTGTAATTCTGATCACTCATAATACAAAACTTTTGTAAATGTGGGTTATATCCTTGAAAACAAATTCTGGTTTTACACTATTATCCTGCATATTCACTATTTAAAAGCTATGTCTCTTTATGCCTTTACAGCCATCCAATTAATATTTCATGCAAATACATTCTTTTGGTAGATCCTTACTGCAGTTGATTCAACAGAACCAAGTTATTTAAATAAATTGTATAATCTCTTAGTCTGTGATAACAAATGAATGAAATGCATAAACAGAAAATTTGATATACAATTCAATTACAGATTTAGAGCAGCTCTCTCCTTCATTCATAATCTGCTTGTGTTAACATCTCCTTAGTTCCCTTTGTGCCATCTTTATTATTCAGAATAAACAAATAGAAACACAAATTGGAGATTTCTAAGCCTCTTCTTTCTTACTGCATTGTGGTGTAGATTATTTCATAGAATCGTAGTCAACTTCTTATATTTCATATAACTTAGCATAGCTTCCAGGAGGATCTGCTCCATGACCTTGCCAGGCACAGAGATGAGACTGACTGTCCTGTAGTTTCTTGTATCTTTATTTTTGCCCCCTTTCAAAAATGGGGGTTATGTTTTCCCTTTTCCAGTAAGTGAGAACTTCACACTGGACTGCCATGACTTCTCAAATACAATGGTGGAGGTGATCCTTGAGTATTAATTAGCTTTCTTTGGCCTCTCTTTCCTCCAGGGTTCCATCCCATGGTAGTCTGTGAAGCAGATCTCTGAAGAGGACAAATATGCTCTTCTGAAGTCCAGAGTAGTGAGCTTGCTGCATGCCCTGCTTGCTGCCCTATGGATCTTCAACATCACGTCATGCTCACTGCAGACAAGGCTGCCCTTGAGCTTCACATTCCCAGCCCCTCCTTGTTTGTTAGAATAAAGTCCAGCATGAGACCTCTCCTTATTGTCTTCTCTATCACTAGGGGAAGAAAGTTATCATCAACACATTCTAGGAACCTCCTGGATTGCTTATGCCTGGCTGTGTTGTCCCTTCAACAGATAATCGAGGTGGTTGATGTTTCCCATAAAGACCAAGGCTTATGAATGTGAGACCACTCCTATCTGTTTATAGAGGACTTCATCCACTCAGTCTTCCTGGTTGTGTGGGCTGTAGCAGACCATCACTACAATGTCACCTGTCCCTACACTCACTTTAATCCTGGCCCATAAGCCCTCTGTCAGCTTCTCTTCCATCCCCAGGCAGAGTCCATGCACTCCAGGTGGCTGCTGACATAGAGGGCAATACCCCCTCCTTGTCCTTGCTGTAGAGGCAGTTTCCTTCTATTCCAGCCATAGGGATCATCCCACCATGTCCCTGTGATGCCAATAGGATCATTGCCCTTCAGGCATGCACACCTTTCTAAGTCCTCTTGTTCTCTATATTCAAGAGTTGTTTTTCTGATATTAATTCCTAGTGTTTCAACTTGAATTTTGTAATGGATTAAATACATTTTTTGTCTTTGGCCACAATTATCAAATTAAATCAACTTATCCCTTAAGGACTACTAGAGAAGACAAGATTCCCAACTACTTCCAAGTTCTATGCTGACAGAAGCACTGTACAGTAGTAACAGTATCATGGAACTGGACATCTTTAAGCAATCAGCCCACACCACCAATTGAAAATGACATAAAATAGATTAGAAGCTTGAAAAAGAAGTGCTGACCTTTTAGTAGGTAAAACACCAATGCAATTCTGCCCATTACACAGCTCTGTAGTGATGTATTTCAAAGAATGGTTTTGAAAATGCCAAGCACTCAATCATTACTGCTTCAGGATTTTTCAGGAGACTCAATAGGATTTGTAGAAAAATAACCAGAAAAGTTAACTTGTTTAATATATGTATCTATTTTTTTTCATCTTTGAATATTAATTTCTGTAGCTCTCCTCCTCAGCTTCCAGTTATATCTTCTTAACACATTTCCTTTTTATAAACTATATTTTATCAAAGAAAACATCTGTCTGCCATGTGACCTGTGACATTTGACTTTCCCTTTTGATCTCACTGTTGACATTTCTCCACACAGGTTTCTCACAATACTGTAAAAATGTGAAGAATGATTTTTGGTTTTCTCCCACTTCTGATCTATAACCTTCTCAGCTAGCATATAAACGTTCGTATTGGATCACCTTTTCAGCATCCTGTATCAGTCCCTGGCTATTCCTGATCCAGAACATCACATATAAGAAAAGGCACTTTTGATTGGTTTAGTTTGATTTTCCGTGTTCTCCTTATACTCACTTTCTTCCAAAGATAAGTGACTGAGATTGTGAAGGTAACAATCCTACAATATTAAATAACAAGTTCTTTTCTTTTTTGAGTTTGTTTATATTTGCAACTTTATTGCTGTTCCAGAAGGTTTCAAATGTGGTTGTGGATTTGTTATTCAGTTCCTGAACAAAATTATAGGAGCAAATAGGACTGACCATATTAAAATTGTTATGGTCAGAACTTTGGGCTCCAGAGATGGCTTAATAACTGAGAAGCTACCAGGGGATGTAAATTGACTCTTACAAATAGCAGAAATCATAATGAATAAATGTACTTAGTAAAGCCTATTCAATTATTCTTCAAACCTGTACAACATAATATTTTTATATAACTTCCAATGCTGGTAGGATGATAAAAAATGTAATATTACTGCACAATACTTTTTCCACTTTTGTAAATATGACAAGAAAAAAACATATTTTGTGAAGGTGTGTGACCGAAAATCTAAACCGGGCAGGAACAGGAAGAAAATTAGAAGTGTTTGGAAATTGCTTGAACTGTTTTATTCCAAATGATGTTAGAATGCTAGCAAAAAAAAACAACAAAAAAAACCAAAACCAAACCAAAACAAAACAAAAAAAAACCAAAAACCCCAAAACCAAAACTAAACAAAAGACAAAAACCCCAAAACAAAACAAATAAAATGGGTCTCCTTACTAATTTCTTCCCGCAAAATGACACCTTTTACAAAAAAAAAAAAAAAAAAAGAGATTGGCACTATCCAGTAGGAACATACCCTTATGAACAAGTATTTGGTGTCTGCCAGTATTTTTCACATTTTTTTGAACTCTTAGATATTGTGAGAAATATATCTATTTATGAGATATACCTGCCTGCTCTATGGACTCCATTGTGAATGCCTTCAGCACTCTGTTTATGAGAAGAACTTTACAAGGATCTACATGGGCACAGAATGATGCCAGTTTTGCTTCTGAGATATGAGAGGAGCACAAAGCACAGCCATATTATGTTCCTATTATGTAAGAATATTATGAGAAGGTAGAGCTTGGTTCTGAACCAGCAGGTCAAGGAAGGTGATTCTCGCTCTCTACTCCCATGAGACCCCACCTGCAATGCTGCATCCAGCTCTGGGGTCCCCAGCACAGGAAGGGCACTGACCTGTTGGACTGAGTCCAGAGGAGGGCCATGAAGGAAATCAGTGGGCTGGAGCACCTCTCCTATGAAGACAGGCTGAGAGTTAGAGCTGTTCAGCCTGGAGAAGAGAAGGGTCCAAGGAGACCTTAGAGCACCTTTCAGAACCTAGTGAGGCTACAATAAAGCTGGAGAGAGACTTTTTACAAGGGCAGAGAGAGATAAGACAAAAGGTGATGGCTGTAAACTGCAAGAGGGTGGTAGATAATTGGAAGAAATTCTTTACAGTCAGAGTTGTGAGACACTGGAACAGGTTACCCAGAGATGTTATGGATGCCTCATCCCTGGCAATGTTCAAGGCTGGGTTGGATGGGGCTTTGTGCAACCTGGTCTGGTGGAAAGGATCCCTGTCTATGACAGTGGGGTTGAAGCTAAATGATCTTAAAGGTCTCTTCCAACCCAAACCATTCTATGAATCTCTGATTCTGTGGTTCACTCAAAAAACTGCCAGTACTTTTCCTTTCTCAGTCAGATGCAAGGTCGTTCCTCAGGAAGAAATATACTGGGAAATCTTGCTCTCTGTTTTTTGGGGGGTTTTTTTTTGAGTCCCTCTTAGAGCTACTCATAAAAAAAAGAAAAAAAAAAAAAGTCCTAACCCAAGTCCTTTTGGGACTTCCTTAGTACAAAATCCCACTGTTTTAATAACTGTTGATGGAATTAAAAAAAAAAAAAAAAAGAGTATTTAATCCTTCTTCCTTCATTCAGTCATATTTCTTCTGAATTTTTTAGTATTATATATTTTTCTTTCTAGTTCCTGTCAATTTACTCACTTATTTAGATAACAATATACAGAAAGTTTAAAAAATGAGATCATTAAATAATAACTTAGATCTTTATGTTAGCAGCCAAATCTACTTCATGTCATATCTTCAGAACACATTAAATAGTCTAATTTTCTATCTTTGAATGATTTTTGTATCATCTACTTAAAACTTATGCATTACAGTGAGGAAACTATTATTTCTCTCTTTTGCTCTAAAGAAAGCATGATTTAGTCTTAAAGAAAGTTAAAAAAAATGAATAATGTATATCTAATCAGGTAAAAAGAAAGCAACATATTCAAAATGGTGTGTGGCCTCAGTAAAATGAAGTAGCATATAACATGATTATTCTATTACTTAGACTCTACTTTTTCTCCCTTTGGATTTGTTTAATTTACAGCAATGCTGAGTTTTGACAGAACTTGATGCTGTAAGTAAAAGTATATGTCCCTGTAAATGGTAAGAAGATTTCAAATATTTGGAAAGGAAAACAGTAGAGAATTAAAACCAGGCAACATAAAATAAATCATGTCCGGCTAAGACAGGCTAGGGTATATACAGCTTCGAAAATACAAGAAATGTGAATGCTTTATGCAGTGAAATGAGAACATACAAAAGATAACAGAACTTTGGAAAAGCTAGAACAGTCAAAAGTGAATATTGAAAGAAATGAGAAAAGGAAGTTATATCAAGTGGAATATTAAAGGGAGTGGTCAAGTGGTTAAACTGAATCCAGTCAAATCAAGTGGTCTGATCTTGAATCTAAGGCTTTTTACAGAAAGAAAATTCTTTTTTGAAAATATGTTCATTGCCATACACTGTGATTTAACCTCAGCCGGCAACTCAGCCACACACAGCTGCTCAGTCTTTCCTCTGCTGCCAGTGCGATGGAGGAGGTAAATGGAAGAGCAAAAGTGAGAAGACACGTGAGTTAAAGACAGTCTGATGGACAGAAAAGAAAGATGATGATAATAATAATAATCATAATAGTAGCACTGCTAATAATTAATTATTATATTAATAGTGAATATAGTAATATATATATATAATTATAAAAATAATCAGATTTTCAATTCCTGAATTTCAAATTTCAATTGCTTGCCACTCACCCACTGATAACCAGCCAGTTCCTGAGCATCGACCCCTGGCCAATTTTTCTCCCCTTTTATATACTGAACGTGACAACATCCCTTTGGCCAGCTTGGATCAGATGTCCTAGTTCAGTGCCCTCCCAGCTTCTTGCAAATTCCCAGCCTGCTCACTGGCAGGGCATGAGAAACTGGAGTGTCTTTCACTTATGATAAACACTGCTTAGCCACAACAAATATCAGTGCATTATCAACATTATTCTCTTCCTAAATCCAAACCACATCACTATATCAGCTACTAGGAAGAAAATAAACTCTATTCCAGCTGAAACCAGGACAGTATAAAACTAAGGATTATGCCAAGATTAAAGGTTTGATAGGAAAAGAAGATAATAGTATATGGCCAAATGTAGCAGAGAATCAAGGCACTGAGAAGGGCAGAGAGGAATGATAATGAAGTCCTATTTTTCTGAGTTACATTTAAGAAGCTTAAGAAGGTCAGGATTTTCATCAATAGACCAGGGAAAGATGGACTAACTAATGTCTGGGAAAAGAAGTGGAAGCAAGAAATGAACAACTACCCATCTAGGTTTGAATGAATATTTTATGCTTTATTTGAGAGAGAAAAGGGGGGGAAAGAGAACTGCTTGCAGCTTTGCATTAGGAGTTCTCATACTTTGCAGAGTGAAGTTGCCACATCATACTTACCATAGTATTTCAAGGAATTACAGAACTCCTGCTTTCAGTGGAACTGCACTGTGATCCGTTATCCAAAAGTGTGTATCTTTTTAACAACAATGAATAATGATTGTACAAACTAGCTTCTGATGAACTTAATTACTCATATAAAGTCATATTAATGATGGAAGCATAAACTCTGAAACCACATGAAGCGAGGGGAAAGAAAAAAGTTGAGCTACTTAATACATCTTTATCTCCCACTCCCCCACTCAGAGCCCACTTCTGATGATCACCTGAATTTGTACTGCAGATGGTCAATAACTACTTTCATTTAATCCTTCCTCTCTCCTGGAATCCCCTTCAGTCTTTACGAAGTTACTGGTAACCGTACAGGAGAATTCAGTTGTATATAATATACCAGGACCTATTAATTTTGTTCTATAATGCCATTAGATTTTGCAGTCAGGGCTAAAAAAGAAGATTCTTTTTTCAAATCAAAAAATGTTTTATTGCCACTGTTATTTCAGTCAATATATTTTAGGTTAACGTTTTAAAAAGCAATCAATATACTGATAAGCTTTAATAATTGGAGAATGTCCTTCTTGCTGACTGAAGGCTTCTTAAAGAATGTTCAGTCGAACCTGAAGAATGTGTTAAGAATAAAGATGAAAATGAAAATGTAGTCATGATGTGTTACCATGCTTTAAGAAGAATAAGGAATTACTGGACTCTGATATGATCTCAATAACTTTAGTTCTATTTAATTTTAATTAGTTGACTGCAGGAAGCTTATTCCTGAATAACTTTGAAATCAAAGGCCATAAATTGAGTTGGTTGCAAGATATGAATTATGAATTATTGAAGGAATTTTTTTCTACAGAAACGAATTTGCAAAACATACTAAAAAAATATTTATTTGTATGCAGTATACCTGAAGCATTTCACACAGTATTTTTTCAATCAGAAATAAGATTCCCATTTTAAAGAAAATTATTAGCAAAGGTCACTGGTAAAGCATAATAAACATGCTTGATTTTTCTCTGTTTTTGCAAAAAGACTTTGTCGTTTATTTGGTGATTTTCCTCAAACTGATAGAATCAGAGTAAGAAGTTGTTTAATAAAGCAGTATAAAAAAGCTAAGCATTTCATAGAAGACCTCTAGATCAAACGTGGATGAAATAGGCTAGAGTGATAACTCGGGCGGCTGCAGCTCCCTGCAGGAGGGGTGGGGGTGGAGGGCACACACAGGTAATTTGTGGAGGCTGTTGAATGAAGATGGTATGAATGAACAGTGACTAATACCACGTCATGGGATCATATCAAACTGCTGGTTTCTATTTGACACTGACTGGAACAACATTCCCAGTGGTCCAACTGAAGAAAACCCTCCAAAGGAGGAAAAAATCAACTCTTTTTCATATGAGTAGTTAAAGAAAAACTGCATGACACTTTACTCAATTAAAGGGAAATCCAAATTTTACTCTGTAGTTATTATTGTATTTTTTTCCATTAGTTGCTTTTTCATTTATTCCCTTCTTACACTAATTAAAAATTTTTATCCCTAGGGAAAAAAATCTAAAACATTGTTTCTGCAGGTATAGATTACAAGTAGTGTGCATATATTTTTTTTTTTTTTCCAATCATAAAACTGTATTTACAAGGGTAATTTTAGAAATAAAGAGTTTTGCATAGTGGAACATATCATTTTCAATCTGGAGAAAAATCAGTTTGTCACTAAAAGACCACTGATTTTTGTTCAAATATCTTCAGTGGCTGATTCTACACTACTGTTAGCTGACAATATCTCATAGAAAGGGGAAAGATTGCTTTAAATTATGTATGGCCCTGAGATGCATCTTAGAAAAGTGCAAACTAGAAAGAAATCCTGATAAACTTGCTTGAGAATATCACTCTGCAGAGGTCCTCATTTTTTTCATTTTTTTTTTTTGTGGTTGCTTCAGGTCTGGCATCCTGCCAGTTTGTGACAGAATGCTAAATTGATCTACCTTAAAGAAACAGTAATTCCCTCTTTCTTGAAGTTTTTGTAATGGGCGGAACATTCCAAAGGGCTCTTTAAAATTAATGTAGAAAATCTGGTGAACAGAGAGCCAATTGTTATCTATTTAACCCAAGGAACTGAAGGAAATTGTTCACTCATTTAGCTGTAGGGATAAGTGCTAAGTCATGAACTCTTCATCCCATGTTGCCTTTATTTCTTGTTTAGGTATTCTTGTAGATATGATTTAGTCAAGTACAACTTACCAGCTCAAAACAGAGAAATAATAGTAAAATGGTTTGTATTACACAAATGTGGTTCTTACGACTTTTACTTTCTTTGAAGTCAACTGTTTCTTTATAAACAGGGAGCTACCTGGAAGTTAGAGATGAGATTCCTATCCTTAGATTTGAGATTCATATCACATGTGCACATGTGAAATTTACCTTTCTAAGTCTCATTTCTGTTCTGTTTGTTATTTCACATGGAGAAATAAGCTTTTCTAGAATTACATTAATTCCTAACAATTTAGTCTTGGTCTAGTATTAACTCCTTTGTATTCTAGTGTTCTAAATGTACATGTTGGGAATCAGGTGGGATATGCAATGGTTCCCAGGTGGGGATTATATATATATATATATATATTCCTGGAGCAAAAGGGCTGAGTTGATATATGTACTTTACAATTGCATCAAGCATCTTTATGCCTTTTTGTCTGCATTGACAGTGTATGCCCTATAAAACATAATGTTTAGGTATATACATATATGACTACAAGAGTTGATACCTCCGTCGTGTTTCTTTTGGCAGGAGGGAAGTAACAAGTGATTTTCATCAGTCAGCAGCAGCACAATATTTATTTAATTGCAATTCAACTAAACTGACCTATCATTTAGGAGTGAGGGAGTTAGGGCTCTGCATGTGACCCTCCCACTGGATGTAGGACAGAATAGAATCAAGAGAGTTCCTTTCCTAAGCCCTCTGGTCTCAGTACATTGTATGAGAAATAAAGTTCCATTTAAACAAGAAGAGCAAGAGAGCTTATCAAACATAAATGTGTGTATTTTTTATTTTTCTCATAATTTCCTATGAATATGTTTGATTGCATTTACAAAAAGTTTTTGAAACAAAGCTTTTTCTTCATTTTGGCAAATGTTTTTCCACACAGTCTTGGGAAAACAATTAGCTTGTACTACAGATAAGTAGTATTGATCCAGCATTGAATTATTCTCTTTGAAGACACAGAAGATACATGGACATTACACAACTAACATATTTCCATTGCTTTCCAGAAAAGACACTGATTTGGATAAGCAGTTACGACATTGCAAAACTTCTGTAATAATTTCAAGGATATAGTTCATGGAGATTAGTTCAGTTGATTAGAGCATGGCGCTAATAATGCCAAATGATTCCTGTACAGGCCATTCACTTAAGAGTTGGACTTGATGATGCTTCTGGCTCTGTTCCAACTAAGAATGTTCCGTTGTTTTCTGTCATTTTAAACGAAACAGAAGGCAAGGGCTGTAAGCAGCAATTCATGTTTGTGATCTCCTGAACATTCAATAAGTGATTTGTATAGTCCTCCCTGTTTATGTATCTTCTGTGTAGTGGAATGAAATATTTAGCTTGTTTAGCATAAACTATCCATCTTATTCTAAAAACCAAATTAAAAGTTCAAAAACACAGGAACACAAGTTGCAGATGGTCACCTGTTATAGTGAACCAAGGTAAACACCAGAGCTAAGTGTTGCTGGATTTTTTTTTTTTTTTTTTTTTAAATACTGCAAAAGATCTAAGGGTTTTGTGTATTGTTTGTTTGGGTTTTTGTTTTTTTTTTTTTTTTTTTTTTTCTTATTCAGTGCTAAAAAACAAACACAAGATGAAATTTTGTCACTTTGGGTAAAGAATGCATCACCTGTTATGGACTGAAATGCTAAGAGGTATTTAATTCATACAATTTTCAAAAGCCATGCATTCTAATTTTTTACTCTTTTTTGGAAATATATTATTCCATTGTTTCTTTTTTCATTGTAAGGAGATTACAACAGCAAAAAAGAAGTACTATAAGTAGAGATCAGTAAATTGAGAACTAACAAAAGAGATATTTAAAAGTTTATCCATTCATTTTGGTGGTAGCAGAAAAAAATAATTTTTATAGTCTAAATATCTGGCATCTTATAGAACCGAAAAACTTTTATTAAAGCCTCCATTTTGTAACTTTATGTAGAAAAGAATCTTATTTATAAAAGTGTTGTAGGTAGTTTATATGCAAAGAAATTATTAGGTGAGGAAAAAGAAGATATTAAAGAGAATAATCAAGATACATGAATTTCTTCTAGACAGAAAAAGTAGGGCAAGGATTTTTCAACAAATCCCTAAGTCATCATAAAACTGGATTCAGTCAGAGCTATTGCTAGGATGGTAAAGTTCCCCATGTTAACCTAGTGAGATTGTTCCATCTCTAGCTATGTTTTCAGGAATAAAAGGGCAAAAGTCTTGTCCTTTCTAGGAATCATATTGCTCTACATAAACAACAGCAATCAAAATTTCTTAGCAAATGTGTGCATTTCTGAAAATGTTCTCTAATGGACTCACATTGCCAGGCAGAAGTGAGAGATTCCCTTCTGGGAAGACACACCTGCACACGCACATGCATGCTGCCTCTTTCAGAAAACTTTCTAGTCATGTGTCTCAGCTCATTAAAATTTTCAACCAGTGAGTTAACTCCAGAATTTAACAATAATAGATTCTCTCTCTCAGTTTGACATTTTGTTGGGAGAAAAAAAAAAATCTGCTTCATTGCTAATAATTCCTTGTTATTTTTATAAACATTTTCTCCAGAGGGTTAATTAGTGTCTGCTGAAGTTCCTAATGGGAGAGGAAAAATGAGTATTTTATAACACTGTAGGGGAAAATGTTCACATTTTACATCAATACAGAAGAGCAGTCCAAAATAAGCCTGACCCTGTGAATGGATAGGAGCAATTGTATTAAACTGTCTGAATACAGGAATTTTATCTTTGATGTGAAAATTGTTTGATTTATGAACATTTTTTCTTTGTTCTGTTGTCAATGGACAAATGTCTACACTACTCTGCTTTGATATTTTTCATGCATTTGAAATCCTGGGCATAGAGTCTGGAGACAGATTCATTTCTTTATATTTCTGACAATGATATAATTTTTTACATCAACAGAGAACTCTCTAGGTGTACCAAATCTGAGACTACATGTATAGAGAAAGCCTCAAATATAGATATTTAATAAAAGGATACAGTTTAATATGTTTCCAGAGTGGAAAGATTTGAATAAATACTGCCATCTTTCCTCAAACCAATCTCAAAGGATCCACCAGGCAATTAATCCTTCACATTGATCTTACTTACCTGTAGAGTCCTGTGTATATTCAAATTGGGAAGATTATAAAATTAACATGGACCCCAGTTTCAGCTCTGTGAAGATAACATCCAGCTTTATATTTCACTATCTGCAGACAACACCCTCATGCAGCTCTGTGGGCTCTTCAGCAGGTTTAATACCTATATGAAAAGGATCTGTTTAAAACCTATTCCAAGTCAAATGGAAGGAGCTGTGCTGCACCCAAAAATATTTTTGAAGGTTGTAACTCAGTGCTGTGCTCATCAGGAAAACATGAACTGATTTTCCCCAGAAAATTCAGAAAGAGTATAATAATGAAAAAAATAATCTATGTCGTAATAGTAAATAGCTAAATGATCGACAGTTGAGTGGGATACAACACTCCATTTGTGTTCAACCTGAATTAAAACAGGGACTCTGCATTGGTCTCTCATAGTTCAGTCACGTTATATAGCAATCAAATTTTCTGTCATGTAGAATTTCTGTCCTAAGGCTTTCTTTCCAACTAGCTCTAATCCAGGACCCGAGAAGCCCCTTCTGGTCTATGAGGACTAGTAATGTTTAAAGCAAGTTTTCTTTCTTTGTGTGCCGGCTGTGGGGTTCTGTGTTTAAACGTTGTCCCCCTCCTGTAGTCACCACTACTCGGGTATGCACAAAAACTCACTTAAAAGAAAGAGCTGTTCTCAAATAGGCCTGAGCTAAAAGCAAGAGTCCGAATCCAAAACTGGTGCTCAGTTGAGAGTGTAGTAAAAGTCTGAGCAGGCTGCCAGCTACAAACATGGCTCATATGCCAGAGAATGTTCTGATTGCCATGGCATAGGTAGGCTGTTATGTACAATGAGAGTGTTCAATAATCAGTGCCTGTGTTCAGTTGTTCCCAAGCACCAGAAAAATTAGGCATATGCTAAACTGCTAGTTTTAACTCCTGAAATTAAATCCCCTGTCCCAGAGAAAGCTTCTGACAAGCAAGAGTGTTGGTGTTACAGGTAAAATCCTTGGGATGAGCGGCAGGTTTACAACTTTTACCAGTGTTAGAGAAACTACAAATCACATTTTTAGAAAAAGACAAGGTTCTTCTTTTTATCAGATTTTTTTTTTTTTTTTTTTTTTTTTTTTTTATATTTTGCCTTGTTGAAAGGAAGTTTAAGTAGTTAGTCATTCATCTATTTCCAAGGCATACCACAAAGGCAGATTTAGATGAGTATTTGCTTCCACATTTCTCCTGCATTACAGTGGCAAGGAGATACCTATACATAGACTGATATTGCCATAACTATGAACATATAGATAAGAAAATGTTTGCAATACCAGTCACAGAAGTAATCTTATAATTTTTTGTTGTTGTTTTATGAATGCGTAATGTGTTTTTCAATTAATATTTGATGTCCTTAATGTGTGGTGATTTTCTTTTTGATATCTAGATATTTTTTTCTCCTGCTGAAAAGATGCCTAAAGATAAGAGATTGTGGCCAAATTTAATTCAGGCTCTTTTGCAAGAATAGTTTTAAAATATTTCAGCATTTTCAGGCAATTCATGTATCCAATTTGAGGCTTATTCTTCTACTTTGTTTTCCATTCAGAACTTCCACTGACATGAATATGAGCCCTAGAAGTTTTATAAGAAGATAATATAAATATTTTTAAGCTTACAAAGAAAATAAAAATCACTGTAATCAGCATTTACTTAATTCTTTCTTCTAGAAGTGTTTACTAACCATATACATCAGACTTAGGCCGGAAGAACACAAAAAGTTACATGTCTTTGTGGTGATTATGCCTACAAGCATACAAGCATTGCCTACAAGCCTTATGTACAAGGTACATAATTATGACAGAAGAAGATGAAGTAGTCAAACACAAATTATACTGTTTTTGCATTGTTCTTGTCTTATTTATGTCATGAGTACAGTAGTTCTTAGCCTGAGTTCATTTAGATCTGCATGCCCTAGAGATGTTTTCCTTAATTCATATCTAATTTTGTCAAGAATGATGGAGCTGTGGTAAACGAGCCATCTAATTTAATATTGAAAAAAATTGACCCTTTGCTCTTTAGATGAGGACTTGCCCCCATTCAGTTTATTATTCCTTTACAGACTGAATTGTCCCTACAAAACAAATTGTCACATAAAGTTTGCTTTGGCAGATGACCAAACATGGACAAGAGTTGTCTGCATATGTGTGTTTGCTCCAATAAATCCTTTGAAAGGACTCTACACTCAAGCATACTCAAAAGATGAGTTTGTATGCATGTATATACATGCGGCTAACATACTTTCCCACTTCTTAAAAGATACTCAAGTAATTCTCCCAGTATTTGCTGTAAGTTACTTTTCAAAAATTTTTATTCTTTGCACCTGAAATTTTTATTTGTGATGTATGGCAAACTTTCTGCACTCCAAATATTTCAGTGTAAATATTTCTCCTTCAAATGCTTTCAAAAAGTGTAATAAAGAGTGATTTTTTGTACATACTTTAATAGGCTGTTATATCTATAAAAACATGTATAGGTATTCAGGCTTGTTAATTCTTTAGGATTGCACATACGAAGGAAACAAAAACTAGGCTACAAAAACTCTGTGAGTGTGTTTATACAAATGTTGCATTTCGGGGCTTTCAGTTATTGTTTAGGGTTCTGCATGCTTTATTATCATGATATGTGATATGTTCTCAAAGGACCTAAATAAAATGTTTTGATCTTACCAGCTTCTTAGGGTCAAAGGCTTTGAAGATCTAGATCCTGAAAGGTATCTAAGTGTCCAATTCTCATTGATTTATTTGGAAGTTATGCATCTGAATGCCATTAAAGCCACGGATTTTAGAGAGCAATTAGTTTCATTCTAAAATATGTGTCTGAGACACTGAGGGTGATTCAGTATTTGGAGATGTCTGATTCTCCACTGACCATAAATAAAATGCAAACACCTAGAAAGACCAAGTGGTTAATTAAAGATTGCCAATATTAAGCAAGCTTCCTTCCCTTGATATTTCACATATAAGATTCCATGAAATGAGTTACTTGAAAATAAAGCTTTTGTCTCAAGTTTTTTTCCAAAACTGGCACAAAGATACCCAACGCCCCCCAAAAATTGTAAAAATTGTTACTGATTAGAGTCCTGTGTGCAATTAGTTTCTAAATTCATAGAAATAACAGAAGTGGTAGGTTTCAGCATCCATTAAAAAACGTGGGTTTTCATTATATATATCAGAATAATTTTAAAAGAAAGCAGTCAATGGTCAGTGGCAATATGAAGTACTGGGACAATCTAAGATTGTGTAGCAGAAAGAAACACATATGGATCAATTTAATTGACAGAAAAAGTATCTTTGATACAAAAGGGGTATAAGAAACTATCTTATCCATATTGTCATTATCTCCATATACTCATTATACTTGACATATACTTATTATACTTGACATTTACATGCTGTTATTTCAGTACTTTAGAAATATTGTTTTAAAAACATCGTCTTAAAGCCTGGATGATCTGAATTTCTCTAAAATACTGTGTCCACAAGGAGTATTCACTCTGTTTTCTTATTATGTTTTAATGATATAGCCTATTAAAAAAAAAAAAATAATATTCAGTCTTAAATCTTGTCTTCCTATTCAAGAGTATATGCCCAGAAGCCATAGGTCAGAATAATTAAAAAATAAAAATGAAAAAAAAATTACCTGTATTTTTGGTTCATAAATAAGTTGTATGTGAGAAAGGACAGTATAATTTGTAATTACAAATGAAAATGACAACTTCAGTATTATGAAGTTGATGAAATATATGAATACAAACTTTGGGATCCACAGTCAATTGCAGACATGGAATTGGAGACTTTTTCCTATATATCTATCAACCCTTAGTCCAGTGTAATGCTGAGTGCTTGGTCATCTACTACTCTATGCCTGAAGCACCCAGCAATTTGTAGATCAGGTAAAAGATATAATAGGCTGTAAGACTAAATTCTGGCTCCAGAAAAGTCATCAAGGAGTAAAAGTTAATGGAATATCAGCTTTGCTTTATCATCACTTCAACAGATTTTTCTTTTCAAGCAAGAAACCTAGAATTCAAGTTCCACATAGATTACTAAGTCTGATATTGTATAAACATGGATTCATTGGTTGGGCCTACACAAATAATTTCGTTCTCAACCAAGATTGTTCTGCAGCCTTTCTACTTCCTACAGCTAAATTACAGTGAGTTCATTAGATCATGGAGATTAGTAACAGGTAGGCAAAAAGAGGCAGAAACAGGTAATAATAGCCAAACCACTTCAGTAGATCTTCATACCTTCAATAGATTCTCATTTTTCATGCCTTCAATGAGGAACATCCAGAAATAGAGCAGTTTCTCTAAGGGGAACACAGCAGGCACTCTTTTAAGTTTTATTTGGACATGATGGACTCAATTTTGCACACCTTGTGTACACCTCAGGAAACTAATTGTACCTACAGAAATTCAGGACAGAAGAAAGGGGTGCTATATTGCACTGCAGTCAGGAAAACAAATCTATTTCTTATCTACTGAATGAAAAACTTGAGACTTTACATCTTCTCTGAGATAAAGCATGGTATGAAAATGATGTATGGGGAATTTAGTGACTCTAGAGAAAGTGATAAATATTCATTGAAAATAATCTATGAGGATAAGGAAACGCCTTTCTGGCAAGTAAAATGCAATTTCAATATTTTATGGAGGATTAGTTCGGTTACATGTTTTGAATTAATTGAAAAAAGACCTTAGAAGTGATCAAAAAACAAACAGTGTTGTGAATAGACACAGCAAGAAAACCAGATTTCAATTTTCTGGGAGTTTTTGATGTTTTGGAAGTTATTTTTGGTCTATATTGGAATGAAACTTACATTTAGAGTGATAAAAAAAATATTACTGGAAATACATGGATTCAGGGTCTTAATAATGCTTGTTCAGAGGGGACACCTGAATCTCTGTGATTTTTCTTTTGTCTTTATATATTTTGATAATAAATTTTATTCTGGAGAAATTTTCTCTGTGAGTGTACATGTCCACTTGTAAAAGCAGCTTGCTTAAAAAATCCCCAAAGCAGCCACATTTTTGAAATACTGGTTTTTCTCATTACATCTGCCTGTCTATTTCTAAGGTAAATTATTCTTACTTTGGAACACTATGGTGAGAGGGGAACCCATGGAACTTTGAGTCCTTCGCTGGGGTGTGTTCCAGTAATAATGGCTACATGCTCCCAGATGCTTACAGAGAGTGGCCCACTAACTTTTTAGGAAAATAGAAGCTGCTGCTAAAATGAGTCTGAAAGCTAAGCTACCAAAGAAGAGAAAGGAGGAATAACTGTTAATCAAAACCTCACATGGCCTATGAAGCTTGTTTTGAAAACAACCTGCTTAGGAGCTACAGTGTCAAGATATCATCCTACACAGGGATTCTTTGCTCTTTCCCTATGGTAGCACCAGGTATGATCATGACTTCTGCCATCACCCTTAAGGATTTCCAATCCTGACTGGCTTTTTGTCAGCCTCACCAGCATAACCGTAGTGACTCAGCGAAATTGCTTCAAACCCCAGGAATTGTTTTCTGTAGGAAGCAATGTTTCCTCTCCTGGTGTTGATGGTCCTGTGTGAGGCTGTGCCCTGTCAGTAGTACTTAAGTTTTCCAGTTATGGATTATGTTTCTAATCGCAGTAAGTGTAGGAAGTTCTCAATATTATTGCTATACACAGGAAAGTGCTTGTGACTGCACAGCCTTCTCTCTTCTCTCCTTCTTTGAGTCTTTAATTTGATTGAAGAACTGATACAGCACAGCAAACAGCGGTACAGAATTGTGGGCTATCCTCCTTCTGAATACAGCTAATTGCTGATCTTCTGAAGTAGTTTCTTTGCAATATTTGCCTTAAACACGTGTCTCTGAATATCTTTCCCTACTCAAAAAAACCCCAAACCAAAACAACAAAAAAACCACAAACCAAACAAAAACCATAAACACCCAAAGTCACGAGAAATACATACAGTGAAAATAAAATATGGACTTAAAAAAGGAATGACTTTTTTGTGTTCATCCATACTTCTTCCAGCCATTTTCTGTTATCTATCAAAATTCTGTTAGTGCCTAAGTGTCATAAATCTAGCTCTTTCCCATTAATGGAGCCATGACAATATATTTGAATTTTCCATCAGTGAATCAAAGTACAGGAATTATCAAACTGTACTTCAGAATATGACACCACAGCACATATACATAATAATCAGCTAGTAGAGCTTTCTAAGATCTTTATTTCAACTAGCTTAATTTTGCAACTTAACCCAATGTTTTATAAAAATAGCATATACATTTTCCTGTCAAATAGTTAAAAAATGGACTTAAAGTTATAAAGATGAGAGTTTGGCTTCAACTGTATTTGAGTACAAGCTAATGCAACTGCTAATGGTCTGAAAGAAGATTTATCATTCCTGTAAATATAAAGACAGCACTGCTGAGACTGCAAGAATAAGAAACACCCATTTCATCAAACCACCAATTTGATTCACTAAGTAAAAAGAAATTACTGCCAGATCTATGGAGAAGTGATAGCAAGATTATCTCATCTGTGAAAAAAATAAGCTCAAATTAAATTCAATAAAGCCAACAGAGCTGATACTGCCTTCTGATAGATGCAAGACACATTGCTACAAAATGTATCTTAAAAAATCAGACTCCAAGCTTTCCTTTAAGCAAATTAAAAGAAAATAAAAATCATGCCCACTGTGCTTCTGTATTTACAAGTTGAAGGATTCTTTGACCTCAGTTTATATCTTCTTTTCCTGTTTTATCTATACATCTTTACAAAAGGAAAAAAAAATAAGAAATCTGAGATGTTTTTGTTGGTTTGTGAATACTGGAGGTCCTTCTACTTTCCCTTTTCAGCTTTCTTCCTTTGTAAATATTGTCTAAGAAAATGAAATTCAAAAAGATTTTATTAACACTAGTTAATCATTTGAGGCCTACACAACAGTAAATTCCTAGATGCTCCAGCAGTTTGTAAAATGCTCACTAGTTCTGATGCTGGATGCATATACAATAAACTAGCACAGCTTGGATCTTTAGAAACGAGATGAGGAAAAGTCAAGTGAAGGACTGAATGAAAGATAATTGGATTTATGCATCAGTACCTGGATAGAGAAAGAGAGTGAGAGAGAGAGAGAAAGAGAAAGACTTTTTGTTCATGGCCATGAGCCAGGAGCTTTTTACTAACACGCAGGTATATTTTTGCAGTGAAAAAAAAAAAAAAAAGGCACGGAGATAGCTCAAACCACCACAGAACTTTAAATTTATTACAGGTGAGAGAAAGATGTTTGCTAGAAAGACCTGGGTCCTTCTCCTTGCAGGCCTGGAGACTGAATTCAGATTCCACTATGGACTGAAGAGGATGATGCAATTGCTCAGTAATGAGATCTCTCTTTTGCGGTTCAGAAGAAAAGGTAACCTAGTAACTCTGGTGTAGTGCATTGTGCATGGCCACAGGCAGGGACTGAGGCGACTGAAAAGCTCAGGAGTCTCTGAGAGGTCATCTGAGGATTGCTCTTGAATAGCGAAGGAGATTTTCCACTTACAGTGTGAACATCGAGCCTCATGCTCGAGAGTTGACTCCTGTATTTAAAAAGTAATACCTGTCACTCCAGAAGCCAAATGGATCAAAGGAAAAGAGCAACAGTCCATTCTTTAGTACTGAAGGGAATTGTGAAATGGAAAGCTCCTTGATACACCAGAGGACTAACTTCCCCTCCAAAAAAGTGTGTCTGCTTATTTGGAACAGTCTTTGGTTAATGCAATCCTTGAAATATGTCCAAATACTGTTTGCAGAGGGCAAGTTAGTAAGACCAACAGGGAACTTGGTAGTCTGTTTGCAATTATCAGTATTAATAATCAACTTAGTAAAGCTCAAGCCCATACTCCAGTCTTTTATAGGTTACAGCATAGATGTAACAGAAATAATGTCCTGGGAACTGTTCTACAACAGTTTATTTTATCTGGAAAACACCTTGGCACTACCCTGTTGTGCATCAATATAAAACCACAAAGAAGTAAAATGCAGAGCATGGCAGACTCAGGGAGACCTTAGTTCCTCATCATTAGCCACCATGTAGTTTTCTCTTTGATACCCTCTTTGATTTCAATGGACTGCCCATGTTGTAGAAGGATCGTGTCATGAAAGACAAAAAATGCAGACCACCATCAAGTCAGTGTTCTGTGCAACACTGACAGTCATAACTAACCCACCAGCCATAGCAGAAAGGCTACTAAAATGGCAGACAAAACAGTAATTATACAAGAGATGCTTCAGACTCATAGGAGTATGAATATTGCACCCTGAGGAAACTGAGTGATGGTGATTATTACTACCTTGCTTTGTCTGGAATAGGTAGGACCTGAGCAGCTGCATGTGACATGTTCCTGATGTCACAAGGAAGGGAGAAAAGTCACACTACTGGACCACAGCCTTGTCTTCCTCCTGGAAGGGTGAGGTCCCTTTCACACTTGGTGTCTAAGGTGACTCGCCAAAATCCACCTCTGTTTGATGTGACCAGATGAAGTAAGGGAGGCAGTCAACTTCAAGAGTAGGGGCAAGCCTTGAGGCAATTTTTTATTGCTGTTATCTGGTAAAGACATTGATACTTAATGCTACATTAATACTGATGAGGTTTTTTTGTGAAAATAGCCCAGAAGGCATTGAGAGTGCCTGAAGACATTCTTTTTATGACTTAAATGTTCCCATCAAAACTGCTGTTACATTTGTCAACTGTGATGAATGAGGTTATTGTCTGAAGACATCTCTGTCCTAGTCGGATTCAAAGGAAACAGACACCTGCCGAGGTAATCATAAAAAACTGTGACATTAGCCTTCATAGATTTTTTTCAGAAACACTGTATGTGTGTGTGTGTATATATGCACATATAGACATGCACACACGTGTGTACATATATACATCCCTCAAAAAGCTTGGTTTCCTTCAAGTTGTAGAAGAAAATTGAAGCTGATTTTAATTTAATGAGCTGATTCATCTTAATGGACAATACAGAGCTTTCTTTGCCTTTCTCTGCATTCTCAATGTAGAAAATGCTACATGGCTGTTACTTAACGTAATGTTGAGCTAGTCAGGGAAGAGGACACTCATTTTAGAGAAAGACAAAGAGATCACAGAGCTCAGTTTAGAAGTCGGGCTTTCTTTGCAATTCTCCTTTCATCTCGTCTCTTCTGTGTTTTTCCTCCATCCTGCGTCTGCAATGTATGGCGATGAAAGAATATTCTGTGTAATCCTTGGCAATCATTTTTCCCCCCCAGGTAATTTCCTCATGTACCAGAGGAAAAACCAACACTTAAAGTAGGTGGTGGGTCAGATTTCCCAATTATCAGTGAACATATATTCGTATACACACAATTATGGAAGAGAGATGGATATTTCATTATATATACACTAAAAATACCTGGCTCTCTTGGGTAATCATGTTTATAGATACTCTCAGATGCCTTTTATGTGTCTCGAAGGCTTTTTATAAAAAGGAAAAAGAAGCTTTCATAAAAAGGAATTTTTCCCAAATGTGTTGTTAGACTTGAAGGGGCCAGTTGGCAGAATTTGGATCCATGAAAATCATACAACTTTGAATGACGACTGTTTGGGGAACTGATATCTACAGATAGAGCAATAACTTCTCAGTTTACTTCTGTTGCTAATTGTTTGTTTGGATTTGATTTTGTTCAATAAATGTGATAATAAGATTTAAGGATTGAAGACCACACATGTAATTGAAAAAGTCATAAAGGGAGACTTTTTAAAAAAGGCAATAAAGAAGTGGCATCAATCATTCACAGAAGAATTACAGAAAATCCTCATGATGTATGAACCTGAATCATAGTATGATACTTCTGTACTTTGGAATATATGTTTTCTGTGCAATGGCATATGAATATTCAGAAACTATTGTACAGTATTTTGCTGTTTGATGGGAAGATATTATTAGATATTACAGATTGAAGATGCTTCTGTTATCAGCTGATTTTATGAAAAGCTGAAAACTTCTGCAGATATTTTCAATGAGATCATGAAGACTGTATCGTATTTTTGTCAGTCATGTTCTTTAAGGAATCATTAAAATAATCTAATCTAAACCGCTGCATAATACAAGCCATAGAACCTCCTTGAACAACAAGGAAACACTGCTCGTCTTGGCTACAAAAACCTTTTCATTCTATACAGTGCATAGAGAATTTTCAGTTTTACAATAACCTGGATGTGGTGGTAATACTATTGAATTGTATTAAGCTTTCAGTGGACATGACATTTTGATCATGACAAGTTTATTTTTAGTAGCTTACGGTGAATAATAAACTGTTCATCACTCATTTCAGATTCACATTTCATAATTTTTCCTTAAAGTAAAAGTGAGATATCTATATTTTTTTTACTGAAAACAATAAGGATAAGATTGTCATAGTAATTTTTTAGTTACAGTAACTGAAAAAATTTAAAATTCTAATTTGAATATGTGCTTTTTCTCTGAAAAAAACTGGATTCCTTTATGTTTAAGAACAGAAAAATATTGATATTAGGAAGAAAATTTAATGATAGTTGTTGCTGCTTAATAGTTAATGTCAGTTTATGCAGTGTAGACTACAGCATCATGAATGGTATAGATGCTGTAACATTTAAGGAAGAGGGCTCAAACTGTACATGTCTGGTAGTTAAAGTCTGACCTCAGTTCAGTGGTGGACACTGTAGGCCATGGCTTCAAAAAGACATGTAAAGAGAAAGAGAAGAAGAAAAAGAATTCTTTCAAAATATCCCTAGAAAATAAGGTGCTGTTAGTTGCTTCACGGCTGCATTGCAAGTGTATTGAGTCTCATTCTGACTTATTTTCTTTTGACACAACCAGGACTTTCTAAGTTTAAATTTTCCTTTCCAATTCTGTCTGACTGAAATGAAACTTAGCTCTTGGATAGCAGAAAATGCAAGACTAACTCCTGCTCATTATTCTTTGCCAAACTCCTGTCACCTCCAGAGGCAGAGAAGGAAGCATAGCAGTATTGGATGGGGCTTTGAGCAATCTGATCCAGTGGAAGGTGTCCATGCCCAGGTCCGGGGGATGGTAGGTGATCTATAAGATTCCTTCCAATCCAAGCCTTTATATGGTTCTATGATCCTGTGGGTTAAAAGATAGCTGATTTCCAAATAGTTATAATAAGTAAATAAATACATAATTACTGTATGTGATAATTTCATTTCTTCCTTAGGTGCACACCTTACTTTTCTGGAAAGTACACTAAGCATTCCTTTTTACTTTTTTGGATTTGCTTCTTTGAGATACAAGGTTGCAAAAGGATTTTCATACTTTCAGAATATATACCCTTGCAAATACTTAGATATAGAGCACCAAGTACAGCAAAGGTATGACAATAGGAATTGCAATGGCCTTCACCGCAGCTTTTCAAACACATGAATTGTTAGAAGATGAGACTTGCGAAAAAAACAGACACCTATTTATGCATTTTACACACACGTCTGCAATGTATTGCACAAATGCAGTCTTTTTTTAAGTTCACTAAAAATTTACCAAGAAGCCATAGAAATGTGCAAATACTAGTGCTTTATGCTAGTGATTCAAAATTATCAGTGAAAGCTGAAATCAAGAGCACATAATACAGCAAACCCAGTTTTATTGTGAGTGAAGTAACTATTTGTCAGTTATTCAGAGTTTCTGCTTTAACACCAGACTATTTTCCTCACCGTTGTAGTATATGAATTATGCTGCCAGTAAAACAATGTATTTTTTTTATGTATCTGCTGTCTATTTTGATTCTTTTAAGCATTAACTTATGCTAGGAAAAATATCTGCCCTGCATATATTGTCTCATATGAAATAGAAATGAATAAATTCAAGGTGATGATCAGAAAAGCCTGGTACTCCCACTTGTGGGACCCTTTATAATGGCTTACATGAATATTTCAGTCATCTAAAATATCACACTGAAAACAGCATGCTAGATCAATGCCCTCTGGAAGGCTGCAGCAAGCCCTTTGTGTAAAGTCATAATTTTGTACACATATTTTAAGATACCTGTGCCATTGGGGCTTGCCTTTTCTGATAGCGTTTGCCAAGTTCCTATGAGTATAGATTTTATGTCAGTTGAGAGTAGCAGTAATACTGCAGGAGCATAATAAAACTATATCCTGGTGAAAGACCCTATAGAAAAGGAAAAAAATAACCTCTAGAGTGTGTGCTTAACTGTTTCCCATATGATTCTAAGGTTAACTTTTATCACTTTTTTTTGATATCACTTAGATATAGATCAAATGGCATATAGAAACAGTTATTTTCCCTGTTGCCATGACTAAAGGAAGACAGGAGATACTCCAAAATGATCTTGTACTTAAAAGTAGAACTACAACAGGAAAGTCATACGTTAAACTGTTGACAAGTAGATTGAGACAGCGACAGATTTAAGGGAAAAAAGGTCATTATCAGTGTCACTGGAATGCAACACAAGTTAACACCATTTTTTCTGTATTTCTTTACAAAATTTTCCAAATCTACGCACTCCTACTGGATGCTTACATTATTTTCAAGAGAAAAGGAAAGTATAAAGATAGATAATGTGAAACAGTTCAGTCCCTGTCACTCAAGCCAACAAGAACAAAATAGTAAATATAAATGTGCAGTTCATGTTGTAAAATGACCCTCATTTGCTTATCTATTACACCCTTAAATTTCAGAACTTCCCTTCCATATAGAGTTCTCAGGCTACTTTGCATGGAAACAATGCTATCACCTCTATAGAAAAAGCACTAACAGTGTTGTCTCATTGAATTTTTCTCTTTGTCTTTTTTTGTTCTTTGTTGTTTCCCTTAATCTAAATTAATCCAGTGCTGTGTGCTTTACTTCATGGATGGGGGAATGAAACAATTTATTTCAAAAATAAGATAATATTGAAGTGAATTTCAGTTTTAAATTCCCAGAGTAAAACCATAATAAACAGAAGACATCAAAACAGCTTGATGTTCTTTGGCAATGGAGAGTAAAAAAGCCAGGTTTTTTTTCTCCTGTATAGAACTTTCTCCCCAAATGAGTGAATGCAGTATTTCCTGACACCCTATTTGAAGACTTTCTTTCCAAGTACAAAACAAGACTAACACAAATTTTTGCGTTTCAGATATAACAAATCCCATTTAATTCAATTTCCCTAGGTAGGATAGGTCCATATATTGTAATATTGCTTGGAATATCACTTTCTATCAATTCATACTATCCCAAGATACCCTGTAAGGAACTTTGGCACTGGTCTATACTGTCATTTAGGTTTGGGTCACACATTGAACCTAGCATCATACCCACTGCCTGGACTATGGTGCTGGAATTTTTTGAGCTGGGCTACCTTCTCCAAGGCATGAGTCATAAAACTGATGACTGCTGAGAGTCTGAATTCTGTCTTTTAAAATGGTCTGGTAAACAGTGGACTTGGAGTCCTCATATTTAACAAAAGTGAAAGTTTAACTTGAAGTAGGTTTCACAGTTGCTGCCAATAGCACATTTGTAAGACTAGACAATAAAAAATAGTCTTTATTTAGAGAAGCTTAGTGAAGGGTTTTTTTCTACAGTTCTAATTATTACATTAATCTTTAGCACATGACTTTAGTCTGCATGTTAATATAATATACAGTCTCTCGTCAGGCACAGTCATACACTTGCTAAAATATGGTGACAGAACTATATACACCATTTTAAATAATGTTCAATTTATAGTTTACATGGATATGGTATCAACTACTTTGATTTATACTGTGTGCCCTCTGGCAATACAGTCCAGTGTTCTTGCTTTTTTTATTGCAGCAACAGTACTCAGTGCATTGAGCTTGCTCAGGTTTTCCTATGCCAACTACCTGATCTTTCCAGCAAGTTCAAAAGTAAAAGATATTGTATGATGGCTACTCTGTTGTCTCCTGTCCACTTTGAAATTAATATTCTTCAAAGTCATTCCTGGAAAAGTAGTAATCTATGACCCATTTTTCCTCAGGCTAAATTGAATATTCTTGTGTAAGCAAATATACTTAATCCTTTAGAATGGGACCTATGGCAAACCACAGCCTGAAAACTTTAAAAGTACAATCACTACATTAAACTACATGCATTTTTCTTCTGCTTTTTCATCTCCATGTGCTACTTGCACTTTTCTCCAGACTGCATTCCTAACTTCACATATGATCTCTGATATTTTCAGAATACAAAGTCTTATAGCACTGTTTTCTCTCCTGAGTAACTTAATTATATCCTTGGTAAACTAGCTGAATGTTTTATCTGATTTCATGCAAAAGAAAAATGTCCAGTCACACTGATTGTGATTCTGTGGAGTCTATCTGTTCTCTTGGCTTTAACCCATTCGACAACTTCCTCAGATGAACAAGAGATACAAAGAAACCCCAAATTATCTCACTACAAGTTTTATGAAAATACAAGAGTGCATACAGGGAGAAATATGTCACTATTTCCTCAGAGAGGTGGAATACTTTGAAGTTCAAAAAGGATTTTAGGGAAGTTTGACAGGCTTATGATGTGGCACACAAAATCATGACATGTAGAAAAGCTGGCTAACATATTCTGATCTTCAGAACTATGCATGTCTTATATACATTTATTTCAAGTATATAAGTAAATTAATTTCTATACTTTCTTTTGAAGCTACTGAATGTTTCCCCTAGATTTTTTAAAAGAATATTCTCTTAAGGTCTAACCAGGTGAGTAATCGGGAAAGCTGCTTTTCAAACAATCTATCATTGCATTGCTTAATACTCCATATGGGAGTTCCCCAGGAGGGACAACTTGAACAGAGATCACTGGAAACTTTAAGCTAATCTAGAACAATTTAAGCATCCAGTCTATTCAATTCTTTAAAGTGAAATAATCAAAAACATATGATTTTTTTCATTTTTTTTTCTTTTTTTTTTTTTTTGTTTGGTTTGGTTTGGTTTGGTTTGGTTTGGTTTGGTTTGGTTTTTTTGTGTGTGTGTTTGGTTGGTTGGTTGGTTTGTTTTTTTTTCTTTTCTGTTTCTTTTTTTTTTTAACTGAGAAAATATTCCATTCTGATAAAGGAAAAAAAACCCCAACTCTCTTGAAAAAGCAGAATGTTTACATATATTCTTCCAAAGAATATTATTATCATTGTTTTTGTTTTAATCTGACACATTTTCTAAAGAAAATGAAGAAGACAAAATTAAAGCTGAGGTTCCCAAGTGAATTTTCTTCCTTACCAAACTCTGATGTAATGCTATTACTCATGCAGTTTTTGTAGAAAGAAGATTCCATATTTGTGCCAAAACAAATGTTTAAATCCATTGAAAACATAGATTATAGAATGAGCAGTAGAACAGCTTTTCTGGTTAATTTAAAGGCAAAATCTAATTTCTACAGATATGTAATGCATGCCAAGATGGTTTAAACAAGCTCAGCTGTATACACAGAACAATCAAATGCAGCTATTTGGACAATTCCTTATTGACAGCTAAAAACTAACCCTAGAAAGAACAGATGAAACACAGATAGATCAATAAATAGTAAAAGGTCATCATTTTCCCTTTCTGCTATCTAGAACCAGTGCAACCATGTATTAAAAGAGAACAGCAATCTGCAATTTTTTTATTTATTTATTTTTCCAGTATTCATTTCAGTCAAAATAAGGCAGGGGAAGAACAATAATCAATTTCCCATAAGACATCTAAAGGTGCCTGTAAATAAATATTGACACATGGCAGATGTGTCAGTTTATTGTAAAACACTTTTCCTTTTTAATCACTGTAATTCTATAAATCTTCATCTGACACATTGGTGTGAGCTTTTCAGACCAGATGTTTTGCATTTCAGTGAAAGAAAACAAAGCAAAGCAGAAGCAACCCCAAATATCACAGACTGCTGCAGAAATCCCATTATTTTTAAATGAAATATCACTGTGTTATGTTGTGCAACTTTAGAGGTGACAATTATCATTACCCTTGAGCTGTAGCAACACACAGACCCTCCTTTCCACCTTGATCACTGTTGTCATTTAATTGAGTCTGAGTATTTATGAGCAAGATAGTAGGAACATAGATTTCTGGCCATTGTATGATACTAGAAGGTGCATAATTTAAAACTAAGGGATGATTTCATAGCCCTTAGGAAAACAGCGTTTGCTGAAAACCCCAAATGCGCATTGTAAGAGCATGACATAACACAGTGGAAATGAACACGGCACCTCCCAAATGAGATTCAAAATGTCACTCCAGCAGATTCAGAACTAGTCAGTCCCAATACAATTCATAGGTAAGAAACTACCTAACGATGTGAAAATCATTTACCAAGAGAAAATCAATCACATATGAAATGAAGACCATACTTTCTAACTTGAACATCAGCTTCTTTCTTCTGGTGCTCTCTACAGTTCAGAATGGATTGAAAGACACAAGAACAAAAATAAGAAATCAATAGGAAATCATGTCACTCAGTGTCTGATTTCTCCTGTTGCATCAGACTTAAAGTATCCTTGTCAAGAAAGAAACCCTTACTGGCTTAAGTGTCATATTCTCTAATTATTTCAACAGCAAGTAACCGTTTCTTTTATAGATTATGTGTTGGTTTTCTAGAGGTTAATAACTTCAGAAAACCATGAAGTATATATATTTTTGGACAATAAGCTTGACATTTTATTACAAATCTAGATATTCCTGAACTGGAAGGGAATATCATTATTTAAATATAACTCTATAATCTACTTGACATTCCTGAGAAAGAAGTTATGTATCAGGCTGTGGACTGGATGGAGCAAAGTCTTAGAAGAGAGATCAGAAATAATGGTGAGTGAGGTCAATGGTCAATTCAGACTAGGATTAAAAAAAGAATAATGCTTAATATAATATTTTGACATTCATCTGACAGCCTGATTCTTAGTTTACAAGGTAATTGTTAGATAATAAACAGGTCAGTATCTGTTCTCTAGGATATCTGAAGGGTATTCTAATTAATGGTTATGTAACATCATCTCTAAATTGCTTTCTTAACAGAGAAGTCAGTCTCTTCAGTTAAAGGGAAACCACTTCAGAATTTCAGAGAGCTCATCTTGCTGCCAGCTCCTTCTGTTCTCCAGTGGCATAGAAACCTATGGGAGGTGACAGCTAGCTGAGTTGGTACGGTGCCAAAGACACCTCTAAACTAGAAGAAGTCATGTTTGTTTCCCTTAATTGTTATATGTAGTTATAAGGCATTAACAATGGAACCTGAAGTTCATAAAACCTCACAGATGTAGCTCCATATTTGTGATAATTTTATCATAATCAAGTAGCAGGAATCTGAACTTACAATTAAACATAAACTGTGTTCCATTATTTCTCAGAACACATTCTAGTCACATACTGTGATTAAAAAGTACTTATTCTGTTTTTACATTGTTAGATCAAATATCTTGCTATATCAGTGCAATCCTGAGATTAAATAAAGTATGTTACAGAACCAGAGTGCCATCAGCAAACTAGAATAATTTTTTAAAATTTCCATCTACTCTTCTGCCTTCAGGATAGAGTTTGACTAGTTGGAATGGATTTATATATTGCATACAAAAGGAACTGGGAAATTCTTCCTTGAGTCCAACCCTGCAGAGAAAGCATGTGCTATTCTAGGTGTGGCTTTATGTAAACACGCATAGATGAGATCAGAGCCAGCCACACTACTCAGAATATTTTCTGATTGCATCTGAAGTAGGTATTGATATTCACTGTTCACTGACCTTCTTCCTGTCCTCTTCCAAATAACGCTTTAAACAACATGTGTGAGGATCTGCTTCCTTGTTGCTCTATTTTAAATCACAAGGTATTTCATAAGAAAAAGAAAAATGAAAAAAAAAGAAAGCCTTCAATTTTCAGTGTTGATAAGGAGTCATTCTTTTGTGAGAAAAGAAATTGTGTTTCTTTGTTTGAGTTGTTTTCCCTGTTCAGTTTCCCTCAAAAAGGACTAGCTTAAAAACAAAAATAGTAAAGACTTATGTGAACATCTTGATGCATCATTCCTTCCAAAGTATTTAAATGTATTGGGCCACATAGATTTTACCTATTCCCAGGACCAGAGCAGAAAGAGAACTTCAACAGAATCTCTTTCATCAGATAATTCTGATTTGTCAAACTTCATTGCCATTTTTACCCACACATTTACACTTTAGGTAGAATTTTTGGTCCAAAATAGTGTGGGATACCTGCTATGCTATTCATGGTTATACTGACACTTGGACAGATTTTTTCTCTTACAGCTATAGTGCCCTATATGTATATAGGGTATTATATGTAAGTAATGGCATGTTGTTTTAGAGAAAGAACAGATCAACTGTGTTGACTCGATGAGATACTTATGGGTATTGCTCCAAACCTGCCAAACTTAATAAAAGAGCAAGATACAGATCTGTTTGCATCAAGTGAATTACATTTGCATAGGCTGCACGTATTGTTTGGTTGCTCAAAAATGAGCTCATTTGCTACTCCTCCCATAACCATTTAAAAATTATTTGTTTAACTTATTTATAAATGGATTGTCTGAATGACATCATTCTCCACCAGAGGGAAGTGTATTTGTCTTTCCTGATGTCAGTGAAGTCAATGGAAGTGAAGGGCTCTTTGTACCTTT
The DNA here is from genome assembly GCA_035222235.1 of Margarornis squamiger. Taxonomy (NCBI): domain Eukaryota; kingdom Metazoa; phylum Chordata; class Aves; order Passeriformes; family Furnariidae; genus Margarornis; species Margarornis squamiger. Next base: position 26,168,026 of record JAWWTY010000077.1, on the reverse strand, counting down.
TTAGCTACTGGTCCATGTCTGAACATTTAATATATATCTTCACCAAAAAAAGGCTCTTGGTACAGATAAAATATCTCATGAATTGTGTGCAACCCTGTATTAACTTATCAAACTCAATGTAAAAAATGTCATCTCTACTAATAAGTTTACCAGTAAGACACACTTATTGTCAGATAAGGTTTTGTTTTGCCATTGGTAACTAAACTTGAAGAATAGAATATTTTTCTTTTCAAAACTTGCTATTTTTCTTAGGCAGATTTCTGAATTAAGTACATTTGTACTCCTGTCAAGAAAAGAAATAGCACATTATCTAGAAAGATCAACAGTAACACAGCTAGGTTTGCAAAACTGGCATGGAGTAGGAAGTATTGAAGGTTTTTCTAAAAGCTGAATTTAACAGCAATGTTTTAAGTAGATTTACATGGATTTCCAGGGTCTCGTGGTACATAATAATGATGTTTTTTTTCAGTGGGATTTTTACCCCTTTTATGTAAGTTCTGAATGTTTGAATGAAACAGAGAAGCAGTGGGGAAACACAGCAGGAGGCATATGGAGTCTTACAAAGAGACTCTGCCTTTGCAGATATGAATTTGAACTACAGCTTTTTTCCCAGTCTGGTGCTGAAGGTAAGCAACTATGTGAAGGTGTCTTTCTGATCAACTCTCTTCTCTCTGCTCCATAATTCCTCCTGTAAACAGAAATGCCACTCTGTGCACCACTTCTTTCAGACTGACCAGGATCATTTTAGCTACTCTTGTGTGATTGTGGTTATATCTCACTATTCTTCCCAGCTTTGTCTTTGTTTTTATCCAGAGCTGCTTCATTATTTAACCATTCTGCATTACTCTTGTTTTAATCTCTGCCAGTCTTCATGGTTGCTACATTTGTCCTTTCAACATATCAGACTTACTCCCCAAAACACATAAGCAAATAGACTGTCACCCCCTGCTTTTTTAAACATTCATGCAATTAAAGCACTGAGCAAATTGGCATGTAAAATGCAGCCAAAGATACATCAAGGTGACTCTTGCCTGGGTTTCTCCTTCTGTTTTGCCTGACAAACATCTGGCCTTAAATTTCCGTGTTAAGTGTCTGACTCAGCTGAATTTATGTGATAAGTTTTGTTTTCTTTCATCCTTGCTGGTATAAGCAACAATAATTATAAAAAATTAACTAATACAGCAACAGCACTTTAAAACCTTTAATCTGAAATATTTTGAGTGCATGGGAGGTTTGAGTCCTGAGAAGGCACTTGGGCGAGAAGCTTTCTGTCTAGGCTTGTCACTCAGAAGCCTTCCCTATTTCTTACATTCTCTATATGGAGAAATGCCTATGGATCCCTGTTGCAGGGCTGTTTGGATCGATTCTTGCAATGGTAGATGTTGGGCTGTTAGCACTAGGAAAGCACATCAGACTGACCCTGGATTACTCTGGCCAATTTACTCTATTCTGCCTGTATTTCTTGTATCTTCTCCAGCTGTGCTTTTGAAGGACACTCTTCTACATCTGCACTGGCACAAACCATGTTTCCCATTAATTACTTTGGCTTCTGATAACTGCCAGAGACCCTATGTTCGAACAGGGCTGGGTGAACACAGCTGAATGCCCTCTTACTGAGCCAGGCTGAGAACTGGAAATAACACAGCTTGGTAGGGCACTACTCTGTCCTCAGCTACTGCAGCCATGTAGCCACTGGAGCTGCAATTGCTGCTCCAGTGCTGTGCCATGTAGCCACAGTGCCTTACCGAGGTTTTCTACTCACTTTGTGAAACTAGGGCTCAGTTCTTAATCTCAAGAAGGAAATCCAGCTCTATCTTCAGTGGTCTTTTCCATTTTGTTTTCTTTTCATATTTTTTATAAAAAGGTTGTTTAGTGATGTGAGCAGATACACAGTATAAAGGCAGAAGTAACTGCCTTTTTTAACACTCATTTTTTACCAGGCTTTGCTTATCTGCATTCTAAATCTAACCCACAAAGCCTCTTTTAAACTGTACTTTAAGCTATTACATTAAAGGCTACCCATATATATATTTACTAGACAATATTTACAAGAAGCTTTTATTGCCTTAGGAATTCATTCTCCTTGTCTTTTTGGTTTCCAAGTAAAATTGTAACAGAAAAAGTCATAATATTGAACACTTAAACTTTCTTCATGCCTTAAAGAAGAGATTACTTGCTTCTATTTGCCAAATATTCATCTTTTTTCTCGGATGAAGCACTAGAGGAATAGTATGAGCAAAGTTAAATTTCGAGCAAGTGAATGTAAAGAACAAACGTGAAAAAACTTACATATAGATATCCGAGAATAAAGCATTGGATTAGGATTGGGTTTTTTGTTTTGTTTTGTTTTTGTTTTTTTTTTTTTTGTTTTGTTTTGTTTGTTTGGTTTGGTTGGTTGGTTGGTTGTTTTTGTTTTTTTGGTTTTGTTTTTTTTTTTTTTGTTTTGTTTTTTTGTTTTTTTTTGTTGTTGTTGTTGTTTTTTGGGGTTTTTTGTTGTTTTTTTTGGGTTTTTTTTGTTTGTTTTGTTTTGTTTGTTGGTTTTTTTTTCGTCTCTCCCATGTTTTTAAATTAAAAGAGCAAAAGGTTAGATTAGATGTTGGGAAGGATGATGAGGCACTGGAACATGTTGCCCAGAGAAGCTGTGGATGCCCCATCCCTGTAAGTGTTCAAGGCCAGATTGGATGGAGCTCTGAGTAACCTGACCTAGTGGAAGGTGTCTCTGCCCATGCTGGGGGTGTGGAACTAGATGCTCTTTAAGGTCCCTTCCAACATAAGCCATTCTATGACTGCACAGTGTATATCACCCTGTGGAACACATTCTCCTTCATCAGCTTTGCCACTGCTTTCTCTGCCATGGCCTTCCAGCAAAGAGGCAAAATATGAGTCTACTGGGATGTCTGATGTTCACCAAGTTTTACTATTGACAAATTCCAGTCTGTATTAGATATCTTCTAGGTCACAAGAAAACATAAGTCAAAGGCAAAAAGACAATTTGAACAATTTGAGGTTTATGACTTCACATGAGCAGAATAATTTCTATTACCCTTTGAAATGATAAAACTGATTTAGCATTTTCTCTTAAATTTGAAAGATGAAAAATTAGCAGATTAAGTGGACCAGCTACGAGAAATGAGCAGTAATGTAACTGTAAAATTTTTTCAGACTGCTATCTTTGATTTTATCGTGCTTTGTAGCTTGTTAGTTTTACAACTGCCTATGGGCTAGAAGTACTTATTAAAATAAACTTTAAAATTCTATTTATGACAACTGAGCTGTTAGTAATATTGCATTACAGCACATTCTTCAAACTTGATAGTTATTTCTTACTTTTGAAGATGTCATTCTGTAGAAAAAAACCCAAAAATTAATTTGGCTTCTGTGCCTTAATTATAGGCTTTTTTTAAAGAGGAAGAGTGGTCATGAACGCTCCTGAATGGGTTTCTGATCATTAGATTACTGAGATTTCATCAGCTGGAGGATTTTTTCAAGCAGGGAAACAGAACTATGGCTGGAGTATAAAACATTTTCCAGGCATAGAGAGAGACAATTTTCAGTGACTAATTATATATAGAGGGAGGGAGGAATGAAGGGAGGGAAGGAGGAAAGGAGGAAAAAACAACAATGTAAAAAATCCATGTTTGGAATAATTTGGAGTTGGTGAAAGAACAATTTGAATGTGTTTGGTGAATGATCATAAACTTACTAATTCCTCAAAACAATCTAGACAATGGCTTGATTATAGATAAGATAAAAGGGACATTGTGTAAGGATATCTGGGTGTAGGTGCCAGTCAAAGATGCGTGAACCAAATTTGGTTCATATGGGATCAAATAGGATGCTATAAGAAGTCATTAACTATCAGAACTGACAGACTTGATGTTCAAAACATATGTTGTAAATGTATCCCTCCCAAGGAGAGTTTGGTTTTCTTTCTCTTCATGGTTTTAAATACAGGCTTGTCGAGGCAGGAGAACAAAATAAATTCTGTGGTGTGATGCATTTTTCTGGGATATAGCGAATTTTCTTCAGAGTGGCTAGTATGGGGCTGTGTTTTGGATTTGTGCTGAACACAGGGTTGATAATTTAGAGATATTTCAGTTATTGCTGAGCAGTTCTTACACTGAGTCAAAGCCTTTTCTGATTTTTGTACTGCCGTGCTGGCATGCAAGTTGGGAGTGCATGGGAGGTTGACAGGAGACATGGCCAGGACAGCTGACCCAACCTGAACAAAGGGATATTACATACCACGTAGCATCATACTCAGTATACAAATTCAGGAAAGAAGGAAGAAGGGGGTTTGAAGGGATGATATTTGTCTTCCCAAGTAACCATTTTGCATGATGAAGCCCTGTTCTCCTGGGGATTGTTTAACATCTGTCTGCCCATGGGAGGTAAGGAATGAATTCCTTGTTTTGCTTTGCTTTCATGCATGGCTTTTGTTTTACTATTAAACTGTCTTTATCACAACACAAGATTTTTCTGGTTTCACCCTTATGATTCTCTCCCTGATCCTGCTGGTGAGGTAGTGAGTGAGCAGCTGTATCAGTCAGCCTTGTGGTTGGCTGGGGTTAAACTGTGATGTGTGGAAAAAATATTTTGTCTGGAATAATAGCTTTGCATTATGGGGACTTCAGTTCAATTTCTTACTCCAAAGTTAGTGGAGGTATATCAGTCTCTTAGATTCACAATGGAATCCAAGCATTCTGAAAAAGTTTTTGTTTGCCTTCTGAGACTACATTAATAAAAGGCTTTCCTGTGTGTTTTCCACCACTTATCTTTAAGGTCTGCAGTTCAGAGAGTAGAATGAACATCCCACACCCTACTGTAATGCTATGGGCAAATTAATCACTCCAAGAGGAGAGTGATGTCTGCACACAGATCAGCTGAAAGACTCAATAGAGAGGAAATGGGTAGATTTCAAACACCACATCATCTGGGCAAGAAAGTGCCCAGTTTACCTGGAAAGTGGCCTTGATCTATGCTTGGAATGTGCTGTTCTCACCTTTGTCTTGAAGATTTTTTTCTAAGGATGAAAATGATTCCCATTTCTATTAAAATATTGTTTACTCACCCTTTCCACTTGACATTTTGTCCAAAGAGGGGTCGATTCTAGCTCACTGTCATTTGTTTAAGGTACATTCCTTAGCCCTCTGCTAAAGTAAGAATGCGGACTATCAGCTGTTTTCCATCTCTGCCTTTCAAATGGGAGACCTAATTGTCTAGAGATTTAATACAGGTATAAGACTTATGCCTAGATACACTGCAGGGAGATCTCCAAAACATTCACAACCCTACAGGAGGACTATGGTTGTGGAAGCAGTTTTATAGGTAAAGCACTATTCCTTCAATAATATTGCTGCTAGAGTAGCATGAAGATTATTAAATTTCTCATTCACAAACTTTTTTTAAAGAAAAGAGTAATAACTGGGATAAAATTTCCATTTTTATTCTCATTGGCAATTAAATACACAAGGTTTTAATAACTGGATATTTGAGAAGGATTTCAAAGCTAGGTGCAAAATTTAAAAATACATTTGTATGTAACATACCTTTTAGACAGAAAGGGGTATATATATTTTACACTGTGTCCTGTAATTCCTATTAATTATAAAGGAAGTTATAAACAAAGTATACATTTTAAACACCCCATACCCAAGAAATAGGGCTTTTAAAATCTGTGTTCTTTTAAATTTTAAAATAAAACTCATAAATTATCAGACTGCAAAAGACATGAAGTAGTAAGAACATGGTGAACAGACGAAGAAGTTAAATAAGGGTGCTACAGAAATATTAGTCTGTTTTCATTCTCATACTGTGAGTATAATGTACTGGAATTATAACTGTATGACTATCTTCTCTATTGCTTTTCTCATTTTCTATGGTCAACATTATATTGAAATTATTGTGAGGGCAAACACCATTGTACAGTTACAAGTACTCTCAATAGGTAAAGTATACAGTATAAAGTCTCTACTGTTGCTAAGTAAATGTCATCTTGCCCCAAACCCACCAGCAAATATTGATCAAGAAACTCAAGCTTTTCAATGAGCTCCTAAGTCAGAGTGAATTAGTTTATGCAGTTTGAGAACAGTTATAGCTCCACTTACAACACCACTGTATGTTGTTAGGCTAACTAAGGATGTGGAGTGGTTTTTTGTAATTTTCAGAAATACAGAAGATGGCTGGCAGACAGACTGCAGGAACAAGTTACCTTGTTTCCTTTGTGGAAAAGGTTGAACAAAGATAATTTAGGATTACCAAGAGATCTGGCTGAGGAGGCCACTCTCAATAATCTTTGATGACTGAGACAGGTGCGTCAGGACTGGAGGAAAGTAACTCTTGCCCCTAAGGGCATGAAGGAAGATCCAGAGAACTACAAGCTTATCAGACTCCCTTCAGTCTGTGGGAAGATGGTGGAACAAGTAATCCTGGAAACCATTTCCAGGCACATGAAAGACAAGAAAGTAAACAGGATTAGTCAGCATGAATTCACCAAGGCAAGGTAATGCTTGTCCAACCTGAGAACCTTCTACCATTATATCGTTCTCTGAATATCATAGGTTCACATATCAGGAAGAATGGTTATTAATTTTGAAACTTGACACTGCAGTAAACTCAGTTACAGAGTTCAAATTTCTTTCATTATTATTTTTCCCTCTTTCCACTCTCCCTTTAACTTTCTAGCTCTTTTGAGTCCTTATGAACAGATATAGCCAAGAATGTCTCAGCTTCCATTGTTTGCAATGACCACTTTTTAAGAAGGTGTTTAATTTGTGGGTCAATAATGATTGGCCTAAGTATCACTTTGTGCAGTGAGCAAAATTGTTTGACATTCCTTCACTAATTTTCTGTAATCAAAATCATTGCATTGAAGAAAACAGGAAAAAAGACTGAGGAAATCGTATAGTATTCTTCTCCTCACTTTACTGATCTATCTAACAATTTGTGATAACAGACAGCAAATATCAGGAGCACAGTGGAGATGTTATAGGATGTGTTAGCACTCCAGTCCTGTCATTACTTTTCCACCTGATCTTTCACAAACCACACTTTGCACTAATGACAAAAATAGAATTTTTGCTCTGCAAGTGCTGAGTCACAGAAGGTCAGTTTTGTGAGGTTTCTAAAAGCTATCCTTCTCCACCTAAAAGTGGATACAGTCCTGTAAAACAAAGGTCTATATAATCAAGAATTATGTTTCCAAGAGGGACCCAGAAAGAACATTTTAGAAAAGATGTACAAACAGTGTAAGTACGCTTTACATGAAATTCTGCCAGCCTCCACAAATTTGCTGGTCTTCTTTTTGTTTTGTTTTATTGCATTAATTTGGTTGCTTTCTGAACACATTTTTTCGCTTCAGTATTCATATTGTTCTGTAGTGGGAAATTTAAAAGCCTAATTATGAAGCTGAGAAAAGTTTTCTTTTTGTTTTGAACCTGCCACCTGACATTTTATGCTGTCCAGTTCTTGAAACATTTAGAAAATCATTCCCTCTTTCTCTTTTCTCTAACTACTGTGATTTTATAGACTTCTATTATAACATTCCCCATTTATTTGTTTTTTCATCTCAGGAAGATGCTAGCTGTTTTACCTTTCAGTGTCGCTCTGTCCCAGCCCAGGAACAGATTCAAAGCCAGAATGCCTCAGCTCAACAAGTCATCTGTTTGTCTAACTTTTTTTCTCAGGTGCCATCTAAGCTTTGGACTTAAAAATAACTAAAAAACAGCTTAAAAAACACCTGAGACATCATGCACAGGTGCATCATTGCAACCAGCAGATTATGATCCATATCAAGTTGTAAGATGAAATTGGATGTATCCTTTCCTCTTTACAAAAGAAGTAGCTAAAGGTATCTCAAAAATTAGAACTCTGTGGAAATTATAGTGCAGAGGCTTTTCCCTAAGACACTGAAAACATCAGCATCCATTGTGGGTGGGTGGCATGTGTCTCAACAGCTTTAACTAATGATTGCCATAAAAGTTGTTGAAATAACCATGAGAGAAAAAGCTCCAACAGATAGAGAAGACATGCACAGCAATGTCATCAAGCACTGCTCCTGGGATAACAGCCAGGATGGAGGTAATAACTCCTGATACAAAAAGGGGGATGAATTCAGTCCGAAGGGCATTCATTCATAATGCAAAAGACTGTAAAGCAGGCAAAAAAAAAGTCCCAGATATAATGAGCAAGGTGATACTTTATCAATTCTCATATCTTCTGCTATTTTGGAATGGGGACAGAGCCAGCCAATAGAAAAATAATATTTTCGGTAATGAAGAAAAGGTATGCATGGAAGTGTGCCTATATTTAACCCTTCAAAGATGTCAAGATATCATGAACTTCAGAAACTATGGAAGAAATTAGTTTGGTTAAACACTGGGATTTTAGAGATACATTTGTCTGACAAAAAATTTTGGGCTTCTCTCAGTCTTCTTAGATCTGTTAGACTATCTGATAGAGTGTCTATAGAGATGAAAGCCTCCCTGTCCAAGGCACTGTCCAAAATATATTGTGGAAGAAAGTACCAGCTATGAATTGCTTACAGTTTAAGTAGAAATGATGGACAGAGAGTAGAGTAAGAAAGAGAAAAATCAAGCAATAAAACAAACTTCACACAACTGTCAGGTTCAACAGTCAGTGTATTTAGAAACAGTGCCAGAATATACAGTGCCTATTTTAAGGTTAGTGACTTGTCTCTTGGATCGCTTCACACTGCATATGACTTTGGCTTTCTAAATAAACTGGATACTGTCCTGTCATTATTATTTTTGTCTCATTTTATATTAATTTTCATAGATAGACTTGTAGGCGTAGAATTTCATTGTGCGAAAATATTTCTGAAAATTTGTAAGTTGCTGTGGATGTTCATTGAAAGCTTTTCTACTTTCAGCATCTTGGGAAAGTTCAGCTTTATAAAATTGCTCTTCTTCAAATAATTGCAGGTAGAATGGTAGTTACCTAGGTCAAGCTACAACTAAAACAGTTGTATATTATAAAACATGCCAAATAACAAACAATCAAGCAAAAAAACCCCAGAGAATTATCCTTTACAATAATTTGGATAATACAGAAGCCTACTTACAGATATTTCACAATTAGTGAAAAAAATCTAAATTCACTGAATAAAAGCTACATTTTGAGTAATTTTGAGCTGTAGGAAGGTGGTTGTTCTGAGTATGTTCCAAGGAACACCCAAAAGGTTGAAAAAGTCAACGCCTAAAAGTATTTCTTTTGTACGACGAGACTCTTGGCCAATGAAAGCAAAGTCACTGATTTCATACCTGTCTGGGAGCTGAAATTCCTCTCAAGCTCAAACTGATGATTTTCTGCTACTGAAACTGAAACTTGAAACATAATTGTTTTTGAGAACATGTATGCATACATCTGGGACACTCAGGTGAGAAGCTTTTGGCACTAAGATTTTTCAGAAGTGGGAGAGAGTATTGCGTGTATCAGTTCAGAGTGAAAAGAAAGATTGAAAAAAGCCTTGTTGTAACTACCAGATGGCTCTGCCATATCAGCCTTTGGCTCTTTTTTTTGGTGACAGTGAAGAAATTAGTGATTTTTTGTCAAAATTGCAATTACTACAGGATAATTTGGGTAAATGAGGAAAGTAAACTTTTTACTGAGAGAGGTGTGGTCAAAATAAGTTGTATTGAAAATAAGGTTCAATGATGATGACACAGAATATGAAATTGTGATGAAGGACTTAGAGCACATGTCTTATGAGAAGCAGGTGAGGGAACTGGGGTTGTTTAGCCTGGAGAAAAGGAGTCTCAAGGGAAACCTTATTGCTCCCTATAACTATCTGAAAGGTTGCTGCAGTGCAGTGAGGTAAGGGATGGTCTATTCTCCCAGGTAACAAGGGCCAGGATGAGATGAAATGGCCTCAAGGTTTGCCAGGGAAGGTTTCGATTGGATATTAGGAAAATTTTCTTCACTGACAAGACATTGTCATTTCTGGTCAGACATTAGAACAGGATGCCCAGGGAAGTCACCATCCCTGGAGCTTTTTAAAAGATGTGTAGATGTAGCATTTAGGTACATTGATTTAGGAGTAGACTTGGCAGTTTTGGTTTTATGGTGAGACTTAATGATTTTACAGGTCTTTTCCAACCTACATGGTTTTGTGACTGATTATTTTTAATGCTGACTGTGGAGGCTATACATAATAGAAATCCATGAACAACTAATCCAGAAAAGGTATGTGCATGCAATCTCAATTCTGCTGAATTAGCCAGAATATATAAAATAATAATAATACAAGCTTTATAAGATACATTGCATTTTATATTTTTATATTTTTAATTTTATTTATAATTTTCTTCTGTTACAATAAAAGCAAAATAATGATCTGTCAGAAGTTAGAATAAATTAGGTTTTATTTTTTTTTTTTTTGCACACTTTTTAAGATTTTGGCATTGTTGTGAACAGGATGCAGGACTAACCTTGGCACTGATCTTGTGGTTTTTTGGTACTGGGGACAGATAAAGGAATTTTCATTTTCTTTATCTGAACTTACCAGGACGGACAGTGTATGGCAAAAGCACAAAACAATGGCAATTGCTGCAACAACCATTTCCCTAGATAAAGTAATTTTACCTTATCTGCCTCTGTTTCAATGCCAGATGCATAACAATGATTATCATCATAGTAAGCTTTCTGCTGTAGAAATGAGAATCCTGGAAGTCCTGAGGATGTTGAACATGGAGAAAGGTAGGAGGGGGGACTGAAAAGCACAAATTTGGAACCCAAGTTCCTATAATAGTGTGTTAGCCATAGCTAGAGTGTCTCTTCAAAACACCAACACGTAATATTTTTGGTCCAAAGACTATCTCTAGTGAAATAGAAAAAACTACCTGGAAACAGATTTTTACTGCATCACACCTGCAGACTATTTCTATTTTTGTTTTATAGGTCAAGAGAATATTATATAAACATTTTTTAATCTGAAGGAGAACACACATTGGATTAATTTTGAAAACTGGCTCTTCTATTACAGGTGCAGAACGATGCTGAAAAAAAAGGTGCTCTCAGAGCAGCATCATTCTGTCAATACCCTAAAGAACAAATAGACTTTTATTATTACACATCCTTTTATTTTATTTTTTTTTCTAGGAACTCCCAGAACAAGTTTCATCCAAACCTTTCTCCCAGAAACTCATCTTTAGTGGTGGCCAACAGGGTATGCTAAAGAAGCAAAATAAGGATAAAGTAGGATCCTTTCCATGGAACATTATTCAATCTGCATGTAGCTTAAGGATTTCCTGGGCCTTTAGCTGCATCCAAGGCATTGCATTTAATAGCTGTTGATACCACTTATCCTGCATGAATTTGTCTAATTCAGCTTTAAACCCTTGGTCTCTAAAACAAAAAAGTAGCAAAAAGTCCCACAATTTCATTATGTCAGGTAAAATGGTGTTTGTTTTCAAACTATTGTTAGTTCCACTGTGTGTTCCTTGCTGCTTTATTGCAATAGTGAATAAACTTTGTTTATTCATTTCAGTTATGCTATTTACGTGCTCATAGACCACTGTACAGTTGCCTACTTCACTTTTTCCTAAATCATTTACAGATATATCTGTGTGGTAAGATATTACTTTTGGTAAAGAAGGTAAACAGACTTTTCCTTCACCTTCTGTGTGGACACTTTTTTACTAGGAAGAACAATCTTCTGTGAAATCCTGAGCTTCATATTCTCTAAAAAAATGGGAGAAACCACAAGGTTCAGGGGTTTTGCCATGGTTTCCATTTGTAATGCATAGTCCAAAAGCACCTGCTTTTGCAGATTACACATAAAACATCAGGCAAGTCGACTCTAGCAAAACCAGAATCATCTCAATTTGCAGTGTACGATCTGTCTGTAAACCCACCCACTTTCACAATGTCAGCTAAACTAGCTGTTAGTCCAGACTGATGCTTGTATAAAAAAAATTAACATAAAGTATCAACAACGCAATAACAACAGTCAAGTTCTTTAGTGTGCTACACCTTCAACTGAAACTTTTTCCAGGAGCAAAAAATGGCTTCAGATCTTTATTGTACTAAAACATTAAAATAAATATAGCAAAGGATTCTTCAAAACTATGTAAAGGTTGTAACTTTCAGTTTCCATCCAATCCTGAAATATGCCACTTTTTGTCTATCAGGTTTGCAATATGGTTCTAAGAAATATCTCTCTGTTTCTGTCCTTTTTTTTTTTTTTTTTTTTTTTTAATTTTCAAATTAATTTCATTGTCCTATTCCACTGACTTTCTCTGATGTTGAGTATCCCACATAACAGTATGTCCTTTCATCTTGTTTTTTCCCAGATGGCTAACACTTCAAAGGAATCTAATTAGAAAACATTTTACTATCTACATATGAAGTACAATTTACAGCTAAAAATATAAAATGTGTTTCTTTCTGAAAACAGGAGTTTTTTCTTGTTTTGACCCAACCGAACAGTGTTAACTCCCAACGGGATAGTGTTAACTGGTTCTTGGCTAATATAGTACCTTCCTAAAGCACTATGATTAGACTGATTGAAAAAAATTAAATTTGAGATTAGAATCTGCCCTCCCAAATTAGATCTCCAGTTTGATTGGAATTGGTCCTCTGGGCAAGCATGGCCTTGTGCTCCATGCTGGACTTTCTGTGCATTTCACATTGAAAGCTCACTGCAGAAAAAGCAGAAATAGGCCTGTTGAGAAGAATCATAAATTTAAGTGTCCTGCTATCAACCTGACAATGGTCTGCACCAAGCAGCAGAAATGATCCATGGTTCTTCCTACGCACAACCCTTCTGGCCCAGCCAGCTCTGAGCTCCTGACTGTTTCATGATTCATCTGTAAGAGGAGTGTAAGGCATGTCCCCCCTTAGTGCACTCACTGTTGTTTGGGACTGTGCGTCTTGTGGGTGTTGCACTACACAAAACTGGAATCTACTCAGCAATATGGCCATTACAAAAACCTTGTCTTTCATGTCAGATGAGCGTTGTTTTCCAGTGACCATGACTAGCTCAGGGAGTGAATTCAGAGGAAGGCCATAAAAATGATTAGAGGGATGGAACACCACTCCTACAAGGAAAGATTAGGAGTATTTAGTTTGTTCAGCCTGCAAAAGAAAACGCTTCAGGGTGACCTAACTGAGGCTTTTCACTACATGAGGGGAGCCTGAAGGAAAGTTTGAGATACTTTTTACAAGAGTATGTAGTGACAAGATGAGAGGGAATGGATTCAAACAGAGAAAGGAGGTTTAGATTAGATGTTAGGAAAAAATTCTTTATTATGATGGTTGTGAGACTCTGGAACAGGTTGCCTAGAGAAGCTGCAGATGGCCCATCCCTGAAAGTGTTCCAACCCAGGTGGGATGGAGCTCTGAAAAACCTGGTCTAGAGAAAGGTATCCCTGCCCATGGCATGGGGATTGAAACTATATGAACTTTAAGGTTCCTTCCAATCCAGGTCATTCTATGATTCCATGATTCTCTTTCAAGGCCCTTAGGCAGATTTTTCTTTAAATGTGTGGATCTTGGGCAGAAGGCACAAGTATAGCTGCCCAAACTCACTATTTACAGAGCATGCACAAGAAAACTTATTTAAAGGGGCAAGAGAATTTTCAAGATATGACCGAACCCTAATAAATTTACAGAATTCAGAGCTGAAAAGGTCTGTAAAGCAGACAGCCTGGAAAAGCCATCTCTGACACCAATAAGTTTTGGTGCTCACCTTGCAGATAAAGGAGGAATTTGGTACACTAAATTTCATAGCAAAGTTCATTTATACAATGTCACACTCTTCCAATAATGGCAGCCACATAATGGAGCTGTGGAATCAGAATTCAGAGTTAAATCAGTTAAATAGCGTTATAAATTTGAGAAGGCAATGGCATTCCTGTTGACCCTTGCAAGCCTCTGTCTGGCAATTAAAGTTAAAAAAAATGCACTAAAATTTTCAAAACAATTTTTTGACCATTGTTCAAATAATTGCTACTCTTGGATCACTAAAACATGTAATACAAGTAAAATGCTGAGAGATCAGTTGCTCTACTAGAAAACATAGGTAATGCATGGAGAATATCCTGTGTGGGCCAACACAGTAGCATTCAGCTATGAATCATAGGGCTTTGGAGACTTGGTAAAATTAATAAAAGACATTTTAATGAGGGACATAGAAGATGATTTTTTCTTTCCTTTGGATAAAATCTCTGTCATTGTAGTGATGTAAGTAAAGTTTTGAGAGCAAAAACTAGTGAAAGCCAGTATAAATAAATGTATCTCTTCACATACGAAATTCTTTAATAGGTACAAAAAGTGATTTTTTTTTTCTGCATTTTGAATACTTACAGTTCAAAAGCTAGTTAAAAAGGAACTTATTATAGAAAAAATAATTCATTCCTCAGTCTATTTTTCCATATTAAATAAACACTGATAAAGGCTCAATAAAAAAGAGCTTTATCAAAAGCTTGCAACAGGGAAGAAACGTTCTCCTAAAACACAAAAGCACAGTATAACCTAAAAGTAGCTGCAGTTAATCAAGTGTATAATATGAGACAAATAATCTGTACTCAGGCAGCAACATATACTTACAGTGTTTACTTCTTGATAATGTTGTAGAATAAGTAAAAAAAAAAAGCCAGACATTCAATGTTGTATCTGAATTTTAACTGAACCTGGATTTATTTCTGCTTTAGATTCGAAGGCTGGAAAGTCATTTTAGTTTAAGAGATGTTTGTTGTTATCACTAAACAAATCAGATTTTATTTTCTTTTTACAAATACAAACTTACTTCTCTCACAGGATTGTCTGTAAATTAAAGAACGAAGATGTGTTTAAAGCTCTTGGGCCAAACTGCAGGAATTTTAAACAGGCAAACACAAATTGCCTCGTGAATCTTCCAGGTTGCTTCTTTATGCTTTCACCATTTTTAAATAAGGATTTGAACTTGTCACTGTTTATTCTGTAAATAACAGACCACTATTCCTTACAGTTTTTTAGACAGAAGACATAATTCATATGCAATCAGATAAAAGAGTTTTCACTAACTTATTCAAGACGTTATGTGTTATGTTCTTGAAATGAATTGCCAACACAAAGTTTTTCTATTAAAATAAACCACTGGGAACTTAGGTTGTTGAAACTCTCTGTATTATGATCAGTAATGCCTTGTCTAGAAAGTGCACACAATTTAACTTTGTGTTCATTTAATTTCCAAAGTGTCTCTAGGAAAGAGTTTATTCCAATTATCTAAAAGACAAAAATGGCAAAGTACTGAGGGAGATGTTTCACTGAGAAGGAGTTGGCTTTGAATCCTCTCTGCACTTCATTATCCTACAATCAAGCAATCAAATTTCTTCACCTCTGGAATTCACATTCTGCTGATTATCATTTATGTACTTTAATTGGTTACACTGTAATTTCTGACTAGACCCTTATGAACAAAAGGCCTGTTACTGATGGCTCATTCACAGTTTTAGTCCCCTTTTTGTAGCTGGCTAACAGATTCCCTTCAGATTTCTCTATCATCACCTACACAGCTCTCCCACTGGCTATAAAATACTGAAGCAGCTTGTAGGTAATTGATCAGACAAGTGAACTGTAAAATATTCATTTTCTACTTCAACAGCTAGATAAATCTCTTGGGAAGTGGATGAAAATATTGCTTATGCACATCAGGGTTGGTGTAGTAATAGCAAGGTTGCTGATAAGGGGGGTCTGCTACAGAGTTAATGCTTAATTCTGTTCCACGCCAGAGGTGGGGGAGCGTGCGGTCTCCCTTTGCCTGCAGCTAGGAGTCTCATTACACACCGAACCCCAGGCATCAACACCAATGCACCAGCCATGGTGCTTCAGGGATGGTGCTTCCTGTTTTAATTAATCAGGTTCATCTCGGTATAATATGCCAAAGAATAAAATAACACTTAGTTACTGTAACCAACATGCTAAAAACCAAAATATTCGCGAACTGGAGAGCAGGAATGAAAAAGGGGCTGACAGAAAAGGGAGAGAAGAGGTAAAACCTGCCTTTTTTTTTTTTTCATCAACAGTTTTTCAGTTTTTACAATCCTACTTTCTGAGGTTTTTTTACACCAAGTTTTCAAAAACCTGTCAAACTGCTTTAATTAAAAGCATTTAAAAGTGACTGCAAACAGACTTGAGAGCAACAGCATCTTTGTCTTGCTGGGTTGCCACAGTAAGAGAATCTGAAGGTAATTAGCAATTGCTTTGTTTCTAACTTGTATTAAATGTGTATTAAGCAACCTTACTCAAGCCTAGACTATACTAATCAGAAAATGCATGCAGCCCCTCCACCTGCTTTCTTCTTGCACACGAAGCAAAAAGCTAAGCTAAGCTTTAAATATTAGAACTGAATATTAGTTTTTATCCAGTGGTTTGGATTTGAAGCAGAAGAGAACATATGTTTATTTTCCATGTCCTCAGAGTGTGGTGTCAGTCAGCTTAAGATGAGACATTTGAAATAAAAAATAATCAATGCTATGTATTCCACAGTAGTTGTGAGTACCTGGGGAAGACAAATGAAACACTACAATTTTGCAGTGGAAAAGCAAGTGTATTACAGGTACTGCCGCATCTACTGTAGACATGCCGATAAGCAAATCAGCCATTCTTGGATCAGAATAGTCATTTGCTGTAAGAACAGAAGGTAGATCCACATTGCTTTCCATATCAGCTAACATCTGATGATTTAAATTCAGTGACAGAGAAAATGATGGCAATAAATAGGTCAATCAGAAAATTTGGGCAGCCCCCTAACATCAGACAACATTATCCAAACATACTTTTTTCCCCCATTGTACTAGTAAATAGATTTGTTCACACATAATCATGACATTGAAGGGAAACCCTCCAGGCTGGAATCAGCTCCATTACAAATGCATGCCATGGCATTCAAAGACTCTCTCAGGTATTGTCTAGTTCCTTGACAAGCTAAATATTCTGAAATGTATTCCATCACCTCACAGACAAGGCAGGCTGTGCATCTTCTGCAGACAGCAAGACTCAGATTTCTTCTTTGTATGCTTTGTATATTTTTTGATGCAACTAAAGCAAATAACTTCCTTAATAAACATTCTGAAAACTGTATTCTGGGTTTCTAGTACCCCAGGTGCAGAGTGCTAAATCTCATATTTCTTTCTGAAAAAGGCTGGTGAAGATGAAAGTACCTGTATATAATGAGAAAACTATTTGAAACCAAGAAACATTAGAAAGCACTACAAAGCAAAGAAACACAAATGAAAACAAATACTGGAAATAGTACATAGTTCCCCTTGGTCCTTGAATAATAAATCCTGCTATTTTAACACTTTTTAAATTCTCATTCAGTAAAAAGATAATTAAAAACAAAAATAAATCTCTGATAGTAATGAGGTGATAATGAAGTGTACCATGAAAATCAAGTGTCTGTTTAATAACTGTGTGCAATCTTTGCACTTTGACTGCTATTTGTGATGATGGCAATATTTTTAAGGGAAATAGATGGATCAGGAAGTTTTCTATCTAGGATTTAAATTCTATTATTTCCTCTACTTGCTATAATATGTATTTAAAGTAAAACAAGCCCTTCCCTTCCCTTCCCTTCCCTTCCCTTCCCTTCCCTTCCCTTCCCTTCCCTTCCCTTC
>JAWWTY010000077.1:26099634-26150097 GCA_035222235.1 Margarornis squamiger | reverse complement strand
TTCCCTTCCCTTCCCTTCTTCTTCCCTTCTTCTTCCCTTCTTCTTCCCTTCCCTTCTCTCAAAAATAGCTTTTGTCATTATTTGGATAAGAGTTGAAAGGAAAAGCCTTTATCCATTTGTTTTTCTCTGAAAATATTGTTATCCATTCCCACCCTTGCTTTCCCCTTCAAGTTTCTATTCATACTCCACTGAGCTCTACAAATTTTGTTTTGGTAGGTTCCTATATAACTCTTTATTATGAGCCATTCATCCCTGAAAATAGAAATGCCTTTGTCTTCAGAGTCTATCTTTACATGATTTTATCATTTCCTTTTTAAATCCAGCTAGCTATTGAAATCAGTACCAGCCTAGATAAGTATGTAGTGTGTTTTACAGATTTCATCCAGTATTAAAGTCATATGCCTTCCATGAAGTTTTGTGAAGGACCAACTCTCCTTTATGGGTCAGAGCTGCTTGAAAACATTCAAGCACTACTGAGCCTTAATCACTCTGGGTACTTTCCAATCACCTTTATGTCAAGCTCATCTCTCTTTTTCTATCTATATGACACAGAAAATGTATTTAATAAATACTGTATTGCTGAGAAGCATGAAGAGGACACTGATCTATGAGCCTCTGGAAAAGCTACCAGAGGGAAGATCTCCAAATGTTTGTTGCTGTCTCTCAAGCTTATGGTATTTTTCAGAGCACTGTTGGTGAGTTGAAAAAGACTTGAATGTGAAGAAAAAGACAAAAAGAGGCTCTGACATAAACAGAAATAGTGGCAGAATAAAACAGGAGGGAGAGCAGGGCTAGAGTTAAAGAGAAGAGAAAGGGGAGAGAACACCTGAAAGAAGAAGGGGAAACAAACACAGCCACTCAGGTGGAGGAGGTAGAGAAAGACAAGGTGAAGTTGAACCTGGGAAGAAGGGAGGGGTGAGAGGAAGGTGATTTTATTTCTCACTATTCTACTCTATTACAATTAATTGTCAATAAGTTAAACAATTTTTCCCAAAGTAAAGCCTATTTTGCCCAAGATGGTAATTGGTAAGTGATCTCTCTGCCCTTATCTCAATCAGTGAGCTTTTTATCATATTTTCTCCCACTGTTCTGCTCAGAAGAGGGACAGATAAGAGGGTGTTGTTGGGAACCTGGTGCCAGTCAAGGTCAACTCACCACAAACAGGCAGCCAGGGACAAGGCTTGTTTCACGGTTTGAGGTGTAGGAAATTACAGATGGATTTTTTTTTTTTTTAAAGAAGGAAGAGAAAATGGTGATAATTCTACAGAAAAGAAACCATGATCAAGGAAATAGACTTCTATAGGCTTGTTTTCATATAACCCATTTATTCTGGGGAATAGAGATGCAGACTTGTCACTTCCCAGGAAATGCCCTAATTCACAAGCCGTACTCTGTGCTGGCTGGAGTGGGAGGAACAGCCCTGGTGGAAGGTTGCATTGCAGTGCTAGGGCTTGCAAATATGAGGGATAGATATTCTCCTCATCTTAAGGAATGTATTCTTATTCTAAATTTTATAGTGGATGAAGAGAAGAATGTAATTTCAGGAATAGACTTCACATGCAATGCAGATATTGTTTCGGTGGAAGAAAAATTATGTCCTGCTTAACAGGTGAGTACTCTAAACTGTAGGCTTTTGTAGAAGATGACCTTCAAGTTTCAGATCCCATGTGTTGAAGGAAACACAGAGATAGAAGTTACATTCCCTTTCTCCAAGTAAATATTATGTTTTTCTGTGTGCAACTAATTATGAGACTAAGACCATTTTCTGTAGGGTATTATGTACAGCAAAAGTCTAAGTATTTGCAGCAATATTTCAACTGGAAAGCACATACAAATCTTAGTATACCTTGTATCCATCTACAAGGAGAAGAAAACTATCTTATTGTTTGAACAGCTTCCTACTGCTTTTCATTTTCCCTGAATGCATTATCTGTCTGGACTTGGCCATTTTTAGGCTCTTTATGCTATGGCTATTTTTTCTTTAACCACTGTAATTTTACCAAGCACTAACAATCATCTTTATATAATTCGTTTAAAGGCTGATAAACCCTTTCCTTTTGTTGTACAAATTTGATGTGCCAGTTTTCCCCTCAGTGCTGAAATGCAGGGCTCTATGCAAGATAGTTCTTTTGTTCATGTAATCATGTACCTGCCTTTCTATAAATGACTCTACCCCACTTTTCAACAACAATATGTCAAAAGTTCTTTTCACTATTATACTTTTTTTTCTGATTCTGTTTGGTTATCAGAGGTTTCACTGAGTAGCTGTAGTCAATGCCTTTGCAGCCAAAAAGTTCAATTCCTCTAGTTGCTGTCATGAATCTAGATAATTTGCAAAGATTCCACTTCCCAGTTCACTCACTGCCATTTTAACAAAAGCACTGTGTACATATACCAGTATTACGATTTTCATGAATACCACATTCCCAGCACGTTTTGGAAGAAAGACGCAAAGACAAAAGGCAGTATATGTGGCCCTGATTAAAATACAATATTTTGGGTTTGTTACATGTTCCTTATTTGGGTCTTACATCTGTGCCAACTCTATCCAAAGTCAAAATAATGATTCTGTTTATTTTCACAATACCATTTTTCTTATTAAAGACTTTGCTATAGAAAACAAGAACTGGATTACAGGCCACTATTTAGAGGTCTTTTCCAAGCAATGGAGACAATTCTGTGAATTTCAGTGCAAATGGCGTAGTTAGAGACCAGAAGGCGAAATGACTTGAGATAAAGTAATCTGGACTACAATGGAGGAAAAAGAAAAGCATTCCATAGTGTAAGGCTTGACATGCACGCAGGCGACCCCAGGTACAGGGTTGTGGCTAAAGTTTTAAAGACATTTTAACAGCAAAAATGGAAACACCCTTTGGTGCTTTTATAACAACACCTTTCACGTGTGCAATAAAATCCTGGGCTGAATTCTCCCCCTGTGTTTCATGGCCTGGCTAGACCTATTTTGAGGCCCCCAGGCATTTCTGTGGGAATTTTATCACTAGTAGCAAGGGATTCACCTGCTGGCAGACAGATAAAGAGAACATAAACAGCATCCTGAATGAGAATTCCTTCCCATGTTAAAGCTTTTCCCTGGCACAGGGAGTTTCCTTGAGCAGGTGATAACCTCTACCTCCTTGCTATTTCTTCCAAATGTCTTCTGCACCTACAGATGTAAAATAAGTTTCTCCTTCCTGTGGACAAGAGAAAACAAATGAAAAAAATGATCACCCAAACAATTGTGGTTAGTAAGAACATTGGAATCGTACTTTCTTCTAGAACTATTTCTCAGTGGTACAGTTAGTTTTAATACCATACTTGGCTTTGCAAACTTGCCAGAAGAACTGTTGGACAGGAGATTGCTTCCTGCACTAATCATTGTAATTTGATTCAGTTAAGTATTCAATACAATCCTTATTTATTCCATTCTCACTTCTAGATCTTCCTTCCCACCTCCTAATCCTTTCTTTCCATTTGAAAACATTTATGGACTTTGCTCTGGAGGTTGACAAACACATATACCAATAAATCAGGATTAATTTAGTGGTTTGCATGTAGATACTCAGAAATCATATGGCCAACTGTTCATGTCTGGAATGCATCACACACTATGCAATGTCTAATTGTGCAACTGAATATCCTGAATCCATGGCCAAAGCTGTGTTTTCACATTCATAAAATAACAACTGTGGTATTACATGACTCAGCTTCTATTTTGGAAAAGCATATCTACACTAAGCACTACCAGAAATACAGATTCAATATAAGGTTGTTAAACAATAATTCAAAACTGATTTAGAAGTAGCCTGAGGGGCATTTGAAATACAGTGTATCTGAGATTGAAGCATAATCTGCAGAAACATAGAGAAAACATAACAAACATTTTACATGTGAACATAAATTAAAACCTTAATTGTTGTTCTACCCAGTATTTTTATGTATTTTGAAACAGTAATCTCACATTTAAAAACCTGGAATGAGACTAGAACATAAAATAAATGTTTTTATTCCTGATAAGAATTAAAACACCAAGAATGGCAAATTGGATTAAGATAAAATGTGTAACCCGTTAGCCTGTCAAACAGACTAAAGAAGCAGAAATCTAATTTTCAGTAGCCATTTTGTAACTGTCCAAAGAGTAAAGAGATAATTCAAATTAATGTTTTTCTATTTGTCTATCATATAATTCTCCTTTTAGAATTATTACAGTTATCATATTACTATTTATCTGTTCCTGTTTGCTTGTGTTACAGTAATAACTAGGGATCTTCATCTATAAAAAGGACAGATAATGCCTAGATATATACTTACTCATTAAACATCTCACTAGGCCATCTATTTAAAGTTCAAGGTTTATCAGATCTTTTACTATTCAGTCAGAATTAACTGATCTGTTCAGGGCACAATTAGCTGCCTTTTCTGATCTGTTGTTGCCTTTTGGACCAACTGTTCTGCAGAAGGTAGCTTATTCACAATATAAGGAGAAGAAGAGCGTGTGAAAAGAGCCAACAGCAACTTTTAATACACTGAAGCATGAGACAAGGGTTGTTGTTGCTCAGTGAAGAATAGTCATGTGCAGTAAAATATTTCAGAGAGCTTAGAGAAAATAGGAAGAATGGTCTTGAACGTACTTGAAGGAGTTCCTCTTAAATGGGAAAAAATGTAAACTATTTTCCTTTTTATTCCACTTTTTAAATTTTAACTATGTGAATATTGAAAAATATTCATAATCTTGGGCTTGATAAACATAGAAAAATGAGATCAAGAACTTCTTTAGAGTTTTTTTTTATGGCATTTGTGCAGACAAAACCTTGTAGCAGTCCTAGTACACTCTGAGGTGCTATGGATTTATACCGTTAGAATCAGAGGATTTTATGTCTTGTCCTGAGAGGGTGTGAGGGTAAATAGAAGAACAGATCATCCATAAGTTAAAAAAACAAACAAAATCTGCCTGCTTATGATGCCTTAGGGTTTTCATGAATTTGTAGATTTTTATACTTCTAGGTAGTTTCTCACATTTAGAGGTTGCTACCTACTCTATATGTGAAAAACTACCTAGAAGTATAAAAATCTATGAATTCATGAAAACCCTAAGGCCTTATTATGTAAGCATTGCGTAAATCTACCTGGAATGTCTGTTCCAATAATAAAGTAATTTACTCAGCCCTGAGACTAAATGTTAATGATGAATGTTTCTTAATTTAACCAGTCCATCTGTCTAGTTGAATTTCTCTTTTACTTCAGAGTGGGAATGAAGTATGACAAAATATCCACAGCATGTAAATTGGAAGTGGTGTCTGATAGGAGTTAAAAGACCCCAAAAACTCTGGTATGAAAAAGCCTTCTAGTACACAGAGAAAAGAGCATGGTTGTAGAGGGATTGACAGACTATCCAGAGCAAAATATTATTTATTATTAAATACTAATAGTCTGCCGCGTTCAGCCGGGGAAGAAATGAGTGGTCTATGCAGGGTGAGAGTGAAAACAGGAGTGAACCATTTATTAAGGGAGCAACAGACTTTTATAGGGTTGGAAAAGAGGGTTCTGGAAAAGAGGCGGAGACATGGGCTGAACGTGACACAAAAGGAAGAAAAGGGGGTGGCAACAATACATAAAAGGAATAACCAAGGAGTGGCCAGCCTTATATGGTGGTGGCGCAGTGCACCTCAGGCTGACCAATGGGGAAAGGGAAAACAGGGACCAATGAGGGGCAAGTAACTGGGGTAACAACAGCCAATGAGGATTTTAGGAGCGGGAAACCTGGACCAATGGGGAAAAGGAATTATGACAACTTCAATATAACATATTACAACTGAATATAACAGCCATTAAAAATTTTAAAAACATTCTCCCAACGATGATTCTTTACATATGTGGAGTTTATAACTTGTTCATGGGAAAGGCAGGGCTGTCTAACCTCCCTTCTTGATTTTGTGCCTCCCTCCACTCGTCAAAGCTGCTGACTGGTTTCCCCACAATAGTCTTACATTAGGTTTTGCTTTTATTTGTAAACGCAGTCTTCCTAGCACATGCTACTGGCAGCACAGGGAACTTTTGAACTGGCTGCCACTACTGTGAAGAAAATATGGTCTTCTGCAAGCTTGCACATACAGAAATTATGGTGTGAGGTAGAGTAGGGTGATCCAAACTCTGTAAAAAACTCTACTTATGGGTTCATGCAGAGAAAGGGAAGGGTTTATTCAGAAAATACTAGATAATACCTTGAATGGCCTCCTGACCTCACCTCCATGGTTATAAATCTAGTTCTTGCCTTGTAGACTCAAGGACATGTTTGTTGTTGTTTTGGCTTTTGAGGCAGTGTGTGTGTTTGTGGGGGGGTAGTGTTGGAGCAATATGGGGTTGTTTTTTTGAGTCAAGTGGGTTTTTTTGTAGGTTTTGTTGCTTTCCTTTAATAGATATCGACACTGTACTGTTCACTAAGACATTTGGAAAGCACACAGACTATAGAGAAGACAATCTGCAAATACAGGTAGGCAACATAATAATTCCTGAGACTACAGTTGATTCCTCCTTGTACCCCCTTACAAAAGGAACAGAATTCTCTGTACCTGCCTCAGCTCTTGTTTCCAGCACCTTCATGAAAGTACTTTGAAAACACAGCTGTTTAATAAACATGCTGTTTATTTGTTGAACTCCTAAAAAGCCTTAAATAACTGAGGATCCCAGTGTGAGGGTCAGTGCCCATAGCATGACAGCTCCAGCCTGAAAGATGTTGTTCCTCTGTGATGCAGTAGAAAAAGTAAGTGATAAACCAAATGAGCTAGAATGAAAGGGAAGGTCAGATAACACACAGGTAACAAAGATTCACAGATTCACATACCTTCTGTCCTGCTGCAGTAATTGTTCTTGGGAATAGGCATTGCATTTTATCCTTGACAACTGAACTGAACAGACTCTTTGGTGTAATGGAGGAAAATGAACACTCCTGGCTAAGATATCTAATTAAAAACAGTATGTGGGAGATATTAAAAAAAAATCAAAAAAAAAAATCACTGGAAGACCTATGCCTTCTAGGATGGACAAGACAATACCATTCATCTAGTACATCCTAGAATGCTAATATCTTCTAGCAAGCACCAAAAATAATACTTAAAAAAAATTAACATGCCCCTTCTTTTCAAATAGGTGCTCTGAAGAGATTATATTACTGTGCAATTAATACCTCAGGAGTATTATAATGAATAATTATAATTATATTTCTATAATTTATTTATAGAATTTTATATTTTATTTATATATTACATTTCTATAATGAATAGACCACACAACAGGTTATGTTTAAATTAGACAAAATAAGTGAAATCAGATTTAGGCTTCAGGCACCCAAGCAGAAATCTGGGGTGCCCAAACAGAAATCTAAGGCTGGCAATTGTGGAAAACATTGTATAGTTTCTTAACCTCGTGTAACATCAGTAGTGACAGGAAAGTCAGTGGTCTTATTCAATGTTTTTGAAGTTGCACACATGTATAACAATGCATAAAATAAAACATTTTCAAACTCATAATTTAGCCTTTTTGAATTGTAATAATGTTATATAAAGTCTTAATAGTTCTTAGTTTAGTAACATTACGAAAAGTAAGTATGTTTTGTTTATATTCCCTCTACCTCTTTCAAAGGAAAGCTACTATTAGCTCTTAATAATAAATTATGAGTTTTCTCCTCTGACAACATTCATTTTTTTCAGGAAAATACATACCCTTTGGGATTCAGACATTTTTTCTGGTAATGAGCCACTTTCTCCCTGCAACATTTCAACCTTCTCATTGTAAAGTCTGACTCCCATTAGAACCAGCTTTTTTAGCTCTGCAGATTCTTCTTCTCCAATTAAAACTTCCTGTTGAGTAGACCAGATTTCTTCATGAGGGAAATGTTAAAAGTCAGTGAATTATGGAATATCATAAAGCACACAAAAGCCTAAAAATTGTTCCTAAAGGCTAGTAAATTAAAATACTTTCTTGTATGATAATTGGTTGTGATTTCAGTTGAATATTCTGTAAAGCAATACCAAAATATAGTCCTCCTGATCACTTTGAAAGGTTGTGAGCAGCACTAAGGGAAGAGAAATGCCACAAAGGATTTGGAGTAGGGAAGAAAAAGGAAATTAAAATTTAGCTTGGACAAAATCAGTATGATACATCCACAGCAAGATAATTCAAGCATATAGATAGTCAATAGAAAATATTTTTTAGTAGGCAGTCATGCTGGAAGAGATTTAGGGATCAGATGGATCACAGATTAGATATGACATTGTAATTTAGTAAAAAAAGAAACAAATATATTAATCAATTTTTGTCAGTAAACGTATTGGGCTGTAGAGCAGCAAAATAATGTGTTTGTTGGCTTGACCCTGTCACACATCAGCCTTGAAGATGATTTCTGTGACAGGAGGATCAAGTTCTTGACAGGCCTAATTCACATAAAATTCTCTGAAATCAATGAGTCCAAACAATGGCTTCTGAGAACTGTGAATGACATTTTACACTGTTATAGGCCATTTGTTAGCAGAAAGGGATGATATGCTGCACATAAGCTGAGAAAAACCTCCCATCCAGAATTACAGAGGCATTCAGAATGGTGGTATATGGTATGATTAAATGATACAGCTGTTAAATGACAAAGAAGACAGTCAAGAGAAAAAGAAAAAACCTTCTGATTATAAAGAGGAAAAATAGGATTAAATTCTGACTGCAAAATACATTCAGTGATGGAATAATCTCCTTACAAGGAGAGTTTGAGGCCCAGGCACATTGAAACTTTGAATTAGCAAACTGGAAAACTCACCAGGAAAAATGACTGCAAACTAGCAGGAAGGTGGCTTGTCGCAGCTTCACCATCAGTATATGGTGAACTTCAGTGTTCTGAAGTTCCTTCCTCCTTGTGCCAGCAATGCTTTTAAGTGTTGTTCCAATGGCAAGCAGAGATTCACCTGTGGCTGTCAGACAAATACATCCCTATATGACTACCAAACCTGCACCTGTCACAACCTGCTGGAGCCGCAAAGTGCAGCTTCTGGTGCAAACTTGCAATGCTGTGAGTGCAACCACAGCAGAAAATCACTAAGGAGCTGTTGGTTCTAAACAACAGAGTGAAATACCTGAAGGGAAAAGCTTTCGGCTTTGTTTATTTTTAGTCTTTAAAAGTGAAATGTGTATGCTAACTGAAGATGCTTCTGTGACAGCCTTAGGTAAGAAGCGCCCTACATGGTGAGGAAGGTAAACAGTGAAAAAACATAGCTTCACTAAGGCAATCGTAGTTTGCCAATATTTACCTTCTCAAAACAGCTGCGAATTCCTGAAATTCTTTTCCTTTCTGCTGATCTATCTAAAAGAGTTAATTATGATAGTACTTTTAACTGAAGACCGCAGTAAGTGAGTAAGCTCAGTTTAGTAGTGTTTTAGAAATGGCAGCTCGTCCAATTTCTCTTTCATTTTCTCTGCTGAGAAACAAAAGTTACACTTGAACAGAACTGACCCATTCAGAGTCTGATTTAGGTATCTTCAGGGTATTAGTAGCTTGGACTAGGTTCAAACTTCTGCTTTGAATGAATAAACTTCTGTAGACACCTTATTAACACAGAGCTTTTGGATTTTTAGGATAGGATACCAGACTGCATTAGGAAACATGGGAGCTATTTCTATCTGAGCAGCCGATTTGATGTGTGACTTTGGGATTTGCAGACTAATGGTGAGAAATGCACACATTTAACAACAGGCTCTCTCCTTTCTGCAGTTCAAATGATAAACACCTTTTAGCAAGAGAAGAGACTCCAGTTTTTATACATTCTTTCCTATAGTCTCAAAGCAAGTAATGACTACTTGAAGCAGCTTAGGCTATATTTTAAATTAGGACTTAACGCTTTTAACATATTTGGATTTTGATTTGAAGGTTTGAATGTAAACATTATTTTGGTCTCCTGATTATTGTTTTGTGGCCAAGAGATCTATATGATGTGTGCGTAATTGGGCTGACAACCTACTCTCCCACCTTGATGTGAAGGCAACTACCCCAAATAACCTTAATGGTTCTCAGATCAGATCAACCTGTTGTGTGTAGGACGGGGAATAAAGTCTCTCAGGAGGCCAAGGCAACAGAAGGTTGGCAGCATCATTTGACAAGAACAAGCTCTCCTTGCTGCAGAGTGCCAGTCAATATGGTCCTCTCTGCTCTTCCATAAAGGAGAGTTTTACCAGAAAACTTTTTACAGCAGAGTCTGTCCAATCTTCAACATAGAAACAGAAGCCTTGTTTTCTAGTGAAGAGTGAGGAACAACCTGAGGATTTTTTAAACCACCAGTACAATTGCTGTCACTGATTGGTAGTCCTATTATGGGAGTCAAACTACAGGCTTAGTCAGGCTACGTAAACAATTCACTAAAGCACATGGATACCAAATATTTTAAAGACAGTTGTGTAGCCTCCTTTCCAGAAGTGTTTTGGGTTTTTTACATTCAGGATAATAAAAGTGGTGATGATTCCTCACTTTGTACACAGAATTAAATGCTTAATAAGCTGAACAAATTCCAGCTAAATTTCTCTAATTACCAACTTCAGTTTATTTTTTATTTGCTAGCCTGCCTGTGGAAAGTAGTACACAGAATTTATAAAATTGCAATAAAACACTGGAAAATCTGCTTCTTGTACAGTTTTTCATGGACTTAATGGTAATGGCTTGTAATTTTTAAAATGTATTCAAGAAAAGTAACAACAAAAATATAGAGCTTTTTTAATGGTGATTTTACATACCTCTGATCTCCCAGGACACATGGAAGGGTATTCTAGACTGTGAAAAATGTGTGCAACACCTACAGGACTAGGTCCATCAAATGTGGGGCTTTTATAGATATCATGAAATTAACTTGAACAGGGTCTACGTCAGAAAGACATTTTCTGGTAAAAAGGTTTTATTCTACTTTCAAAAGAAATGTAACATGCTACAGAAAAATGCAGGGAAGAAGTTAATCTTTTCAACAATCTTTCCAAAATAGCAACTTTGGAAGAAAAATTCAAGGAATAACTAAAAGGAGTGGGGATAACCTGTCTTGTGATGGCCATTTCAGGCACACACTTAATAGAGACAAGGAGTCTTTTGAGAAAATCTTTCACTCAGTGACTGACAATCTAGCTACCAACAAGAATCTGATGATTCTTGGCTATTTTTATTCCAATTATTATGGCAATAAAATGGGTTAACCAAAATCTAAAATAAGACAGTACTATGTAAATTGTCTTAAAGAAATAACATGATAGAGATACAATAGAAAATCATGACTGAGAAATACTGCATGATTACTTTAAAATCTAGAAAGTAAGGGAAAAATTCATGATACTAATTAAAGTTCTCATTAGAATCCCATTATAAGAAATAAGAGAAAAAAGCCTCTTTATTTCTCCAGAGACAGCTTTAGCAATATGAAATGAAGAAAAAAAGGCTTAGTACCAAATCATTTGTGTCTCTTTCCCTTTCAAGCACATACACAATGAATTGAATTGCATTTTATATGGTAAAAGGACATTACCTAAATCACAGCAAATGCTTAACTATTCATAGTTTCCTCTTAACAACAAAACAGAGGGCTGATGGGTGTGAGCATATGCATTTCTGTGCCAATGGAGAAGATTTTGTAATCCTCTGTACACAAAATAGAATTTTTATATTGAACACTTGATAGTGATAACTAGAGATAAACCTTCAGATTATACTTTTAATTTCTTGGGAAATTAAGCACTTTAGGTGTGATGCCACAGATCCTCTTCACACACCATGTGTGATTTGCAGACCCTGAGTAGAAAAACCCTTTTTCTCCTCCACATTTGAGGAATCATTAAGTGGTAAGAGCAGCATATTTGCTTCAATATTTAGATAATAGAACATTGCATAGAAATATTTAGAAAATTGCAGGTAGAGCAATGGTGCTTTTTGAACCAAGATAAAAATGTCTGCAATGAACTCCTGACCAGACTTCTGTTTCCTATTTCATCACTCATATTTTGTTTGTACATCTACAGCGTACAAAATGCAGGTGTATGAACTGTAAATAGCTCTTCACTATTTACCTCAACATAACTACCATAATTTATTATCAAAATTTAGACCAATATATTACTGAAACAAAACAAAAAAAAATAAATAAATTCATTCAACCTAGGATTTGTGAAGAAAAAACCACTACATATGTAAGCCTTACAAATCTCAGCTCTGCAGAGGGATTTTGAGTCTCTGGATTTTTAACAAACCATGCAGATACCTGTGAGCTGATCTTAAAGAAGATGTGAATGCAAAATTAATCACAAAACTGGTACAGTTAAGAATCTAGGAACGCATTACAGACTTAATTTTCAAAAAGGCTTGAATCTCGGATTGGCTTTTCAGGTATTAACAAAAACAAAAGTCTCAGGATGTAGAAGAAAGAATTTACACTTTCAAAGTTCTTATCTAGAAAGAAGGTTCCTGTTGGTGGATATGGCCACATGTTCTTGGATGCAAAGACTATTTAGCTTATATAAGTTAGGTTTGGATTAGGACTTAATACATTAATGTTTACTTTTGAATATGTCAGGGTTTAAATGCAATGTAAAATAGTAACATACACAAAAACATACCATAAACAGTGTACCACAATTAAATGTCAGTTGCAAAAAATTTAGTTTTTCCTTGTGAACCTGGTAAGTTTCACTGTTCTCATACATAATTTGTTGCACTGCAAGTCCTCTGTTTTTCATTACAAGACATTAATTTTCACATACTCTGTAAAAGAGGAACTACCTTTCCTTCAGTAAAATGACAAATACTACCATTCAACGTAAATATATTTCTGCTGTATTTTCTATCTCCTCTTTCTCATTTTCCTATCCATCAGTTTTTATTTATATGTTTCAATTAAAGACCAGAACATAGGAATGACCATGAAAGATCATATATGTCTCCTAATGTTGTTGCCTCAAGGTAGTTGACAAAAATTTAAAATACCTCTGACGCAGAGTAATCTGAAAAAGCCTCTTGTTCTTACTCATCTCTACAAATTACAGTCCAAGTTGAAACATGAAGGGAATAATAAATATCCTTTTAAAAATTGTTAACAACATTAGTCTCTTGATTAAACAATTTCTATATTTTTATTTTTTTTGTGTGTGAATTCATTATTTTCATTAGCAAAGCATTTTATGATTTTGCTCATAGTATATAAACAACTGGTTTACTTTTTCAGGTTCAGATTTTTTCACTTCAAAACTCTCTCTTATTTTTGATTATATCAGAAAATACCAAATAACATAATTATTTATACATATCTAAACCTGTTTGTTGTTTTATGTTAATTCTTTCTGCTTTTCAACTTCTTCTGCTTGTCATACCCTCTTTTAAAGTATACTTTTGTTATGGATAGTATTCTGGGAAGGATAGTGATTTAAATAAGAGTGTTATATTGTCTATTCCATCATACAAGTTTTTGCAACATATTGCAACATTACTTTTTATAATTTCAGTAACAAATTTATGATGACCTCTACTAAGAAACCTGTAGGATGATTAGTGTTCCCTTCGTTAATTTAGATATGATTAATTTAGAAAGCCGCATGGTAAACCACGTTTTTCAT
Source organism: Margarornis squamiger (assembly GCA_035222235.1). Taxonomy (NCBI): domain Eukaryota; kingdom Metazoa; phylum Chordata; class Aves; order Passeriformes; family Furnariidae; genus Margarornis; species Margarornis squamiger. Next base: position 26,136,486 of record JAWWTY010000077.1, on the reverse strand, counting down.
GTAGTTCCCTCCAGCATGATCAGGACTGATAAATTTTGCTGTTCTGCTACTCATTCACCTAGTTCATCTTCTCCCCCTGACATTTTTCGTAGTTCTCCTTATAGCCAAATGGATTTTTTCCTGCACTTCTCAGATTTCAGTTTCATTGCCCTCCCTTCCAGTTCACTAGTAAGAATAAGTGAAATTATAAGGACAAAGCTCAGTCAATCATTTTATCCCTTTTTCCATAATGAAAGTAGTCTGTATTATCTTAAACTTTTTTTTTTTCCTCTTAGGTACTTTTTGACCTTGCCTTGTCTCAAACATAAAAGAAACTATTAGTATCCTTTCTTGAAGAATCAGAATTCTTAAAAGTCTAAGGAAATTGTGTTTTGTGTTTATGTTTGGGTTTTTTTTATTTTTTTTTTTAATTTTTTTTATTTTATTACTATTTTAACATGTGATTGGCTTATGAAGCTTTTTTTCGCTTTAAAAATATAACAATATGGGAACTTTTATATTGCGAAAGTATTCACTTCTTTTTTGCTATATTTTTAATGATCCAGAAAACCATCTTGAAATAGACAATAAACTTCATGACCACCAGTTCAATTTTTAAATATATGAAGTACTCCTTTTTTTCTCCTCTGTTTCTATTCAATAAGGAAAAAACTGGGGGGAGATGTAGCTTTGAGGTGTCTTATATCTTGATTGTTATGCATCAAGTTACAGGAACCTTTTTGTAGCATGTAGAGCTTTAGTAGCATCACATTGTTATATATCAGAACACAGCAGGTGTCATAGTAATCTTCCAAAAATTCTTGAGTAAAAACTAATGTAAAAAGTCATTTAACTTCTCAGCAGTATTCTTATCTTCCCTCACTGCTTTGTGGGGATTTAGAAGATCTGTTGGCTCTATTACAGTCATCTTCTTCCAAATGTATTTTCATGGCTTCTGGGTATTTGTTTAAAAACTTTAATTTTTTCTTTCAAAATCCATTTTTACCCTTCTAATTTCCCTCTTTCTTCCTTGCTTCATGCTTTTGATTATTGATAGGCTTTGCTAAGGCCAATCTTCTTAAATGCAGAGAATTTGCATGGTTGAACCAACATCTTTCTAACTTGTGTCCTCTAGGCTTCCATGTGTCATTTTTTGGTTTGCCACCTGTCCCTGGGATGTTAAGTGATAGAATTCTCAGAAGATCCCACACAATGAAACTTGGTAGAAAAAATGAAAATTGTAAACCACTTATGTGTTCATGGAGGTTCCTGTCTCAACTAGAATCAGCTTAATTTCATACTATGCTGCCTAATGTTCCAGTGTTCTTATAACAATCAGATTCAGTATGATTTTTACCATCTACAGCAAGTTAATGTTGTAAGCAAAGTTTGGCCAACTACAACATGAATTCTTTCAAATAACTAACATGTTTCAAAGTATTCACCCAGTGTTTGAAATATTTTGCCAGATGCTAACTCCAAAGTATTGCCAGCATTTCAGGAAAATTTGTCTACAGAATTGCTTATTTTAAGTTAAACAACATTTTGCTTTTAATGAGACACATACATCATGATTAGCTATTATTGTTAATAATCTTAAATGTCAGTCCTACTTAATTTTTTTAAAGTCAAAAGAGAAAATTCATTTTTTTAAAATTATACTTCATTCAACACTGTTTATCACTGCTAAGCTCACAAGCAATAAATGTTTCTCAGCTACAGACAATTGAGACAATTAGTAGTCTAACTGAAAGAGGCAGAAATGAGCTTCAGAAAGAAGGATCTCCCTGGTGTAGAGCTCCTGTTCTCCTAATGTTCTGAATCTGTTATGGTAAGAGAAAATTCATCAATACACGTATTTATTTTTTTTTGAAAAATCACGAAAATATTAAGAAAAATGCCTTTTTCATCAGTGAAAGCTCACAATTCCATTGCCAATCATTACAGCTATCTAGTTTAATTCTCTATGCCTCTCTACAGTTCTCATATATTATTTGTAAATTATATATTTATATATTATATATTATATATCTCATATATTATTGGTAAAAACCCTGCTTTTAAAGCTGTCAAAAGGATAATCTGAGACTAGTAAGTTATTGATATTTTAAAGCTGAAAAGTTGCTATTTTATAAACTTATCTTCTCTCAAAATTTCACAACTCAAGTTGGAATGTACTGTGAACTTACCAGAGAAGTACTTGAAAGAAATTCTTTAAGAATAATCAGAAATGATCGTACTTCTCAGTTTTATGAGGTTTTAAAACCACACAATATGATCTTTTTTTGGTGGCATCCAATATCAAAATAACAGGAACAAAATAGAATACATAAAGATCTATCAAGGACTGAGCCAAAATCACATGGTCCCAAACTAGTTAACTGCATATGACTTTTGAAACTGAGTTGAAAGCCATACTTCTAATACCTTTGGTTTAACAAGATGGCTAAATCTCTTATTAAAAGTTCTGCAGAACTTTTGGCAACCATTTCTGATTCTTAAGTGTTTGCATTATTTACAACATTGGTCTGTTTTTTCTTAATATTCCTCTTTGCTGTTGCATTCTGTGTAAAACCTTAATTTAATTTTTGATGCCCTCATTTCACCACATAGAAATGAAGCCATTTGATATGAAGCAGTACTTAGCTATATAAGTTTCTGTGGCACTAGCTATAACCTGTTAATTTGCATCCTGTGAAGGGCTGCTCGTTTATGGAAACCTCAGACAGCGGTGGAAACAAAACCAGCTTTTTAAGGGTGCAACTGTGAACTGCAACAATACTGGATATGCCATTTTATAATGGCTTCCCTAATGAGCACTTTCTTTTGTTATTGAGGGTTCTTAACTCTTTTGTTTGTTTCTGTCTTGGTTTTGAAGTGTTAGCAATCATTATTGTAACAGCTTGTTCATCATACTGAGATCTCTACAAATTCCTATATAAATATCAGCCTTATTTCTCCTTTCTGGTGTTAAGAGAGCTGGAAATGGCAAATAAGTATTCTTTACTTTAGTGTTTTGCTTGTTATCCAAAACAAGCAGGTGAAGAAATTATAGGAAAGTATGATTTAAAATCATTTAAGAAGTGATGAGTCTGAAAAAACAGATTCAGTTTAAATTTAAAATTAATATTGGGACTGTTTCTTTATCCAAATTAATTGCTCCATATTCAAGTGTTCCAGATCTACCTGGACACTCTTAAAAGAGATTATTCACAACCTAATAAAACAATAAACAAAAGCACTCAAGAAATAATTAATATCAGTTCTTGGAATTCCAGCCTGGGCAGGGCCAGTCCCTCTCTACTCTGTACTACCTGCTCTTTACCAGGCGCCTGTGATAAGCTCTCATAGATGTTTTTATTTAATCAGAGACTTTTTTTAATGTCCAATGTGCCCTTCTGCTGAAGGAAAACCGTAGAGTTACCACTTTTCCCAACACTCCACCAGCCAGCTGCCCACTAGTTTTAGGACAATTTTCATGTTCTAGTGCAAATGTCAGAATGCACGTCATTAAAGTTTACCTGTAAATTATCTGAATGCTTTAATTTTGGAAAGAAAAAGATCCTCCTTTCTTTGAGATTATTGAACTTTTTTTTTATTATTTTTCCTTATTGACTGTTTTCATCCTGGATGGTATGTAGTTATGTTCTTCAACATGCTTTTTCAGGCAACTACATTTTATTCTCTAATTTCAATAAAAAGCATGCAACTACAATTAGAACAGGGTTATATGCCACTAACTGAGAGGCTATAAAATGTGTTTGAATGTGACAAACACTTCACCATGCCAAGGATGTTTTGCTCAGACCTACCCAAAGGCGGACATGCCTTCTCATATATTAATGTAAGCAGAAATTCATATTGTATATTGATGTTATTTAATAAAGGTCACTTTCAGTGAAAAAGTAGATAAGACATTTTGGGAGGAAAGGAATTAAGAAAAATCATGATAGTCACTGCCCACCACAGAGACAACACTACAACACTGAAAAGAGAATTTTTAGTCTTTTTCTCCTTAGTTGCTTTTCTGAATTTGTCATCTAATGGCTACTGTGACCTTCCTCGTAAAATCTTTCCATAGCCAAATTTGATTCTCTGACTAGACTCTTAGGAAAAAAAACACTAAGACTCAATTGGCATAACGTAGAAAGTGTGTGTGATACTACATAGTAATTTTATGTCTTTGTCAGGTGTTTTTCACCGAAACATCCCACGAATGTTTTGCGAATAGAGTGAGTTACATTTTAGGGACTAACTCCTGTGACCAGTTATAGCGCTGAAAAGAAAGACCCAGAAAGCAGAATTCATAGCAGGAGAATAATTAATTGTCAAAATCAGGAAGAAAACCAGAAGCCCTAAGCTTAAAATGCAGATTTAATATGAACCCTAGCTGCCTCACTTTAGAAAGCCACAGCCAGACTGTTTTAACAGCAGGCATGTCTAGCTTTATTATCTCTTATTTGCCAATTCAATACTAAGAAGTGGCCATTACCTAGCAAAAAAAAATTCTTGTTTTCAGTCTGTCTCATAAATATTTCTATAAGAGGGCTAAAGTATTAAGCTGTGACTTTGACACTGAAAAAATTGAACAGCAAGCTATGCCGATTAATCTGAAGGGTACTTGAACTGGATGTTTGCAAGGGAAGGTTTAATAAATTAGCTTAGAATTGCTTTGTTGTTACTAGGTGGGAATAGTAACTGTGATAGCCATAACTGAGTTCTTAGAATCTTCCAGGTGCCTACAACATTAATTGATCTGTGTAATATTTTTATGAGGTAGATCACATCCTTCTTTTAACCAGGAGCTCAGAAAAGTTAATTCCTGAATGTCCACTGACTTTGGAGATGTTGCTCACAACGCACATTCCTAAGTGCTTAGTTCCTGATATTCTGTGGTACTAATGGCCTATAATTCAGATCAAAGTCGGTGGGAAGTCAGCTACAATGTCTGAAAATGAGGTCACAGGAATAGAAAGCTGAGCACAGAAAGGCTCCTGGATGGCAGAAAACTAAGCAATCTGATCTTAAAATGACATAACTGAAGCAAAAAGGGAGATTCAAAGGCATATAAAAGAGTCAAGAACTGAGGAACTCCAGTTTGCAGCCTTTAGCTGTTAGTGTACACTGTTCTATTACTAATTCTAAAACTAGACAACATTAGACAATGAAACTTTGACAGCCTTGTATGGTGTCTTTTAATTGTGGGGCTTTTCATTATCCAGAACTTGGATTTGCAGAAAACAGAAATCTATGTAAGTGTGAAAATGTTCAGAGCCACTTGCCAGAAATATCTGCATACTTATGTGACACAACCATGCAAATTAAGTTCCCTACCTACTGCTTTGCCCAATATAGCAAACGCTGGTGAAGGAAGATACAAATACATATGAAAGACTGCATGAAGATGGTAGTGCCCATAAATTTATTTTGTTTATCTTTTATTAATGCATATTCACAAATATGCATGTTAAACAGCAAAGGAAGCCCAAACAGCTCATCTAAAAAATATTCTGTTCATTATACTTCCAGTTAAGAAACTTATTCCTGTCTGAAATGCAAGTGGGAAGAAATGCAGTGGTTAATATAATGGGCATGCTAATAACAGCAGGCAATTAACACTCACAGGAACTATACCATACCTGCTGGGCAATTCACCTGGTTTATAGTGAAAAAACTATAAACCAGTGTTTCAAAACCTGTGTTTCAAGCAGGGAAATATCAAATTAACTCCCTGAAATTAAGAATGGCAGCAAATGTGCTTTCTCACTGATTTTGGGAAAGGACTGCCTCCTACATAGAAAATGTGAAACCATGAGGCTTTGGTAGCAGGACTGGAAGAGAGAATTAGAAATCTGTAACAGACTCTTAGAGTGTAAACAATGAAATTAGGACATATTTTTGGTCACTGATGTCTGAATTGGGCACTGAAATCTTTCACTGAACTACAGGGCCCAAAGTAAATGAAAATTTGAATTGTTGCATTTATAGAAAGTCCTGGTTCCTAAGGCCACAGAACAACAGGATGTGTGCAGTGTCACTGCTGAAAGCTCAAGCCCAGGACAACTTCAGCAGACAGAAGCAGGGGTATTTGTTTAAAGTTCTTATGCTTAGAAATTACAAGTATTTCCCATAGGATTACGTCCTATTAGTTTTCTCTCAAATCCTGGCATGAAGAACAATGGAATTCCACTGCATCTATTGGCTGACATCTCTGGTTATCACTGTATTTGAAAACTCTGAAAAGTAGGACACAAAACAAAGGTTTGCAAAATCAAAGCTAATGTATAAGCAAAGGATCTGGTGTCCTTTACTACCTTACATCACATTTATGAGGTTGTAACTTGGCTGGCTTCAGTGCAGTGTCTCCTGATTTATAACAGTGTCACTGGGATTAGGACTGTGCCCCCAGTCTCCATGTTGTAAAGTCAGAATAAAGTCTGCTAAGTGTTTTAGTGGCAAGACAGGTCACTGAGGTTATAATTATCTCTAATTGACACTTATACAAGCGTAACATTCTTTATGTGCTGCTGAATGGCAGTTCAGAAGGGTGTGAAAGTCTTTTCTATCAAGCAGCACAGTGGAAAAAAAAACCCCAAAGAACATATTTTAATTCTTGTCCTTTGAACTGATCATTCACACTGCTCAGTATGAATGGGAATAAGTGTGCCAACACCTATGGGAAATGTCTCTAGGAAAGTAAATTTTATCCGTGTAAGTGACCACTGTATTAAATTTCACTATAACACAAAAGAGGTCTCTAGCTACCAGCACACCTCAGCATACTTTCTCTTAGCAAATAAATTCATATTCTGTCTTCTTTCTGCAATAACTATCAAGTGACAAATGATACAGCACCTCCCTGACAGTACAGGAACAGCTCTGGCAACATTTACATAAAAGAGTTGTTTTTCTATAAATGTGTAATCCACATCAAAATGCTTCTTCCAAAGATATTAAAAGGATTATATGGTCCCATTGACATCTGAACAGTCCAGGTTCCTGATATTATGTTCTAGTACTTCTCCTGGGAAGTAAGAAAAAATTATTTTCATTTAATCAGTCAATGAGGTTTCGCTAACTAAAAAATATTTGCTTTTGAATTTACTCTAAATATGCTTTCCAGTGAAAAAAATTATTCTGCGAGTAGTTTCAAGTCTCAGATACATGTAGAAGGTGAATTGTTGATTCCATATGACTATTAAAGGCACTTTTCTCAAAAGTTGATGATAAACATTCAGGGTACTATGGCTCAGTTCAAAAGGAGATACTTGCCTCATGTTTAAGGGAAGAAGCACTCCATTTCAAAAGAGCAACATATATCATGGCTCAGATGACAAATTCCATCAGCCATTATTTTAGAAATAGGCATTTTACTGTTTAAATAATATCGCTGTAAGAATATCCAGCTTGTGATTTTTGAAATAAACCATCTTTCTAATTTTCTGAATAAGAGGTAGCTTAAATAAAGTATTTGCTGTCTTTATAGAGGCAGCAAAGGATCAACTCATAACAAAAGAAAAAAAAAGGCAAAAAGAAAAAAAAGGGGGAAAAAAGAATGTAGCAGATGTCATGGGCCATTTTCCAGTATCTTAACCCCGGAATTTGGGAAGAAAAATATTCAGCATGTGTAACCAACTATAATTATCTCTTTCAAAGATATTTTAATAGAGGGTAAATGTAATGGATAGGTTGACTGTTGTATGGGTAAACTGTTTTTTCTTTTTTTTTCTAGGTTCCAATTTTCAGTTTTGATTTTTTCAAACAACAAATATCTCATTAATTTGGACTGCTTTTTGGAAGAATACTAATTATTATTGCTCTCACTATTATCTTCTCATCAGGACATTCTTAAGTGCTTTTAACTGTTGGTTAGGTATCTTTGAAATACTTACTATGAACTTTAATTTCTTGTAGAAATACACCTTTCTATACAATTATGTTAGTTTTAACTGTGGTGCTTAAAGCAAAAGGTAATAGCACCAGCCTAGTATGGAAATCAGCTTTCCTAGGCAATCTAATGATGGTGCATTTCACTATTCAGTAAATTTGCCAGACAAACAGACCTGCATTGCTCAGAAGCTTTCATTGATGTTTCTTATGGTGTTGATAGAACTGGCAAGAAAGTCAAGCCAAAAGCAAGAGCATGGCAAGCAGAAAAAGGAATGTGTGTCAGTGTATGAAGCCTTAGGCATTGGTGGCTTATTTCATATGTTGTCTTGAATGAACTGGAAGAATAACTCCATAATATCACTCTTTAGGTATCATTTTGAAGAACTTAATGTATTCATAATGTTAGTATTAATCATATTTTCTCACATCTGTTATTAAAAATTGTTTCATAATTTTGTATATTTTTTTTTGACCTTGACATTTAGAATGTGTTAACACCAAGATTTACTTCATGACTATACTCATGAAAACATTCTGTTAAGACAGTAAGAAAATTGTCACATTTTCTAAATCATAAAGGGAGAATTTATGAGAATTTTCTCACTTTATTTGTTTATATCACACAAGATAACAGTAGAAACAACTGAAATTAACTACTTAAAGATTGGATTTTTTGCATGCTTCATTGTTCCTTGTAGTTTTGACAGATAATACAATATGTGTGATTCTTTGCAGTTTAGGACTGAGGTGCTGTGCAATATGTATAAACTTATTCTATTCAGTATGATATAAATGGCTGAATTCTCAATCTGCCTAGACTTTGTTCTAAAGCTCAGGCCGCACAGCAAGTGTTCCCTGCCTTGTCTTTGACAACCCAAAAACTTGTTGGATCCAAGTGCATCAGAACAGCGCATTACTACTGATGTTTTTGATGATGCTTCAGCCAGAAAATCAGTGTGAAGAAAACAGGGATTGCGTTTTACCTTCCTCCTGTGGAAAACATGTTGAGTTGGTATGCATTAACGATGATACATTTAAATCTGTTGGTATGCATTAATGATGATACATTTAAATCTGTAGGTAAATACCTCAGCAGCTTACTGTCTCACAGCAATGTGGTTGGAAGTCACACAGACAGTATGGAAAGTTACTTCACATTTAGAGTGATTTAAATCATGTGTCTGGAAAGAAAAAGGAAGTAGACTTGAAGGCTTAGCTTTATCAGTTCTGATATTTCTTATGCATATAGGGCCCCAGATTGCCTCAAAATGATTTTATCTCCAATTAGCATACAGTTAACTGTGAAAATGTTAGAAAAACAAGCTAAAGGTAAGCCTGCTTTTATGTATTATTGTTTTCACAGTTAGAAATCATAAGCAAGACTCTTTGCAGTGGTAACAAAATCTAGTGATGCCTTCAAAACAATGGGTAAGCTGGACTGAACAAACACAAACTAAAAGATTTTGAAAAGAGAGGACAGTAAGAAAAGCAATATTAGAGTAGAAAGTTATGTTTCAGATTTCCCCATTAAAATCCCAACTTACTGATACGTACAATGCAAATGACATCAGAGACAATAATAGGCCAAAAGAAGAAAAAAGAAACCAAGTTCTGATTTGTTGCTGCTAGATATCTTGAGAAACTAGACTAAAACTTATCATACTAAAAAAATGGACTAGTTTCTTACTAAGAAGGATCTCCTGCATAGGTTGTAGCAATGAGGTATGATGACAGAGAAGTTATTTCTCAATTTAAAACATGTGTCTGTATGATATACACGACTTGTACGTAGAATATACCTACACATAGAGAATATAAAAATTAGCCTCAATTTCAGGCTATGCCAAAAATTCAGATTAGTCGATTAAAGAAACAATTTCTTAAAAAATGTCATATCATCTGGTACTCTGGAAAAAGTTTAAATAGATCCTTAGAAAGCAGGACATAATTGTTTCAGAGAAGCTATTTGTCTACCAAGTTATTTTAAATTTCTCTAAAAATTTATAAAAATTAAAATCATCATAAATATGCTGAAAATCATAACTTTTCAAAGGTTATGTCATACTCTAGTGAATCACTTTCCATGTACATTTGAGATGGATACATTCTCCATATTGTAAGATCGTTGTGTATGCCTAATATCTCATTAGCTTGCTATTATCTTAAATGACATTAAAAGTATTACAGAAACCAACAATACTTGGTGAAATGGAAATTCAAAGCCCTGCCTTTTAATACCTTAGTGGTGTATTGAAATTAATACAAAAAGAGCAGATTGCTTTTAAAATATTTAGTTAGGCTTTTATATACTGAAATGATCACTCTGAAAAAAATTGTACAGTTCTATACGGTATAGCCTTTACAGGATTTACTCAAACAAGAATGAGAATAAATCACCCACATGAAACCTGATAGTCCATTATGTCATCAGATATTACAACCTCACTGCTACTGCCATGTAGGTAACATGTATTGTTCTGTGAACATATCTAGAGTTTAGTTATTAACTAGAAATATTCAGCTTGACATTAACAGTTTTAATAAACAAGAGAGACAAATTTTCATTTTCTGTTCTTACTTATGAATAGGTTCTATGTTCTGCAAGCTAAAAGAGTTTGCAGAAATACAGGGCTCCTATAAACTCCTATTAAACTAAAAAAAAACAGCTAAGAAGTAAGAAGGCGAAGAATTGAAGGGGGTAATACTGAATTATTCAGACCATATCCTGGAGATGTTCTGAGAACTTACTTTGAATTTGTAGAGTGCCCAAGAGAATGGGACCATCATCTCTCTGAAAACTGTAGTGTGAAAATGACATTATAGAAAACTTACAAACTCATCTGGAAAGTGTTTCTTTCTTTGTACCCTCTAATGATGAGGTCATCACTGGGGAAAAAAAACATGTATATGTATTTGTTCTAGTACAGAGGAATACTAATAATGAGAAATATGAACAAAGAAAAAAGTAAATGGTTTGCAAGTGAAGTGAAAATCTAGTGAAGAACAGTGTCAATTGCAAAGCTGAGGCTTCTGATTTTGTAAAGGAGTACTTAACAAGAGAATATGAAGAGAATACACACTGTAAGCAGCAGGGTACTGTACATGAATATCCTGTATATAGCTACATGTTACAGCTTTGTAGATGATTAGGTATTCAATGCCAGTAGAGACTCAAATGCATATTTTGTGCTAGGTAATTCTGAAATTAAGCTGTAAATCTCAGTCCTTTCCCTGGCTGGCAGTCACGGGAGTTTTCTTCTCTTTTGCTGGAGCACATGAGACAGCAATTTTTATCTCTGGTAATATCTTTTCTTAATCTCCTTTCAGACTGCCTGCCTGCCTCAAATTGAGGCCAGAGTGATTCAGAGTTAAAAGAATGTGTGTAATAGAGATGTGACATGTTTAAATCCACTCCTTAGGAACATAAAACTCGATTAGGAGTATGGTCTGGCAGACAATGTAGAAAATTGCTGTGAGGGAATTCATGTCTAGTAAATAATCTAGAACTTCATCAAAACGCAAAGTGTAGTTTAACAGTAAATATGGTGTAAAAAGCCTGTGAAGATAAAAGTTTATTTGGGGTAGAATTTTTTTGCCTGGACATAGAAAGCTAATATTCTGTACTGAATAGATAAAACAAAAGAGGAAATCAGATTTAAAATATGACTTGGTGAAAAATATAAGGTATGCTACACAGCATACCTAAAATTTTCAAGTCCTGAGAAAAAAAGGGGAAAAAAAGGCAAAACAGATTTGAAAAAAAATATTTTTGGAAGGCACAGCCTATTTAGTTTTAAATAAATGCAATTTTTTTATTGACCAAATTTTAGCATTAAGATATTTGTTACAAACCAGAACGTATCTATAAAGACTGAAAAAAATAGCTTGCAGTGAAGAATGTATTGTCAAAAGATGTACAGGTCTGGCTCATGAAAATGGTTACAGCACTTTGTTCTACTTACCTTTTTCTTTTGTGAGGTAAACCTCAAATCTTCCCTAACTTTAGAAGACAGCAACAGCTTTAAAATGTTACTGTGCTTGTGAAGAGTCAGAAAGACATAGTGATGCTGAGAGCAAAGCTTCCTTCCACCACTCCCACCCCTAGCTGTCGGATTCTTCTCAGGCTGACTATCCCGCCCCTAACTTTAGGACAAGCAATCTGCCTCCGTGCTGTCTATACGTGTCTCTATAGTGAAGTGGTTCTGCAGTTGGCTTCAGTACCTCTCAGTATTGATATTGCAGGACAACACTGGTCCAGTGGAGGTTCACAGCATTTTTGCTGGAAGAAAATGGGGCATCTGGAGTGTGATCTTGCTCTCTGCATGTGTCTAAGAGCAGAAAAGGGAGAAGGACAGGGACTCGAACTGTAGCTGAATGAGGTGTGGCTATATGGAGACTTCTTTTCACTGTCTACACTTCATGTTTACAGTCTCCAACTTTCTCATGAATAGAGTTTCAGTGATTATTTAGAAAAACCAGATTAATTAATTAGTATTACTTCAAAGGCCTTAAATCTTATGCAATAAAGATTCAGAAGTAGTGATGACTTCAAAAAGCTTTTTCCCAAATATAAGAAAATAAGAACTATACAAAGATTCCCTGAGGCAGGCTGCAAAAGTAAGTCTGGCAGGCTGAAGAAAAATTCAGAGAGCAGCCTTTTCTACAACTGCCAATAGAAATTAAACTGCTGCTGCACTGAAGATCTTTCTTGGTGAGCCTACTTTTTTTCCTACTCTTTTTTTTTTTTTTTTTTCATTTTCACTTTATCATGAAAAGAATTTTCCCTGATGAATAGACAAAATGACAAACAGTCAAAACTCATATATCTGTGAGACAACTAACATTTCAGACAGGTTAGATGAACTCCATTTTTGGTAACATAACCATTGCACCAAAATACATCCATTTAGGCTGAGGAAAAGTATTGGCTAGCTGCATCAAAGCCTGTTGGGGTTCAAAACATGGATTCCCCTGAGAAAGGCCCCATAACTGAGGCCAGCAAGGCTGCTCCTGAAACAAGCAGCATTGTTCTTCTCATGGGAAGAAAGCCTTGGGAAAGATCATAGAAGTAACAAGTTATGGCTTGTACAGCAGGTGTTTTACAATAGTGAATAAGGCCTTCTATATTCTTGTTTAGTAATCTAAAATATTGTAGCAAATATATAAATTCCTTGATAAAGAATAGAACAACCATTGTTAGAGTTTAGGAGTATAAATATGTGTTATCAAACTCAATAAAGGTTCTCGTTCTTGGTTTTATCCTTGCAATGCAACCGAGAGTGTGTAATTGCTAACGGGGACCATACAAGGGGATACTCCGCTGCAAAAGCCCAGGTAAATCTCTTCACAGCAAAATCTTCAGGATGTCACTGAAAACAGTGATCCCTGATATTCCTATATATGAGGCTGGGGATTGGGGTGCATGAGACGGTGTTAACTGTGATAAAACAAAAAGTGAAAACAGAGATACAGATTAATATCTTCAGAGAAATGCAAAGGCTACTTTTCTTAAAGTACATTCAAAATGATTTAGAGTAGATTTTGAGTATTGCTGTCTTCTTCATAACTTTTGCATCTTGAACTTCACAACTGAGTGAAGCACTTCTGAATGCCCAGACTAAATGTTAGCTCAGTCACAGGTTCTGGCAATTGATATAGTACTAATTGAATTAGACTCTGTGGCTTGTGATAAACAGAAGAGCATGTTATTGGAACAGATTACTCTTCTCTTAAATCTACAGTTCTGTTGTATAGCCAGTGGTTGCAAAGTATCTCAGTGCATCAAAACAAGACACATAAATATTTATATATTGAAACCCCTTTAAATAACAATATCTTTTAGTTTCTTAGGGATCCAATGAAGGCTCACAGGGAATCAGAAAAGATTCCTTTTATCAAAGACAGAAATTCATATGGTAGAGAGGTCTACATCTGCATTTTTGTAGGCACATAATCATAAACTTTCAATGTGCCTCCAAAGCTTTATATCTGGAAAAAGGACTTGATTATTTAATTTTCTTTTTTTATTTGGTATAAAGATTTCTGACCATTAGAAATTTTAGACTATACATTCATTCTGGTAGCATTGCTTTCTGTTCCTAATTATTTTTTATTTTGGGGAGACTTTTGAAATTCTGTTAGACATCAGTTTTCATTTTTTGGACATTAAAATACTCATTTAAAGCTTAAGGACTTACTACAGTTGCAGTACTAAATGAAGCAATGTGTATTTGCATTAAATAAATGAACTTGAGAGTCTTAATTTCAAGTTTCTATAATGGAATATTCTCTTATTTAGTGAAGTGTTGAAAGCATAAATTCAGGTTTATGAGACAGAGTTTTATTATTATCGCTACTTTTGCATTAGGAATTAAACATGAAACAACAGGTTGACTTGCTGAGAAAATAACCTGAAATGAGAACTTCAAAATCCCCAGACTATTTGATCACACTAGTATATTTGCGAAGGAACAAGCATTGCTAGCATAAACATGGCAGAACTCCAGAATAGAACTGTAAAGTTTTCATCCAATACACTAGCTTAAATACTCAGAAATCAAGTAGAAATTAGAACACAATTTTTGCACTATTATATTTCTTAAAATACACTTATATATGCTATGTTTTAGAAAATATTTTTCTTCTTACTTGCTTTTTCCTTCTGTTAGAACTCTTACCACTACATCATCAGAAGAGGATCCACCACACTGCTTCTAAGAAGGGTAGGATGCATGAAAGGCAACCATGAACTCTTGCCTGTGGTACCACTACTTGGCTGTTTGGCCTTGAGGAAATGTTCCAAAAAAGAGCAAGGCAATTTGAGGTCTGACGTAACTGATGAAGCTTTTTTCTCTCTCCATGTGTATATAGGTGTTCAGATATATGCAGTGCTAGGAGGCAACAGTTTATTAAGATTTACAGGAAAAATGAAACTGCCTTAGCATTGTAGTACTGGAAATCAAAATAATGCATTCTTTGAAAGGTTAGACACTGATACTATGAAGTAAATGTGCTCCACAATAGAGAAAAATAAATACCTCTTTTCTATCTTTGGTTTCTTTTCAACTAATCCAGAGTCTTACTGGTATGACTGAACATGTTTGCCTGCACCACTGGTTTAGCCATTATGACTGCTTTTCAAGAATACTCATGCAATTTCCAGTACAGTCTCTGCAAAGGTATGCAGTTGATGGCTAATGACCTGTGTTTTGGCTGGTCTGTTGGTCTTCACATGGAGGATATTTGCCCTCTAATAAACTGAATTTAGAACCTACGCTGCCAAGTTTAATTCTCCATCCACAGATGGGAATAATACAGTGGAACAAATGCATGCTGGATCTCATGCTGCCATGCAGTTCACAGACTGCAAGCATTTTAATTCTTCCCATGTGTCACTTAGAAACTGCCATGGGGACCAGTTTCCATGGGTTATATGTGCTTTTGAAGAGACATTAATATACCATAAATTGTGCATGTGATTTGATGAGCACAGTGACTTGCAGCTTCCTCCTACACAGGTTTAGTCCATGTTATTAACTAATACAATTAGCATGTGTCATGGGGTAATGGGCCTAAGGCTGACACAAGGCTTTCAATAACCTCAGCAAAACAGAGAGTATTGCAAGCTGTACACACACATTCCTCAGCAAGAACTCAATACTGCAATTTCCAGGGGAGTAACTCTTATGGTTAATAGTGCCAATAGACTATTTTAGAGCACTCTGTGCCCTGCAATGTGTGAAACAACTCTTTCCTGATATCTCTCCTACTCAAACATTTTGGTAACTTACTGATATTTGTAGCCTGAGCCCCCTAGTCTAGTCCTTTCTAGAATCAGGCCCAGCTGCCACATCTGTTCCAGTCCAGCCATTCTTCTAGTGTTAGACAACAGACTACAACAATATCTTCTCTAGCTTATCTCCTGAGGACACTATACTAGCCTAAAGCTGTCCAATGTCAAGTCACCTTCCTTTCTTGGTTTTGAAGTGCTGACAGCACTCTGCAGTGAAATGTCTTCAAAGGCTCCACAACTCTTTGTCTTGGAAATAATTCTATTCCCAGTGAAAAAATGTCAGTCCACACAATCTTCTGGTTGTGTTTGTTTTCCCCAGAAGTGTGAAATGAGGGAGGGACAGGGAAGGTCCCAGTAGAATATTCAAGGAGTGAGGGTGGGGAGCGCATACAGTGGTGTTGAAAAACTGGTTGCAGAGCTGATTAGACAAAAAAAAGAGGTGGGCAGAAAAAGAAAGGGATTTGTATTATTTTATTATTTACTGTAAACATAAAAAATAATTCAGATTTTATGTGCAGCTTTTTCTCAATCAACTGATTGCTAGTATTCAGAATACTGGATTAGTATTGGCAGGTTGGAACTGCCATATTTTCTTAAACAGTTCAAATTTCCAGTGAGATTTACTTCTTCCAAAGAGTAAACTGAAGCTTGACTATGCTTCTAAATATTACTTTCCCTCTGTTACAAAAGAAATTTTTTAAGTAAGTGGTATTTATTAAAGCTTTTCCTGAAAATGAAAATGTGTGGCAACCTTCGTTTTGTGACATGTTCTCAAAATTAAAAATAACTGTACAATAAGGAGCATAATGGCATAATTCTGATAGCTCCCAGGTCAAATTTTACGGAGTCAGTTGACAGCTAAAGAAGTTCATGTTTTCTAAAGGAAAAAAAAAGTTGAAGAAAAAAAGCATGTTTCTTTTTCTTTGAGTTTATAAAACTTTTCTATCTTTCACATAAATCTGTATTTCCTAGAGTGTTTTGCATTTTTGTACTATGAGAGAAAGAAAATTCACATTTAATAGAGGTTGTCAAATTTATTTTTCCATTGAAAAGATAAACTTTTTAGAGAAGAAAAAAAAAAAACACCTCATAAAGGTTTCAGCAGAGCCCAATGGATTTTTCACTATCCTACATAGTTTGTATTAAATTTCCTCCAAAACAAACCTTTATCAATTAATTAATTAATTTATTAATTTATTTATTTAGTTATTTATTTAAATCAATGCTAAAGTCAATTCAAATTTTGTCCTGAAAACGTTTTTAACCAGGTATTTTTATTTTCATCTGTACATAGGTATAGCTATTTGTCTCAAAACTCATATGTTTTTAATTAATTTTGTATCCTCAAATCACATCTGATTTGGATTTCACATAGATATTCTCATAACTAATTCAGGACAGACGAAAAATATCTTTCACAGGAAGCCAAATAAAATGTATTTTAAAATTGTAAAGATGGCAGTAATTAATACTTTTTTTTTTTTTCACTAGGAGCATCTGCTAGAAGCCAAAATTATAGCTTATTCCCATAGTGCCCCACAGTATGAAGGTCAAGCAGCAAGTTTTTAAGACTTTGAGTTTTCTAAAGGCTGTTAAGAGTTACACACTCAGATATCATGTTGCTGGGTACCTATGGATACCGCAAAAGAATCAGGGAAAGTTATACCAATATTTTCAACAAAGAAAAGAAAAAGAACCACAGCAAAATTATCAGAAGAGCAGAACTGCAGTATTTCTTATATGAGTACAGAAAGATTATTACAGTAAACACAGGGATTCATTTGAATAGAAGCAATGCAATTACCAGGTCAAGATAATTTCTTTTGTCTCCTCTAAATAAAATTACATCTAAGAGCATGTGAATTGTTTTACTCTTCTCCTAGGAACACAGTGTGAGCACAAAGTTTTAATATTTATGTGTTTTTTTCTTATAAAAATCCATGAACAAAGGACTTCACCACTCTAAAGGTTACACAGTATTTCAACAATAGGTTTAATTGATCTGAATAGCCTTTTGGTATGTTGATTTATGCTATAACAGTGGCCAAGGGCTTTAACAGTTTAAACAGGACAATGGGATACAGAAAGCATGCTGAGCAAAATGCATTTCAAGATCTAAGGACTTAAAATGTCTGAATTAAACTAAGCTGACATGTATTCATTCTTAGCAAATTTACTATAATTATATCTGGAATGTGTGAAACAAGGCTGAGATCACCTGCCAGCTGATCTGAGGGGGATATTGGTTCCCATTATAGGAATGGAAGCTGTTCAAGCTGTTGGCCACATACCTAGACATTAAGTAGATGGTGCAATACCTCAGTGAGTATAAAAGCATTACAGAACTAAGGCTACTTTAGCTTTGACCAATCTTTGCTGAAGATACAGATGGAAATATATATAAAAGCATAATAACAAAAAAAAAACCCCAAAACAAAATCACCCAAAGTAACATAAAAAAAATAAATCGTACTTAATTGATCTACAATCAGTACAATAAAATGGTGCAATCACGCACTAGTCATTCTTGTTGGTATGTTTCTAGAGTGAAGTCAATCATTTGAATATCTGCAGTCTCAGAATTTTTAGAGAAGGATGATGGTTTAATGAATAAATAGAAATGGCTATAAAATCAATTATTTTGTATTTTAACAAGCATTTTATTTTCCTCTGACTTAAATAATCTGTGAAGTTCAGTAAAGCTCAAATCTGGGACATTCAGAGAGCTATTTTTCTTCATAGTCTTATCCATGTCCTTTCTTAACATTCTCCAGCATCTCTGTTGCTTTTTTTCTCAGAGAAATTTGGTGATCTCCAAAATTCTTTTCCCTGCAGCATCTTCAACAACTACCCCATGAGGATTTCAGATCTGGTGTAACAAGATGTTTCCCTCCTATGTTCTGGTGCACTGGTACCTGCTAACATTTAAAACCCAGAGACTAATCCAAGATACTGTGTGAGACATCTCTTCATCTTTTCAGGAAATGGACTGGAGTTCCTGAGGTTTCTCAATATGACTTATGTTTATTTTTTTCTTTTTTTTTTTTTTTTTTAATTAATTTTTATTCTATATGAACCATGGGTGAGTCAAAGCTGAATGAACTATATGATAATCTGTGGCATACTACCTATGCATGGATAATTTCTCTTGTCTTTACTCGTCTTCCTATGATCCCTGGCTATTTCAATGGAAACAGAGATTTCTTGGCATTTAACAGACTTGATTTATTTCTCTATAATGCATACAGTTCTACATCTAAATTGCTTCAGTTTTGAGTATGGAAGCTGTAAATTGCTGAGAGTTTGCATATGATGCAGGATTTGGCAGCAAGGGCACTGAAAAAGATCCTTATGTTTGACATTTCCAATATTAGACACCTAAATCCTCAGTTAGACTCTGAAGTTTATGGTCTGTTTGTTGAGCAGCTGATATTTTAGATGACATCAATTGACACTGTGGGTGAAAAAGTGCTTGAGATACTGCAATACCTAAAAATAGAGGGGAAAAAAATAAAGAGTAAATGAAGGTGCATTTTTAACTAGTATGAACCATTATGGTTAGGACTAGTAAAAAGACAAAAAAATTGGATTTTATTTTTTTTTTTAAATAAGTAGTTGGATTTTCAGTTTAACTAAGGATGCATTTCTTCTGACTTTCACTAGGCAAGCCTGGTTGACAGGCCACATCTATTAGGCTAGCCTGCTATATGAGGGAAGACTTTCGTACTGTGCCTCCAATAGGTGAGATAGAGTTTTATGATTGGGTAGTGATATAAAAACAAATTTCAAATCCCCACAACTTACTGCATGGGTCTTGTCAAGACTGGAAACAGATGAACTCTCAAATTTAAAAATATCCGTACTAAAATATCACTATGGAATCTCCTAGCAATTTAATTTTCTCTGATTTCATAGACTTTTTTTTTAATTTTTTTTTTTAATTGCTGTCTTTAGGTGTCACATCCCTCACAATGTCCACAACCTTGCATTTATACAATTAATGGTTTCCTCTTAACCAGCAAGGAAACTGCAACAGATCTACTTGGAGCCTACTGTGCGGTTTGGGTGCTGCCTGGTCAGGGATCTCAATCAGGATCTCCCTTCCAGGAAAGCCCCATTTCCCAGAAGATATTCCAACTAGTACTTATCATAAGTCAGTATCCTGCAGACTTGGAAGGTTTTGTTCTTTGCATTAAGTATTTGATTTTATTTATTTATGCACGCAAACTGAAATTTTGGTTCAAGATGAAGCTGAGTCACATATCTCTCCTTTCTGATCAAGCGTCAAACTTACTCTAAACAACTTTCCTGAGAACCTGCTATTGGCCAGTGTCAGAGACTATGTGGGTGCATGGGAGTAGATGGGAATCAATGCAGTTGCCCTTATTCTCTTGGCTGGCAAAGTGACTGAGAAGAGTTTGCACAAATCCATTAGGGCAAGCATGAGCATTTTTACAGGAAACAACAAATCCAATGAGGCTTTCCTACAATCTCGTTACAAGCTCATTTACATAGATAAGAAGCTCCAGTTCATATCACTGCCTCTTTGTCAGGTATTTACGCAACTAACCTGATGGATCCAAGCTGGATTATAAGAGCTCCCTTTAGACATTTTGGAGTACAGCATGTGCTGCACCAGAGAAATCCAGCAGAGCTGAATGACCATAATGTTGTTATTTAGACTTGGAATGCAGCCCTCACCATGCATTTTTTTACTTCTACTTCCTCTACATTATCTACATTATATATCTTCTAGATCCATTGTTAACATATCTTCTAATACCCTTAAAGTTAAGTATATCTACATATGTATCTGCATACCTAGTTTTTTCTTCCTTTTGCCATGACCACATATGTATTATTTAGAGAAATGTTTTTTGTTTGGTTGGGGTTTTTTTTCCATTTTGTTCTTTAGCAATTGTCACATACCATTTTTCTACTTTATGTTTCTGAATAGCAACAAGATCTGGAAAGTACTTCACTCTGTGATGCACTTTCAAAACAATTTTTCTGCTTTGAATGTAAATTTGTTACATGCAAGGAGCACTGACATAGCTGCTCTACAGCTTGCAAACCATTAAGAAGGTGCAAATGAATTCACTTCATCCTGAGACCTTACACCTGGTGGAGATCTCTCCTTACAGCCAACCTGCATGAGATGGAGCAGCTTCCTTCCAAATTGAGACAAATGCTTGTACTGATTTATTGAGAGTAAGTTCTGCTGCAGGACCCATTGACAAGCAAATGTAAAAGTATGAACCAATGGGTTTGGGGAATTGAAGTCTGCTAAAGACAATCCTGTAACTCATGAAAATAATTGTTTTCAGTCCTTTTTTTCTGTATTATAGAAATCAAATGTATGCATAGAACAGGGATAAAAGTTAGCAATGTGAGAAAATCCTGAAATTGTAAGTTATTTACAGTGAAGTCTTTTAAATTAAAAACCAGCTGTATGTTTCTGATATGTGTTAGAAATATGTATATTTTCATGATTTTGCTTGATTTGCTAATACTGAAAAATGAAAAAAAAAATTGTCTTGAGTACTTAATTCCAAATAGAGAAGATAAATATCCTGAATTTCAAAAGTCCTTACTTATATTTGCCAACCAACTCTAACTTAGTTTTAATGTGTTTTTAAAAATGTATTTCTTTTCTACTGACATGTTCCAAAATCCTTTCCTATTTCTTCTCTTTTCCATTTTTTTCATTCATCTCTTATTTGCTATTTCTTTACTGTTTGTTTCCCTCTAATATCTCCTTTATTATTATTTTGGTGCCTGTTTCTCATTCTCCTTTTTCTCTAGATGTGGATTTCTTTTGTTTTCAAAGGAAAGCCACAGAATAGCTGCCTCTCCCTTAACACACACACACACAGGCACACACACACTCACAATCAAATCCATTGGGTGCTAAGCTTGCTGCAGCTCCTCTACTGCTGCTCTTCTTTGTCTAATAGAATATTGGCTTTTTTTTTTTTCCTACTCAGCTCCCTGTACAGAAATCAATGTTCTGCTACACTGACTGGAGTGACAGTAATGCAGGAGATGCCAGTCCAACAGCTTGATGCACAGAGAACTGTCCTCCAAAAATTCCTCTCTGCTAAAAAACAAGGAGGAAGAAGTCACACTTTGTTTCCCCCATGGACAGAGCAGCAATTCTGTTTTTGTCATGGCTCCTCCACCTCATAGCCCCCTACTTGCTCATCTCCAAATCCAGAAGTGAATAGCTCAGGTTACAGGTTACTAGTTCAAAGAAAGGATTTTTAAACTGTTCCTCCTTTATTGTATCATAATCTGATACACGAGCCCAAAACATGAATGCTCTTGTTCTCTTAAAGGCAAAGAGACTATATTACTTGGGGTAATGAAATCTTTTTGGGGATTAGTGTTTTTCTGCTCAAATTAGGAGCCATTAAAAAAAAATAATTCTTGAATCCTTAACAGTATTTCCCTGAGTTAATCTCATCTGGTGGCTGTTGGGATTTACGATGTCTACTAATGTCAGTCACTTCTGGTTATGCCATGCAATAGGATATACTCTTAAACAACCCATGCACTCCAGTGCTAGAAATTACACTTCAGTGCTAGAAAAGGTAGGTGACAATGAACTTTGTTTCCAGCTAGTGAGACTTGAATGATGATAAAGAGAGGTTCAATATGTTTCCATTGAATTCAACATATTTCTTTTCACAAATTATCCACCAGGAGTTCCTGCCATTTTTTTTTATTTTTTTTTTTTACCTAACCTTAGTCAAAATCTGGGGATTTTTCCCCCTATGAAATAAAGAAAAAAGAGTAAAATCACTGTTTTCTAGGTTGTTTATATGGCCATTGTTGATAATGAAATCTGAGGCTGTTTTCATTCATTTTTCATGCTGAAGTATTCTTGGTTTTGTTTCCTGATGGGGTGAATGTAAGTACTGGGCTCAGACTCGATTCTGGGGTGTGTAGGTGAAGTTGCATTGAGGAGACCAGTCAGGAACTTGTTTAAACAATCACAGGATCTGATCTGCAGAATGAGGTTTATCAGAGCCTAGTGGATTTTCAAATGTCTTCTGTTAGAAAATTGGCTGCATATTGTGGAGGGATGGGTAAAGGGTGATTTTGTTTTGCTTACTGAAGTGGTTCAACTAAACCTATGCAAGACTATTGCTTCACACTTGGCTGTTTCTTCCAGCTTTTTGACAAATATATTTGATTTGACAAAATGAAAGAGAGAGGATAAAGTAGGCAGTGTTAGAGGCTTACTGGCAAATCATTTAAGGCACAGGAAGGTTAGACAGCTACCTGTGCTATATTTTTGCTAATGTGACCCACTGAACTACTTCAAAGTGATTTGTTACATGGAAATTTGATCTGAAAATATTTAGCACTGGCTCACATTTTTCTTGGAACTATACTTCTGTAAAAGTACTTCACCACGGACATGTACAGAACTCTACATGTACCTGGAAAATTAAGGATGATTTTAGTTGCTTTCAGCATTATTCTATATTGTTTCTGAATGAAAATGTTAGCTTGAATATTTTGGAGATTGTTTTCCCAATCCTATTTTCCTCATGTTTGAAAAACACTTATTGTAACAATGCTGAGCAATGGAAGTGCTTTTCATTTTCAAAGCATTAAAAAAGGAATGACTAATTGTGTTAGCTGTTTGGCACAGGCACGACACAGCCTTCATCCTTCATTCAGTTAGAGCTTGCTTTGAATTTGGTGAGGTCAGATAGTATCCCAGTTAGGTGTTATGACTCAGATAATTTCCTACCCATATTTTTTACAATTACTGAAGTAACACTAAGAACTTTTGACAAATGAGGTACATTTCATTAGGTCTGTTTAGCAGA
Organism: Margarornis squamiger; assembly: GCA_035222235.1. Taxonomy (NCBI): domain Eukaryota; kingdom Metazoa; phylum Chordata; class Aves; order Passeriformes; family Furnariidae; genus Margarornis; species Margarornis squamiger. The sequence goes on along the minus strand of JAWWTY010000077.1, from coordinate 26,112,981 downwards.
AAGGGAAAGCAAGTCATGACAAAAAGAAATAATTTCATAGCAAGTGGCAAAATCAGTCATCAGTCACCATGAAGCTTGAAATTGTAAGCCTTTTGGTATGGGAGGAGCAAAAATGGAAAGAAGGGATTTCAGCTCCCTTGTACAAGTATGTTTCTCATCTTGCTTGAAGTGAGGAGGTACCACGAAGTGATGTACCCTGATTTGGTATAGGTGACATAAGCATGAACCTGGACATTCTGATGGGAGCCCTTTCTTATTTTCTTCTCACACAGATAAGCATACTTTCCACATGTAAAGAAAAACTGCAGTGGCTTACACAAGGAACAGACATCCACCTCTTAGCAGAGCACTAGCAAATTATTTAGTAATCCCAAATAAAACACAACCACTGCCTCATAGTGAAGACCGCTCCCTATAGTTCATTTGCAATGATAGTCCCAACTTCAGTGCCTTACCAAGTGCTCCCAGTCAGCCCAGCCTATGTATCCCAGGTGCTGTGTCTCATACATTAAAACTACAGGAGTCTGCGCCTGGCATACAAAGGCCTTCAGGTTCCAGATAGAAACGAACCTAACTAAAACCAACATCCAAACCCTCTTTTCATGCTCGGCTGCAGCCCCCGCCCCGGCAGGCACAGCGCTGCCGTCGGGAGGGCACGGTGGGGCATCGGGAACTCAGCGACGGACAGGGGGAACAAACTGCGCTGCGACAACCCTGTCTGCTGGGGTCTATTAATCTCTAAGCGGGACCTGGCTCCAATGCTCGGAGAGTACGCCTGGCAGAAGCGCCTCAGCGCCGGCACAGCCGTGTCCCGGCCCGGGAGGGCGGCACGGCCCCGGGCACGGCTCTGGGCACGGCTCTGGGCACGGACCCCGCGGCGCCGGGAGAAGCTGGGCGGCCGCCGTGCCGCTGTGCCCCGGCCGTGCCGCTGTCCCTTGGCGGTGCCGCTGTCCCTTGGCCGTGCCGCTGTGCCCCGGCCGTGCCGCTGTCCCTTGGCGGTGCCGCTGTTCCTTGGTCGTGCCGCTGTCCCTTGGCGGTGCCGCTGTCCCTTGGCGGTGCCGCTGTCCCTTGGCGGTGCCGCTGTCCCTTGGCGGTGCCGCGTTCCCCCGCGCGATGGCAGCATTGTGAGCGGTGCCGCCGGCAGCAGGGGCAGGGCGGCCGCGGGCGGGGCGCGGTGCGGAGCGGTGCGGAGCGGTGCGGAGCGCAGCGGCGTTGTGGCGGTGCCGGCCGAGGACAAGGCGCCTGGCTCTGCCCGGCTCCGCGGGGCTGGCTGCCTTCTGCGGAAATGTGACCCCAATGTGCCCCGGCATGTCCCCGTCGGGCACAGTTCCCATCTAAGGCGGAAAGGGCAGAGGGACGGGTTCAGCTATTCCGAAATTGACCCATTCCCAGACGAAATTTGTCGATCTCTTTCCAAGATGGGAACTGAGAAGGGAAAGCAGGAGCGCAGCGCGTTGCAAGGTGCGCTTCCAGTCTTGCGTTTGGAAGTGCAAGTTGGCTTGAGAGACACGTATGGCTTTTCTGCCCTGTTTAGCATCTCTAGGCTTTTTCTTACCTGAGGCACTTTCAGAGCTCCAGCTAGGAACTGAGGAGCCTGAAGTACATCTACCCGTGATAATTTCCCAGTTACTCTGCAGCTTCTTTTGAAATCAGAAGTGCATGGATAAAAAAATGTGATCTATTATTTCTCCAGTATTTTCCTCCTCAAGTTTGCAAGACCAAAGGTATTTTTACTGGGTTGATGTACAGGGCTTTCATGATAGTGAAGTAATTTATGAAGATGGAACTGAAGTCTTTTATACCAGTCTTGAAGGGTGGGGTAACTGTCTTTTGCTGGAATACAGTTTTATGATGTGCTATAAAATACTCCATAACCTATTTGATAGAGTGGCAAAATAAATTTTCTTCAGCATCACCTTTATGTTGCCACAACGTACAATTTTGTGTATTATCTGACTCCTTATGCTTCACATGCAGTGAGGGACTACTCCTTTTGCAGAGCTCTACTATACCCATAACAGATATTTCCAGCATGGCTGGGGCAACAAGTTGCAAATAGTAAACTATTATTGTTATTTATAAAGTGTAAGCTTAGAAATCATCAGGGAAGCTAAATATCCTGCACAAACTCCCTCTGCTTGTCTAAAAGTAATTTCCATTAGGAAAATTTGATATCTGAGAAAAAAAAAATGTTATAGGGATGTACAAATAAGCTTTTGCCTAGAGATTTGATTTCAAAACTCTAATTTTAAAATAAAGTTCAAAACATTAGAAACAAAGGCTTGGCACAGGCAGCAGTTGCACAATGGATTCAGCAAACCCAAATATTTTTTTGGATTTTTTTTTTGTTTTTCACCAAAGACCTGAAGTTGGGGTATTCAGCTTATCATTAATGAGACTGAACACTGTGGAAGCATTGTAGAGGGAAGTAGTGAATTGTTCTGTTTTTTGTCTCTGACTACGTCTGGTTTTTTTATATAATCACTAATGACAAATTTGGAACCAGGGCAGGCATACCAGACCCACCAATCTCTTGTTATTATTTTAATTTTAATAGGACCAATGAATAATGGAGAGGCTTCTGCTAAATGAATAGCTCTGAGAAAGGAAGAAAACTTATTTCTACAGCTTCTTGGTTTGTGTATTCCATTCAGAAATATGCAATCCATGTTTAAGTCCATTTGTGAAGATATTTGAATTTCTTTTGCTGACATCTCAAGAGAGACTCTAAGATATCACACTCTTATTTAGAGGGAGGTCAGGACCCTTAGCTCTTCTCTGACTTTTGTCCAAAACATAAACTTGGGTTTTTTTTCAGCTATTTCACAGATTCAAAATTCCTTTACAAAATTTTGAGGCAATCACAGGAGTGACACAATGTTAAGTGTCCCATAGAAAGTGACTGGCAGATTCAAGACTTCAACCTACAGTTCCTTAATACACATCCTTAGTATACAGGACTTGCATAGCTAGTAGATAAATTCTGAAGCTTCAGATTTACTCCCAGCTGTGCCACTGGTGCCTTAATACATTATGCCTTTTATTATGTTCTTTTATCTTCTATGTGCCTCAGTATTTCCATTGGAAAAGTGAATATAATGCTTCTGACCTCCTTTTTCATTATTTTGTCTTCCAATAAATGAAGAGAGTATTTGTTACTATGAATCATTACTGATGAGTTATTTTAGCAGTCTCCTAAGTAGGGGTATCTTCAACCAGAATGAAGGCAAATTTTGACTCTTTCCCTAAATGAATACAAATATTCAGCATGACAGTGGCAGGAGATACAGAAATTAGACTTTGCTTTTTTCCCTTGCTATTATAAATCCAAAGACATTAATGATATTGGTGCAGCATATCTTGCTGAGAATTACTGACTTGATGAAAACATTTTCCCAAAAGGGACAGTGATTAATTTTCAGTAAAATTCACTAGTGATTAATCAATCTAACAAAATCATTCAATAGTGTTGTGGAAGAATTTGAAAAGACACAAGAATCTGAAAGTTTTTTTAAGAAGTAACAGACTTGTGAAAAATCCATTGCGTAGTATATACTGTTTAATGCAAATATATACCTCAAGGGGCATTATGTTTATCATCTTTCCTATATGTAATGAGAATGTAATATAATATTATTACCTTCAAGCTGTGTGGAATATGGGACAAGACCCTCTGTGACTACACAGTAAACAATGGAGGAAAGCAGTGAGGTTTGTGGTATTCCCTGAAGTGTAATCATGGAAAGACAGGCATCATGGTTTATCTTTTCATGAATAACAAGATGATACTTTCCATTTCTGCTCTAAATTGTCCTTGCCTGAACATCCTAAAGTTGGCCTTCTGCTTGACAATGAAATGTTCTCTGTGGATAAAGCTTCATGCCACTAATAATCTTTGAAATCTGATTTGGCTTCTGGAGGTTCAGAATTCACTGAAGGTTATATGGCTGGAACTAAGCAATATGCTGGTGAGGTCTGTGTTTGTGCTAATTACAGTTCAGTATGTTAAAATATGGACAAATATGCGTGCATATATATTAATGTCAGTTGTTCAGTTAGTGATTTAGCACTGTCTTTGAAATAAAATCAGCTTTGATTGTTCGGGAAGCATAACACTAGGTTTCAGCTATGATACCTTGTAGAAGATTGTTGCATAAAACTAGCCAATACAGGGTCAAAAGATCTTAGTAACAGATATTTTTAAATTCATCAATATTCAATCTTTGCAACCTTGAAGTACTTTGTACCATCATAGAAAATACTATATTTTGTAGTCTTTGATCTCTCCAGAAGAGCAACAATTAAAAAGTGAAGGTGAAACATTTGTGCGTGTGGATGGAGCATAAGATTCTTTTATAAAGTAAGCTATAAAAACGATGTCTCTCTAGTCTAAATGCCTATTTCTCTTAAGGTTGGTTGTAATCCCAGGCTTCATATATCACCTACAAAGGTCTTTGTTACAGGAAAGTCTTTCCATTCTCCACTCTTCAAAGCAATCTATTAAAGCCTATCTTTTTAGCCTGCCAAGCACTGCAAGGGGTTATGTGGATGTATGAATTGTACTTTGTAGTAGCAGAACTGAGCTTTTAAAGGCAATGGGGTTCGACAAGCTGCAAAGGTGGCCTTAACAGTAACTATGCAAAAAGCTATGGTGTGCCGGTTTATTTAGAATTTATTATTTTGAATGTGTCCCAAGTATATGGGTGCTGCTTTAGAGCAGAGCTGCAAGCTATGGCTAAGTTCAGTGACAATAACCATTGCTCATGAGATAAGGAGGGTTCTGAGCCAGTCTTAAGGTGTAGTGTGATGTCAAGGCCATCCAAAGTTTGAACTTGTTCAGTGTCACTTTGGTGTGCTGTGGAGTTGAAAGGCAGAACAGTATCTGCTGTTACATGAAGGAGCTTTGGTTTGCCAGTAAACCTTGAAGGAATACCAATTTTAGTCCTTTGAGCAGCAGAATTCTTTTGAACTCCTGTTGGATATAGGGATCGCAGGGATCAATCAGAGTACTGCAGGCAGGATGTGTTCATCCGGCAGCTTTGGCACCAAAAGAGGATTGTTAGACACTATTTTCCTTTTAGCAGCAGGAGTAAGTACAGTAAAGAAACAGGACTCAGTCAGATTGCATGATGCATAAACAGTGTGTAATCCTCTGAATGTGTAGGGAATTATATACGAATGAGGAACAAGAACAAAAATCCAGTTGCTGCTGCACATGCCTGGTGCTAAATATCCAAGTTGGAATTGTCAGTCAGGAATGCCTTTGTCTTCAGAGGGGAACTCTGAAACCATTCTAGCTCCTCCTTTGGGATTTAACAGAGAATTCCTGAAAGTAAATGGATTTGTATTCAGTGGTTTCAGCTTCACAGGTTTGCATTTTGCAAATTAGATAAAACACGTTCCTTTTTACATTAACAGAATAGTCTGGGGGAAAAAGTAGTTATTAAATAGGTTTCTATAAACAAACAAGGAATAAAACCTAGGACTTCAGTAACTAGAAGCCAGAAGGGAAAAAACAATCTGATATGCACTTTCCTGAAAATTACACTATAGAAAATCAAATGGCATACAAACAGAAAATGGAAAGAAGTAAGATCTCTTGCAAACATTAGGTTATAACAATATTCTCTTTTTTTTTCTCCTTCCTCAAGAAGAATGCATGTATACAAACAAAACAGAGACATGTTTAAAAATATCAAGAATAGTATACATTTATTTTTTTCTACCTTTTTAATTTTTATTTTCACAGACACACTTTAGGCAAAGAATTCAAACACTATAATAAAAAGATTGATTAAAAGATGTCTGCACACAGGCATGCATGCATACACATATATGCATATTTCTGTATTATATCTTGGGTTGAAAATTTAATTCTTTTGAGGAAATAAATTAAACATAGAAACAGAAAGATCAATAGCAGAAGGGCTTTGACAAACATAATACCTGCAGCTGCATTTCTGTTTCTATGAGAGATTTGATTTGACATCCGCTCATGTTAGCATTTGGAAGAGAATAAGGTTTGGCATATGCTGCTATGTATTTTCCTCCTACAGAGGACAGAAGTGGCAGGCACCCTGCTATACCTTTTAAATTGTTCCCTTATTGCACAAATTAAAAGAGAAATATTTAAGCATTCTTCAGAGGTTAATTTATAACACTTAGTTTCTCTTTTTAAAGGCACATTTGTTTCCTATTGTTTGAAATCTATAAAAATACAAACCACAAGAGACCAGTAAATGTTTCTAATTTCTTTTAAAAAGCTGGAAGCTTTCTTAAAGAACTAACCGTATCCAGTACCTAAAAAAGTACATCATATATCTATGCCTTTTCCAGGAAAACAGACATGGAACTTCTTCACCATCCTATTAAAAGATGAACTTCAGCATGTATGAATTGTGGAAAATAGAAGTTTTATTTCCGTTATTACCCCCACATGTATCAGATGCTGATGCCACTGAGTGTAGAGGCTGTTGAGGTTATGCAAACATACTATTTATAAAGATGCTGTCATTGACATCTAGCAACATCTAGCAACACTTGGCAACTGAAGCTGGACAACATAAAGTAGGATGGGTTTTTCTAACAGTGAGGGACAGTTATTTGTCAGCTATGCAGAGCTATGCAGAGGTCCTTGTCAAGCTCCAAATCAAGTTTGCTTATCCCCTGAAATAATGCTTTCTAGCTCAGCAAGAGATTTTAGGGCTTAGTACAGGATTGATGTAGGGATTCCAGTGCTCCTTTTTACAGGTCAGATGAGCTTACAGAACCGTCATGTCTGGTCCTCAGGCCTGTGAATCTTTTCACCAGATAAACACAGGGTTAGTATATAAATCCATCAACGATCCCCCTCATTCTTCTTTCTGCAACACAAATTTATATTCCAGTGTGCTGACATTTGGTCATGTGAAACAGGTGTGTGTGTCACTTGGCTTTCAAGCACTGTGGTGCTGCATGTGAGAAGATGGCATGTTTTCCATTTGGTAGTTAAACTTAGTGGTGAAAAGTTGTGCCATACCTGTGCACCTCAGGCAACATAAATCAAGCAACTGTAGTGGTTATATATTATTCTGAACTACTATATCAGATCAGTCAAAGTTTATCAGTACTTACCTAGCCAGGTGATTCCAGATTTACTACAGACCTATTCTGTCTACAGAATACACAGACAAAAAGTCACACTCTGGGTGAGAAACCAATTCATGTGTTTCAGGGAAAGAAGAATCAAAATCTTTTGGAATATATTCAGAGATCTTACCAACCAGTGTCCTGAGTTTCAATTACATAACACATTCTTTATTTTTTTGTTTTGTTTAAAAATAAACTTTCTCCAGTGAAACAATGACACTATGTAGAACAATGAACCCAATCTAAATAAAATTCAGGAACCTGATTTAAAGATGGTTGAAAACTCATGTATGGAGTTCTTTGGATCTGCACTAATTGATTTGTCAGCATTTAGTATAAGGTTTCCTGTAGAAGAATTCCAGTATGGAACATGCAAGGAAAGAATGTAAGAAATTTCAGAGTTGGTCATTCAAATCTCTTTAGATCATGACTAGGAGATACAGCAGACCAAGCAAAAAATAGCTGAATTCTCACAGAAATTTGCAGAATATCTTGCAAAGTGCTGTGTCTCCACAGGGAAGAAGAAAGAGGCAGCAGTGGTTAGCTATATTTTAGGCATTCAAAGCAGGTGAAATCATGGAGACAAGCTTTTCCATGATGAGCTCAGCTATCACTACAGTGATGGAAAACTCATTTTTTTAAGGTAGACAAAGAGAGTGGAAATATTTTAAGTGGGGTAATAGTCCTGTTACCAGATTTAGAAGTCAAGGTTACACATGCTCAGGCTTGAAGACTGAGTTATCAGAATTTGCTTTTCTACACAGATTTTTTTTCTATTTTCACTGAGGACAGGCATTTATTGTTATTATTATTTGACCTGGGAGATTATTTGCACTCTCTAACATCTGTCTCTAGTTGGACATTACTTTTGCCACTTCTTTTTCACTCAGACTCATGAGTGAATCGTGTTTTCCAGTGCTTAATGTGACAGATAACAAGGACAATGGAAAACACTCTGTGACAGATGCAACCTTGTTGGCATCTGCAGGTGCAAACATATTTTCAGTTTAGCATGCTAAAGGGCATCAGTTCAGAGCCTTAGGTGGTTTGGAGCATATGCTGCTGCTGAAAAAAATAAGAAATAAGAATATTTTGAAGACATTTATAAGGGCAAGTGTATGTAGCATTTAACTCTCTGAACACTGAGAAGAAATGTCTAGACAGAGGCAAACTAATGTATACCTGTGATGATAAAAATAAGCCTGTTAGAAGTCCTTTTGCAAGCAAAAGACTCTAGTGTGCTTGTACACTGCTGCAACACATAATGTTTTCTGTTGCAGCTTTTGCAGAAGACAATTGCCCTTGATATCACAGTGATATTTCAACACTTCTTTATACCCAGATCCTTATTATTAAGCATTTTTTCTTCATTAATAATTGACGCCAGTATTTAAGGCTTCTATTTGAAAATATCTCTCAAATCTACTTTATTAGATTTTGAGTAAATGTTCCCCGAATCTCCTCAGCATTTTGTTAAAAATGAATGTCATATATCTTTTGATAAAACCTACAGAGTTAAGTGCCTAATAAAATAGTACATGACTAAAATGACTGTTAATATTTTAGCATTATGCTGAAGTATGAGTGTTCTCCCGGCAAAGGTATGAATCACTGGTTTTTCATTTCTTTAATTCTTTATTAATTGGTACTTAAGGCAATAAACCATAACATATAACTTTGGCTTCAGATAAGGTTTAATGAGTGCCTGACCTTTGCTTGGATAATTTTCTGCCAGTGAACCAATTCAGGATAACTCTTTGAAGCTTGAATTCCTGTATTGAGTGCTACTGGCTTTTCACTGCCCTTGACTTAAATGGGCAGTACTGAAAGCTGGCTTTTTATAAAAAGACGACCATAAGAAAGCTTTCTTTTAAATGATTAATGTATTGGAAATTTAATTTTTTTTTTTGTCTCTCTGTTTCATTAAGTATTCTGCAATAAAACAGAAGTCTGATTATAGCTGGAACTGAGGACCTCCTCTCCTAACATAAGTGAGTTATATAGCCTACTAATCTGTCATAATCTGCATGATGGCCCTTCCACCTAAACATACATCATGCTTATGGATATACAGTAAAAACTCCAGCAGCATAAGTTCTAATTCTTTTAGAGTCCCACAGGGTATAACTGGAGAAATCAAAAAGTTATTACTGAAATGAAATTATATATTAGGTAGGGGACCTAAATAGTTTGATAACCTTTCAAGTAATTCTAAAAACACTGCAGATATCCAACTAGTACAAGTTCAAATGTTTACTGAAGTCTCCTGAGAACAGGCTTCCCCAGGGAGATCTCCAGTACTTTCTACTTCTGGCTGGATTTGAAATACTGTGAGAGCAATCACTCATGCTTTAAATTGGGATTTATGTTTTCTATTCCTCTCTGAATCCCAAAGTGCAGCTAGGTATGAGAAAATGTGAAAATGACCACACTTATTCTGACTCTAAAAATCTTACATTATTTTAGACGCTACTGAAAATTTAGGCAATGTATTCTCTAGCTTAAAATTTCTTATTTCTGGAGTTCTGACTTCCATGTCTCATGGTAGTATCACCTCTAACATTTGTTTCCAAAAAAAAAAAAAAAAAAAAAAAAAACAAAGAAAACAAAAGCAGCCAAATGCAGAAGTAGACATGTTATTTGGCGCTGAGTGTACATGTAGAAGACTAGATGTAATACTTTGGTAAGTATATAAGTTAAAGCCAGACATGTCTTGTAAGAATCTTTTACACACTGACCAGCATGGCCAGTGTGTGCATTACATTCTCTATTGAAAAACTGTTTCTGTGTATATAAAATAAATAAGATTCACTAGAGCAGGGTTTGGAACTTGAGTCTTATCCTTTTGAGACACTTTAATCCTCAACAACAAATGTTGAATGATAGAATGCAAAATATAGCAGATTCATTTCAATATTATAACACTCTTTTCAGTATATTCAGGGGTCTAAACTACTATTATTTGTTGCAAATAATTCCCATCTTTAGGCATTCACGAGTAATTTAATGAATTGCATACTTCAGTAAAACACTCTGAAAAGAAAGTAGCTAGTCACAATAATATGCTTAAAGAAACATGTGGTTAGTGCTTTGGTAAAAGTTATGTCCCAGGCCCTGCTCTTATCATTTGCATATGTTGATTCAAAAGATTTTAGAATTTTTACCTGCAAAATCTGCCAGTTTCCTTGTGGAGTCACAGTCTGTTCTGTATGAAGATTTGGACTCAGTCTTCACACTGAACATGCCATTTGCAAAGACAAGATATGAGGGCTAGCAGGAGCAACATAGAAAGGAAAAATAGATCAAGCTGCTTACAGTTAACAACATAAACCTATGGAAACAAGCTGCCTTGCCATGGTTAAGAGACTCCACTCCAGTGAACAGAATTAATTAAGTTCATTTCAATACAGGACTGCCCTTGGTCCACAGAGAGTCAAAGGGCAGTTGAAGAGTATAATTACTTGTGTTGAAGACAAAATGGCAATGGGAGTTAGCCCAGCATCAAAATGTATTTCAAAAGAACAGCATACCTTTATTGTATTTTAAGTTTGATGTGGGTGAATTACAAAGTGAGGGGGAAAAAACTCTATGTGAAACAGTACTTACCAGATATAAATGGAAACAGTCATTCAAATACTTCATTCAAAGTAGTGAAGAAGGAGAAAAGGAAAAAAAGCTAGCCATTCTGATAATATGTCCAGCAGTGGGAACAAATGCCATAAATTACAATTTGCTTGAGATTGTCAGGAGAATAAAAAGCAACTGCTAACACTACTAATTTTAAATCTTATTAGAAAATATTAGTTTTTGTGTACAGTCATTCCCTTTGATTCAGCATGCATTAAGATTTTTTTATTTTTCACCTCCACTGTACTGCACCATTCACTGAAGTGTTACAGGCATTTTAATAGCCTAACTTTGACTACAGATTCTGCATCCCTCCAGGCCTTTTTCAAAGTTTGTGTAGCAACATATATTTTGTTGCTGTTTTTAAGATGATTGCCAGGTTTCTGTTTTTATTTTTTTCCCCTACTCACAGTGATACTTGGAGTAGTTTAATACAATTTGGGATTACATTTTTACCTTAACCAAATTATATTTATGTTGTGAAAATCAGTTATTCTTCTTTCCTTTTATTGGAACCAGTCAATTAAACTAGGCACATGATAAGGAAGGAGTTGAGGCTGTAGTATCAGCCTCATCCTGAATATTGCCTGCAGTTTTGGACACTGCAGTATAAGAAAGATATTAAACCATTAGATCCTCCAAAGGAGGGCAACAAAAGTGGTGAAAGGCCTTGAGCGGAAGCTGTGTCAGAGGCGGCTGAGGTCACTTGGTCTGTTCACCTGGAGAAGAGGAGACTGAGGGGAGACCTCACTGCAGTCTGCAACTTCCTTGTGAGGGGAAGAGGAGGGACAGGCACTGATCTCTTCTCTGTGGTAACAGAACCCAAAGGAATGGCCTGAAGCTGTGATAGGGGAGGTTTAGGTTGGATATTAGAAAAAGGTTCTTCACCCACAGGGTGGTTGGGCACTGGAACAGGCTCCCCAGGTCCACAGCACCAAGCCTGGCAGAGTTCAAGAAGCATTTGGACAATGCTCTCAAGCACATGTTATGACTCTTGGGGCTGTCCTGTGCAGGGCTAAGAGTTGAACTCGATGTTCCTTGTGGGTTTCTTCCAACTTAGCATGTTCTGTGATTTTAACAACCTGTCTCTTTTTTTTCCCCCATTCAGTTTTGGGAGGATACAACTAAGATGGGATTTTATCAGAGACTGACATAATGTCACTCTTCCCTTTATTGATATATACATTATACCATTGCAACCTAACAGTATTTCAGAGCCATAAAGAGCTCTAAGAAACATTGTGTCTTCATCTAAACTCTTTTTTCTGTCTTCAACAGATCTCACTTTTAGAGTACCAGAAACTGATAGCTGGATGCAAGAGAAGAGTAGAGGAGGCTGCACCTCCATTTTACAGGACTAGTAAAGCTGCAATATCCTACCATGCTTAGAAAAATGATGGTGAACTTCATCTCATATTCACAAAGGAATAACTATACAGGGATCATTGTAGGAGCTGGATGGACTTTCTCCAATTCACATTTCTAAGATATAGTAGAAAGTAATCATAAAAGATTGTGCAGAATATACAGAAGAAAGATTTGAAATTTTTCCAATATGTGGACAATAAATAAGAAGCATATTTATTTTTTACTGGACCTCTAGGTTTCAGTTACTAGCACCCTTTTTCTATAATATATCTGGATATTTTTTAATCTATTAGTAGCCACCTGCAATTCAAATATCTTCAAAGTACATTGGCCAGCTTGAAAATACAGGCAAAGATACTGAAGGAATTATGTATTGTAGTTGACTCTGCCTCAGAGTCAAGTCTGCCCTGAGAAATACTATTTTAATAGCTGTCTAAAATGTTTATCTGGATCTCTTTTAGCTTGTTACTCTTGATTCTTTTGTTTATCACATCCATAGAGGTATTCATTCCATAGAATGAAAATTACAAAACCCCTGAAATATAAATTGTACCAACCTACTACCTCTTGTGGTCCTGCTGTTGTTGTAGAAGGGCAGCTTCCATGGGTAAAGATTATGGTTATGTGCTGTTGACTTAGTGTAAATAAAACGTCATGAAAGCACTGAAATTCACCTGTTTCATTCAAGGTCAGGCACTTATAAACTGAAATAGTGCCATCTCAGCCTGTTACCACTCTAATGCAGATATTTGTGTGCAGAGCTGTGTCCTAACTTAGAATTCAAATTCAGGAAATTTTCTTTCAAATCATTCTTACCTAAATTATCTCCTCTATTAATTTTATAAAAGACTGCATAATTATATCAATAATTCCCTAAATAGCCTCCTTACTCTTTCATGAGATATGTTTCTGTTAGAGGTTGCTCAGTATTGGGAAAGCTGATTTTTAGTATAGAATGAGAAATGGGATAAAAGAACAAATCTGTATCAGGATTATATGCAAAACAGAATTCCAGTTTATTGAGATACACACATTAAAAAATAGAACATAAAAAGGTATGTCAAGATGTCATTTTGGGAGAAAAGAACAAAGAAAAGAAAGAAGAAGAGAAAGAAAAGAAAAGGAAAAAAGAAAAAGAAAAGGAAAAAAGAAAAAAGAAAAAAAAAGAAAAAAAGAAAAAAGAAAAAAGAAAAAAGAAAAAAGAAAAAAGAAAAAAGAAAAAAG
>JAWWTY010000077.1:26087386-26099534 GCA_035222235.1 Margarornis squamiger | reverse complement strand
AGAAAAGAAAAGAAAAGAAAAGAAAAGAAAAGAAAAGAAAAGAAAAGAAAAGAAAAGAAAAGAAAAGAAAGAAAAGGAGAAAGAGAAAGTAAGGTAAGAAGGGAAAGTAAGGTAAGAAGGGAAAGTAAGGTAAGAAGGGAAGGTTTGGGAAGGTTTGGGAAGGGGAAGAGAAGAAGGAAAACCAGCATTACTTTGACTAGAAGTGCTAACTTTGACTGAACTTCCTGTGTCATTTCAGTTGTAATTTTTTCAACACAAAAGTTTACACAGTGTGGAAGCAACATTAATTGCTGAATCAGCTGTGTAGTAAAAAATCAGTGAGATCAGAGTGGCTTTTCAAAAACTCACAGTGATCTAAAAATATTGAAAGAAGGAAATAGAAAAATAAATGAAACATGAAACTTTCACTTCAAAATGCACAGATGCATAAGAAAAAGGGTAGCAACAATGTAATGATATGTAATTATGTGACAATATTCATAGACTAGAGCAGTATAAAACAAAAATGATGAGACAATTCATAAACATAAGCCACAGCTATTCTGTTTATTTGGATCAGGTCCTCTTTCTAGACAGGAAGGAAGGAAGGAATTTGTAAAGATTTCCATGTTTGGAAAAAGACAGGGTTGTTTGGAAAAAGACAGGGTTGTTTGTCCAGTTGCTTATATAGTACTAGATAAAGGTTAAAGTGATTGTGGGGTTTATTGTATTTGAATCATTGATGTTAAGAAACATTGTTAGAAGAACACAGAGCTGCCATGTGTAGAAGAGTCTTATAGACTTCAATGACAACACTGAAGTTTAACAAGCTTAGTCATTCAATCCCATTTCATCTCAAGTGGCGATGGGCAGTTCAGCAATACTGCAGATAAGCAGAAGAAAACTTTCTGTACTTCAGACAAATTTCTAGTTCTCTGCAGTGAACCTGGTATGTTTATTATAATAGCGGTGAAGAGGAAACAACTATATACTTCTGGATTTTTCTATCTACTCCTGGATTTGCAATACCTGCCAGATTTTTCTGTTAGGAACACAGTTAACATTGGTGCCTGATAGCATCAACATAGAAAGCTCTGGAGGGATGTTCAGACAATTAAGATATGTTTTATGTGCCAGATAGTGTTCTTCAGGAGCCCATGTATTACCATTGTCTGTCCAGGGAAGCCATGTGCAGCTGGAGTTCTGGCTTTTATGGTTCAAGACAGATGACATTAGTCTCACTCATACTGGGTAAGTGTAGCGTAACATAGAACCGTCTACAGTGAAGGAAAGCCACAAACTAATGAAAAAACCCTCTCCATTTAGAAATGATAAGTAACCCATAACTGGTACTTTCCTTGTGTTGTATTCTATATACAGTTCAACCATTGTATTTGACCTCCTCAGTTTAGGACATGGTCTGGCAGCATTTGCCCATTTGAAAAGTCCTGTTGCTCTGACTTGCTGCCGGCAACATCCCTTATCTGAGTCCTTGTCATGACAAACTGGGCTCAGCCCTTGCCAGGCTTGAGACTGGATATTTCAGTCTGTTACCAGGATTTGGCTTTCAGCATGGTTGTGTGGTCTATGTTCTTGCATGTCTTCTCCGCTCTTTTCACTACTAGTGTGAATGATGATTTTCCAGCACCAGGATGACCTTCTGAGAAGGGTTCACTTTGCCCATCTGACCTGCTTAGGGAGCTACTTTCCCTGGGCTTTGTGTATAGATAATGAAAGGATCTTTCAGAAAGATATTCAGAGCAGGATACAGCAAAAAGTCTCAAGTTTCCTTCTAGAGGCTATGAAGAAACCATAGAGAGACCAGCTTATTCTCCATTCAGGAAACAGTCATATTCTAGCCTGGTAACTAAATTATGAGAATGCTCCCATAGAACCATCTTTATTTATTTGATATTTTGAGGTCTGTAGAAATGTTAGCACGTGGTTTGTGATTGCACATTAGCCATATAACCAACAAATTTAGTAAATAACAAAGCCAAATAAAGAACTGAAATTAATTTCCAGTGTTTAGAAGCACCATTCATTTCAGTCTGCTTGGGTGAGTCCACTTTCCCATCTAAATATATACAATATATTACTGAGTAAATATTGGGAGCATAGCTCCAAGAATGGGGAATAGCAACATATACAGGTGGATACCAAAACTGACTGAAATGCGTCTTGCAGTTTCGTTTCATCTGGAAGGAATCCTGTTCCCAAGGAATCAGATGAGCTATTCAGAATCCTTCAAAAGCCCATATTAGGTTCAAGTAGCAAACATACCAAAGTACAAATTCTCATAAAATACAAAGATGACTGAGCAATACATTTAAACTGTCAAAATTTCTTTTTGTTTTCTTTTGGAATTACATGCCGTGGGAAAGAAAAAAACAAAAAACCAAAACTATGAACTTTAGGTAATATGATAGTAAGTCAAGATTAGAAAAGGAATAGTGGTGTAACATGTGAGATTTCTAATATTATAAAAGATTTCATTTTTTTAAAATTTGAAATCCTGGAGAGAAATAGATACCAAAAGAAAGGGTTTGTGTTCATCTTTTCAGTTTGTTTATCTAGCTATATCAAGATGAGCTTTGCTATAGATTTCTACTTTCTCCTTTGACAACATCAGTATCACTGCTTTCCATCTGACTGTGTCTTCAGGATCAAGTCTGTAGTGGGAAATAGCATAATATTTTTGTGTTATCGCTCTCTGAACAAGATGTCTTTACAACTTATTTCCTAATCTTAAAGATAGCAGGAACCTCAGATCCATTTTACATCTCACCCCCCCCTAAACTCTTACATCAAGTATATGAAGTTAAGAATCTAAACTTCACAGTGATAAGAGACATTTTGCCTGGAAGGTATGCCAGCTCAGTGCAAGTTTTCATATACCTGATTTGTCTTTGTCTGAGAAAATGTTTCAGATTCACCCTCCTGAAGTCTGATGAGCTATTCACAGTTATTTCCATCTGGATTTCAGACTATATCCTGAAATATCTCTTACAAAAAAAAAAAATAAAAAAAAAATCCCTAGGGATTACAACTCATTTTTTGAAATTGGGTCATTCTGTCTTTCCATGCCTTGGGATAACCAATTAAAGAGAGGAAAGCTAAGGAACCAGAAGAAATCCCCCAAACTCTGAGATCACCAGCCTGTCATCTGTCTTCAACAACATCAATTTAATTTTTCATGGTGAAAACTTAGTGTCTTGGGATGCTTCATAATAGACTTGACACAGTTTTTAAAATCAACAGCTCTAGCTGCTCACTATGTATTTAACAATATGGTGATTGTCACCACAAGACCTTAGGACAGATGTAAAAAAAAAGCATTATAATGGAAAAAGATCCACATTTTTTAAACAGAAATTGTGGCAGCCTGTAGCTGAATTTCATAGTTTTAGTCCTGGATTTATTAGAAAATTATGATAGAAATATGTCTGGATCAGCTGAAATTGTTTTCTTAGAAGGATGATCTTTTGATGAAATTCATTCATACAGAGATTGGAAATTACTTTTCAAGACTTCATTTTGACAAAAAATAATAAAAATTGTTTTGCACACAAAGTTGCTATATACTATTTTAACCACTTCTTCCCCAACATAATGATTGAGTATTTCAAAATTATGGCATCCTATCTTGAATTTCACAATATGTTATTTTTGTTGTTATAATATAGTAGTATAAAAGGGCAGATGTGAACTGCAATGTTTTTCTTTGGGAAATTTTATGCAAATAACTAAAATATTCACCCCAAACTGGTAAAATAATTAATTTGAAAGATATTGTCTACTGATTATCTTGAAAATGGTGTATATTAGTTTCTGGTAGATCTTAGAACACCAAGAGTACTCAAGAAAGCTGAGAGAAGTTTTACAGTGTACCAGTGTGCAAAGGAAAGAATAGGATCATTTGGATAACCACATGGCAGTTGGTCTGATGTGAGTTGTCGGCAAAATAATGGGCAAGGTGATGGGATTGAGTTTTAAAAAGACTAAAAGACAAACGTATAATTAATGTCAGTGAAGATGATCTCTAGTACTAATATATGGAAGCTATAATGGGGAAGGAGGCATGCATTGCAGGGAAGTATTAAGAAGAAGTGTGAATATCGGAAGTGATGTGCACGCAAATATTATGTGTGCCTGGGTTGACAAACTGGCGTTTAGAGGGCAAGCAATTTACAAGTGTAATTAACTTCAGGCTCAGTTTAGCTAATTTAAACATCTAAGTAGCAATTGTGTATTTGTGACAGATCCCTTGACATCTAAATAGCTTAAATTGGGGTGCAAATAATTGTAGAAGGAAAAAAGAAATGTGCCTGTGATTTAGAAAGATTAAAACTAAGAAAATTCATACCCTCAAACAAACCATATGTTTCTTATTTTTAGATAATGGTGGCAAAACTTTCCTCACAAATATTTTGCTGTATCCATACACCTTTTCCTATTTCTTTCATTCCTGATCTGAAAGTAACTCTAAGTTGAGCTAGCTTTCAAATATGCACCCTTAACAAAATACAACCACCTTCACCTGTATCACTTTATAAACAATTAAAGCTATTTAACTGGAATGCAGGTATCATTGGCTAGACACAGAAAGCACCAGGCACTACCAGCAGTTTAATTCCTTACTCTAAATTGTTTTCGACTAATGGCAAGATTAAAAGCAGATAAAAAACCCAAACCAAACTAAAAAACAGAGACAAAAACCCCAACCTGCTCTGACGTTTTTGCCACTAGTCCATAACCTCATATTTTTTTTGCATAATATTATTAGGATTGTGTTTTTTGTTTTTTTTTTTTAAAGCAGATCCTTGTGACAGATAAATGCAGTGTAGAAAAATAATTTCCTGTGTTTTTTTCTAATTGAAAATACTTATGATCTGTGTTTGCCATACAGGACACTAATTATTTTTTTTTTTATCCTTTTTCTCAACTCCTGGAGTATTCTCACAGCAAGCATTGACTGAAGAATACGTTGGCTCAGTTAGCTGAGTAATTCAGAAAAAATTAAAATTATAATTAATACGGTCTTTGGATGAGTTTCTTTTCAGTAGCATTTAGTAAGGGTATAATTGTATTTATTGTATTCATGTTTAGGACAGTCTGGGAATAACATATCTGTCAAGCTTTATGTAAGTGACCTTTCATGGCTGTGAAGTATTTCTCCTGCCCTCCCCCACCCCTGGTAATGAATAGGAAATTATGCAGTTATTATATGAAACAGTTAATTAAGAATTTTTATTTTTTTTTTTTTTTTAACAAAGTAGCATCTAAAGCAGTACCTAAATAACGGAAACCTTTCCCCCACACACTTTCTATCTTTTGTTCCTTTCACTAATATTATTGATGAATTTTTTTCCTTTGTCCATCTTACTCATTTTGTAGCTTCTTCTGTGGCTGCAGTTTGGAGCAACGAGGACTATCTTGGCTTTGGTAGTTTTTAAATTGCTTTTGGGGGTTTGATGGAATTGGGTTTTGTGATCTTTCGAAGGACATTTAGCAGGTATTCAACAATCAGTGACCAGATGATACAAAAAAAAGCACAAACAAACACCTCCTTTCTTTAGTTCTGGTAACTTGCTTCTGTGCAAATCATTAAAAAAAAAAAAAATAAAATTCTTTTGGAATGTTTTGCAGACTGAGCTTGAATATGTTAAACCAAATCAGTATTAAAAGTGATTTAATTTGTTAGCATTGTGTTATTAACCAGCAATTAGTGATCTATGCATTTAGGATCTAAATCAGCAACTCAACAGATAAATCACAGTGCCAGTCACTTACTAAATATTAGTATACAGCTGCACATTTCTGAACAACTTTCTCTGGCTGATCCTAGAAAATTGTGATTGCATCCACATCCCTTGCCCCGAGTTTAATGCACCCCCACCCCAGAGGGGAAAATGTGAGTGACAAGTACCACCCTTCCAAGCTGCACACCCCTCCTGTGGGAAGTTTTAAGTGTACCTATGCTGCTCCCCTCAAGTGCTAGCCCCCATGCAGCTGGGATCATGTCTGCACATATGTCGTAGGACCCTGGGCATTGCATCTCATATTGTCATCCACCCCTTGGGCTGCTGGTGGCATATGATGAGAAGGCTGTTCTGTCTGGTTGTTTAGCCTGGAGAAAAGGAGGCTCGGGGAGACCTTGCCACTCTCTACAACTACCAGAAAGGTACCCGTTTTGTATAGGTAGCTAGTAAGGCATTGATAACACACCAGTGTTTTGGCTATCGATAAGAAGTGTTCCCACAGCACCAACACTGTCTCTCCAGCATTGCTCCCTCACCAGTAGGCTGCAAATGTAAATATTAGGAAACTAAATTTGATAATTTATTTTCTTTGCTTACCTCATTTGCTGAAAGTGAAGCAAACCAAAGTACCTGTTGGCTAAAATGGTGTCACTGTGAACACCGCCTATACCAGCAAATTTTGTCACAAAAAAGGATCATCCCTATTACTGTTCCCTGGCTTTGAGGAGAATATGAAAAGATGTGTTACTTTTTCACAATGTCGTTATCACAGTAAGAATTGAGGTAAGAACCTAAAGGAAAAATGAATGAGGGATTAAATGAAATGAAAATGTTATAGGTCTTAATTAAAAGTTTAAGAGTTCACTGTGTACTTGAACCCAGACCAAATTCTAACTGTCTGCACATTCCCTTAGAATAGACATAGATAACAATCTTTTTCTCAGTTTGTTGGAGGTGGAAGTGAAGCTCTGAGGAAACAAGGCTAGGTTGTGGATGGTTAGGCTCAATGATTAAAGCAGGATGGAGTCAAGTGTGGGGAACAGAGATAGGTACTGCTGTCAGGGAAAACCAAAAACACAAATCAAAGTTACACCTGGTGCAGAACGAGGGATTAAAAAAAAAATTACAGGACTGAAGGGTAAACAAAACTGATGAGAAGAGATGTCTGGTCAGATGTTGTCCAAAACCTCTATGGAAACTAGCTTGGACTACTTTAATTGAAAATAAAGTTCAAAGAAAAAAAAAAAAGTAGACAGTATTCCAGAGGAACTAAACATTTTTGGGACATTTGATGTCCCAAAACAAAGGTATGGTAAATATATAAAAAGTTGATGGAGATAATCTTCTTTTGGGAAAAGCCCCAGTAGAAGGAATCCATGCTTGGTTCTTTTTCTCATTTGAGACACAGAAGGAATTTTTGTTGAGAGGTTGATTGATTGTCTGATTGTGAGTGGTGACTGACAAGTTTAGTATGTGGGTCATGCCAATATGTGGTACAAGCCAGAAAGGTTGTTCTTTTGGGCTTGCTTGTTGCTAAATTTGCCATTAATGAGGGTGAAAGGAGTGACAAATACTGAACTTCATTTAATTTAATTCCTTGGAAACAAAGACGTTAATTTTTTAAAATGCAAGTTAATTTAAATGGAAAATATTTATTGAAGTGGAAAAGCTGAGATTTCTGGAACAGAACATGTCATGTAAAAATACTGGACAATTTTTTCTAAAAATGATTTTTAGCGAGGATCCTATCTAAATTTCTTTTCTTACTTTTTTTTTTTTCCTCAAATTTCACATGAAGCTTTCCCTACAGTTGTTGCAGCACCAAAGGGAAAAATTGGAGACCCTGCAAGTGTTGTTGGAGAAGTATGAAGGTAGAAACAAGGCATATTTGCCTCAAGAAATTTAGTGTGTGGGAATTAGTGGGAATTGAAAAGGTGGAGGTAGGTTTTTGAACACATGGAGGAAGAGGTACATGTCAACTTTAAAGAAAATATTCTGGATAGCTAGAGCAGGGAGGAAAAAAAAATAAAAAAAAAAAGCTGAGATATTCAGCAGATGTAGGAAAAACCTCTATCAAGTTCTTTCCTTTCCATGAATGATACCTGGACTATCTATTCACAGGACACCTTTTATATAGGTGGATTTGACATGGATCATGATGGGACTTATTTTGTCTATAAGTCCACTGATGAAGGAGCAATTTCATTAACTGACTTCAGTGATGTTAAGTATATTTGTATGTTATATAGGATATATATCATGTAAAATGCAGAAAAATCACAAAAAGTGCTATAAGAATATGGGCATTTCAGAGAAGAAAAAATATTTCCTTGTCTTTCTTTATCTCAGTTTTTCACTGAAGTAACAACCCTGATTCCATCCCCAAACTCAAAAATTTGAGAACATTGTAAGACAGGGGCTTGTTCAGTGAAATCTTTAATAGGAAAGATTTTTTAAAAACATATTTTATTAATATTTTATATTTTACTATATTTTTAGATTTAGATTTTTTTTATATTTAGATCATATAAGAATAATAGAAGATTAATTGTCCATTGACTGCAACCACATTAATTGGTTCTTAAAGTGTTTTGGAACAGCCACAATACCTGTACAGTATCTGAAATTTGCACATGCAAATAAGATCCACTCTAAATTTTCTAATTAGTTAACGATTTAGAAGCTGCTGGCTGAGATATTCCCTGATTCTGTCTACTCTGACATTTACTAACTCATTACACTTTAAGGCAGACACTAAGATAAAAGAACAAAGTGGTTTCTTAAGGCCTAAATGAAGTATAACTTTGTGCTTTAGCACAGCTTTACACATTAACTCATACCTTTTTTATAACAACAGGAAATGCAGATGAAATTATTTAAAACAAGCATTCAAAAATGAATTATCACACGGATTTGTAGTTATTTATGTTTTCAATTTATGTATTTGGTTTGTAAACATTTTCAGGCCATTGGATTGACATCTCTAAAAGCTGCTGTAGCACACAAAGAATGTAAAACAGTGGTAAAAAATTGTTTTGAAATAATGTTATTGTACATTATTATGGCTAAAGAAAAAAAATGGCATTACAGGCTATGACTGAGTTCAGTGGCTTAAAGGGCAACACAGAAGTTTAAACTTTCGGCAAAAAAAGATTTTTCCTTTTGGACCAGAAAAATGTGAGGCAGACAGGCCTCTCTATGGACACTGTGCTGGTAAATTCTGTCTTTAGAAGAAAATTTTATTGGGTAAGAGTCTAATCTTTCATCCAGAGTTTGAGTCAAAATGCTATTCTGAGTTGAGTCACTGTGTAGTAAACCATAAAGATATAATAAGCATCTGCTGGTGAACATCAACAGCTGAACCATGAGAAGTCGTTTCCCTGTGTGCATGTCTCACTGAATGTGCAGCTGGACTTTGTTGTGTGACTTTCAATTTTTCACTAGATTTTCTTTTATTATATTTTAACTAGTTTTAGGTTGTAACTTTTGCAAGGCAGCTAAGGTCTGTTGATTGATCTGTGACATAAGCTTTTAAGGCTGGGTCAACCCTGGATGTATGTACAGATTGTGGAATGAGAGGCTATAAAGCAGCCTCATGGAAGGGGACCTGGGGATCCTGATCGTTGTCAAGTTGAACATGAGTCAGCAGTGCCCTGGCAGCCAGGAGGGCCAGTCGTGTCCTGGGGGGCATCAGGCACAGCATCGCCAGCTGGTCAAGCGAGGGGATTCTCCCGCTCTGCTCTGCACTGGGGTGGCCTCACCTTGGATATTATGGGCAGTTTTGGGCACTGCAATATAAAAAAGACATTAGAGAGTGTCCAAAGGAGGGCAACAGACTGTGCAGGGCCTTGAGGGGAAGCCGTATGAGGAGTGGCTGAGGTCAGTTTGTCTGTTCAGCCTGGAGAAGAGGAGACTGAGAGGAGATATCATTGCAGTTACAACTTCCTTGTGAGGGGAAGAGGAGGGACAGGCACTGCAGTGACCAGTGACAGGCGCCGAGGGAATAGCCTAAAGTTGTGATAGGGGAGGTTTAGGTTGGATATTAGAAACAGGTTCTTCACCCACAGGGTGTTGGGTGCTGGAACAGGCTCTCCAGGGAAGTGGTCACAACACCAAGCCTGGCAGAGTTCAAGAGGCATTTGGACAATGCTCTCAGGCACATGGTGTGACTCTTGGGGCTGTCCTGTGCAGGGCTAAGGGTTGAACTTGATGATCCTTGTGGGTTCCTTCAACAAACTCTGTGATTCTAATCTGAACATTGCTAAAAAGGTATAGACTCCCATTTGTCTACGGTACACATCAGCAAATACCCTTGATGCTGGTTTATCACTGCATAGGGGTTTACCAGACAGCTGAACCTTTAGGAAGAAGCTGCCAGTAGTCAACTAGCTTTGTCAGAACCTGACAGCTAATCTTCTCAACTCCATACCATTTTCCTAAAGCTAAAGAAACATTCATTGTTTATTTCTTGCTTTTTACTGCTTAAATTGTTTTAAAGATTATAGAAGCGTACCTTATGTCCAGCAGTTTTTGAAGTCCAGCATATTACAGAGTCTGAGCTCTGACATCTATAAAACCTTTTGAATTTATTTCCAAAAGGTGCCAAAGAAACAGTTTCTCAGGTATCTCCACCAGCCCTGGAAAGATAGCTTTGGTTTCTAAAAGATCACACATGCATAAAGCTTTCATGTTTTCAACCACTTTAGTATTCCTGTGTAACTCAGATACTCTTTTCCTCAGCTCCAATTTTTCAACATTTGAGCAGCAGCTGAAAAAGCTGCCAGAGTTTCCATTGCTTTCCTTTATGGTGGCTTTTCTTTGCTGAGCAATGGCAAAGAGGCAGCTGTGCTGCACATCCTTCAACAACCTTGCTGATGCTTTATTTTCTCCTCAAGAATAGACAGATCTGGTATTGTGTAGCAACCTCCTCCTTTTGCTATTCTGAATAGCTCTTTATATAAAAATTGGGCTCTCTCTTAAACTCTCATGTATGCACCATGGTAGTGCTTAAGGCTCTCTGAGGATGCAAGGGAGATGGTGTTTTTGCTGTGAAATGACATCCAGACACTACCTCCTTATCTCTCCTCTCCACCAGAAATGCTTTCACCACCTGTGAAATATGTATTTTTTGAAAATAAGCAGAACTGCAGTGGCACAGCAGACTGGAGGTTTTGTTTATGGTGAAGAATCACATCTTGGGAAGGTCCTGGAACACAGATTTTCCCATCAAGAAAGACAGAAATCCTTTTGAAGATATTTTTACTCTGGTTTTGTTAATATATAGTGCCAGACAGCATAACACAGCATTTTTCCCATCCTCAATGGCAATGTGGGTGAGTTAGGCAATACACAGATGATTTATTATTTTGGTTGACCCCTTTGAAATGTTATAGAAATCCCTCCTTGAAAGTAGAACAAGGAAATGGACACTAATCAGACGGTGATATAAGTCACTGGTAGCCTTCTTGAGAAGTCATTGAAGTAAATTTACAGTGAATGCTCATGATGCTGCAAAGCACATAAAGATATCACATCTTTCCCCACTGTATAAACAGCTGAAGGCCTAAAGACAACACACCTGTATATGTTCGACAGCAGCCTCAATAACTTTCTGCTGAGCTATCTCTATTCTCACAAAAAATCAATATAGCATTTCTTATGCAGAAAGATAAAAAATGCATTTGCATGCAAGACTTTGTCACTCTCCATCCCCATGTGAATCTTTCAATTTGGACCCTGAAACACTGAGAAACTACCAGAAAGTAAAAAAAATCCCAAACAACCAAAACTAAATCCCTTCCCCTTTCAAAAATCCCCCAAACCCCTAAATGGCTTTGGGGCCCTTTGAATAGGTTTGAGGTTTAATATAAGAAGAGACAAGTCTCAGAGTCATAAAGGAGGGGAAAACATAGAGAAACAGATGAATGCATCAGCAAAAAGAAAATGCTTGAATTAACTAGGTGTCTATATAACCTACTTGCTTCAAGTATGTTTATAAATTCATAAATATAAATATGTTTTAAAAATATAAATAAATATATGCTTGTAAGAGTCCTCTGCGGTCTTTAATCAAACCTTAGCTATTCTCTATACTCCCTAAGGAAAACAAATATAAATTAGGGGTAGAAATTACATTTTATAAAGGGAGAATTAAATAAACTGCTGAGATTCACTGCCC
The DNA here is from genome assembly GCA_035222235.1 of Margarornis squamiger. Lineage (NCBI taxonomy): Eukaryota > Metazoa > Chordata > Aves > Passeriformes > Furnariidae > Margarornis > Margarornis squamiger. The sequence goes on along the minus strand of JAWWTY010000077.1, from coordinate 26,087,615 downwards.
TCCTCCTCCACCTGATTTAATTCCTTCTGGGTTTTTTGAGAAATTGCCACTCTCTCTAGGTCAAGCTTTTCCTATAGCTTCCATTACCAGCCTTGCTAAAACCATCCTTTCAGGATTTCATTGTCTGAGAACAGTTACTTCTCCTAAGATATAAATCCCTTCCCTTCCCTTCCCTTCCCTTCCCTTCCCTTCCCTTCCCTTCCCTTCCCTTCCCTTCCCTTCCCTTCCC
>JAWWTY010000077.1:26019707-26087001 GCA_035222235.1 Margarornis squamiger | reverse complement strand
CATTCCCATCCCTTCCCTTCCCTTCCCTTCCCTTCCCTTCCCTTCCCTTCCCTTCCCTTCCCTTCTCCCTTATTTTCCATTTTCCTTCTGTCCCCACCCCCCTTTTGCCTTTTCTTTCCTTTTATTTTTCATTACTGTATTATTATAAAATTGTCATCCTATGAAGGCACAATTCATCTTTCCCTTTTTGGCCACTTACACGGATGCAATGTGCGAAACAGTGTTATTTTGATTTGGTCACAGTTCATATCTGTAAGACACAGGTGTGATCAGCTGCAGCACTGTGAGACAATGATGAATGAGCCCTTTAGAGCTTAGCTTTACATTTCAAGAAACAGCAAAAGAGATTAAAGTAGAGAGAAACTAAATATGTGGCATAGTGCTTGTCTCTCAAAAAGCAGGAACACTAAATCCATGTACAGACACTTGGTTCAGCAACCACAAAAGTGAATTCTAGGGAATGCACAGCAACTTGTAGTTTAACTGTAAGGCAGTAGGGGAATTTGAGATTCAAGATAGGAGAACATATGGTTTGTGCTGTAAAACATACCACAGGTGTCCCAGTAATCTCATTCTACTATTTGCATTCATGTTCAAAGCCTTGATTTCCTCTTCAATGAAGAATAATTTTCCCTAAGATTTATAAATAAACAGAATAGGTTCTTAAAGTAACTTGAAGTTACTTGCAATGTAGCACCTCAATCACACTTACACTGACATCTCCTGCTTTGGCTTATGTCCAGAGGTTCCTAACTATAAGCTCTTGTTCAAGTCTTACTGACCCACTTCCTACTTATACATTATTTTTTCACAAAAGTAGGTTATGCAGAAAATTTGAATCTCCCTTCCCCCAACTAAATATCAAAAACTACAGAAGGACATTTAATATTAAAAGATTATGCTTTAAGGATATAAATTGCAATGGACAAACTGTATTGCTATGTTGTAATCCAAAATTTCAATCAAAAGTCATTCTTTGTACAATATTGTTAAGGCTGGTATTAGAAAAGGATTTGCTAAATACTGAATAAAGAATCAAATGAACATTTTATTGCAAAATGACATCTCAAGCAGAGCTTTTTCTAAAACACTATTTTATTTTGTATAGTTTTTATTTTCTGTTTCCCCTTATGTGCTACAGAAGTTATTTAAATATCATTGTGCTAAACAGAGAAAAATACCTTAACTTTGAAGCTTCATCTGGAAGTAAAATTGTATTTGTAAATGCTTCACTGAACAAAATTTTTCAAATATAATTCAAGTATAGTAATCACATTTAAAATACAATTTCTCATAGTTATGTCCCATCTGCTCAATACTGATAAGGAGTTCAAAAAACAAGCTACAAAAATCAATGCCACTAAATGTTTACTAATTATACAAAAACCTGTTTAGCTTTCTGAGCACATTTAATAACAAGAACGTATTTTCCCAGGTATAGGTAGAAATTTTAGAAGATTCATTTTAAGTATAGTTAAACCAGACAAAGTTTATAAGCATCATACTTATTTTACTCAATCTGATTCTACACTGAGTGGATTGTCCCACTGCAGCTAAAGCACAAACTTTCTGTCCAGGTTAAAAAAAAAAAAAAAAAAATCATTGCATATTAAAAGTCAGTGGAGCATAGTGGATAAAGTTGCATACAACCCACCTTCCACCATTTTTGAAAAATTGTCAGTAAATTTAGGACTTATGATTAGTTTTCTCACACATAGTAGTTAAGTCCAGTAACATCACGAACTGATTTAACTAGCTGATAGTGCACGAGTCATTCAGGTCAATTAGACTGGCACAAGAATATTTCATGGTTATTCTCAGATCCAGCCTCACCTAAGACACTGGAGAGGGATAAACTGCAATAATGTTAATTTTTTGGACAGGGATATGCATGGCTGCAAAAAGAGTCATCAACAAAAACAAAGCTTATGATATTTAAACAACAAGTTGTAGACTAGTGGAAGTGGCAGAGTAGGAATAGCTTAATTAGAGGCTTTATGAGCACCTTATTGGAGGGGTACATGTGTGAAGTTTTTATTACTGTAAATCTTGTTCTGGCAGATGCAGTCACACTTGAGAATAAAAGCAGTCAGTACTGCAGACAATTCAAAATGATAGACCATAAATTAATTTCTACCTTCAGCAGCACAACCAGAACTTGATCCTGCCACCACAGACTCATCAACATTTTTTGGATATGCCTGTACCAAAAAGGAGTGCCATTTTCCATAGCAGTTCTGTGAGAAGTATACTGCATTTTCTGCCTCCTTCCTCTTTACCTTGCCGTTTTCAAATGAACAAATGTGTGGGAGACATGTTTTGGCACATGGAGGTTGAAAGCATGCAGATGTCTTTGCCTTAAATACAGAGGTAAGATAAGTGAACCGTATCCTCAGGACTGCTTTCAAACACGGTGGGCATAGGCAATGTGTCCTACTGATCTATGAAGCTTGAGACCAAGCAAAATTTAATCAGTTTAACTATGAATAGAAAGGTTTCACTTTGTTGAAAACTTTCATTCAAGATTTTTTTCTGCATCTTTGAAAAGAAAAATTGAAAAATCCTATCCATACCAGTTCCTCCTTAGGGCAGATTCATTCCTGATTTTAAAAATCCATTGAATTTCTTTTCATTTATGCTATTTTTATTCAAAAATATAATCTTCAATAGTATATTTTTTGTGATACATTTTCTATTATGTTGCTATTTTTATGGATTAATGTGTTTTGCCAATCATGTAGGAATGAAAATCATTAGCCTTGTTTTAGAGCCACTGTAGCCACTGTAGCCACTGTATTCCACCAGCTACACTGTAGTAATAGAGATTAGCACTGTTTAATGAATGACCAAAAAAAAAAAAAAAAAAAAATCCTTTATGGAAGAGAGAAATTTGAAAAAAAGTCAAAACAATGTAGTCTTGGAAGCCGCATTAAATCAATTATATCATACATCTGTGAGACAGCAGTGATCTACTGATGTTTGCTGGCTGTCTGAAAGAGGCAGAAACTACATATCAGCCCTTATTTAGAGCTGTGAAGCTGCATGACACTACGTTAAGGGTGCCTGGCCAGATTAATGTATGGTTTTCCATTTAAGCATTTATGAAAAGCACCATAACATAACCAAACTTCCTTTATATGCAAATGAACAATGTCTCTGCTGTTGTATTTGCTTAAATATAAAAATCCAGCTTGATTTGAAAGTGTCAGTATAACCTTTGATAAAAGATAAAGATTCTGCAATTTACACCTAACCTAAATTCCAAGCAACTTCCAAATTCCAGTTTTTTACTTTTTTCATAAGAGTTCACATATTCCCCAAATTCAAAGACTTTTTTCCTTTCACAGGTGTTTGTGAAACTGTCCAAGCAATGGTGACAGATTGGTAGTGATTCTCAAAAGCTCTGTGACGGGAAAATAGAGCGCAGGTTAAGTACCACAAGAGAAGAATGGAAGACCAGAGTTCACATACATAATCTCTATGTAAGTTTCTACTATATTGCAATATTCTCAGTGTATATCCTTAACTACAAATTCTAATTGTTTTTGATCTGAAAACGTTTTGTGGCTACTGCTTCCTGTTAGGCAGCAATAAAAGAAAAAATGGGACTAAACTCCTTACTTTTCTCACCAAGCAGGAAGTGCTGCTTTAGCCGTAACGAATTCCACTGGACAGATTGGAATAACAAACACATATTTGTATTGACTATTTTATGTTCTAGTCTTAGCAATGCTATCAATACATTGATACATTAATCTTCTGGAGAAGTCACATTGTTAATGCTGTTTTCTCAGACTCGATCTTAAACACTGTAGACCTTTATTGAGTAAATGGTAAGCAGAGAAGATTGTGATTCTCCTGCTAGTTGAAGAGCAGACTACTAGAGCCACGGGTGAAAACTCCAGCAGTATAGAGATATTTGGTTTCCAGCGTAAACTGTTTTCAAGAGCCAGTTTGACCCTCACTGCTCAAAAAGAACTTCCAAAATTAAAATTTTTCTTTCAGGTCCCAAATCTAACTTATTGTTAATTGGAAGACCAATAGAAAATAGATCTGTTAAATCAGATTTAGTCTGTTGACTATTTCAGATAAATGCTTAATTAAAACTTAGCATCATAATAAAATAGTGCAGGTCCCCTCAATCCATCCCTTCTCCAGGCTGAACATGCACAGCTTCCTCAGCTTCTTCTCATGGGGAAAGTACTCCAGCTTCTAATCATCTTGGTGGTCCTACCCTGAACTTGCTCACCTTTGGTGATGTCTGTTTTGTGCTGCAAGGCTGAAAGCTGGACACAGCATTCAATTGTGGCCTAATGAGTGTTGAGTAGGAGGGGATAATCACTCCTTTGAAACTCCTGGCTGTGCTTCTTGTCCATACAACACAGAACACCGCTGGCCTGTTTCCCTGAAGGGGGTCACCATGGGATAATGCTCAGCTCACACTCTGCCAGACCTTTCAGGTCCTTTTAGCTGAGCTGCCCTGAGCCAGGGAGCCCCCAGACTAGCAAGCAAGAGGCTTGCTTGTCAGGGGTGCAGGGATTTGCATTTTGTCAGTTTTCATCAGGCCCTCACCAACCCATTCCTCCAGCCTGCATAGGTCTGTCTGGATGGCAGCCCTGTCCTCAAGTATGTTGATGACTCTTCTCATCTGCAAACTGGGTGACTCCACTCCCTCTTCTGCAGTTGCAACTCTGCTGGTAGAGAAGGAGCTGTTCACCTCCTGCCAGGATTCACAAGCCTGCAGCTTTGCCCATCTTGTGAATCTCCATTTGCCACTTGAACAAGCACAGTCTAAGCCAAAGCCTACTATGTGGCAGGGGAGTTGCTCCAGTTTTCCAGGTTTTTCTCATTCTCCTTGTTTTCCCTTGTGACTACATTAAAAACAGTTGGGACACAACATGAGTTATTTGGGGTTCATCTGTTCTGAACATATCCATGATTCATAGTGACAGGACAAGGGGTAACGATTTTAAACTAAAGAGGGTAGATTCAGAGCAGATATAAGGAAGAATTTTTTTCTGATGAGGGTGGAAGAGGAACAGGTTACCCAGAGAGGTTGTAAATGCCCCAGGCTAGGATACTTGTGGTCAGGTTGATACAGTGTAGCGATGGCAACCTACCTTACTTATCTGAATCAGTTATTGCATGTTTCAATGATAATAGTATATGATTTTCAGAAACCATTTATGTATTCTTGTCCCATGCTTTTGTCATGATTATATAGAAAAATTAGATATGAAAATAGGATTGCAGTACTTATACATATCCAGAGTTTACAAAGAAAGCACTAAGATTCAGATTAAGTTTTTTAAAGGTCAGAGCAATATATAAACTCAAAAAACTTTTTGGGACTCACTTTTCTCTTTCCTTTAAAGAACAATTGCCTCATTTAGGAATAATTGGTATTCACAAAGGAAATACACATGTTCTAAAACCTAGTAATTTCCAATTGCCAAGATACCTAATGAGTTGTCTTAACAAGATTACCAAACATATAAAAGGAACTAATTGCATTGCATTTAATTCTGAAATCACAACTAGATGCAAAATAGGTTTTGCAGCTGGTGTTTTGCTGGCAATGCAAGATGAAAATGAGGAGGTAGCTAGAGATCAAGGGATCATCCTGCTCAGTTTTTAGGAAGAGTCACTCCTTCCTCCTCAAATAGACTCCAAAATTATACACCATTATTCCTTGAAGAGAGAAACATTTGAACAATCTGTGACATGACAAAGGATTAGCCAAACACATCAGTTCTCCAGAAATGTCTTTAATTAACTCTTTTTCATTTATTTGTTCACATTGTGATCTACTGTTCACATAGCCATGGACAGGTATTGTTTCATAACATAATTTGGGGCTTATATTTTCCATCCACATTTTTATCTATGGCTTATCATTCTGTTCGCACATTCACAGATACAAACTCTTGCTACATTCCTCAATATTCAGTGCTTGAAATCCTTTCTTAATTACTGATAAAAAATAATTTCATCATTATTATTTTTAAATATGAATACAATATTTTGCAATTCTCCAAAACAGATAAGAAGGCTTATTATCCTTACTGATGCATTCATTGTGCTATCACCTGATCCATAGGATTATATTTGTGCTGTATTTTCAGAGAACACTATCCACTCTGACATGAAATAACGGAATGTTTTTCTTTTCATACTTGTGTATTAGAGTAATTATTATCAATCTTCCTATTTTCAATGTGTTACATGGTTTTATTCAATAAATAAAACCACAAGAAATATAATTTTTCTTCTTGGATTTTCAAATAATTGTAAATTCCATTTGTGATTTTGGAGCTAAGAGATTTGCTTTAAAGCCCTCAGAAATCTCTCTGTGGTCTGGTTAGTTTTCAATCTTCCTGAAAAAATTTTTGCTTAACATTATTTTCAGTTTGAGGAAAATGCCTGTGATAAAACATCATCAACATTCTTAACTGGTTCTATTTTCTTGTTATTTAATCAACATTTGAACCTTGCTATTTTTAAAATTCTAGATGGTTATAAAGGACCATTTTAATTGACAGCAGCTGGTGACAGGCTCATGCAAAAATAAGACAGCAACAATAAGACAGAAGCTCAAGACTGATGAATAAGAAAGAAAGTGACTAAATTCCCCTCCTCTTTCCTTTGGTTTTTAAACTTGTCACCACATCTGGTATGATGGCATGTAGTCTGGTACGAAGTTCATGTGAGGGTCCATCATACTTTTTACTGACCTTGATCTGGCCCATTTGAAATATTCATCACAGATGTAGCCATCTTCTTCCACAGACAATATGTGAAGCAACTATATTCTTCTTCATAAATATTAATTGTTCAAGGCCAGCTACAAAGATTAAGTGCATTATTTGGAAACACTCAGACCTTTTTAGCACAACATTCCTTTGGTCACTATTTATTTGTGCTGCTTGATTATCTACCTGGATCACAAAGCATTCCTTCTGTTTGTTATTATTTGACAAGTAACTGCCGTGTGTACAATCAGAGGAAAAGAATCACGTCTCATTATTGTATCTTCTACTGAAAGACCAACGAATGTCAAACAAAGCTGATAAGAATCAGGCTCCAAGAAAATGAAGAAGAAGTGGGTTCTTTTAACTTCATAGCTGACCAGTGAAAGTTCAAGTGGAGACAAGACAAGGTCGTGGAATCCTTCAGGCTTGTGAGATGTGTAGCAGAAACAAACAATTTACAAAATACCTGACCCCAAAGTAGTTAAGTGAAAGTAACATGTATTTTGGTTTATTTTTATGCCTCCCCAGATACATGCTGCTTCTTATGGTTAACTAAAGGCTACTGGGATAGCCTGACCTTGGCCTCACCCAGTGTGGCCCTTCTGTTTTTTCAGCGATGCCAATGAAGTCTTTGAGGTATATGAACATTTTCCCCAGTGTATTGTATGTACATGTCCAATCTTTCAAATTATTCAGGGCATGACCATAGGAGACACAAGAAATCTAACTCAGCCCTTTTAGTCACAAATGAGATTTCTGTTATTCAGCCATCTCAAAGTGCTTCTGTTGTTAAGGGCACATATCAATTTCACTTTCAATTTCTCATCCAAATAGGTACCAGGAGAAAATAATGTTGCAGAGGAATAATCAACAGTAGAATTTGACCTGATAATATCTTTTCTTATCTCATATTCTTATTAAAAGGTATTCCATAACAATGAACATAAATACTGTAACTGTTTTGAACTGAGATGGGCAAACTATGAAGTCTATGCATAATCTTTCTTGAAGAAAAACAGAATGCATTTTTATGCTTCTTGACAAGATGTGTGCCATATTTTCTGTAAATACACAAGACTTTTCTTCATCTAAAAATTGCAAACCAAAAATGAATCACGCTTGTAAAATTTTACTATCATATTATTGCTCTGCGCATCTGTTTGAGACTCTGCTATGACTGAAAGGCTTGAGTAAAAATAGGAAAGCAGACACAGCTGCAAGTAAAAGGAAAGAAAAAAGAAAAAAACCACCAACAAACAGTAAAACACAAAGCATGTAATGTGCAAACTGTTGTTTCCCCCTTTATCTTACCTTTACAGATGCTAACTCCTGTACTAACTAGTTCATCAATACCTCCCCTTTTCACTTGTCATTATGCTTCCTTCTATCTCTTTTGGACTGATTCATTGTTGCATATGACAAAGGGGGAATGTTGCAGAGGTCCTGAACTGAACAGAATTCCCTTTGCCTTGAAAGTGTTTCTGAAGGCAGGATATTTTTTTCCTTATCCTTTTGAGGTAGTTAGAAAAGTTACTCTATTCTCTTTTCTGTATGTTGCCATTTATACCACTGCCTCTTTAAATGTGACTTCTCCATTTCAGACAATGTTACTGATCATGCCTAGACACTGTCTAAGCAGTGTAATAACACTTAACAAAGAAGAGACAGAAGAAACAATGCTTCCATTCATCTCTTTGAGAGATCTTCCAGTGCAACAATAATCTTGGCAGAGGAAGGCACACAAGTACATCCATTCACGCTAATACCCAGAGGCCTCTCAAGAATAGTGTTCACAGAATTAGAACAGAAGAGGGAACAAAAAAAAACCAAAAAAAAAAAAAACAACCAAAAAAGCCCCAACAACAACTAAAAAGCATTTTTAAAGCCTTGTTTAGAGAGTTTTATTCCTTGGTCACCTTATCTTAAAACTTGTGTTCATTGATTCTGAGGAAGCATGACTTGATCTTTCTCCAGAGTGGTGAAGCAGCCATGTGTTCTATGCTATCTCTAAAGTGCCTGAGTGCCTGATGACTGACAAGTGAGGCTGTAAAGGCTGCACAGTGTAACAGTGTCAAAACTGTTGATCAAATCTTAATTATTACGAGCTGATAACTACATTTTAGGGTTATAGAAATTGAAGAGGTAGAAGAATAGATGCTGGAACACTATTGCAATTAAAACCAATCCCAAGCAATGCATTGGATTACAATTCGTTGGTACTCTGAATCACAGCAAATCTGTTGAGCTATTATTTATTTTTGTTATAATGTGATTTTCTCAAAACAGTTGGTCTTAGCCTTTGCAGAGCCTCCATAAAATAAATGTCATAAAATTGTAAAAACAATGATACTGCAGAATTTCTGGAAGACATAAAGCATTTGACTTTTCAGTCAACCTCCAGCACATAGAAATACCATAAGAAAAAAGCCCATGCATAATAAAATGACATCTATTCCTACAGTCCAAGTTTAGGAGAAAATGAGGTAACCTATATTCCTACAAATTCCCAAACAGCTGGGAAACATCCAATAAAAAAATATTATAATGCACTCCTGAGCTTCCACTAGCATATAACTAGCTATAACTAGCATATATCTGTAACTCAGGGGAAAAAAAAGAAAATAAAAAAATTATCACCTGTTTTCTGTGCTGTGAAAGAAATTAATTCAAACATATTTGATGAAAGCATGAAGTCACTGCACACTTTTCATATTATCACTTCCCCAGTGTACACTGTCAGATGGTTAGCGAGAAGATGGGGAGAAAATGAGAGTAGAAAAGCATATTTCTTTTTTCTCTTTTCTGACTGGATAGAAAGAACAAGTATATGATATTGTTATGATCTGGTTATTAAAATTATTACAAATACCTCTGCCTGAATTAAGGTACAAACGAGACCATAGGTCAAAGCCAATAGTATGGGTTTTATTTAATGGTAAGTGTGCGGCAGAGAAGGAGAAAAAGACAGAAATAGGAAGGAGAGGGAAGAAAGAAAGTGATAGAGAGAGATTAAAATAGAAAATGTATCACCACTCTGTGTAACGCAGCAGTGTCCCATCAGTCTAGTTCTTCTGGTCTTCTTGGTGATGAGAATCCCACAAAACACAGAGTCCAGTGGATTAATAAACATTCAGGAGATGCCCAGGTACCTCCCCTTGGGTTGGGGGGTGAAAGTCTGCAGTCTCTTGCGACAGGCTCTGGATTTGTTACCTCAGTTGGATCACGGGCAGTCCTTTGGTGGTAGAAAGCCTCAGGAATGAGTCAGGGGGGTACTTTGGGAGTCTTTGATTTTTTATGATCCCTTCTCATCTGCCTCTAAGTGAATGCCCTGTGTGTACCTGGCCTTCCTGGGAGGCAGGGGTTTACTCCTGGGGTTTGGTGTGGAGAGATTATGCCATCACACCCCCAAAATCCTTATCCCCCACTGCTCACTGAGCACATCTAGGGCTAATTCTTAACACAGAGGCATTCTTCACTGAACCTTGTTTACCTCTTCTCAGACCTGAGATGGTTAGACAATAGTCCTATCTCAAGTTCCCAGTCACAGTCCAAATTCCAGTCCAGATATCTATATGATAATATTTAGTAATTTTTAAGTTAAAAAGTATTAAAAGAAATGGTCAAAGAAAAAAAATTTGTTGTTTTGAACATGAAGTTTCTAGTAATTGTCCTATCTTCCTGTTTTTAAAGATGCAATGTCTTTTTAGCTCTTTCTGCAAGGCCCGTTTAACTGAAATTAGTATGAATGTTAATGAACAGAAGTTTTTCAGGTAAATATGGCCATCTTCTTTCAGATGTTTTCTTGGTATTAAGTGAATTCTTTAGTTCCATCAGCTTGTCCCAGTACTTGTGTCTGCTTTGAACAGAGTAAAAATTCATTTAATTTTCCTATTCATGCTGCAGTCTGCATAGTGAGGCGATGTGACTAGAAACTGATCGAATGCTGCAACGAAGTATTTGTTAACATTTTTTTGAATACATTCATGAATTTGACTTGGGGCAGGCTAGTCTTTCTTTTCCCTCTAAGTAGCTGTTGGAATTATTCATTCTGAAGCTTCTTGTGTGTTATCTATTAGCTTGGCTAGAAAACCAAGTGTCCTCTAGTCTCTAGTCTGCTACCCTGCACCGAACTACAGGTTCTCTATTTCAGGACTGTAATAAAATAATGTGTTTGGGGAATAATCTGTAGAAGAAAACACAAAAGATTTTTAGAAAACCCTAGCACTTCATTGCTTCTTTTAGTAGAAAAAAAACCCGAGCATGTGAGCTTTTATTATGGCTATCTTTGCTGCTGTACTAACAATATTTATGTATATAAACATGAATAGACACAGGCACATTATGGCATTATGGCAGAGGAGACACGTTTATACCATGGGACTTTTAGCTAAAAGAACAATAAAGTGCCAGTAAAGGAGGTTGCACTTGAGCACGTATTCATGCTATCCATGTCATCTCTGAGTAAATTTTGTTTGCTCCAAATTCTTTTTTTATTTTATTTTATTTTTTTTTTCCCAGCATCTACAGTTTACTGCAGTAATTTATGAATGTCTCTACTTGGGTTTTCATTGGTGTGTAAATTAAATGCAACCACCTAAAATTGTTGCCAATCTGCTTATGGAACTGTAAAACTTTCCCCTAAGAATTGTCACAAGAGCAATTCTGGTGGATAAGGATTCCAGGTTAGGGTCAACACGCAGCAATTGTGGAACGAAAGTACACATGTAGAAAAGTTGCACAGAGAAAAAGCAAGACAAAACCTAAAAACATTGTTTGTCCTGAATAGGAAAGGGGAACCTGTAGTTTGTATGCAAGGTGTGGGACCAAACCATAGATCACATAGTCATCCAGCAGTCATATAAAAATGTGACACCTGCTGGAGCGTTCTATGTCATTAGAAATGGTAATTAGTAATAAAATCTTTGTCTATTCTTTGCAACAGCATCTGGCTGAACATCCATTGTACTATATAATGTAAATTATATTTAAAAACATACGGCACCTGTAATGGAGTGCTTACATGGAGAAAGTGATTTCTTGAGACCTCTTGACATGTTTGGATAACAATTCTGAAGCTTTTTAGGCAAGCTTGTAATTTAGTTCTTTTTACCTAATGTACTGGGTTGGGAATTGAGCCGATCTGATAATAAATGTGTACAGGAGTTGTTTTTAGCAAGACACTGGGACAAATTAAAACCAAGGTGTTTACCTTCTGAATTGCTCATACATGTCAAGATGAAGTTATGGTTCTTAAAAGCTAATGTTTGCAGAATATGTATGTATAGACATTTATATGTCTAGATGTATATATATATCTATATATGGATATAAAAATATATTCTACATATATGTGTACCTGCATGTATATATGCATATATGCATACACACTTCTAGATATATGCATATAGACACATATGTGGAATATATTAGTCTTGTCTTTGGTTTCAATGGAAGTGATGCCAAGATTAAATCCCTCTGCTAAACTTGAAAGTAATGCACAGCAGAATTTAATTGTTCCAACAGATACAAGAGCAAAACTTTGGTGTGATGGTTTGTTTTCACCACTTTTGTAAAAGCCACAGGCTCAGGCTAATATTCTGCTAAAGTTCATCCAGAAGCAATTATTTTGCTACTGTTTTTGTTAGATGAATAATACTCTTCTTAAGAACTGAACTAGAATGAGATTATTAGGCATAGTGCAAAAGCAGAGAGAAAAACAAAAAGTCCAAACCAGACCTTTTTGTATGTCTTTGTAGATGCCATAAGTAATATTATGGATCTGAATTTTAACTTCCAAGTTGGCAATAACTGGAGTTCAAATTTACATCAGGAAATTACATCCAGATCTTGTGCACAGAACTGTTTTCTCTCATTTATGTCAAATGGAGGTGCAGTGCACCAGTGCTATATTCTTTGCTCTACAGTTATTTGAAAGAAAGAGAAAGACCTGTGGAAGGAGCGAAGTAGGTGCAGTCTTGTGTGTGAGCAATGCTGTTTTATCACCTGACAACACTTCTCCTTTCAGTCTTGACAGCTCCATACTATTACCACCAATATTATTCATAAATTTATGATCAAATAATCCAGCTATGATGAATTGTGTCAAAAAATATTCTCAGACATTCCAGTATAGTAGCATATTAAAAGATTTCTCCTTAGTTTCCTTTAACTAACTGACACTTACAGAAATTAAGCTCCTTTGAGAAGATTTCCCAAAACTTTTTGAAAATAAATGAATAAAAAAAATAAAATAGCTGGACACCCAGAACAATATTCCCATCACATTTGTCTTATCTGGTTTATTTTCTTTTGTAGTTCCTAGTAATTGGAGTTGGTCAGCATTTTCAGAGAAAGAAAAATATTTGTGTAGTCACTTATACTGGAGAATAGCTTGCACAAAAAAAAACAAATCTAAAAAGGAAAAGGTCAGGCTCATCATTTTCTCCAGTCAGAAGACATTCCAAAGTGTACCAGACTTCCTTATATAATAATAATAATAGTTCCCCTTGCTTTCAGAGACAATTTTACTTTGGGAACACCTTGCTACACAAGCACAGCTATCAAGTTCAGAAGAGAGAAGCTCTTTCCAATTAACAGTTTTCCGTTAAATTAATTCCATTTTTCTTCCCAGCAAGGAAGACTGATACTGCTGACTTTTGATGCGAAAGAATTGTAAAACTCTGAAATGTTAGTGCATTACAGAAAACAAAACCAAAAGCACTAGAATGCTGTTTAATGGACTTCTGTATAGATTCAAAGGAGCACAACTGAACACTTTGCCAAAAACAATGCGAAGGGAAGGAAACTGTTGATCATTATGTTGTTTAAGACCTGCTGCATTACATGTGTGAAAGAGCATACTGTGGTTTGATCTCTTTGGCAGATGCATGAGAAAACATCTTCAACATACAACTCTATGAACATACCATTTGTTAGTCCCTGGAGAAAGTAAAAATAGGAAAGGATAACAATACATGTTCTGTTCTATGAAGGGATTACAATTGATATTCTGCTCTTATGTTGGAAGTCTGTACCCATTTGGCAGAGTGTGTTGCATGCTACTGTGAGACAGGAATTGAAATTTCCATAAAATACAAGTTTTCTTACTGGTGTCATTTGCTAGACCTTTGTAGCTTAAGCAGACGCATAGAGAGATTTTTGAAACTGGGGACTCATATGTGACTTCAGAAATAATACGTGACTTCTCAGAAATGTATGTTAGAGTGCCTAGAATTTGTAGAAAAAAAGTTTTGGTTTTCTGAAATGGAAGTGCTCTTGTTTGAGACAGCAAATTTCTGAAGTGATTCTGTTTGAGGGGCAAGCAGTCTTTTGAAGAGAAATGGGAGTATCTTCAACTCAATAAACTGGAAACACAACAAGAATAAGTGCTCTTTCTCTATAGAAAACCTCTTCATTTTCACAGTAGGGTCATCTAAGGGCTTCCCCTGCAGCTCTAAGGTGTCTGAGGAAATCTTTAAGATTTTTCCTTACAATTCTGATGCTTTCAAAACTGAGAGGAGCCTTTTATTTTTGCTGGTTTTGATGTTTTCATTTTTATTATTATGATATTTGTCTCCACAAAATTCCAGTAGGCAAAAATGTAGTTCCTGGATGAGTCAAAATCTATTCATGGTACTTTCTCTCTTGCATTAGTAAAGGTCTGGATGAGTATTCTCTAACTACTTAAGACTGAGCACACTAGAGGTACTAATCTTTTTTCTGTGCATTTTCAAGTTTTCTTCTATAAATGCAATGCAAATGAGATTAATTTCTCAACATTGCAGCTTCTCCATCCCCCAAAAATTGCAAAATGTTGATATTCAACGTTAAAGAAACCCCAAACTTGTAAATGATTCTTTGATTTTTTTCTTTCCCCTGCTGGTTGAACCACCACACCTATTAACAGTGTCAAGCAGCCCAGAGTACTACAAATTGCACTGTGCCAGATGAGTCATGCAAACTAATGCTTAGAAATTCTTATCTTTGTTTTATTCTCTTATAAAATACAGATTTATAAAAACAAACAAGTTGGCACATAGAACTGCCAGTCTCAGCCCACATTTCCAGCAGTCTATATAATTAAAATAACTAGTGCAAAAATATGTGTCTGCAGAAGAATATTTGTTTAGTTGAAGAAGTTAATATGTAAAGGCCTCATACTGATGAAAATAATATTAAAGTATTTAATACTCTGGGCTTTATTAAGACAACCTTTCTGTTCTTTTTCCAAAAAACTCTTGCAGTATGCCAAATCCTTTCTTGCTCTGTAAAAGAGCTTCTACTGTATGGAATAACAATTTCTTTTCAGACAGTGCTGTCCTCAGGCTGTTCCTTCCCTTTTCAGAAGGTGTCATACTGCTTTTGTATTACTATAATAATATAAACAATTCATAAGAAGTTTTCAGTGTTAGTAGAAAAAGGTGCACATGCATTTTCAGAGACTTTCCTCACAAATTCAGTTTGCTGTATCCTTGCCTTACAGCACAGGAACTCATAAAATATTTGAAGATTAAAAGATATAACCATTTTTCTTGAAATTTTTCATGCTGTTATTATTTCGTGTTACCATTGGGACAATGGAAGTTGTGCTACATGCACTGTTTTAAAACCAGAATAGTGGGCTTTCTACTGATTCTAGGATTTTATTTTTTTGTTCATTATGGATAGGATAAAGAAAAGGTAGGAAAGAAAAGTAAGAAATACTATAGAGTGTACCCACCACCTTTCATGCCTCTTGATATTACCTGTTGGTTATAGACAGAAGTGAAGTCCAAGATCATACCATTCTTGCCATCTAGAAAAATACCTTGAGGTGATTGTTAGTATGATGACATGCAAGACTTGTTCTGTTTCTCTGATTAAAAGTCATTGTCAAAAGGAATTGTCAGGTTTATTGTATTTGCACATGTCTTAGCAACTGGGTGCATCTAGTTGTGCAGTAACAGGGCATAATGAGTCATCCATTTCATTTTAGTATGGGCAGGATAAAACCCCCACTACAACTCATTATCTCTCTCTGGGTTATTTGCCACACATAGGCTGGTGGCTGACACACCATATTTATCCTTGCCTGGCCGGAAGCTGGTTTTACCCCTACCAGTGTAAGACACAGGTGATGCCACAGAAATTAAGGTAAGAGAAAATAACAAGGGGGAAAGATATCTGGGAGGGCTCTGAAGCTGAGGAAGAAAAATCAGAAGAGTAGAGGGTATGGAGTCTCTTCGTCCCACTTTTCCCACTCCTCATCTAGGCATTTAGTTTTATACTTAATAGATGAGAAGTCTGAAGCATAAAAGTTTTAATCAAGGATTTTTTAAATACTGAGTGATGTAAAGGTCATGTAACTACGCACTTCATTGCTGGACAATATGTTAGAAATGAAAGTCAGCCTTGCTTACAGCAAAAAGTCGTTTTGCCAATACAGCGAAGTGAGCTTGCCTTCTAATGAAAACTAAGGTTCAGTCCTTGCTGAAAGCAGCATATCTATGTGGGCATAGCAGAAAGGAAAATTCCTCTGGTTTTCTTTCTTTTTTTCCCCATAGTACATTGTTGCGTGGAATACAGTGTGTAACAGGCTTGTCTTAATCAGTTACCCTGCCAGTTAGCACTGCGACCTTTAGAAGATTCCCTTGGCTTTCTGTGAGAGGCAGATGTCAGTATCACTGGTTAGCCCTGCTATATGATTTTTCTTTGGAAGACAGCCAAAAAATATAAACTGCTCTTCAGAGAGACTATATCTGTTACTTAAGATCTCATCATTTTACTTGTCAAAGCCTGCAGCATATGTCAATAATGTTTAGCTTACCATAGGTGCGGATGACCATTTTGGCATAGGATTTATTTGAAGGTAAAAAATAAAATCTACCTTTAAGCTGTGTAATTTTTTGAAAAAGTGAAAAATTGCTCTGATTGGGGGGGGGGGGGTGCGAGGGGAAGTATTATGGCACTCATAACCATGCACATTTCTAATAAAACACTATTCTTTCTACAAAGCACTTAATTTTGCAAAGCATATTCAATTGTAAGTGCTGAGGTGTACTTACCAGGAAACTCCGACTCATATGCCTTAATAAAATTATTTAAAATATAACTAAATAACAATAAAATTACACATTTTATTATTGTTTTGCTACATGCAGGTAAAACAGATTTTAGCATTTTCAGTAACATAGCCTGAACTATCAGTGACTCCATTAAATTGGGAGTACAATTTTCTGCAGGATAACTGTGGCATGGTAGAAAGTTACCACAGAAGAGCTATTTCACTGCTACATGGAAGGTGTGGAATTATCAGTTATAATACATAGAGATCTAATGCATGGAGTTTTCAGGAATTGCCTCTTTTCCTTCAGGAGAAAACCAGTAGCTTTTAATTATAACCATTAAAACTAATAGATTTTAACGGCTAGTTAATAAAGTGTGTAATAAAGTTACTTCTTAAATGCGTTTAAATCAGAAATCCTACATGTGGAACCACTCTCTTCCTTGTGAAGTTAAAATCCAAGAGCTTTAATGAGCTTGTCAAACTAAAATTGAATACTGAGCATCTTGGAGAGTTTACAAATCACATGGCTATCTTGGGTAGCAGAGGCAATGGTTTTTTGCATGTGCAGTGATACAGGTTATGCTGTGGGGTTACTGGCCACAGGCTTTTTTGCATCCCTGTGTAAAAGCTCTGTAATGGAGGCTCTTAGATTCCCCAAAAATGAGGTCTTCACACCTGTGCCTGTGCATT
Organism: Margarornis squamiger; assembly: GCA_035222235.1. Lineage (NCBI taxonomy): Eukaryota > Metazoa > Chordata > Aves > Passeriformes > Furnariidae > Margarornis > Margarornis squamiger. Next base: position 26,069,514 of record JAWWTY010000077.1, on the reverse strand, counting down.
GCCGCAGTCCAAATGCACAATTTGTTTTCTTGTAATTAGTAATCACACTGCAAGCATATAAATATCTGTTTTCATATTGCAGGATCAAGGCAATTAGTTTTTCAGTTTTCCAATGTAAAGTTAATGACTCACAGTTGCAAAAATTCTGAATCAGTGTCTCACTGGAGATGTCTTAAGTACAAGGGTCTACTTTCCAGTTTACTTCCTAGCACTTCATTTCCTTGAGATTTCTGGGTTACGTGGATGCATAGACATTTCATTGTGTGTTTGTGCAAGTTGGGGAGCCCCACCAGAGCTTCACCAGAATGGACTAAAATGTATTATCACTGTGTACAATGGCCAGAAAGTTGAATAGTGTTAGCAGTAGTGTGCAACCTTCAGGCTGCTCTACCAGTTTTCCTGAACTGAATGATTTGTCTTTTCATGGCATGTTTTTCACATTTGCTTTCTCTAAGACAAACTGCTGAAGACCCGTGGTCAGCTGCAGCATCCTGCTAGAAGTCCATGTTTTAAAGGATATTCTGTTTGTGAGGCATAAGATGTGGACTGAAGTCATTCTGTTTCAGCGTGCCACTTCTAATACTTAGAAACCTTTTGTGATAAAATAATAAGAGTTCTCAGTATTATGTCTCAGTCTGGTTTACCTTTCAGAGCAAGAGATCCATGGGAGCTGATTGCTTGGAAATGTTCCTAAATGGGGACAAGCCCTATATATTTCTTTCCTATGATCCTCTTTAGAATTTTAAAGCTTGATGTTTAAAGGAGTTACTAGTAAGATTTTTTTTATTATTATTTTGTTATTAATGTGGACTATTCCAACTTCAGAAATGCTCTGTCATGTTATCTAGTGGCTAAATCAAACCATGACTGTCCTATCAATGCTGCATTGTGGATGGAGTACTTAAGAACTTATATGTTCTGGTGTTCAAAGATAAAGCACCAAATAAAAGTTGTCATTTTATCCCCTTGTGCATAGTTTTTTTGATATTTTCTGAAACCTAATTTGAATTGAGGTAATGATAATTCTTCCTCAGTATTGCAGATTAAATATAGTAAACTCACTATTTTAGACAAGAAGGTCAGTGTATTATTTGTAGATAGCAAAGACAATCCATCATCAGAATGATTTGATAGTCTTCAGTGTTTCAAATTCAACTACTTTAGCCTTTGTGAGTAGCTGTTTTGCATAACACTCTTTCTTTTAACCTTTCTAAGTGACTATTTGTCTTCCAAGTGTCCTGTCAGGTACACTGAAGACATTTTTGTATGCAGTGTTATAGAAAAGTCATTATATAGAGATATAAATGGATCTTCAGGTAAATAATTTTAATGGTATAACACAAATGACTCAAGATCTGAAACTCACAACTGAAGTTGAAAAAAATGCAGTGACTGAAGGAACCTGTGTCATCATAAATGCTGGCTACCTGTTTTTTGCTAGCTGGGCAATGACCCAAACAGTACTTAAAAGTTAGATTTTTTAATTATGTTTTTTACTGGAGTAATTTTCTTTGTTATGTGAAAGACAGAGAAAGAAAGGGAACCTTTTTTGTCACTCATGTCAAAAAATATGTATCATACGAAATCTTGATGTGAACCTTTCCAGTGATTCAGCTACATACAATTGAATGCAATTCTGTTTTAGGAAAGGACTCTGAGTGTTCTCTAGAAACGTCTCAGGACTCTTGGTAAAGAAGCTCCAATTCACTTATGCTAAAATGCTCTATGTTAAAATATCATGGAGACATTAATTGGTATGAAAATAAATCTGTAAGGAGACTGCTGCAATTTACATACAATTGATATGTTCATTTTCATGTACCCTAATGGTACTTCAGGTGAGTTTCCAGCACATTCCACATACCCAGCAAAATAAATCACAAATTCCATTTTGGGTTAAAGCGAGCCAGAATACTTCTGAAGAGATTCAGTACTCTCTGGTGTCTGAATCCCTAGCAGTGAGGTAATATTTTGTAATATTTTTGGAAACGGCTAATGCAAATTCCTCTTGTTAATGTATCTCAGCATAGAGGCACCATATTAGGAGGCAATATAAGAACTAGCAAAGGATAACTCTTGCTGGTAAACATAGACTACTTTCACATGTAGTTCATGGCAAACTGATCTTGTCTGGTATAATTGAACAGAGCCATGCTGTTCAGCAATTGTATGGAGATCTGCTTCATTCATTGTCTGAGTTGTCACTGATTACATTCACAGCATGGAGCTCAAAAAACCCCCAGTACTTGTGAATTCCAAGTTTCCTACCAAAATAAGATAAATATTAATCCAAATTATATTTTATTTCATAAAGTATTTCATATGGAAAAAACATGCACATAGGCTTTGAATATTATTTCAATGGGCAGTAATTCTATATATATGTAGGACAAGGTGAACAAAAAACACATCTACAGACAAATTCTGGAACAATTACAGGAAAACATAGTTCTGAGAATTTTTCAAATCTCATTCACCCCTTTGTTGCTATTGGATATCCAGAGAAGGGGTGAAATTCAGTGGGATAAATTATTTAAATAAATAATGCAGCCAGCTCTGTTATAAAGTCATGGCAGATAATTTAAAAAAGGTATGTCTATTTAAGTGTTTATTAATTTTTATTTGTGTCTCTTTGTGTTTATGCTTTTCAGAAGGTTTTGTAATGCTTCATGGAACACTGAAGAGAATTAAATAATGAAAGATCTTGTCTTCTCTCAAATAGATCAGTTCTTCAATGTTGCAAATATAGTTAGAAAATCAACTACTATGTTGGTTTTACCTGTAAACATCTACTGATGGTAAAAAGTAGGGAAAAAAATAAACAGAAAAAAGTACTGAAATATTCAATCCTGAGTCCACAGTTCTGAACAATGAGATGTGTTTTTGTAGTAAAAGTTGTGGTAAGTCTTTATAGTGCAATATCTGTTACTGTAGATGAACTTAAATATTTAAATATGGTTAAATTTCAATTGTGCAAATAATACTAAATCAATATTGTTGCTAAAAAAAAAAAAAAAAAAAAAAAAAAAAAAAGCATTAAATCCTAAAACATAAGGAAAAAAAGTTATTTTTCCCATGCAAAACTCCTTGTTCACTTTAAACAGTGTTGATAATTATACATACACGATAGCTTTTTTGCTTTTCCCCTTATCTTCAGTATTCAGTAGGCACTGAATCTGGCCTATCACAACCTAAGTGCAAATTACACATGTAGGCTTGAGAACACTTCACACCCAAACTTGCAGCTGAGGGTGATTTTTTTGTTGCTTAGTAGTAATTCTTTGGATAATAAGGTTTATAATTAAAGTGCTGACACAGCTATAACTGTAGAGGCATAAACAGTGCGGCTATAAATAGTGCAGTAACTGCAGCAACAGACTTTGTCAAGTGGTTTGAACAGGACAGCCAGGCTGTGGCAGCTGGCGGGATGGGAGAAATTATGTTGAGGTCTGCTGATCAATTCCTTTTTGATGTTATTGTTAAATCATTTACTTCTTCAGCAAAAAATTACATTAGCTTTCTGTCCTATAATGGGGCCTTTGCTTGACAATCTCAATTTAACTAAAACACACATCCAAATTTCAGTAAAAGAACAAATTACACCTGACAGACCTTGGCCTTGACATTTAAAATTACACCATAGCTGATTAAACTCCATGGTATTTAGAGACATACAGGACTTCAGAAGGGGAGTGAGTTCACTAGAGTACTCACAAAATTCAATGTAAATGGTAAGAAATAATGGAGGCATTAGCCAGAGTCAGTGTTACTGGAGGTTAATCTGGGACAAGTAGTGTACAGTGTAAGCTTTAAATATTTAAAGGTCTCATGAAGACACCAAAAATTAAGAACAGCATTTAGCACCTGCTTTCATGTCAAGCTATGCTCTTTGGCATCAATAAGAAGACATGTTAGTTTTCTTTTCTTTCTGTTTTTTAACTTTGTTTTTTCCCCTTTAGTTCTCATATCATTACTTAAGTCATCTGTCAAGGGTCATTTTGTGAGAGAAATCCAACTATTTTCCCTGTTTCCAGGCAAACAGTATTAAGGGTCCAGTGACATAATGCTTGTCAATGGTAGCATACTTCCTCTTTGCTAGAGAATGCAGCACTGAATGCACTTTAGGACCAAATTGACTCTGCTTTTCTCTCTGTCTTTCCTTTCATCCTACCTACAATCTTTCTTTGCCTTACAGATGTTAGATGGGGCTTAGTTGGCTGTGTCTATGCTAGCAAACTTCATAAGGTCAATGTGCAGGCTTGAGCACCAGTGTAGGATCTGGGCAGTTTGAGACATAGTGCAGGCTAGGGACTGATCCCCACAGACAATATGTAAAAAGCCATCATGTCTCATGGAGAAGGGAATTAAGCCATGAAGTTTTGCCATGTCACTGACCTTAAGCTGCAGGAGCATATCCCACCTATTTTACTTAAAGGACAGACAGTTGGCTCTAGAGGAAATAACAGGACTTAAACACAGCTACAGAAGCCAGGTAAACACTGGTTTCTAGGACAATTCATTACATAATTCTATCATTTGTTAACCTGTTGCATGTATGTAGGTAATTACATCTACATAGGAAGGTGCAAGAAACTTAAGAGTCAGTTCTACATGCTCCTAAATAAGATTTGCATAGATTCCCTTACAAACAATAGTCTGGATATCTAGTTTACTTGATGGATACTATTAAAATTGGAATAAAATTAATCTTCTGCATTGGACCAAAGTGAATTCAATTGTGTTGATCTCTGTGTTAACCTAAGATTCATTTGCACCAAAGATACAATTCTGACCACTGATTGCATGTACATGACATGAATTACCTCAGCAGTGATTAATCTCTTATTAGATATGGAAACTGATACTTTAGTGCCAACCACCCACATAATTATGTATTGAAAAGAAAGAGGTGCTGGAGGGAAACAGGATTTTTTCAAGGCAGAGAATTTGATTGCTGTAGTAAAAAAAAAAAAAGAAAAAGAAAAAAAAAAAAGACACAAATTATAGTACTTGGACTTTAACCCAAAGGAGTTTTAAATGCAGCATGGACTGTTCTTGTGGTTTCAAGTAATGGTTGCTATGGGTGACCCAGAAATGAAACCAATCATGGCACTGTGATTTAAAAGTAAAACAGCTAGCAAAATATTTCCTCTCAAACCTGTTGTTTCAGAAGTAAATGAAAAGGTCGGAAGACTTTCTATTTACTTCTGAGACAACATGGACTGCTTGAACTGAGGAACATATTAATGTTTTCGCCACAGCTTTCTATTATGTGTCAGGAACTCCATTCCAGGATATCACACTGGAGATGATGAAAAAAGACAGATGATAGAATGAAAATGCTTGGACCTAATAGAAAATAATCAACCATCTTTATATTTCTACTTTACATTGTATCAGGAGTCCTGATTGCATTCTATAGGTGGTGGTATTTCACCTAAAATTAACAGCTGCTGCAAAGTACATGGCTGTTCACATAGCTACAGCTAAAAATGCTAAAAATGTGTGTCATAGTATACAGCAGTCACAACAAAGTGCCCTTTTTTTCCTATTGAAATAAACAATGGTAATGTTGTCCAGGAACATATAATTTGTGACTAAGATTTACCAATACCTACAGATTTAGATAGTCAGGAAAGGTGAGGGGGTTTTAAAAATGGGTGATATTTTAACAAGAATTCCTTGAGAAGCAATATGGTCCCAGCAGCAGCACCCTGATTAAGAAAATATTCAACAAATGTCAGTGTCCTGTATGGCCAACCTCAACACGGGCCACAGTTTTGGGAGGAACTGGGAGGGAGAATTAAGTTTGCGTCACATGCCTTAATGATACATATATGAATCTTAACTCTGTCTTTGCATGATGCTTAAAATTGCAACTGTCATTTGTAGACTTTGCTTAATGATTTGTACATTAGCATTGTATCTTTACTTAATTAATTGATTTTGGTAAGTTTTTTTTTTGCTTTTCCTGATAATTAACTTGTGACAACAAATGTAGTAAGTGTCAAAGAAAAGCAACTAGAAAAGACCCACAGTTTTAAGAGCAAAAACCCCAGTACATCCAATTGAAAAGAAAAGTGTACCACAAGGTACAGGGGAATAAGTGGATATGGGTTTTTCTAGAAGAGTATTTTGGCTGCCCTTCCTTGCTGAAGTAGAGTTGCTTCCAAAGTAGTTGCAGTAACAAGTATGATTGCGGTAAACCAGCATAGGGAGTAAAGTCCACAGTCAGAACATTTCTGCTTTACTTTCAACTGACACAAACCATCCTCCCTTTTTAATTTTTTTTTGAAAGAAAGAAAACATCACTGTAATGCACAGGCTCCTTCATCATGTGTCTTCATTGAGACTTCAATTTTGCCAAAGTCTCTGACAAAAGGAGCTTGAGGTGTTTGGAATTTTGAAAACATGCAAAGAGACACATAAAATAGCCTGAACTAATCCAAGTAAAGTTTCAAATAGGGAAGAACCTGAAGTCATTGCAACTGTGAAACTTGGCAATCAAACAGCAGGGAGGCCTTCACCAGTAATTATTTTAACATTAGCCACAATCAGTGAAAAAATAGCAGAAAGTGCTTTTCTTCACAGCTATGACTTCCAGGATGCACTGCTGTGTGCTCTTTCTTCCAAGCTTTAATAAGAAATATGATGATAAATGGCATCCTTTGCTAACGCTTTTAAGACAGCCAAGATTAGAAGATAGTGTTTTTCATTAATAATTTTGTAGCATGCTATGTAAAATGTGAGAAATCAGAATGCATAGAATGAGAAACAAAAAAAAGTAAAAAAAAAAATACAAAGGAACCATTGTCTTTGGGAGATGCTTTTTAAGCCAAAAATACCAATTTTTCTTACCTTTATAGTCCTACAGCTATAAAACAGGTGTCAAAGCTAATTCTCTGTCTGTTATTTCCTCTCTTCTTAAATAAACTCCTAAGCATTTGTTGATTTTAGATACCCAAGGTGCTGGTAAAGAAAGGATGTAGTGTTTTCTCCTAATTCCATTACAAATATTATATGTATTAGCTATATTCTTAATTTAAACTTTGTGGAAACACATACATATGAAAGCAACAAATTTAATTGCACTGCTCTTTAGATGACCACGATACATTTATCTGATTTCATAAGAGATTACTTTAGCCATAGGCAATTATTTTCAACAACAGCAGGATCCCTTGAGAAGCTGTGCCTGATCTTTCAGGTATGACAAGATTTAAGTTACCACAATGCAAGTTGAGATGACATCTTTCTGTAGTAGTTTCCTACATTGAACAATTGCTGTGAAGGAAGCTAAAGGAGGAAAAATGAAAATACCAAGTAAGAAAATCACATACCTGCACCTGCAGGCAGCTCACATAGCTTCTGATTCATTTCACATGAAATTCAGTGTATTTCCACAGTTAAGACTTGATTTCTCTAGAGCTTATCTGGTCATGTTGCTTGTTTTCTGCGTGATGTTACAGTTTTCAGTTTAAAGCTTCATAAAAGTTTCAGAGGCAAAAAATGAGGTTCCAAGACATATAGGCACTAGAATATAAATACTGATTTTTTGTTTCTTTATAAATACTAACAGTAGGTAGTGACAACAAAATGAAAACCAAGAAACACAAAGTATAGATTGAAAATCTTTCTTTATAATTTTATGAGTTGTCAATGGGTCCTTCAGTGAAACCTAAAACATATATGGACATATCCTAAACTGCTGAATGACACTAGTGTAAACATTTTGGTGGAATACATATGAGCTACACTGTGCTGCCTGGGGCCTTTTTTTGTGAAAGGTTGAAATTATATTATGGGAACTTTTTCTGATAGAAAGATGCTTGGTTTTTTATTGTTATGAACCTACAGACACCTCAAAAGATTCCATATGCTATCATAAAGGAGCTGGTGTTTCACTAATACAGACTTTCACATAGACGAATGAGTCAAGCAACATAGAGCAGCTTCCAATAGCTTAGAATCTGAATCAGAAATTCAAACAGTGTTGAATAGCACCCTTCTGGGCTAGCTCTGTTTCTAAGCCAAAAGTTCACCTCTGCTTTAACGGTCAGAATTGAAACTAATGCTCTGAAAAAAGGGCAATTCCAGTAGAACCAATTGTTCTAACTATATTGCCACACAGTATTTGAGGGCTTTTTAAAGGTCTGGAAGACTCAGATATCTCCTGTGGTTTGCAAAACGAGACATTCTACTCCAGGTTCTTAAACAACAATAAAATTAATTAAATCTTATGCTTCCTTATTTAGAACCAATCTCTGCAGATAAAATGAAATATTTTATACAGGAGAAGCTTTGACCCATCTTTTGTGGTTTTTTGTAACATTGTATGTTCCTAAGTTAGAGCAGGATCCAGATTTCCTCTTCCATCTTTTTCTAAATTCTGACTTCAATGTCATCAGGGACCCAGATCCTAAATGCAGTAGGCACTGCTCAGCTCTGACTTGAGTCACTTCATTCAACAGGCACCATGTTTCTGAACAAGGCCCCCATCTTTTTCTGGTCCATTTTTAAAACTCACACTAACGCAGTCCTAACTGGACCTCATAAAGTCATAGAAGAGTTTGAATTGCAAGGGACCTTTAAAGGTCATCTAGTTCAACTCCCCTGCAATGAACAGTGAGTCTTTTACTGCCTTCATTTTTAAAAAATTTCTTCCTTATGTCTAGTCTGAGTCCACCTCTTGTCCTACCATTAAAGGCCATGTTTAAAAGTTGGTTCCCAGATTTCCTGCAGGTCCCCTTTAAGTACTGAAAGGCTGATGTAGAACGTCCCTGGAGCCTCCTCTTCTCCAGTCTGAACAACCCCAATCTCTCAGCCTGTCCTCATAGGAGAGGTGCTCCAGCCCTCTGATCATCTTCATAGTCCTCCTCTAGACTCACTCCAACAGGCTTTCCTGTGCTGGGAACTCCAGAGCTGAATGCAGTACTCCAGATGGATCTCACAAGAGCAGGGACTGAACCAACTCCTTCAACCTGCTGGCCACACTTCTTTTGGTGCAGCCCAGGATACAATTGATTTTCTGGGCTGCAAGTGCACATTAGCAGATCAAGTCCAGCCTCTCATCTAGGAGCACTCCAAAGTCCTTCTCCAAAGTCTCCTTGGATGTTCTAAGCCCCCAAATACCCAAGCCTTTATTGATACTGGGAGTTCCCTCAACCCAGGTGCAGAACCTTCCACTCACCCTTATTGAACCTCATGAGATTCCCATGGAAACACATCTCAAGCTGTGTCCAGGTCCCTCTACATAGCATCATGAAAGATTTGGTGATGTAGAAATTCAGATAACTCATTTGAAACCTAAGAAATCTTGACATCATTTATGACAATTTTAGTCTTGTTTAATTTGAAAACTTTTTAAGTTCTCAATGTTGCCAATAGATTTTGTTCACAAAACAGTCATGCATGCAAGTTCCCATAGTATTTCTACTGGTTTACTGGACCTTATCAGTCAAAGAGCCTATTATGGTTCAGCATGATTATGGGAAGGATTAAGCACTCTTGGTTCAGCAAGGTGCAGTTAATGAGAAACAAATATCTTTCATCTGCTCATGTAGCTTCCAAAATCCATTAACTCCCCACAGCTTGCATGTGCTTTACATATTTATCTAGCCTGGTTCCTTCATAGTTCTGCACTGTCACAGGTGACCTCCTGAAGAGGAAGAGCACAGGTAGTGAGAAACAGCTGAGGCTGCTTCTATGGGCGAAAAACCTCTATGATGCAGCCCCTGATATTTCATCTTCTTTCATTTTTAATTTTGGTAAAAGCAGAGACACTGTTCCCTTATGTTCCTGAGCAGTTAAATTATAAGCTTCAGGTATAAATCTCTCCTTTTTCAGGCCCAGGTACACAACCAGGTGAATTTAGAAGTATGTTGGTTTCCTTGGAATCATGAAAATCTCTAAAACATTGGAAAATAAGACTTGGACTAGGGAAGCTAAATTAGTCAAGCAGTTTCCTTTCTGATCCAACCAGAGGTTAGATGAATCTCTGAGTTGAGGCTGGAAATTCCTAGATAAATTTTTTTTTTATATCCCTAAGGATTACTAATACTACTTCATATAGGACTTTGTATTGCTTATTAAGACTGGAACAATCCTTATCACATTAACACTTGATAAATGGCATTATTGCTTCTGCAGCAGAAGAGAATTTTTTCAAGACAAAGAAATGTGAGAACTAATTTGAAGACTAAGAAAGCAATTAGGAGAAATGAGTTCTATCATTCACTACCACATAAGGTGTCTCATCCACTGAGTTCAGCTTTTACAATAGAATTGTTAGGCTCAAAAAATGAACTGAAACACCAGAAAAAAAAATCACATCTTGAAAGAGAAAAGAAGTACATGTTATGCAGGTTTGCTTAGCATATGATTGGACCGGATATGTCACCTATATTTTAAGGTGCATCTTGCCATGTCGTTTTTATTTCACCAAGTGTAAGGTTCTCTTTTGTTCTTTAAAGTGAAAGACAGGTCAGTTAATCTTCTTTGAAGTGCACTGGGGGAGAGCAAAGTGTACTCTTTTCCACATATCTTGGAAATCTTCTGCATTACTGCCAGTCTGTCCTATTCCTTTGGGAAATCCTACTGTTCAGTAGATCAGCCTCCTGAATGCTAGCTAGTGTCAAATATTAACAGTGAATTAAAACTGCAGGTAAAAATGGTGACAGTGGCATATTCCTGTCACTGGACTTGACAGGAAATTTATTTTGCTGTAGCTGAAAAGTAATTAACCTCCACTGTGAGAAATTCTATTACTAGTAGCTATTCTGCCATGCAAAGTACACTACATGGAAATGTTACAGGCCATCAAGCAGAAAAGGCAGATTTGTCTGCATTTTAAACTAAAGCTGCCCCTGCCCCCACTTTCCATTCTTATTCTATCTCTGCCCTCACTCTATCTTCACTGAAGCTAGAAATTGAGATGCATATGTGGTAGGAAGAAAATGGAATAAGGCATAAGGATTTTCATAAGATATTTACAGAAGTTAATTTCTTTCTCTGTGTGTGTGTGTGTGTGTGTGTCTGTGTGTATACAGAATAGCAGTAGTGTGTTCCTTTTAACAAACTCAAGCTTTTGATGGGGGGAATTTAGCAATGATTGGCTTTTAAATCAGAATAACTTTGTTGCAGACATGTATAGGAAAACGTCAACATATCAGCCGACAAACCTCTTCTTATCTTGCTCTCCCTTACACTCTGCTGCTGATGAAAAGTACAATCATCTTCTTTTGTAAAGGGACAAAAACCCCTCTGACACTCAAAAATAGGACTGTATTCTGAGGGGGTAAGTTAAGCTTTTTCAAGTAGGTTGGATGATTGTACTTTACAAAATATGATTGCAAAGCAGAAGGAGCCTGCCAGCTTCTCTGTGAACTTTTGCCTGCCAGAGAAAACTAGCATTTCTGGAGAGAAGAAAACTGTTATCAAGCTCTTCCCTCTGAGATCAGTGCCTGTCAAAAGTCATTAAGTATGAGAGAGAATCCACCAGTCTCTGTTACACGGAAGGTTCAGATGAAAAACAAAATTGGTTTTCTACCTTCTGAAAGAGGTTTTCTCTTCTTGCCATGGTTATACCCTGAACTGGTTGTGATGGAGTTTGGGAGCCAAAAAAAGCAAATCTACAGAAAATTACAGGAGAAGAAAATTTGGAGTATTACAGACTAATGGTTTCGGCCAATTGCTTTGCAGGCAGGTTTGTGACTGACAGATGCTCATTAACAGCATGATGTCCTCCCTCTCAGGAAGAGGTGGTGGCTACAACACTGCAGGTATAAAATGACTTAAATGACTTCAGCTTAATGACGGACTGCAAAAAAAAAAAAAAAAAAAAAAAAAAAAAAGTCTTTACATCTCCATTTTAAAGTGACAGTGCTCTCTGGGATTCCAGACTACTGTTATTAATGAAAGAATGTTTAATACCTTTCTGGTAGGGGTTTCTGAATCATACTCCATTTAAAAGAGGTTTCACTTCTCAGTTAAGAAAAAAAGTTTCTGGGAACAAATAATTGAAGTTTACAATGTACCACCAAGGAACCTATTCAAAGGTCTTTTATTCTCTTTTTACAAACCCTCTGTGATCAAAAATCAGAAAATATATGTGCTAAAATGAATAATAGACCATAATTGGGCTTTCTAATGATTTCTGTATTAATGATGACTCCCTAACCACCTCCAAGCAAAACCTGAAGTTAACAGTTTACCTTAGAGATTTGTAAACAAAACAAAGCAAGAAGAATTTGAGAAAATTGGCCTAAGACAACAAATTACAAAAACACGAACACTGCCATTTTATGATATACAGTTTTGAAAGCTACAGAAATGACTGCAATGAGGAGGTTTCTACCATGAGAAAATGCATGTCACAATGTGGCTCTGTATATAAACAAATATGCATAATATGCAAGTATATATTTGCTTGAATGTATTTTGTGCAAGGAAGATCTCTTAAATTTTTTAAAGAGCCGAGCTTTTATCTCAATCATTTTCACTTCCATTCTTTGCGCTTGCGAACCAAAATTATTCTTGTGTCAGGCTACCAATGCAGAAATTTGTCAAGGATGGATTATTGTTCAAATGATTTTCATTACATATTTTGGGGCCAGACAGGCTACTTTCTGTAGAGGAAGCTAGTGCATATAATTTCCCAGGGCACTGTACAAAGGATGCAGAACTTTGCTGAGATTCTGAAAACCCACTGGCCTTCTTGTGTGTTGTCAAATGGTGTTTCCTGTGGCTCATCTTTCATACTTCAATTATAAAGACAGTGAGCTGTGGCTTTGGATAACATCAAAAGATGACAAGGTTCACCCCTACACTCAGATGTAGAGCAAACACCTCAGCTGACTTCTGATACATTGTATGTTGTGGGATAGTTCTCAATTTTCTCCATGGGTAGCAGCAAGCCAGGCCAAATGCAGCTCCCTTACTCATTGGTTTTTTGTCATCTAGACTTCAGTTCTGAATCTCTGGCTTTCGCTTTTGATACATAAAATTTCCTGATAGTCTCCTATACAAGACCCCAAACAGACTCAACCCAACTGACTACAAGCAGTTTAGTACAACTAGGACAGAGACAGGTTTAACAGTACCGGGAATCTTATTCACAAATGAGTTTCATTTGACCAGCAGTCAGCCAAAAAAATATTTATTGCTATTTAATCAAAATGGCAGAAGCAGTGTCACTGCAGCAGTAACTCAGACCTCATCCACACTGAAATTTTGGCTCCAAGCCTTCCACAATAATGTCTTTTATCTGACTTTTAGACAGTCCTGCTCTCTTTCAATCAAATATCGTTATAGATGCTTTTTAGTGCTGTTTCATAATATAACAGACGTTGTGAAGCATCGAATAAAATAGCACATACCTTTTATCTGGTTGGGCACTGGAACAGTCTCCTCAGGAAAGTGGTCACAACACCAAGTCTTGTCAGAGTTCAAGAAACATTTGGACAGTGCTCTCAGTGTCTTTTGGGGTTGTCCTGTGAAGAGCCAGGAGTAGAACTTTGATGATCGTTGTGGGTCCCTTATAACTCAGAATATTCTGTGATTATGTGATTCTTGATATAAAAAGCCCCAACTAAAACAAAACAAACCCTGCACCTTCCAAAAAACCAACTAACCAAAAAAATCTCCTCCAAAACCTGAGGTGAAACAAATTCTTGATTATGCAGTTTTATTACAGATGCAATATCATTCAGAAGTTTAAAACTCAATCATTTGGCACTAAATATCACCAAAAATTAAATAAAAAGGGGGAAATCTCTGTTCATTACCAGTAAGGAAGTTCCATATATATTTATTGTCTTCAGTACAACAGAGGGAAAATAACCTGATATTTTTGTGCATATAGAATTCATGACCAGACATTGGAATGAGAAGGTTGGCAGTGGTCCCTTATGTAGTTTTATGTAGTAATAGAATGCTTTAGGCATAAGATTTCCTATCCAGGAGGAGATAGCATGAATGGAAAAATTATAGAATTTTTTTTCTTTTCACTTTCCCAGAGACAAAGTTTTGTTGTGTTTGTTAGGAAAAAAACTATGAATGAGGTTTTTGGTTGGTTGGTTGGTTGTTTTTTTAAATAACTAATGTATTTTTAATCCTAAAATAAATACAAGGGAATTTCACACGTTGAAGCATTTATTTCTACACAGTTGGCTTAATCTTCTCTAATTCTTCTGCAAACCCTTTTCTAATCCTGAGATGGAGCAGAATGAAAGAATCTGTTCTTAGCTGGATAGATGAGGAATACCTAAGCTGGAAAAAGATCTCAGGCAGTAGAAAGTGGTACCATAAATATATGCAGTAATCTTCCAGCAGAAGACAGTGGTATGGGGTGCCCTAGAAACCACAACAATTCATGTTCTCTGCGTGAAGATGAATGTAAAAACCCAAGGAATTTAGTAATCAAGTCTGATTACTAAACAAAACCTCCAGCACAATCCCGCAAGCAGTTCCTGACCTCCTTTCCCCTTTGTTTATATTCAGCTTTTTTTCTGTTCCCTGACCTGGGTGCACAACTCTTTGGACTTGTTGATAGTTTGCTCATCTACAACAACTGGCACAAGGATTTCTGGTATATGGGGAAAGCTGCTAAATAGTGCTTGTAGTGTCACACACTCCATGGATCCTTCCTAGATCAAGGCTTATCAGTTTGACCTTTTCCCCATAATGTGATGAAAATGCTGTGAGCTTCAATTGTCCCAAGGGTTTGGCAAGATCTGCATTGAGTTTGTGAGGACAGAGTAGTCTATTTTGCATTTTGTTGAGTATCTACTCATACAGTAGGAAAGTATACCTGAAGTAAGTCATATTTTAACCTAATCTTCATAGCTCATTTTGAAATGTAGGAGAAGTCAGGCTATCTTGTGCATCATACTGAAACTCATTTAGTTAACAGGGTTCCAACTAAGAAGTTGAAAGCACTTCGCTAGCAGGGATAAAGAAGGAGAAATGGGATGTACTATGGAATTCTTAAGCATGGTTGTATCTATATGAGTTACTGCCTGCATATGCAGTTCTAGTGTGGGTCAAGAGGAATGAAACACCAATATTTTAAAAAAGGTCATCTTGAGTGGTGGTGTGTGATATATTTCAGTTATTTAGTCGTGTCACTTGGAAACCCTCATCCTTCACTGTCTAGATTTAAACTAATGATGACACTGTGATGCTTAAGGATTTTAATGTGTATTTTGTAGATTTTTATAGGGTTATATAAGTTGAATGAGTGTTCCTAAGTTTCTCACATTTTAGGTGGTGTTTAGAAGTCACTGAGCACTTTCACACACATTTACCAAGGACACATTGTTTTGAAGAATTCCTGCAAGGGCTCCAATTGAGTCAATAATATAGCATGTAGTGAAAACAAGAGAGTAAACTCATAGCCCTTGGAGGGGCTCCAAGGGGCAGTTCTGAGGAATTCTGAGGGTGGGCACCAGGGGAAATGGTGCCACAGGTTGGCTGTAGTTATCACATATTACTGAAAGTTATAACAGCTGTAACATATAGCTCACGCACTTGTGCATGCTTTTAGAAGCTTCTAATAAAGGAACTTATCTATCTATCTATCTATCTGTCTATCTATCTATCATCATCATCATCTATCTATCAACTGATGCTGTTTTGAAAGTCTTTTATAGGATATTTCGGCACTATCTGAGTGAAAAAAAAAAAAACATAAACAAATAAAGTAAAAAAAAAAAAAAAAAGCACACAGTAAGTACAGATAGCCAATGAGATCCAGTTACTAGAACAAGTTCAGGTACTCTGGGGAGGGGCAAACATACTGGGATGCTTAAAATTAGTTGATAGTATCACTGCAGAGGCAAGCAAGCTTCCTAAAAGGCTAGCAGAAACAATGCAATAACTAAAATGTTACTATTTACAGCTACATAGGGATACTGTCAGGAAGGTGAGAAAATCAATTTTTTTCTAGTTCTCTGCCAAGAATAGCATTGATTAAAAGTGGTTTTGATTATTGTTTCCTCTTTTCAATTCTGAACACTGGGATGAGAGGTCACACCTCCCTACATGCACACAAGGGAAAACTAAGGGATCTTATTTATAAAAGCTTTAGTTTGTCAGTTTTCATCCAGAAAATGGTGCTACTAAGAGCAATTAAAATTTAGCTGTTATTCCACAAGCAGGATGATGACTCCATTCTCAACAGAAAGAAGCTTACTTCTAGAAGGAAAGACAGAAAAAAAAATCCACCCCAAAACATATTGTATATCAAGTGAAAATCAATATGAGAAAAAGTAGATTCTCAGATTCTGAATTGTCTGCATCAGGTTGAAGTGGAGTTACATTAATTCAAATATGCTCTTTGTATGTGAGAAGCCTTGTCTTTAGAGATTCCAAATAAGATAAGAATTAATTTGCTTATATATATATATATGTACAAAAAAGCATATATATATACAACATTAGAGTACATATACTCTACTCTAGAGTTAGTATAAAACTTTCAAATAGAAAAGATCCATAAGGTGCAGCTGTATTTTGTCTCTCTGCTTCTTTTCCTTCTTCACAGTATTCCCACTTTCTCTTATTGTGGTGACTTTCTGAATAAACTGGAGATTAATATTATAATAAGATCTAACTTTCAAACCAATTCCTTGTCTCCACTCCTTCTAAAAATAAATAGGGGGGAAAATAGCAGGCTTAAATGGAAAGGTTTTTGCTGTTGAAACTGAAAATGTTTCACAGAAGCAGCTTGACAGAAACACATGGTCTTCTTGTCAGTGCAGGTTTCTTTTTTTCTGTTTTTTTTTAGTGTAACTCATTCCAAGGGAGATAAAATAGTGATATCTATGAAGATGGTACTGAGGTAATTGGAAGAAAATGCAATCACTATCAGGAGGGAAGAAATATAGAGGGAGCAGAAGGGAACTACCTCTGTAACAGGAGGCAAGATGTAGCTTCTTGATATCAGGATCATGTTGAAAAGTAGCCAGGCAACTGAAATGCAACATATAAGTAGATTCTTAGTGAAAGATCTCTCTTAGCAATGTTTTCATGCATCACCTTGAGCACCACATTTATTTGTAATATGAGCTAATGCATTTGATAATAGAAGAACACACATATCTCAGCAAACGTGCATTGCTATTTGAAGGAAATTTGAATCTGAAGCAACTGTGACAAGAGGGACATCTGCACTGATGTATACTGTATAGTTGGAGTGTATAAACAGACCAAATTCCTGTCTACACTGCAGACTGCTGTACAGTATAGGGAGAACACTCATTTAAAGCTTCCCATACTGAGGTTTGCAGTGCTGAGAGCCTTTTTGAATTATTAATTCTATCTGTCCTCTCATAGATAATATTCATAGCATTTGACTGCAGCATAGAAAGTATTTTATAACAAAAAATATCATGCACAAAGGCTTTGTTGTGAATATTCTGGTTTCATTTATCTTCCTGTGTCTCTAAATTAATGATTAATTTTTATTCCTGTCTCTTATTGTAGTGTTGTAGTTGCCCTTCTATTCCCACAGTCATACAACTTAGCTGGCAACTTTAGAGGGTGTTTGACAAGGTACCAGGATATCTGGAGTTAATAGTGATGTTCCTGATGAAAATCCCTAAAGCATTGCAATCAGCAGTGAAAGGACTTAAACTCTTCTCACTGACTGGAATTTGGGAACTGGAGCACCTTCTTGCTCTAATTTCATGGAAGGATACAGGTTTTGGGTGTCAGTTTGTCTTCCCTACTTCAGTAGGCTATCACTTCAGGAAAACAAAAATGGAGTGACTGAGGAGGACACTTTAAATTTGTTCCTATTTAAGTAAGTGTGCTATGGTTCTGATAATGGTTTAAGAGGTGTTAAAATACCAAATTTACCTGTGTTGAGAAATACTTTGAGAAAGGCTGAAACCAACAATTTGTAATTACCTTTTGACATGATTTTATTATTTATCTCTGATGACTGGGGACACCTTCTATTGATCCTTTAGCAAATAAGACTTCAGCATGTGTTATAAGTAAACCCTGCTTACTGCAGGGTTTGTTTTGATGTGCACATCTCTGGGAAACACCAGTCTCCTCTACTCCCCACTATTTATTCTGGAACCATATTGTTTCCCTCATTCTTATTAGTAAGGTTGGTTGTTGGACCACCTGGTGAACCACAATGAGGAATTGCTCTTTACTGTAGTGGAATCTTAGGTGACGATGTTGTCATATATGCACTTATAGCATAAAGCAATTCCTCAGTGCATAGCAGGAGTCCTCTGGATTATAAAGATAAATGGGAGAGCAACTGCAATAACAAATACAAGGAAAAAGTCCAAACTTATATGCAAATATAGTAGACAAATAATAAATCTGTATTGACCACCTAAATTCATTTGCATTTTTCTGTTGTTGTTTTTGTTACATAATTGTTAAAATACAAATGCAATCATAATGGTCCCTGTGAACTTGAACTATTTGCAGAGATGCCTTGTTTTCATAAAGGGAACTGAGGGTAATTATCAGTGAAGTGCAAGGAGAAAAGTTAATTAACCCAAATCTGGAGGAACAAAAATATGTGTTTACACAATTTTGTCCTTATAGGATTGTTTTCCAAAGATAGAAGGAGTTTGTTTGCATTAATAAAAATGGCCTGTTTCTGATTCCAGACATTCAGCTTTGATGATCCAGTTTATTCAAAATTCATGATGATGGAATTATCCATACCAGATGCTGTTGTACTTTACACCTGTCTATTTGCCAATTTTTTACTTTCACATTTTGACATGCTAAATGTATGATAATATTTCATTTTAAAATAAATGTATTTTAATAAGAATATATTAGATAAACATTCATATTAATAAAAATGAAAAAAGTGGAAAAAAATGAAGGCACTGAACTATACTGACAATCACCCCACAGAAAATCTTCAAGTTCTGCTTTTAGATGGTAGCCTCTAATACATGAAGTGGGTTTTTTTAGCTTAAATATTAACTTGTTAAGAGTCAATTTATTAAAAAAAAAAATCTTAGAAAGTATGTTACTCTGCTATCATTTGGGTCATTTGCAGGCAGAAAAAACTTCTACAAAAAAAAAAATAAAAGGAATAAAAAAATTAATCTGTTATTGTCTGCCTTCTTGCCTCCATTTTCTCTGTCATTCCCTGACATACACAGTGTCTCAGCTGGTATATTGCACTTAAAAATTAATATATATGTTCTTTTATTTTTTTACATATATGGTACACTACTTTGTTCTAGAATATGAGCTTGAATTAAAAGGCAGTGTATGAATCACACATGTGATACAATTTCTGTATATCTCACCCATTGGAAGGAAGTACATATAAAAAGCCTTTCACAACAGCAGCATCTGTAAAAAATAATGAAGTTGCTCCTAAAGTAGGTAAGCAAAAGGCTATAACAGGGTTTTCTTTTTCATAAAGTTTTACTTTAGTGATAAAATTCTTACAGCGTAATCCTAGTCATATGTTTAACTAAATTAACAATCAAGATAGGTAATTAGTTAGCTACCAGGCACTGACATATATAATAGCAGTTATGAATAAGGCAAGTCTTGAATTTTCCTGAACTGAAGTAACGAGAAGGCTACCCAAAAGAAATCCAGTCATTTGAAGTCAGTTGAGGACACAAAAGTTATTAGACTAAGGCAGTTGCTGTTTGATAATCATATGACTGTAGTTATCCAAATCTTACATATGTAATGTTAAATAAACCACTGTCTAAACAGATGGGCCGTTGTCTGTTTTCTCTTGAAAGCATCAAAACTTCTAATTAAGGGCAGTGATATTAACATAAGGAAGGTATGCTCTTTTAATTGGCAGGGTGCACATTTCCAAACAGGCAAATAATAATATTACCTAGGATAATTAGATAGAGGGCACTGTGAGTTTGGTAACTTCACCTGACTGAGCAGCCAGTGTGAGATTTTGTTTTGAAAGTGGATCCTGAGGTGGTTTAGTGTTTATTGTAATGATGGAGATGTTCATTCCCCTGTAAAGTCTGCAGTAAAAATAAATAAGACAAACTTTTACTAAAGATTGCACCTCTTTTGTGTCTTGTTGAAGTAAAGGTAGCAAGAATAAAAACTGAAAGACCTTCAGTAATATTTAATCACAATCTTCTAATTAGTTTGGGTTTAGCTTGATGGACCTTTTCCCAGGTGTTGAATCTGGAGTGTTTTGCATTTTTATTGATTGAAACAGTACAGTTTGGAAGGATCAATTCATTCCTTCAGACATAATTGAACATCACTCTTTCAAAGTTCATTTAACTGGTGTGGATTAATGAGGCAGAATTAAAGAAAGGAAAACTTGTAGGGACTGTCTTTCACATGATCTATTAAAATATCCCTGGCTTTTAGCAATATAGATATTTTATTAATAAAACAGTGATTCAGTCAAAAAATACTTCCAGAATGAGGTGTTCTTGTATATAGCACTGCCAAAGAGTAGAGAAAACAGACACTTATATCCACTTCTTCTTGCAACTTCTTCCCATGAAGATGCTTTTTGCTTTGTTGTTTCACACTTAATTTGAAAAAATACCTCTCTGCCAGTTGCATATGGCAATACAAGCATACATTACCTTACAGAACAGAGAAAAGCAAGTGAAAACAGTAGCGAAGGGCTTTTTTTGCTAATAGTTCACAATACAGTGAAATGAAAAACATACATAGAATTGATGATTATATTCTAATAACTCTAAGTGCCCTATTGAATAATCATCTGGCCTAAGTCCACCGAGAGTCTGAACTAAACATGCTATGGTTTCATTCTTTGTATGCTGATGATGTTCAGATTCATATTTTCCTCCTTACATTTTTGGATGGTGCTTTTTTTCCTTTCAAGAGATTATATTGTTCCTCTGAAGCACTATTTCTATTTACCATCATTGTTAGACCATCATTGCTTTATTCATTGATAAACCAATCAGAAATATAGGTGATCTGCTGAAATTCAAAGAGAACAGGCACATCACTAATGATAGATGTAGAACTATCTAGTTCAGCTACTATAGCAGGTAGATACCTTCCTTTAAACTTTTGATGGAAAATAAATTGCGTTTTAATTGTACTTGCTACTAAAATGTTCTATTGCACCCCAGGTAACTTCAAGATGAGTTATTATAAAATATTGTTAGACTTCCTGTGTGTTCCTGTTAGGTTGTACACCATACAAAATTTTCTGACCTCTGCAATTTTTCATGTATTTCCATATCTAAATAATTAAGGTTTTCAGGACACTCATCTGGAAACAATGCTCAAAATGTGGTCATATATGTTAATTATTTGGAGGTTTAGTTGAAGAAACAGAGAAAATGAACTGAACATGAAATACAGAACCACAGTACACATATTGCTGTCACTATAAGTGAATGCCTTTGGTCTAGAGGTCAGGATTAATTAGGAAAACCAACGAAATGTTGAAACTCAAAAAATGTTGCTAAGTAAGGGACATTTCTCTTCCTGTGAAAAGTTTTCTGTTAATGAAAATATTTAGTCTTCATTGAGACTGTGCTTCAGAAGTTTTCCAGACTTTCTATTTGAAAACCAGTAGTTTGTTAGCTGTCACTTTGTAATATCTTCTGCAAGAACTTAAAGTTTGTATTTCATAGAATCTCAAAACAATTGAGACTGGAAGGAACCTCTAGTTCAAACCCTTTTGCCAGAGGAAGGTCAGCCAGAGCAGGTTGTCCAGTTGTGTTTTGAATATCTGAAAATACAGATACTTTACCAACATTCTGAGGAAGCTGTTCCTGCATTTTGGTTTGGTTTGTTTTTATCCGAGTCACCATGAAGTTTTTTGAAGAAAGGTCCATGTTTCATGGAAAAAGTTTCAGACATATCAATCTGTGTTAAAAATAAATACTATTATGTAGCATTTACAAATGTATGAAAAAAGGTTCAAGGTCTTGACCTCAAGAATGAAAATCTACATTAGAGCCAACAAGCATTCTCTACTGTATTATTATTATCAATGTCATTGTTTGTTAAGCCTCTCCATCATGGATGATTCTTCCAAAAAAATTACATCAGAAAAAAGGTTAAATTATAAAAGACATAGAAAAGTACAATAACCCATCAAGGTATTCTGTTCAAAGGCCTTCTGTACTGAAACCCTTATAAAATCAGATATAAAACGGAGTAATTCCATGTTCCTTACACTACCCAGCAGTATTTGAAGATAGTAATTTGAAAGAGATGCAAACAAACTCAAACTTCAAAGAAAATTCATGGTCTTAAGAGTGGTATGCAGGTGAAATCCATATCTAACATCCTCTGTCCTTGGAATATGGAGAAAAGGAAACTCAGGGGAGACCTTATCACTCTCTACAACTACATGAAAATACATTGTAGTGAGATAGGGATCTTCTCCCAAGAAACAAGTGATGGGACAAGAGGAAATGGCCTCAGGTTGTGCCAGAGGTGGTTTAGATTGGTTATTAAGAAAATTATCTGCATGGAAAGGGTTTTCAAGCATTGAAACAGGCTGCCAGGGATGTGATTGAGTCACCGTCTTTGAAGGTATTTAAAAGCCATGTAGATGTGGCACTTAAGGAGATGGTTTAGGCATGGACTTCTCAGTATTATGTTAATGTTTGGACTTGATGATCTTAGAAGTCTTTTCCAAGACCTTGATTCTGTATAAGGCATTAAACAGCCCAAAATTTGTTCATAATACTTATAGTGAAGCAAGGGATTTAATGAAATGTAGAATATGCAGCTGAATTTGACCATTACAAAATCAGTGAATTCTGAACATCCTACACTGCTGGGAAATACATGAAATTTACTGTTTCTAAGTTGAAGGAGAAAGCATGAATTAGCTTTTCCTATTCCAAATGTTTGACTCTAAGACTAGCACTGGTTACTTGTGGTTACTATTGTATTACATTGTCATTTATCTTAGAAACTTAAAAAGATCCACTTGTAGCAGTGACAGTTCAACAAAAGACTCACATCGCAACAGGATAACTAAATGTTTGTTGGCGGGTTTTTGTGGTTTTTTTTTGGTTTTTGTTTTTCTTGTTTGCTTGTTTGTTTTTTGTTTGTTTGGTTTTTGTCACAGTGAGCTCAGGTTTTTCATGGAGAGGTATACATTCATTTTTGTATTCAGATTTCTAAAACTTACAGGTGATATCCTGTTCTTTACAGAATAGCCCATGTTAACTTGCAACCTCAAAGATGCAGGAAGTATTTTTCTATGTCCTCCAGAAACACAATGTTTGAACATTGTATACCTTGATTTTTTGTTAATGATTCAAAAAGAGAGTAAAGGCATATTTCTCTCTCTCCTGTTTTCAAAACATATTTGTTTTGAAATGGAAGCCAAGCATAGGAATCCTCATCCAAAAAGACACATATTTTAAAAAGTTACGAATAACGAAAATGTTGCTGTTCCTTTTGTTGGTTGCTTGTTGCAGTAGATATGATAAATCTTGACATTTTTATGCCTCTTCAATTATACCTTGAAGCCTGTTTTCTCTATAATTTAGATTTGTTTATGTCTTATTAGTTATGTTTATTTGTTTATATCTTTCACAGGTTTTCTTGTTATGCTGAAACATCTTGAGTTGAAGAACTCTTGAAAAGCAGTCTAATTTCTAGCAGAATAAGAACTGAATTCTTTTACTTAAGATTCTTAATACTATTGCATTCAATAAATCTGCGATGTGAAGCACAAGTAATTTGCTGTAAATACTAACGTGAAATTTATCTTGACTATGGAGAGAAAATGTATTCTCCAAAGCTGACTGTCATAGTTACATGGACATCATCTATTAATGTTTAAAGGAATTAAGCAACTATGTGTTTTGTAAAGAGTGTGAAGCCATGTGATTCAGGACAGATGAATTTACTACTGAAGAAGGGATTGTTTAAAACCAAGGCTTTGTTCAGTCTCAGAGTTCATGTGAC
Organism: Margarornis squamiger; assembly: GCA_035222235.1. NCBI lineage: Eukaryota > Metazoa > Chordata > Aves > Passeriformes > Furnariidae > Margarornis > Margarornis squamiger. The sequence continues at coordinate 26,045,604 of JAWWTY010000077.1, read as the reverse complement.
AATTCCTTTTGGTATGAGATATTATTTGTAATAAAAGAAAGGATGTCCTCTTTTATATGGCATGATTTAGCTGTCTCTCAAGAATGACTCTGCACCAAGGAACCAAAATTTTTCAGAATTCTGACATGTAGTGAGACATATCTGGAAAGTTTAAGCCACTTGTATTTAATTGTAATGCTATCTACAGTCATTCAAGAAAAATAAGTTATTACAAGTCCCAAGAAAATTCAGGTATCTGAAGCTAAGCTAAGCTCAGTTTTAAGTTACCTGCTCTTGACATTTTCAGGTGCTGTTTCTTTAGGAGTTGGGATTTGGTTTCAGGGGGGACTAGTAATTCTTCTCATGTTCACCAAGCATCTTGTAATGAGCAGGTCACATCTTATCTGACATACATGGACCCTTATAGAGAGGGTATAATTTTTGCTAGGCACTCTCTACAGTCCAAAATTCTAATTGATATTCTCTAACAACACAAATAATCTCTTCAACTGCTAGTGAATTCAACAACAAACGCTATTAAAAGTTAATTATAGCTATAACGTAGGGCTTTCACCCATCTTTCCTTCCACTTAAAACAAAAGGGAAAAACTGATTAAGGAAATCAAGTAGTGGTTTAATAAAAAGGATAAAATTATGCTGCTTACTTGGATGTGAAGAACTCAGGACACCTTCAATTTCCTATCTTGGTATTTATATTAATGTAAGATCTACTCAATGTAAAAACTAGACAATGCAAATATTTGGTGCAAAGAAACAGCAAGGTGACACTATTTGATATTTTTCAGTATTTCAGCTATCTACCTATCAAATATTCAAACATTTCCATTTGTTTTGTCTTTTCTCCTCCCTTTTTTCAATATTTTTTTCCAACAATTCAAAGTTTTACTTTTTATCTTTCTCAAGAAAGGATCAAAACCATCACTGAAATATTTTCAGTCATAAGAACTTTTTGAGATAGATTAACTGATGCACCTCATTTCTCACACACAGTGGTACATAAGTGCAACATCCCTATAAAGCAATATAATCTTATTACTTCTGTGGTACCTTTATGGGAATGGTTTCCAAGAGCTGCCAATGAATTAGCCTCACATGAGAGGGAAAAATTTTGGTAAATAAGTTTACCAAGTACAATATATGGTAAACTAAGCTCATATGACTTGCCTGAGGGTTCACAAACAAACAAACAAACAAAAAAAAAAAAAAAAAAAAAGAGGCAAAGATGAAAAAAGCATGCGAATTTCCTTAACACTCAGTCTTGTACTATTGGCAGAAGATACTCTTTTTGCACTGTAATTAACATTAATACAATTCATGCTATAATTTAACTGATTATAGCATCAATGAATTAGTGTTAGGAGATGCTACATTGTCTGCCTTCAAAACAATTTTGTTCAGAAAGACAGGACCATGATTCCCCTGAAAATCTGCATGCCAAAGTAGTGAAGCAAGCTACTGAGAAGCCAATTATTAGTTTAAATACTTGACCATCTCATACAAATTCTTTTGCCTTGCTTTTATGCTGACTGTATCAAAAAAACAGGTTAATGGCTGGTAAATCACTGAAGTAACAAAGGATTTGGTAAAACCTCATCCATTTGTCTCAGTTGGAAATATCTTTTTAGTGTTATGTTGTTCTTTATAACAATACATTTCAGACGTCAGTTTAATAACAAAAACTACCACTGATATCTGAATTGGTAAAAATAAAGAAACATGAGGCCATTCAATTTTGTCTACTAGTTTAAAGTCCTAAATGCTTTGATTGGCAAGTTGAACAAGATTGTTTTCTCCAATAAGTCATGCAAAGAGTTTTCAGCAAAGAAAAAATTTCTCCTTGTTTGCTGACAGCTGACCATTCCTTCCATTAACAGGAATTTGATTTACTGAACAACAGAAGTTTCCTTATCCCATTGTATAGCAGATGGCAGATTGTCCAAATCAGGACTCTTCAGAGCTGAGAACTGTTTTTCCTACGGAGAAGGAAGGATTTTTTCCACGGAATCTTTTTTTCTCTTTTTTTTTTTTTTTCCCCACCATATCGGTTGACGTGGTATTGCACATCTCTCATGCACATTGGGATCATCACACAGTGTATTTCACCAGTCAAATCAAATTCCTACACATCTGACCATAATTGACTGCAGCGTTCTATTCTCTCTTCTGTATACTTGCAAATGAAATGAATGTACTGTTCTGAAATTGAATTACAGGAATTCGAATTCTCAGCATGTTGTTCTGCTTCACTCGAGTCTCAAGTTCAAAGTTTAAATACCTTGTTATTTCACAGGAAGTGATATGTTTTATAGCTTCACTATTAAGGTGTGTAAAGTAAGACACACACAGGTATCCCCTAAAAATGCCAAAGCAATGGAAAGAATTCAAAAGGGTTTATTTCGAAGGCAAGAACACCAGAAAACTTAGAAAGCTGCAAAAAGCACTGGGCCTGAGAAAGACACACCTACTCATTCTTTGAGTTTTACTATCTCTGCTCCCCCTTCTCTCCCCATGGGAGGCGAAAACCTATGGCATTTGCTCTCTCCTCACATATCAGAGAGTGAGTTTTGGGAATGAGAGGAGGGAAAGAACAGCACTGTTCTGAAAAAGTGGCAAGGAAGCCTTTCTTAAGTGAAAATAACTGACTCCTCGAAAGCAAAATCTTCTGGAAAATAGTTATTTACTCCAACGAGGTGAAGCCAAATTACTTTACAGCTTTCATACAGAGGACAACCTTATGCAAATTAGAACCTTTCAAGTTGTGTTGAAGTGGCAGAGAAGGAGATAATAAAGAGTGTCACAAGTAAAAATACCAAGGATAAGAGCTATTAAGTTTGTCTAGTCCTGGACCACATCTCTGACATGCACTAAGTTTCCCTTGAGTTCACTGATTGCCTGATAAGCATATGCAAACACTGATATCAGGGTTAATATCAGGATGCCCAAAAGTTAAGAAATGTTCATGAAATGTCCAATAATTTTACTCCCTCACTCACAGCTCTGTCTTATTGACCCTACTAGCCAACCAAAGAGACACAGAAGAAATCGGTGCACATAAATTGTAAGACTGAGCTGAATGGCTATCTACTGTCTTTGATACTTAGGTGGTTCAGGCTGAATGAGGATAAAATTACAAAAGAGATGAGATGAACCAAGGGTTGGAAGAATAAGGCTTCAAAATCCCAAAGTTAGGACAAGCACCTTCTGAAAGGAAATGCTTTCATTCTCTCCACATATCATGGGTTTAAGACATCTTCAAAAGTGTGCTTACATCAAACTTCTCAAAGAAAAAGCCAACAAGGTCCAGTTTACCTGTAACACAGACATCATAGTATGTGAACAAATGCATTCAGAGAAGAGTGGGCAGGTGGTACTACTGATGGGCTGGAGCTACAAATGTTTTACCCCATTGTTATTTTAATTGCTAAGTATTTCTAAGAGAAAAGAAGGATTTAGGACCTGTGATGTTATAAAATTCACAACAGTGGTCCCAGTATGTTTACATTTAGTTTAAAATTAGGAACATGAAGAAGGTAATGAGTTTTAAAAGCATAACAATAGGATGGGGGGAAGTGGCAATTATGGCTTAATTTGAGAAAAATAGTTTTGTAGGCAATGTAGTGGCTTAACTTTTTACTTAATCACCTGTGAGTTTTAAGATTTTTATGTTCTCGTTAGCTAAGTAAAAGCAAAACAGTATATAAATAACCACTTCTCTGTGCATTTGCTGTTTGAGTGATAGATGTCACTTTTTGGTTTTTGAATAGGGAAATCATCCAACAAAAGTGTGACTGCATAATTTTTGTTGTTTACTTTTAAAAACTTCCATTTCTCTCTGCAGACTAGCACTCAAGAAACTCCCATGTGATAAAATTATTCATGCTCTCTCTCTAAGGAAATGGTCACTACAGTAATTTGCTAAATGGTTAATGGAAAGAATGTTTCCTATGGTCAGAATCTACAGAAATGCCAGGTGGCTGTGTTCTTATTTTCCATTCACATGATCTTTCACAATCTCTAACTCTTGGATATCTGAATCTGTTAGCTATTTATGCAGGTGGGCTTGGGAGCGTGGTATCTGGATTCCAGTATGGAATCCAGTTGGAAGTGAAAGAAGGAATCATTCCCTAGATTACTAATGGCCCAGATGTTATTGGTAGCTGCCAGATGAGAACACAGTAGCCTAAAGCTTTGCATGTGTAGTCTGATGCTGATGAATAAATCATTTGACCAGAGCTAATATTTTTGCCCTGTGTGATTTTTATACTTTGTAACCTCATTACTTCATCATATATCTTAGTGGAGAAATTACGTGAAGTAGCTTTCTGCTCTTCTGTGATTTTCACAAATCACCATTTTACAGTATGTCACTCAGGATCTTAAAGTAAAGGAAAAATCAGATACCAGCATATCTGTACAATCCTACTGTATTGTATGATAAAGAAAGATTTCCCAAGTTTGTGTATTTTTGTCACTGTGGCTAAGAAAATTACATATTTATCACCTGAAAACCACAGGAGAACTAGTTTTTAATTTTCAGACAGTATTCTGTAGGGCTGATATTTAAAGGTTATATAGAAGGAATTATGGCTGATATATTGTGTCATTTCAGTTATATATGTCAAGTTTAGCATCTTCTGCAATGTTTTTGGATATACAGAACTCATAAAAGTAATGGGATACAAGAGTGCTTGACACTTTCTAGTTATTCAGTGGCTCACATACCTGCACGCTTACATATGGCAATGGGTTTCACAAGGGATACTTAAGATGCATTTCAGTATGTTTGTTTCATTTAGGTTTTTTTCACACAAATGAGTTTTGGGGTTTTTTTAATAATATATTTTACAAAGCAAAATGCATTAAAGGAGAATCAGTTATAGAAGACATGACAAAATAGGAAGGCAATCTTATATTTCAGAAATCCTCCCTTTTAATTAGCTAGTATCATTAGATATTGATGGACTTGTGGTCAAGAGCAAAACACAACTATAGACACTAAAAGAATGGCCAAAAACAATAATGGAAAGAAGAGATACAATGTAGATAGGCTACCATAAACTTCTAGGAACTTTGAAAGGGCAATGTTTCTTTCCCAACAACAGTTTCCATATAATCTGTAACAGAATGCAAATATTGAACTAAAGTCAAATTATACTTAAAAGTACTAAGATTCAGGTTATGCTCCAGACTTACAATACAGATTGCACATAATAATCCCTTTTTCTTTGTACAATGCAGTGTACTGTAATTCACCAGATGAAGCATAGTCTGGATTCTAAATTTATGATTGTTTAAAAGTCTGAAAAAAAATGAGCAAACACTCAAAATTAAGAAGCAAGCCAAAAGAAACATAAGGCGAATTAAAAATATTGCATGATTAATGTTATGATTTTATCTAGTTAGAAGAATAAAAAATGAAAATACACCATAGAAATGCTCATATTTCTCTTGAGAATTTGTTGTGGTTTAACCTGAGGGGGTACCTCAGCTCCACACAGCCTCTCACTCACTCTTCTCCAGGAGGATGGAGAGAGGTCTGAGAAGGTTAAAATGTTAAAATTCATGTGTTGAGATACAGACAATTAAATAGGTAAAGAAAAAGCCAAATGCACAAACAAAGCAGAGAAGAATTCACTCGCCATTTCCATGGGCAGGTGTTTAGCCATTCCCAGGGAAACAGGGCTCCATCACATGCAACCATTACTTGGGAACACAAACACTTTAACTCCAAACATCTCTTCCTTCCTTAATCCTGCAGCTGGGGATCCTTAATCCATCAGCAATTGCTGAGTGTGATAACATATTATATGGAATATGCCCTAGGTAGTTTGGGGACAGCTGTGTCCCATCATGCACCCCCCAGCCCACTCACTGGTGGAGTGGGGTGAGAAGCAGAAAGAACTGCCTCCTGCTTGTTCTTCCTCTGATAAAATCTTTTTGGGGCATTCACTCTGAAAAGAATATCAAAGAAATAGAACATACTAGAAAAAGAACTTATTCCAGAACTCTTGATCATTTGTAATATGATCTAACTTTGTATATCATCAGTGTCATCCCTCCCTGTCTTTGGTTTAATGTCAATTTTGTATCTGTCTTGACAAGGCTGAGACATGTATTCCATTCAAAACTGAAAGCACAAGAAATCCTGCTTTAAGTGTCTTTTTGCTTGAAGAGAAATTAACGGCATTTAAGGAGGAAAAGAACATATATTTTTAAGTCCTTACCTTGTATTTGCTGGGTTGCAGGCTCTATCCCATTCTTTCAAAAATGTAACAGTAACCCAAATGTTTGAATTGCCATAATTTTTTAAGGGCAGATAGTGTTCATTACTGTGCAATACAGCCCTTGCCAACCATGAGTAATATGAATGTTACTGAATGAAGTCACATGTGATTTCCCTGCAGGAGTTGGGTTGTTAGGGGGAAGTAGGAACTTCAAGGCAATTTCTTAGAAATAGCAAAGCTTTCTTGTTGCCTTATAAAACTTATTGTTCCATAATTGCCTGTAGTCAAGTCACTTAACGTTTAAAGTCCATCCTCCTGTAAGTTTGTGTCACAGCTGATGTCATTGCATCAGCTTAGTTTATAAATAAATAAGAGTTCCTCTGGAATGAGGAGTGATTGCCTAGCCTATTAGTTTGCCTGAGTCAGAGTCTTGTCAATTCTTTTCAGCACTACTGGCACCGTGAAGAAGAGGTACATATGGCAAAACACAGCACTTTTTCGGTTCCTTTTTCCATGCATGTCTAATTTCTGGTCAAATATTTTTTGCCTCTCCATAATCTGGATGCATATTTCATTGAAAAAGAAAATCTTTGAAGTAGAAGATTTTCAGATTTCAAATAAGAAGAGAGAGTTATTTCAAATCCACTCACATTTATGAAATAATTTTCTTTATTTTCAGCGTCTGTTTCCAAAATTACTTTTCAGTTGTCTACTACTAAGTATTATTCCTGAATTAAAGAGATTTAAATAAGACAAACTCTTAAGAAAATATTTGGTCTTTTCCTCTCCTAGGAAGTGACTTCTAACAAACATAAAATTTTGTTGCTGTTAATTAGTGAAGCAGAGGCACATAAGAACCACTTTCGTAATCACGGTTTTTAAAGTAAAAATAATGAAAGCCAATACATTAAAAAAAAAATAAAAAATAAAATCTCTGTATCACTTTAAACTATGTCACTTCTATATGATTTGGGAATTCAGTTTGCTTGTCATGATGTGTATTCCCTTATGTGTTTTAACTTACACCATTAAACAAATTGCTTCAGTCTGTAATGTTTCATCTATGGACTTAGTTACAACTTTCTTATGCATGTAGAAAAATTGTTGCCCTGGAATTGAAACCTTACCCTAAAAACATAGTTTTGCATATCTGACACTTGAAACTGTATAATCCTATGGAAAGGGTAAGTAACAAGTAACAGTAAGTTCAATAAAAAACAGTAACAAGCAGTAGTGAAACACAACAGGCATCGAAGAAGCCTGGCTCTCTATAGATTTAAGCCTTTTGCCAGTTAGCCTTCTTCTTCTCTCTTTTTTACGGGCAGCATAAAGGCATTTATTCTGAGAATTATTACTTGCCAGAGAAGTTTACTGTCTGTATTTCAATCAGGAGACAAGTTTTGAGTTTTGCATCAGCCCAGATGACAGAACTCTAGAGATAATTTAATTAACTTTGTTATTTTTTATCTATTTTCACATTTAACTGAAATTCATGCTCAGAGGTGGCTAGAGAAGAAAGGGCTCACAGATGGGCAATGAATGGACAGCTTTCTTAAGAAACTGGACTTCTAATTTTCAACAACTCTTGCTGAGCCCAAGTTCAGCTGCTTTTTGCAACTGATGCTATTATATTATGTGCATATCAATTTACCACTTCACAAAATCTTGTATTTTGAGTACTGGATAAAAGCTTTGACCTGAAAGCTCTGTTCATCCATGCGGTCTCGCCAAGTACCTATGCAGAATAAAGGTTGCATTACAGTTACGAGCTGTAAAGCAGTATGATACAGTACCGATTTACAAGAAAAATACAAAAGTGGAAAAGAGGGGTCAGCTGTCCATCTACCATAGTGCATCTGTTGTTTTCAGGTTTGAAACTATTTACTTTTTTTAAAGACTCTTTTTATGATCATTAAGAGAGAATTCATTCAGTTTCGTAATAAGCATTTCACATAAGCACATTTGGTTTAAACTGTGATTTGCACAAACAAACCTATGCTGAAAACATGTATGATTTTTTCAGGTAAATTCAAACAGTATCAAGTAGAAGAAAGTTCTTCAAGGTTTACTACAGATCATATGGTAACTGCAGGGTGAGGCAGTCAAGAACATCATTTTCTTACAATGTAATTTTTATTTATCTAGTACCCTGTGCTAAACAAAGAAAGATAGGCATAAAACAGGATTTCTGGAATAAGAAAGAAAGAGAAATATTGACAAAGAAAATAAGAAAAGATATTCCAGGTACCTGTGTGCATCAAATCTGAGCTCATGAAAAGCATGAGTGTCATTTAGTTGCACTATGTAATAACTAACTGCATAGATAGCCAGATACTTCTTTTGGAGAAGATTCCTAAGAGATTCCCTCTCCATCTGCCTAAAAAGATCTTGGGTAAAAACCAGTAATCTCTCACTCTCCTTGATTTTAGGCAACAAAGGGACAGAGAACAGCAACATTTAGTAGAAGCTCTGGGAGGAAAAACAACCTTGGGGCATTTCCTTGAATGATGTTCCCAATACATTAAGCCTCAACATTTAACAAAAAGGCTTGCTTTCTTTTCTAGCAATCAAATGTGTTTTATTTGTATACATTTCCCTAGTTCCTTTTCAAATCAATTTCAGTTAATTCTTGCACATTTACATCATTAGTGTAATTACACCTAATTGCCTGTTTTAGTATAAATACTTCTCCTTGTATAATTAGAATGTAATTATGACTGTAGTATATGATGCATAATCACATCATTACAATTTGTGATGATGTCACAAAAATTCCTAGAAATCCAAAATATATTACAGTTTAGTTATGTGTTTTAGGAGGCACTGAACTAACAGCTGTCCTGAGTCCTCTTAAATAACCAAGTTAGCAGCATAATTCCAACACAGAATATGATGTAAATGATTTATGCCTTCCCCAAAGGTAATAGGGAAAGCATAATTAAAGTTTCCATACAAATGTATACAGAGAAAATCAACATAATTTTTACTAAAAGCAATGATGGAGAAACAGATGATATGCACAGAAGCATCTAACTGCAAGTTTCAAAAAGTAGTATGTTAGTATATTCCAAAGAATTTGTTTTTAAATCACAAATTACAATTCTAGATTCAGTCTTGAGCAAAATATGGAGAAATGCATTAAATATAGCAATAGTGACGTGGCTTAGATCCTATAAAATTCCTTAATCCTTTGAAAAGAGAGATGAATATTACCTTAAGAGCTACAGTTTTTAATGATATAGAAATAAAAACACTGGACATCAGACAACCAAATCATGAATGATTTTGCAAGTGGCAAATACAGGCTAACTCAGTGGAGAGAAGTCCATTTCTCTAGCCCACCAGTGTCTCCAGGGAATTAAAGAGAGGGTATGTACAGGAATCTATTCATGAGAGAATGTGCTGATTTTGGCTGGGATAGAGTTAGTTTTCTTCACAGTGGCTGGTACGGGGCTGTGTTTTGGATTTGTGCTGAACACAGGGTTGATAAGATAGAGATGTTTCTGTTATTGTTGAGCAGTCCTTACACAAAGCCAAGGTCTTTTCTGTTTTTCGTACCGCCACACTCATGTGGAGACTGGGGGTATGTGGGAAGCTGGGAGCAGACACATCAGGGACAGGTGACCCCAACTGACCAAAGGGATATTCCAGACCATACGACACCATAGACTGTGTAAAAAGTGGGGAGGGGTGGGGGGGTGTTGGGAAGGAGGAAGGTGGGTGGGACGTTTGCAGTGATTGTCTTCCCAAGTCAGCGATATGTGTGATGGGGCCCTGCTCTCCTGGATGTGGCTGAACTCCTGCCTGCCCATGGAAAACTGTGAATTAATTGCTTGTTTTCATCTGCTTGTGTGTGTATAAGACAGGCTAAAGAGATGAGGGAACAGAAACATCATAAGGTTCAACAACAGCAATCACAAAGTCCTGCACCTCTCTTAAATGCAAGGTTCAGACAACTAGCTGAAATTTATGATATTTTTATTTATTATTAGTTGTTCTAGGTAATATACTGCTGCTTCTGTCTAACACAATATATACAATGTAGGGTGCTGCTTCATGCCCTCAAGAAAAGTTCAGAAAACTATTTTAATTCCTGCAATAAATGTTAGATAGATTTCAGACCAGTCCTAAGGGTCAAACGGGAATAGATAAAGCCAGGAGAGACTGCTGAGCAAGTATTCATTGCCTGCCAAAATGAGGTCTTTTGGTTTTGGGGATATACAAAGACAACAACCCTCTCCCTGCTTTGAGAATATTAATGCATGATTATTTCTATATGACTCATTCTAGATAAATGTGGGACAAGAAAATGTAGCAGAATAACATAGTGAAATATTGTTAATTACAGGTGGAGCTGATAGCAACACGTATAATTAAACTTGACTGATACTTCCCATTACAAAATTTTGTAATAAGTTGCTTATATCTTTGTCGAGTTTTAATCTTATGTGTGGAAATTTATTATGGCAGGTGTTTGCCTCAGGCTTATTTTTATCTCTTCTTTTTTAAAGTTCTATGATAGGTCCATTGTTTCCAAACACACGACTAGGGAGTTTAGGGAGTTTATGTCTCACAAGCCTAGAGTTAGAAAATTCTGCCACCTTTGTTTTGGTTTTTTTCTTTGTGTGTGTGTGTGTGAAATATATTTGATAGAATGGTAAAGAATGAACCATCTAGTTATCTTAAAAATCTGTCTAAATCTGGTTAACTCCTACCTCCCTACAAATTTCAGTCTGCATAATCCTATAGATGACTGCTATACACTTAGGCAGCTAAAGCCTAAGCTCTTTCTGGGCTGAATTTGAAGCATATTTTTACAATTTCCATGAGCCATCATCCTGAGAATTCTTTGCATTTCACATGTTCTTATCTGTGCCAGACTGATGAAATATTCCAGTGTGTTCAACTGGTATTAGACAACTTAGAGGTTTATGTCAAAATGGGACTGAAAGTTTCAGCTCTTAAAATCAAAGACTCAGAATTGTAGAATAGAACATGCTGAGTTGGAAGGGACTCCTCAGGATCATTGAGTCCAACTTCTGGCCCTGCACAGGACACCCAAGAATCACACCCTGTGCCTGAGAGTGTTGTCCAAATGCTCCTTGAGTTCTGGCAGGCCTGGGGTCATGACTACTGTCCTGGGGAGTCTGTTGCCGTGCACAACCACCCCCTGCAGGAATAACTTTTTCCTGATATCCAACCTAAACCTCACCTGACTCAGCTTCATGCTGTTTCCTCAAGTCCTGTCACTGACCATGAGAGTGAAGAGATTTATACCTGTCCCTCTACTTCCTCTTGTGAGAATTGTTGAAGATTGTAATGTGGTTTCCCCTCAGTTTACATTCATGTAACTGAATTTTCATGAAGTTGATTGATCTAAGGCTGTGGAATGAACCATAGCAAATATCAATATCATCAAAATACATGAAGATGTACAAGCTTCATTCAGCTTCTCCATAAAGATGTTCTAATTTTGGTCCCAAGAGTACCTGTCTGTCAGAGATCAGATTTTTATCTCGCTGATTGATGAGTCAAATCAACCATTTTGTGTGTGTGTGTGTGTGTGTGTGTGTGTGTGTGTGTGTTGGGGTGGGGGGACCAGGCCCCCCACACAGTGCCCACATGGTCAGCCAGGATGGCATTGGGGTCAGCAGCCACATAGCATGAAGGCTCCATGGGGGACCTGTCAATCAGTAATGTCTGCCTGGTAACCCACCCATACCCCATGCCCCTGGAACCCCTGACTGGCTGCAGTGCCCGTCACTTTGGCTGAGGGGGCAGTGAGTGCTCAGTGAACCAAAGGTCCTGCCTAGAGAGAATGGCCACAGTCGACAGTCACGCACCAGGCCCTGGCCTGCTCTTCTCAAAGCTGTCAGTCTGTGACTTCTAAGTGGTAACTATTATTTCTCTCCTCTTTTGCATATTATATTCTTCTAATTTCTCTTCCTTTACTATTTTCTTCGTCTTGTGGGTAACTTAAATACCTATTGTATGTAAGTTGTGGGTATCCCACTTAAGTTGTATAGGGTTTTGTGTTTGCTGGGTGTAAAAAAGGTTCCCTACTCTACAGTAATACTTGCTAGTCCAGGTAGTCTGTTGTCATGCTTTTGTGAAGTTGCATGCTATTTCTGTAAAACCCTTTTTCGCCTAAACACCTTTTCCCCCACCAAATTAAAAGAACTCTCTTGGAGAAAAATGTGTGGCTTTTTCTCTGGATATGAACTCAAAGTGTCAAAGAATTAAAGACTTTACAAGAGTTCCTGTAGGCAAAATATCTTCAAACCTAAAATTAAAATATCCACCAGGTAAAGAGGGACCAAGGTGTAACACCATTTCTGCTTAATTTCCTTTGTTTATGCTTTGAAATAAAGCATTTCTGGGTATTTGATATGCAGAAGAGAAATCTATAATTTCCAAACATGCCCTATTCCTTAAAGATCTAAATACAACTGTCATTTTTTGCATCTTAGCTGCTCTGAGTTTCCTTACAGATGACACATGACACAGGATGCAAAACTTGAAAAACAGTTTCCAGGGTATGTTTTTTTGCTGAATTCCAAACATCTGGGTCCGTTGTAAAGTCCGGGAGCTCTGGTGGATTTTGTGTTTTATATAGTTGCCTCTATTTTCAGCTGGAGCTTTTCCATAACTGAAGTATCTCAAAGTACTTTTCCCTGCGACCTCTAAGTGTATTCATATGGTGTCTTGCTGCATTCCCACAACTTGTAACTTTTCATTCATCATTTCAAATGACACCACAAGTTTTACTATTTGAGTGGGGGGAGCAAAAAACTTGACCTTTGGCTCTATTGCAGAGAGTACAGCTGGAACAGTATTCAGAGAACCTCCTCTACCCTTTGGGGTCTACATGTTTCTTTTGATTTATTGAACTGTTGTGACAACGTAATGAATTTCAGTCCAAGAAATGCCACAGCCATCAGCACAGTCATATGAGACTCCTACAATGGATGAGCAGTGTTGTTAGGTCTCCCATTATTGTTTGAGCTTTTCAGGAAGAAAACAATAAATGCTATGAGACTTTTACTTCTACAGACATGTAAAGTTATGGTGGAAGCTGTAATTGTTTCTGTTAATAAAAGAAAAACTAAAGTGAGACTTTCTAAAACAACCACCGTGTTTGTGAAAAGCAGCTGATAGTAGTTTAAATCTTACCATTTGTTGTCACTTAGCTAATCACTGGGGGCACCTTCGCTTCCTTAAGATTTTCTTTCAGCTCTTCATATTAGAGTCCTTTTACTCTTCCTGATTGATGTACACTTATAGAATATTTAAACTTTATTCTAAATACTTTTTAAAATACTGAATACAGTTTTTTATTAAATCTTGTTCTTTTCCCTGCCCCTACCAGAAGAATAGTCTGATAAGGCGGGGGTGAAGAGTAAGCAAATACTTAAATGTATTCCTTAAGAAGAGATTTCAAATAATTTTGGATTGGTAAAAAATCTTGTATCTGTAAACTGGAAAATGATGCCCTGACTTTGAGAAACATTAATATATTTTACTGGTATGTCGTGTTTATTTTTTCTTTAAACAAAGTATTTTCATTCTAAATTTGAAAATACTAAATTTAACGTGATATAGCAAATTTTTTACTTCTGAAAAATCAGTATTTTTGACTGTAAAGACTTTGATCATTATTGTTTTCACTCAGCCCTGATTTGAGTTGGTCAGTACTGATATATTAGTACTTTTCACTGAAGGAAATCTAATTGTGAGCACATGAGGTTAATGCACAGACAGGAAAGAAAGTCTTAATGGCTTTTCCAATGTGCAAGCTCATATCAATATTAACGAAATTTTTATGTTTGGGCTTTTTTTGTTGTTTCTTTTGCTTGTTTGTTTATTGGATTTTGTTCTGTTTTTTTCTTTGTTTGTTTGTTTTCTGGGAAAGATATTTTTCCTTTGTCTTAGGCATTTAGTGTGAGTTTAGTCAGTCCTGTCTTTCCATGAGTGAGCCTGTAAAAACTGCTTGTTACTTTGCTTATTCAGGAAATTCCTGAATTGGACTGATAGATGTGAGTGGTTGCCCTAAGCGGTTTGTTATAGTCTCATTTAGAAGGCAAGTCCTGATTTTTAGTCCTCACAGTAATACTGAAGAAAGAAATGAAATTCTTCATCTTTGTCCAATTTGAACAAATAAAATATAGAGCTCCTTAGTGCATAATCTCGCGGGATTCCCAGTGTTAAACTCTGACCTTTGAGAGCCAGGTCACAGGTCTTTTACTTATATTAAATCTTTGCTAAAGTCGAGTCTTACAGCTTATTTGATACTTCTTCATATCTTGTAATCAAAATGAATCAGCTACTCCCTTTCTTCCCCTTTTTACTTTTGATAAAGAAAGGTCTATTCTGTTGTTTATGTATCAAGCAATTTAAGAGACTGTCCCCTTCTTTTTGTTATAGCTAGCACTGCCTCCCAAGGAATTAAGAATGCATTTTGTCTGCTTAGTCTTTTTTTATTCGATTTGCATTTTGAGTAAAATCTCTACAAGACTTTACTTGGTTATTTCCCTATGGATTACTATTATTGTAAGCGATCCTCAATTCCAAATTCATTAGCTATTCATTCACTGACCCTAATGAATTAATTTGGTTGAAATCTGACTGTCATTTTGACTTACGTAAGTGTCACTATAACTCAGCTTGGTTAAACATTCATTAATTTGCAGACACAGTATCTTACCAGAGTGTACATAAAGTGAACCTGTAATGCTTTTCTGATTTTCAGTTCACTGCTTAAGTATATTATCTTTTGGACTAATTTTGAAAACACTAGTTATTACCTTTAATCTGGTATTTTTAGAGTGCAATTGGCTATCGATATATTTCTTTTCTTTCTAAACATAAGCACAAAAGGTTAATTTAACATATTCCAGTCAAAAGATGACACAGCTTGAATTTCCACCTCTGAGATTCAGTTTTACTTTACTAGTTCTGTTAAACCTCTGGAAGAGTAGTGAATAAGCTTTTGGGGAGTGTCTAAGAGATTAGCATTATGAATTAAAGGATTGCTATAAAAGTGAAGAAAACCTCCCCATCTTAATAATATAATTAAAAAAAAAAAAAAAAGAAAAAAGATCTAGGAATGGGATGGAATATTTTTTTCAAGTCCTCTCTTTTCAGGGTTTCATTGATGGCAGACAAAATAGTTCTGAAAGATTTTTAATCACAGTACAGTGCTTCAGATGTGTTTTATTTTTCATATAACTTCTAGGAGTCCAGGATTTGTGCTGCAAGTATCATTCTCCTTAATGCTCTTTAGTACCTTATATGAATTACAAGCTATCTTTGTAATCAATTTTTTCTTGCCACACTCTATCCTGACAGAAGAAATGCTACAAGCTGATTAAATGCACACTTCCCTGTACATTGATTTGGGTTCTTTCTAGGTCAGTTCAAAAAAGGAAGGAACTTTTCCAATCTGATTATCTTGTTAAAAAGTGATATCTGAACATTACCAAGACTAAAGGGATAAAGGTCCTGTGTAGAAGTTCTTTTCAAACTGTAGAGAGAACCTCTCACAATGGTATGTAAAACAGTTACTGTTTTCTAAACAGAACTTAAGCTTCTGTAGATGCCTGGAAGAACTTCTGTAAATAATAGCAACTCAGACTTCATGAAAAATACTGTTTATGAGAGAAAACAGTGGAAATTATTCAATGAGGCAACAATTACTAAACCAAAAGATCAAGTAAATAACTTTTCCCTGGCAGAGATATTAATTTATCAGGAGATTTACATGAGCAGACAGGAGTGGGAGAAGTGTGCCATAATATGGGACCATAAAATGAAAACTCTCACTCTTCAGTCATAATGAGCCTTTTGTGGCACATTACTATGCAATCTATACTTGAGTGAAAGGAGCAGGTCAGAGAGAAAGAAACAGCATTCACTGAGGTAAGAGAGGGAATACCTTTTCAGAAACTGTCAGGTAACATGTAAGCTTTCTGTTAGAGAAGCATAATTCCTCTGTTGAGTGAAATTTATTTCAAGCAAAGAAAAGAATATAGTGATGGGTTTTTAAAGTTCAATACCATTGCCTTTTCCAAGACATACACATATAGGTCCAGAGTTGATGACACAAGTACGTACAAATTATTCCTTCCCAAATACACTGACCCAAAACGAGCAGTTTTGGAGATAGCAGTGATACCTTTCTATCCTCTCTGTTGCCTATGTCGGGAAAACTATTATGATATTGAATATGGAAAAAAGATAGGAAAAAAAGTGTTGCTCAAGGTGGAAAGTCCTTGGACCATGTCTCTCTCTTGACCACAGAATCATCTTTTTAAGACCATGGTCTTTATTAAGACCATGGAACTTATATAGTTTAACTACCAAAGTACACCAGAGAGAATAATTTTCTGCAAAGAACCCCCGTGATCGCTACCACGGTGATTACATTTTAAAGTTGAATTAGTCATTGGAGCCTAATCTTTTTCAAGAAAGGTGTGCAGAAAAATACTGCTTATTCATTGAGTCATATCTAAGCAGCTGAGCCAAGACTGAGATTAAAGGAAAGATGACCTTTGCATTTATTTATGCAAAAAAAACCATCAGAAGAAGAGAGGTTGTATATTCAGTTTAAGGGAATAGTAACTCATTTACTTATACAATGTGTGGAGCTAAAAGAAAGAGAAGGACATCTGGTCAGTGACACTCTGGAAGCACTTCCCAGCTTCCCCAAAACTCAATCTGCCTATCTTTCTTGCAATGTCTACCTCTTCAGTGCTAGTATTTGATGTTAATTTCAGGTTCATGAAACGTTCCTGTATTTTTGTCCTTTGAGTTATAGACTTTTGCCCATTCAATCATTTTTCTATCCAACCATCTACAGTGTCTTTTAGACCAGAACCTGACTTTGTTTAGCTATTTATTATTGTGAATACTTATGTTTCATTAACATCAAGGATATTTATGGTACTTCACAGAGAAATTAGACAGATCCCTACAAAGAAGTTACTCATGGCTAGAATTTTCAGTTTTTCATAAAAGAATAAAATTCTTAGGCTATGGGAAAAAAGCAAAATTCAAGTAATAGTCTGACAAAAAACTTGTGAAAGTGACAAGGTACATTAAAACATTCTTAATTTTATGATTAATCTTTTCAAAGTGGTGTACTAATACTGTGAATTTAAAAGGTTTTCCTATTTGCATTATAGTTCATGTTTGTAATCTCAGTAAACCTTATGCTTAGCTCACCATAATTTGTATGATAAATGACTAGCCCTAATTCATAAAAACACTGTTCTCATCAACACCTCTAAAGGCAGCCTTCCCTCTAACCTGCATGTTCTCTCACATTTTAGTGAAGCTGTCCTCTTTATTATTTCATCTACCCATCTATATACAATGTCCCATGTTAATAGCTGGAAAAAATCAGGGGCAAATATGCTGTCTCATGATTTTAAAACCTACTAGGTTTTAATATCGTATTTCATATACCAGATCTTTTCACCTTTTCCTTATTAAACATTGTTATGTCCATCCCAAGAAACCCCCCATGACTGAAATATAGAGTCAAAGTAACGTTCAGGAAAATGGTATACGGTGTAATTGTATCTTGTTTACATTCCCTTATATTCTAGTTGTTGATTTTTGGCAGGTACTAATGGAAGCTTTTTTGCCTTCTTACATTTAAAAGGGTTGAGAAGCTTAAAATCTTCAAATCAAAAATAAAAATTTAAATTGAAAAATTGAAACACTAGAAAATGTTCAAACGGGATATTTTTTCTTTCCCATCCTGGTTCCCTCTCATTGGTCAAATTATTTCTAAGCTCCTGTAAAGTTTCAGAATATCTTCTAAAAAAACGTTTATCAAATTCATGCCTCAAACCTTTATATCTAGGTGTGAACTTTTGAGATGAAGAACCATTAGCCAAAGCAAAACAGAAAAAATATTACAAACCTATTACATATTATGAAATCTTCATATTGCTGAAGTTTGTGGTAAGAAATACTCTTCTTATATAAAAAATCTGAAAGCACAGATAAGAAAATATTCTGTTTAAATGTATGTTAACTGAGCCATAATTACAAACAAAATGCTTTTCAAAGAGGAGTCTCCAGAAAAAAGTATCTTAAAGGGAACATGCAGTTATTGATATAAACATAGTTTTAATGCATACTACTTGGTATTTCATCTTACAAGAGATATATTTTTCTTTTTATGCAGAATTTTTTCAGTATTCTATGCAGAGACAGTTTGAATGCTTGAGCCATTTCCTCATTTGTTCAAGAAAATCTTGATGAATATGTTTTTAAAGATTTCATGATGATTCCTGTGATTCTCTTTACTAATATGAGGCATATATTAATTATTTATGTTGACAAAAATAATACTTGTTTAAAACACTGTTCTTAAAAGAGTTTGGGGTTTTTTTTTATTTTTTATTATAGCAGTTTTTTGGTTTCTTGTGTGGGCATTACAAGATGTCATGCCTGGTTTCATGAGCACATTAGGAATTGTCATACTCAAAATGCAATAAACTCAGGAAGGTATGAAGGATGCAGTTCACTAAAGCTTTTGACTGAGGTTCAGGTTAGAATCGGTCTTCTTAAAGGTGCATAAAGATAATGTACCCTGCACAGTAACTGCTAACAGAGAGCTACAGCAAATCAGTGCTCCAGCTGTGTGCTCTTCCCTGTATGTTTTGGTATATTAATTTTGTGAATAAGAAAAAAAATCCACATATTGCAAATGTCTCTTTCTTTACACTGCATGAACTACAGTAAGTAATAATATGATTCCATTTTTTGTCCTGAAATTAATCTAAAGATTTCTAGAGATAACTTGTGGAAGTACTTGTGATTTGTCCTTTTCGAGGGACTGTGTTGCTCTTTCTCCTTTTTGGTTGTTTTGTTGTTTTGGTTTTGTTTGGTTTTTTTTGTTGTTGTTGTTTTGGTTTGGTTTTTTGTTTGTCTGTTTTTTGTTTGTGGGGTTTTTGCTTTACTTTATACTTTTTTTATTTTTTACTAATGAATTTAAATTTCTGATAAGCCTTGTGTTGGAAAAAGGATGCATGGGAGAATGGTGGGAGAAGGGTGGAATTTCAAGAATGATGGTATGAGAGACATAAAATATGCAACGTACATATCGTGGGGTGTAGAGAGAAGCACAAATTCCTAGAAAATATGACATGGGACCTAGAGAGAGCATTTTGCCTGTTAACTTGCTGCAGGGTAGGATCAACTATATTTAAATTATTCCCTATAATTATTTGACTAATGATAGAGATTCTAAAATCTCCCTAGGCAACCTATTTTAATGCTTATCTTTTCTCCCCATTAGGATCTTTTTTTTTTTTTTAATGTATAACTTAAATCTCCCTTGATAACATTTAAGCCCATTAAGTCTTGTTCTATGCATAGTGAACGTCTTTGAAAAAATCTTTCACTTATTTGAAGACTGTTGTCTCCCATCAGTATTGTTCTCTCTAGAATAAACTAAGTCCTTAACATTTTCCTTTTACATGATGCTTTCTGACATTGTGAATATTTCTGTTCCTCCACTAATTCTTTTGTTTCTCTTCAATTGATTATGAGAATTACTGCCAAAATTTGAATGTGAGATTTCCAGCTGAGCCCTTACAGTTCAAGGATTGTTTTCAGTGTCTTACAGAATAGGCTGTTGTCAGAAATCAGAAGACCATGGATGCAGCTTGTACTTGACAGCTGCTGAGATATGCAGTACTCATGATATTGTTTAGCTGAAAATCAGCCGTAGATTTGGAGTAAGTGTGATATATTTCTCATAAAATATACTGTATGTTGTCAAATAGCATTACCTCTTGATTTCAGTCTGGGGAATTGGGAAACTGGACTTTGAAACCCAAATGTGAAAACCGTGCTTTTGAGTTACAAATACCTTTATGTATCATAGTGTAATGCCTGCCCTTTGACAACACTGTGAGATGTTTTGACTCATGCTCTGCCTGTGATTTCTTATAATCACTTCATCCTGCAGTCAAGGTGTTTAACCAAGTTATGTTTTTCTAATAGAATTTCTCACTTGTTTTGTTCAGGTTCATCTTATTTTTTGTAACATTCTAAATCCAGTTCTATTCTCAAATGAAATATTTATTCCTCACAGCTGAATGCTGTCTTCTAGTAGTAATCACAATGAGGTAATGTGCACATGCTATAGATTTAATTATTGAATATAATCAAATGTAGGACATATCCTTGCAGAAAACTACTGAGTGACTCTTTCAGGTGTATCTTCCAATGCATTTTTTATTCTCTGAGTACCATTTCCTAAAATATTTCTTCCCCATCTAGGTAAAGTTTCATCTAGGCTGTCTTGTTCACTTAGCTATAAGAATACCATAAAAGCAGTGAATTCTAAGTAAAACAGTTCTTATTAAGAAGAAGAAATATAACAACAGCTTCATGATTTTTCCAGGAAATGAAAATTAGTCCAATTTAGTCAACATGACTTCTTCCTGACAATTCTAAATTGGCTGTTACTCATGTCTTTTGTTTTCTTTACACTCATAGTAATTTGTGTCATGAGGTAAGCATGATTTATTTTGAAAGACTTACACTGTTTGCTCTAAAATTTTCTGGTACCATTTCGGTTCCTTTTAACAAAAGACTCAGTGTTTGACTGTTCCTTACACTGTTACAGTGTCACTTGTATGTCACCAGTGTTTAGAAACTTAACAAGAGTAAGCGCTGGATTCTTCCACCTCATATGAGGTAATCTGAGTTATGTACATACAAGGGGACAAGAGGCTGGAGAGCAGCCTCACAGAAAGGAATCTGGGGATTTCGCTTCACGGAGAGTTCAATCTGAGTAAGCATTGTGGCCCGGCAGACAAAAGGACCAACCATGTCATGGTGTGCATCAAACACAGCATCACTTGCCAGTTGAAGGAGATGATTGTCCTACTCTACATGACACTGGTGCAGCCTCCCCTTGAATACTGCGTGTGGTTCTGCGTGCTTCAATATAAGGACATGAAACTACTAGAAGGTTCCCAGAGGATGGTGACCAAGATTGTGAAAGGTCTCAAAGGCAAGACTTGACAAGGACCATTTAATTTCAGGTAGCGCTACAAGGAGCTGAGAGTTGGACTCAATGATCTTTATGGGTCCCTTTCAACTTGAGATATTCTATGATTCTATGAAATAATTGTTAAATGTCCTGAGAGAGCTTCAGACAGCCTTCTAAATATCTCAACACAAGTTGCTTAGAATCTGTCAAAACTCAAGTCATCAAACATATTGCAATTTATTCTAGGTTTCCAGGTCTCTGCTGTTGTTATTAACCAATGATCTCTTTACATTTCAGGGAACTGTGATCCAGTAAAGCATTAAACATTTCAGCTCTCCTGGGTCAGTACAATATAAACTCTTCCTATAATTTTTCTCTAGCCATTAGACGTCTTATAAAGTGATTGTTTTCATGACACTTCTGTCATCTTCTAAATACAACTACTTCTCTTCCTTGTAATTCATAATTTTGACTTCAGATTTTTCTTTCATATTAATGCCAACTACTTTTTTGATTTTCACCTTCTACATGCTTGCCTCTGTGTACCAGTATTGTTGCTATTGAAAAAATTAAACTAAATAAAACAATTAAAAATATAATGATATTTTCAGAATCCCCTTTAAAAGTTTGTCAGTAATATGAAATCATCTTCTGTATCTCTGACTATCTCTAAGTATCTCCAGAAGACAGAAAATCTTTGAAGGTAGAAATACAATACTTTTATTTCCATTAAGTCTGTCAAAGATGTATGAAGAAGATAGATGTTGAAATTAAAATTCTACTTATATATAAACATATATATGTCCTTACTTTTTTGAAGAGCCTTAGTGTTTATAAGAAGTCATGTTTTATAACTCAGAACATAAGCAACTTCAACAGAACCCAACTATTTCAAATTCTAGGTCTGGGACCAATATAGTTTAAAGCATTGTTAGTTATATAATGACACACCATCATAGTGTTATAGTTAGTAATAGTGCTGAAAAGTGCCGGTAGTGCAAAATAAATAAAAACATTAGATTTTCATTAAACCAGGTGATTCTTCATGTGTTGTGAATAGTTGAATCAAATTATTTAGATCCAATAAACTTAAACAAAATAGGAAAATTATGGATTGATATTAAGTTATGTCTTTATTTCACTTTTCTTTCTAAACCAAAATAGGACTCTTAATAGTGCTTTTTATGTTCAGAAAACAAAATAGATACTCTTCAATTATTTTCTGTAGGATTTCTCTGTTTCCATGTGTCTTATATGTAATGAATACAAGGTTCAATAGCAAGCTAGATTTTTTTTTTTTTTCCTGACAATAACTTGCTCTAATAGTTAAATAAGGACCACATTTTCCTACAATCACATATTTGAAATCTATACATTAGTCATATTAATGGGTACTTAAATGGCTCTGGATGTTATCTCACAGTGTCAAATTGATGAGGTTTTAAATTAGCTGGGAGTTTCAGAAAACAAATCCCATGGGGAAAAAGATGTCTTTCCTGAAAGAAATCATGAATGTCAACAAATGTTAAATATCTGGCTTCTTGAAATCAGATATCTGGCAGAGTCAAGCTTTGGATGGCGAATTTTATTCCCTAAAAAAGACTCTTGCACTCATTGTTTGTTCAAGTGGTACATAATATGCTCAAACCCCATATTATCTAGTTCTTTTTCTACTCTTTCCTCCTTCCAAACTGCAAAACTTCATATTGCAATCATGCATTTGACCTCCCAGATATATTAAGATTCCTGTATTTCTTTCCCACTTTTCCTAGGCAGATATTTCTGTCTTCTACTTGCTTGCCTATTAAGCTTCAGTGGATCATGTACATATTCACATACAGCACATGCTAAAAGATTCTGGTGTGTTCAGGATGTATATAGACATCCTTTACATAAAATACACATACTTGGATAAACAAATTTGTTGAAATGGAGATATACAATGTCACTAATCAGTGAATTTTAAAAGATAGCATGAGAGAAGACAAAAAAGAAATTAAACTGAGACCCACTGAGGGTCTCACTTTATTTCTTGGGAAGAGTACTTTCTAGCATGAGCTATGTAAATGGTGCCTGATGCTATCTGAACACTTGCCTCAGTCCTATTTTCAAGGCCTACAGTTACACTCAGAATTTTCTTATGGACAGAAAGGACCGCACTTTATAGTGCAGATTGAAAGAATGCTGTAAGTTCAATTAATAATTTAACATTCTAATAAAAGTACAAAAAATGCCACTGGCAGTTCAGTTAAAATGATGCTAACATTTATACTCTGTATCCTCTAATTATTATAGAAAAATCCTGTTAATAATGCAGTTGAGATTATTGTACATAAATTCCCTGGCACATAAACCTTTTTCTCAATTCGTATGCTCCACATCCTCAAATATTCTCTGACTGAAACATTCCTAGACTAAAATGAGGAAGGCTTTAGGAAAAAAAGGTCAAACTTCAATGAAAAATTATCCCAGAAAATTCAACTATTTCCTGAATATAGGTAAAACTAGATAGGCAGCTTCTCTTCACAAAACCTTAAAATCCATGAAAAATAAAACTACTGCTTTTCCTTTGCTGCCTTTGTATGTTACAAATGTGGAGCCCTAAATCTGGATATCTCCAGGAAAGTTGATTTTGTGATTATCTTTTGCCAAACCAGAAATTTCTCTTCTGTCAGCCTTTGACCTTACCCCAGTGGGTTTTGTGACATTGAAAACATTTGAACTTGATTCTTTCTGCTTTTAATTATTGTTTCTGTTACTGAAATATTGCACAGAGCTTCATCATGAAGTTTAAGATACATGTGCATGTAGAGTTTTCTTGCTATTTTCTACTACCTTTACACAGAGCAGGACCATTGTTAAAAATGCAACAAGCCACTTGAAAGTAAATTTTAAGGTCCCAGGTTGATATGAAATAAAAATTGTAGGATTAGAAGAAAATAGGCCTGCTCACATCAGAAATAAATATTTCCACAGAATATAGAGAGATAGTGTACTTTATTTCGAGAAGCTATGAAACACCTAATAGGGCATTGCTGTGTATACAGAAACTGCTGCCTTCAAGTGTAACTAAAATGTCAGTGTTAGTCATACCAAGCTTCCTCATTTTTCTTTCCTTGACAGCATCTTTTGTAAGAGAACTAGATCTGTATTTTCTGTCTATTGTGGGGTAGGAAGTAATTTACAATAGCAAGAAATAAAAGGCTATAAAATGTGTTATTAAAGTTACTTCTAGTTTTAACTTCTGCTGTCAAGTTCTTATGGCCAAGTTTCTTTTCACAAACTCGTATTGTGCTATGTGCTGAAAGGCTTTGGCCTGTTCATGTAACCACAAGCAGGAGTGAGAAAATTTTTAGTGCACTGAATCTGCTGAATTTTAAAAGAAAGACCCAGAACTATGTGCTAAATCAAGAGAAAACATTGTGCTCCTTACACACTTCTACCTATCCACACCTGTGCACATGGATAAACAGGTTCCCTCTTTGTGTTTTTTGTGGGTATTTAAGATGTATCTTCATTAAGATAAGTCCACATCTCACTACACAAATTTTAGTAAGGGTAAGTGCCAGGATCCCATTGCCTATTGTTCCACTTGGGAGACTTCTCATGTGTATCTCTCTTATTTAGAAGTATTTCTTATAGAGATCCTCATTATCCACTGGTGTTCAGAGTCCTAGAATCACAGAATCATTAAGGTACAATCTTTGAGCAAACACCACTATGTCAATTATGTCAACTAAACCATAGCACTGAGTGAACACTTTAAGGCATGGTGACTCCACTGTCTCTCTGGGCAGCCTATTCCAATGCTTGACAACGCTTTCAGTGAAGAAATTCCTCCTGATGTCCAACCTAAACATCCTCTGGCACCACTTAAGGCCATTTCCTCTTGTCCTGTCATGGGTCATGAGTGGAGAAGTGCAGTAGTCTATATTATTGCTGGAGCTGATTTGGCATTAACATTCTTTTGCAAGCTCAGGGCAGTTGCCTTCTGCATGGTATTAATTTGTTTGTGCTTTATGCTGTGTTCTGTTATTGTGTTGACTATGCTTTTAAAATCTTCTTACCCATATGGTACCATCTTTGAATAATACATTGGTGTGCCTCACTTTAATGATTTACTAGGTCTATAAATCATTTGAAACACTGTTCGGGCTGATGATGTATTTGAGTAATACATCATCACAAGATGCTGCTGAGATGATATATTACTCTAAAGATGGCGCTGTACAGAAAGGAAACCTGGAGTACATTCACTTACATACAACACTCATTTTTAAAAGGAACTGCCACTAATGGAGCTACTGTTACTTTTTGACTGAATGTCATGGCCATTCTCAGAGGAGTTTAATAAAACCTCCTTTATCTTTTCCAGAAGAGAGATTTTGTGATATTACCAGACTGTATTTACAGCTTATTACAAATTCTGGGTATTTTGTTGTTTTGGGTTTCTTTCCCAAAAATCTGGTTTGGAGATTTCTTTTGCAAATTTATAAAGTAATTCTAATTTGGATTAGAGAGAAACAGTGAATATCTATCTATCTGTCTGTCTATCTATCTGTCTGTCTGTCTATCTATCTATCTATCTATCTATCTATCTATCATCTATCAGCAAAAGAACAGTGATAGGTATAGAAACTTGGATAATCTTTAG
>JAWWTY010000077.1:25888527-26013383 GCA_035222235.1 Margarornis squamiger | reverse complement strand
TCATTTCAGCTAGCTGTAAGAGGCAGGGTTGCTTTAAAGCAGAGTCTAGGCAATGTTAAGCACTGAACTCATGCCCATTCAAGGATTTGCAAAAACTTTCTTCATTTATAGTGTTGTGGATTTTTTTTCTTTCTACTTCCAAGTAAGAATTAAATACACATCTATAAATCTGAATTAAATACGGATATCTATGAATCACAAATCAGGAGATGGCTGTGCACTCTTTGAAATACCACTCTATTAGAAAGGCTTCAATGTCTGTCAAAAGTAAGGAAATATTACACTCCTATTCACATGACATATCCAAGAAGCCAACTGAAATGTTTAGGACACAGCTCCCCAGAGAAAAATAGTGAATGGATGGAGAATAAAATAAAATTCTAGAATCTTTCATATCTATCAGAGAATTGGTATAATTTTAAAATGCAGCAGTATTTAAGATGTGATTTTACTGTAATAAATCCAAATGAGTAATTCTTGTGTGTAGGTGTGGGAGGTTTTCTTTGTTGAAACTTAGGGACTCCTTCAAAACACCACTGCTTCTGTCAATGTCTTACATTTTGGTAGCTGGCAATCTTGTCCTCATTCTAACTTTGGTGTTCAGAGGAATCTGGCATTTGTCTAGGAAGCACAGTTTAGTAAAAGAGAATATTTGGTTTTGGAATTATTTTTTTGTGTCACATAACAAGGAACAGCAGTATTTGCCCTCTTGTTCACTGCTTCCAGTTCTACTCAATTCAATTCTTCATCTATCTAAAATTCAAAGAACCTTCCTGTGTTTAAAGAATGGATATTATACAGAAATTGCTAAAAGCCTATTTAAACTATCTTTGTACTCCTCAAATAATGTAGTCAAATGAAAATGAAAATGAACTATCACAATGATAATATTCACACAAAACCATTGGAAAAATTCCATTAGCACACTCAAGAGAAAAGATGATACTAGGAGACATAAGGTTGTAAGATATTTAAAAATAAAATGGGATAGTGGGTCTTGAAGACTCAGAAATTCAGTCATTTTATCTCTACTGGTTCATAACTCCCAGACGTTCTTTCAACATAGTGTCAATAATCTCAAATATTTATGTTATATTCTTCTGTTCCACTCTTTGTCCATGAAAGCACAATAAATTTAAAGGACTTTTAAAAACACCTTTCTGGGAAATTCTGCTAATAACTGTAAACAAAATTCACCTCTAAAATACAATGCATCAGCTCTTTAATTAATATCATCATTGATATTAATTTTAAGAAAATATTTATCTAGAGAAAAAGCACAGACAATTTGTTTACTACAGTTACTAAAGCAACTGAATGCTAAGCAGAACTTACGTAGTATTACAATTAAGCCTTAAAATAAAGGGAGAAGAAAATCTGAAGGAATAGGTAAATAACACAAGTCAAAGTCAACCTTAGGAATTTTTGATTGAAATAGTATCTATTTGAGGTCT
Source organism: Margarornis squamiger (assembly GCA_035222235.1). Lineage (NCBI taxonomy): Eukaryota > Metazoa > Chordata > Aves > Passeriformes > Furnariidae > Margarornis > Margarornis squamiger. Next base: position 26,011,929 of record JAWWTY010000077.1, on the reverse strand, counting down.
TATCCCTCAGCACTACATAAAAGGTAAGTAAAATTTATTACATTTTTTTTTGTTTTATTTGCAGCACCCTTTGCTATGTATTTCTCCATCTTTAAAAGTGATCTGATGCACACAGGAGCAAGCTGATTTCAAATTTAGTTTTGGAGGCTGGATTTAATGAACTTCTGCTTTTAACTTAGCTCATTCCCCACATCAGGATCCTGAGTTACACTTGAAGTTCTCTGATTCCCAAATATAATATGACAAGGAAGATGAATACGAATTTTTATTTATTTATTTATTTATTTTTTATTTTTCATATCCTATCCATATTCTAACAGGTATGATTCTCGTGGGGATTTTTAACATCAGCACTCTTCAGCATGAAGTTGTCTTCAAGAACAGTGGGGCTATTTGAGGTCTACCATATTGTTCTATAATGTGCACAGGATCCTTTTTGTCTTTCAGTGGCACCCATGAGACCCCAAAATGCCAAACAGCAGAGGATATTTTTTTTTTTTTCGTAGCATCTGGCTTCTTGGCTGACTCCCCAGATAATATTGGCAGTTTTGCATTTGCTTTCAGAGCTGTCATGTATTTAGGTTCCTGAAACACTGTTAACATTACTTTGCCCTTTCAGATGTGATTCTTTGACTCACTCTTGTTTTAAACAGTTCCTTAAAAAAAAAGAAAAAAAAGCAACACAAATGCATTCTAGAGCACATGAAGAAGCAATCCAAATTGCTATTTGTACAAATGAAACATTCCACTTAAAATAAAAATGTGCTTGTGAAATGAACCCATATTTTCCTGCTATGTGTCTTCATTTTGACATTAGAAATCAAGTTTCAAAATCCATTTGCAAAAGCACAGATTGAAGCTGGCCCTATGCTATTTACATCAAAGATTTAGGAAACAACATGAAGGAGAATCCCATGGTGTCTGACAGGAAAGCCACTAAGTCAATCACATGTCCAATTTCTTCCAAGTTCTTGCAGAATTTGGATCAAAATAACACTTCCCTATCCTTTGGGTGAAGGCTTGGCACTTAGTTGCAGCCCTACTCAGGGTCCCAGTAGGGTCTGCTTCTCTGCTGAAACCACTGAACCTGGAAGGAATCCAGGCAGTGGCACTTTGAAGGAAGCATATTTGCTCAGACTGGGTTCACATCATAAACAGAATAGGCTGTGAATGCCAGCATACCAGAATGTTGTTGGAGAGAAACATATGGGTGGAAATATTAATTCACTCATGTCAAAGTTTACTGCTCTTTTTTCAGAATAAACTAATTCTAAATCATGGCTGGTCATTCAATTTGTATTTGGTTTATAGTATAGATACTTTCATCCCTCTCCCCTCAGTGTTAGGTCAATAGTTTCTTTATCAAAAGTTAATTGGATGAAACTAGTAGAAATAAATAATTGCAGTGAGTTCCTCAGATTCCACCAATTTAATAAAAAAAATTAAATGTCTAAAAATATTTCAAGTCAATACATTTAAATGAAATCCATCCTTTTTTCCCTTTTATTGTTTTGAAATTGGATCACTAATTTTTATGAAATACAATTAAACAGTTAAACCAGCAAAACCTTAAACTGAAAATAGCTTGAAAAAGAAATAAAATGTTTATTATAATTTCCAGTTCTAATAAAGAATAGTTTCATTCAGTGAGGTGGAATTGCTACTAAGTAGTCTTCCAAAAGGAAAAGATTTCCAAAATATTGTGGTTTGAAGAACAGGACACATTATCACTAACTGGCAGCTCAGTTCCACTATTTTGCACAAATATGACTGAAGATTTGTCACTCCTTAATTTTCTTTCTTTCATTCTTAGCCATTTTTTACAAATATGTTTAAGAAACACTTAAAAAAACTAAAACTGTGTAATAGTCTCTTCTGCCTTCAGCACTTGGCCTACAATTCTGCCTTACTGCTGGGACAATACATTCAACATATGGAAATGAGTTGTCCTTTAACACTGCAGCAGTGTATTGAATCAATATAAAAAAAATAAAAGGTTATCAAAAATTAAATTTGAAATTTTGTTCTCAATAAATTCGAAATTTTGGTCTTCCAGTCTATTTATCTTAAATGGTACCTTGTAAATTAGAGAATTCATCTGATGCATTTAGATACTCACTGACACAATTAAAATGAGGTGATAATTTGTTTATATCCCAGAATAATTATCATCTGTTTTTAATAATATTTTTTTATGCAGCTCTTTGGAAACCTAATTTGCCTTACCAAACTTTGCCGTTGTTTTATGGCCTAATGTTTAATAAAGTGAAACTAACTTAGATCAAGTCCATCAGGCTGTGCCTCTAGAATTTGTCTTACAGCTAACTTGATAAAACACAGCATAACACTTCACATGTCAACAATTTTGCTTTCCAGTGAAGAAGACTGTGGTCGTTTAGTTTTCTTGGTTTTGGTCTAGGCCTTCCCTGGTAAGCAGATTCCACACCATTTCCTTCATGTAACCAGTGGTATAGAAAGACAAGGGGAAGGTGTTCTCTCTCCCTCTCTCTGGCTCTCTCTTGCTCTCTCTCGCTCTGTCTCTCTCTTCCTCTCTCTCCCTTTCGTAAGGGGAGTTTTGGTGAGAATTGATTGTATTAGTTACTTATTGAGCTTTCCCCCGAGTTTATGAGTGTGTGTATCTGTTTTGTTTGTTTTTACCCATTTTTGTCCCATTTCCCTTTTCCCCCTTTTCCATTTTGGTGTTGCTTTGGGATTTGTTCTGTAGAATCATAGTGTTTGATTGTATGTAATTGTAATATATGTGAATATATATAAATACATACCTTTACAACAATTGTCTTTTAGGTACTTTTTTTCCCTTCTCTCTTGGCGGGGGGGTTAATCTGTGTGGCCGGCAGTTGGGTTTGCCAGGGAGCCAACCCGAACCTCCACAAGGACACAGATGCTACTCCTTCCTGCATGCTGGACCTGAAGCTCTGGAACACCTTTTACTGCAAAGCATTTTGGGACTGACTTTTTTTCTGAAAGATTTGAGTTGGTTCTTGGCGTAACTGGCTGTTATGACTTGAATTGACTTAGTTAAAATAGAAAAGCAGTTTGGGGTATTCTTAGAAAACCCCAACACTAAGATCAAATATTCATTCAGAAGGATTTCTTAATCATCTATGGGATAAAGTTGCTGAAAGGACATAGAATAATTGCTGAAGTAATCAATGTGAAAAGAATACAGCCCTGGAGAGAATGTGTTTATGAGATCATTAACCAATTTTTATCAAAAATAGCTTGACTGGAGTCCAGTCAAACCCTCACTGTTTGACCCTTGAGAATAAAGAATATGAAAAACATGCAGTGAAGTTGGCAAGAATTGAAGTGTGAAGTCTTTATCTTTAATTTTCATTTTGAAGGCAAACCTGTCTTTTTAATTCTTTTATTAAGTCCTTAAAAATAAATACCATGCGGACACCAAATTCATTGATAAGCTCTCTTGGGGTTGAAAACACTGTTATTTAATGGTTGTTTCACTCATCTACTTAGGATCAAGTTTTGACTTAACAGTTTAAAATAAAAGTTTAAAATAACAGTTTAAAATAAAATATTGAGCACTAAAATGAAGTCTCTTGGAACACTCATTTTGATTCATGTCCCAGAGTAAGCCTTAATTTCGTGGATGACCTGCAAAAAGTCTGACCTCAAAACCCCTTACAGACAAAGAGGGGAAGACATAGATGGAAAGAAGCTATCTCAATTCCTTCTAGTTTTAAGAATTAAATAATAAAACATTATTTATTGCCATAAATTGTGAGAGCAAATACAAATTTAAATGGATATTCAGAAATAAGAGAGAGGTGGACTAGATTTTTAAGTGCCTCTCTGAAACTCCCATTCCTCAACTAGTAGTTAAGGCTGGATAAACTAGAAAAAAAAATTGTATCTTTCTTTTCTTTTTTATTTTCATCTCCTTTTCTTCTCTCCTTTCTTTTCCTTTCCTTTCCTTCTCTTTTTTTTTTTTTTTTTTTTTTTAATTTATGTTTTTTTTTTCTCCTCCCCAGATTGTTTGCAGTATCAGAAGACTCCAGGGAAAAGTCAGAGTTTTACACATGTTATCCACATGATTTCTGAAATGCCACAGTGTTTTTCTCCAATAAAAACCATTAATTTTTGTTACTAAGATACTGCGACAAAACCACCTTTGATAAATTCCAGTTTTTTAATGGAGACCATCTTTGCAAGCATATGGGTGCCATATATAAGCAAAATGCCTAATTCTAATATTTAATTAATGTATAAAACTGGCTAATATTCTGAATTATGTATTTATCATTAGTATGACTGATCATTTTTCATTCCATTTAGGAAACAAAATACATGCATAAAATGTAGAAACATTAAATATAGTTTAGAAGTTCTGTACAATGAAAAAAATAAAATAAAAGAGGACCTATAGTAATAACAAAGCTCAAGTGACAATTTGGATGTAACCTTTCCCAGATGCACTTCAGCAAAAAAGGCATTCAGAAAACTGTATCAGCCTGCAGAGTGGGACTGGATTTAATGTATTTTCAGAGAAACCATCAGCCTTTTCTTACCTATTAACTCATCTTCAATGTCAGCTTTTAACCCTGAGATTTTTTCAGCTGTGTTGTTAAATACCGAGTACATGAGTTTGATCTGTAAATACTAACACATATTAGGTACAGTGAAGCTGGTGGGTGAAACTCTATTAGAAACCAAAAAAACCCAAAACATCTGAGACAGGGAAAGTTGTGATATCAACCATTTACAGTACAGCCTAACTACATAAAATGAAATGAAAAACCTTTGAAGATAGAATAAAAAGACACAATATTGAATACTAAAAAGTTCTCATGGGCTACAGAAATAATGCAGGTTGAACACTGATAGCAAACAGCAGGAGACTGCCAAGACTTAGGTGCCTGAGGGCCAGAAAAGCTTAGTTATAACTCTATCCAGATTAGCTCCACAAGATTCATGTAAGTGACATCCATAAAATGTATTGCAAAAACTATTGGAAAACAATGAAGATCATCAGTTTATGAAGTGAAGAAAAGCTGCACATTATTTCTTCTGTATCATATTTATTTTTTTCAGGATTATGTATCTCCTGTCTTGCTTGCTTTTGTTTTGCTCTTTATTCTGCAGAAATGTGTGTACATGTGTCTACAGGAGGGTTTATGCTGCCTGGAGACTGCACTGGAACCAAATCTACCTTGACTGGGAATGGTAGGGAATCTTACTTTCAGCTGCAGTCTGGAAATGTTCATTCTTTTGCTGTAAAAATTCTGAGATACAGGTAAATTGTGGAAATACATTGCAAGTTACAGAGTTCTCTATTCTTGTACTATGCCTTCTTTTCTTTCTTTAACTTTGAATAGAATAATTCCATTGAAACCTAAGGTAATTGTTTCTCAGACTTCATATATAAGGACACTTCATAGTATTCAGCTAAGCCAAATCATGTTTTTCAGTATTTCTCTGTTGGATCCTAACATACCTTTCAACACACATCAGAACTCTAAATAAATATTGCTTCAGTAAAAAAGAGGTATTTAGATTGTTTCAGACTAATAATTTAGATGTATCAGGTAACACAAATGCAGCTACTTGTTCAGTGAAGTGTTGCAATACAATATTCTTAATGCAGTCTGTTGGTTATGCTATTGGTTTTCTTTTTCCTTTTTTTTTTTTCACCACAGCTAAATCAGTCAAGCATAATTCTAGTGAAATTCAAAGCTTACATGAGAAAAGAATAAGACATTTAGGTATTCATAATGATTCAAGACTATACCCTAGTTTACGGATTCATACTTTTCTAGTTCACAGTAATAATTTTGGTTAAAACATCTGTACAGGTGATTAGATTAAGTACTCTTGCATGCTTCTAGCAACAAAATTTTTGCACGTAAAACACTCAGAGTTTAGTGTAACAGTTCAGAAAAACTATTTATTGATATGTCTGGTCTGCAAATGCAGGAAAAATATTTACAAACAAAACATTCTGCAAAAGAATACATATGTTCACTATAGAAAACTATGCAATGTCTTCTGTGGATTGGGTCTTTGTAATCGTAAGTCTTTGAGGAATTATTCATAGTGATATAAAAAAATATGAGAAAAGATCCCTGAATTCCCCATGTAAAATTTTGCATTTCTTCTGTTATTCATAGATGTCTAGTTCTAATTTTGATTGGAACTAGAAAATACTAGAGATAAATTGTAACTTAATGATCACTAAAAGTTCTTTTATAAATGAAGAAAAAATTGCAATAGAACTAAAATTTTACAGACTAAATAACAAGCAAGCAAGCCATTTTCAAATCTTCAAGATAAGTAGATGGGGAAGACAAATACTTGGCATTTAACTTCATTATCTTAATCTCATAAATGAAGGGAAATATGGGTGGATCATTATTTTAATGGTGCCTCTGCTATTATTACTTTTTATAATCTACATCCTTATTGAGATGGTGTTCAAGGTCTGTTGACAAGACAACATCAATTATGTTCTTCTAACTTACATAACGAACTGTAAACCGTGTACGATACTAACATGTAAGAAGAGACTAAACACCTTTCTGTTGGCTTACAGTTATGCTTGAGATTTCCTTCAGGGACACACTGAATTTATATTAACATTAGAACCAAACAAACACTACAATAAATAAACACTATTTCAGGCAATTATTATAGTTTTTCTATTAATTCAGCCAAACACATTATTTCTTTCATGTTGTTCCTCCCTCTGTATTTAAAAGGACAGTTCATGAACTTCTCTTCAATCTCTAAGAATCGAATTTATAATGTTGCTTACAATGCATTGATAATAGTTAAACTGTCAAGTATTTTATGGGCTACTACCTCTTCAGTATTGATTTTTCTGCCTTATCTCACAGGTTACTTTAGAAAGCAGTCTTTTTTTTTTTTTTTTCTGTACTGGCGAGTATCTGGCATGCTATTACTGCCAACCCACAGTATCCCAAGGCACTATGCAATAAAAACCACAATAACAAGACAAAGAATGAATTCATGGGTTAAGGCTATCAAATACCATTGCTAAACTTAGCATGATCCAAACTTAGCATGATCCACAAGGAGTTAAAGTGATAAAAGTCTGTCTAGACCAGGTTTGTAAATCACAATTCTCCCCTACTATCCCAACCAATATGCTTCAATGCCATCTCTTGGTCTTGGCTGAGTTGCAGATTCATCTGGACACAAACAAAAGTTTAAGTAGTTGCACATTCACTTTCTGTAAATAATTTTAGCATCCAAGGAAGGAAGCAGTAAACTTTTTATTTAGTTTATGAGTGAACTTTTTTTTTTTTTTTTCAAAAGTAGGAGAGTTAAAACTAGATGTTGGTGATGAGTGAGGTTCACCAACAAATTTAACCACTCAATTTGACCAAAGAATTGAACAGTAGAATTCAAATTCATTTAGTTTCAGAGCCAAGAACCAATCAGCATCCCACATGGTCCTTTGCACTGCAAATTGCATCTTAATTTTAAGCATGGAATATAGTCAGATGTGAGATTGTTCTTGAATTTTCCTTAACTGATAAGAAATATACAGACTGCCTTGAACACATCCTAAAAGGATGAGCACAAGAACAGAGATGTCGAGTCTCAGAATCCTATTTCTTGTCAGCTGCAGGTCTAAAGAACATATACCCTTTTTGAACCTATTTGCCTCACTCCAGCCTTTGACCTATCATGAGCAATGTGTTGATGCAACGCAAATACAAAGCAAATGTTTATTAGTTTAGGACATGCAGTGTTACAGCTTGTAGGCTTTCATTTTTACAAAACCATAAACCTACCAGAGATCAAAAAGTGAAAGGAGAAAGTTTTACTCAATTTTGATATTGAAATATCTCTATAGTACCATATTGAATCTAATGTTAACTAAGCAACACACACTGAGGCACTGCTGGAAGATTGATGAATGTTTGGGAGTAGTTTATAGCTCAAAACTGTGCTTTGGGCTATAAACCCCATTCAACAGTTAAATCCCTGGAAATGTTCTAGTCTGAGATTAATGTTGATCTTAGAGAAATTAACTAAGAATTGAAGAAAAGTTGTAACTATGTGTCATGTTCTGCTTTAACAGAAACAATTCTTCCATCCACGCTTTTTCCAAGCCTTAACATCCTTTCTTCACTCAATAAGACCCTGATATCCACCATCCAATGTAGTTTCCTACATATACATGCTTTATCTCAATGTATACACAGAAGTGATATATAGTACCCCTCTCAGACACAAAGCCTCTCAGCTTTAGTAAGACAGATTAAATAACATCTCCAGATTAAATGCCTGATCATTCATTCCATGCACAGTTGAAGAGGTGTTTCTGGTATAAACTGCTGTATTGATTTTAACTGCTAAAGATCTCAGGGTTGAGATCCTACATGGTAACCCCTGTTTTCATTTTACACGTCCTGACTCAATTTCTATCAATTTATGTGTTACCACTCTTTGGACTTTGCTCAGGTAACTGAGACACCATCAAGCTTTGTAGCCCTTACTCACACCAGGTAACAACAGATGTCCATGAAGCCTTGTTGGGAATCTGCAAACAATAACATTTTTGAAAGAAGAAAGCATTGCTCCATGGGAGTCACAATACAAAAAACTGCTCCTTCCATTGTTCACATTATGCCTTGATAAATTAACATGAAAGCAGCTTTTCTGTGAATACTGAAAAGTATAATAAACCCCAGTATATATAGACCCCATTAAGAGAATTTCTCTGGGGCTTTTTTCTGTGAACTTGTATGGTCATAAACGGGATGGAAAAACTGATAATTTAGAGCAGTGCAAAAAGAGGAAGCATGAGGAAAACTGATACAAATTCAAATTTAAGGAAAAGACTCTCAGAAATTGCTTTTGTGGTGTTTACCAAAGGAATTTTCAAGCCTTTATCAAAGAGATTGGAAGAAAAGTAAGGAAATAAAATTCTGTGGCATGTTAGGTTCTAATGCATATTCCTTTTTTATCATACATGGTAAATCTGTCTTCAGCTCAGGCACCTGTACAATCAAGACACTATGAAGTTTCTTTAAACTCCTCTAATTTAGGTTTCATGGATCACATTTGTTTAAAATGTTTAATAACTTATTCACTAATTGCTTGTTTAAACCTATGCTGGCTGCCAAGCACTCTGTTATAACTGATAAAATATAGATCACTCTGAATATTTATGTGTGACTTTTGTGCAAGTGACATTTATGATTAACACAAACTTAATTTGGTAGTAGAATAAAATAAAAAATGTCTCTGTGTATTCTACTGGAATGATTAGTAGAGGTCATTAATCAAGAAGTCCCTTTTGTTCTTAATTTTATGCCACATGAATGAGTAAAGATGCAAAGGAACTGAGTACTTCATCAAGCTCTGGTTTTCTTTATGTGAAATATTCAATTCTCTTACAAGAAACTTCCACATCTTTAATGTTTTTAATCACTGTTCTTTTGTGTGTGGCCCTCTTTGTGAAGTGAGGCCTGTATATCATTCAGGAAAATACACTTCTGGAGTACAGCATAGTCATTAATTTGACTCCAAGTGGCTTTTTCAAATTGGTGTTGTAGAGTCACATCTGAATGCTGAATAAGGACAAGTCAGACTTAAGTTGTCAGCTACCTAGTCCGTGTTTGGTGTCAAAATATTGATATAATACAGCCAAGAATGATCCAATAATATATGAAGATAAAACAGATTGAGGAGTAAGGTCTACTTTTAAAAATCAATCCTTAGTTGAATTGAAAGAGTTGATGATGGTACTGTATTGTCCTGATAATATCAAGCAATATCTCAAGAATTAAAAAAAATTAAAAATCTAATATATCAAGAGATATAGTGTATCAAAATGCATTCTATCTGAGATAAAGAAATTAACTGCAGTCCACTCTAACTAATAAGACAGAGGTGGGTAATGAACAGATGGGTAATGAATTTTTGCTCATTGCTGGTTTAAGTGAGGGCAAGCTTAGCTAGTAAGAAAAATTATGTTAGTGGGAATATAACAATGTAGCAAAAAAGACCACCATGACTAACAAATAGGCACCAGGTTTAAGTATGCCCAACAGAGAGTTATAAAAGAGATGCCACTTTTTCTCCAGAACCACAGCACCCCACTCTGAAAGTTGCAGATTGTTGTTGTTCTTAAATGAGGCTCATCAGAGCACATAAAAGAAACAGAATTTTCACAACTACAAGCACAACCCCCAGGTCCTAGCCTCCCAGGTAATTTAATGTGGAAGATGTCTGACTTAATAGGAGTTTTGCTCGCATGAAGGTAGGACTCACAGAAGCAAATGGCTCAGATTTATTTAACCTGTTACAAACCGAACTGCAAAGCTAGAAATTTGCACATTTACTAGCTTACAAATAAACACTTGTCAAAAACTGAGTCGGTTTTATGTTTGCAAATTTATACAGTCACAATTAGAAAATAACAAAACATCTGCAGTTGTCAGAAAGAGCGAATACAAGGCAAACTGATGAGCTACACCATGCACATTTGAAGAGTGCATTGAAAGTTTGCACTGATAAATAAATATACCACTATGACTAATAAATATTGTTAAACTGTTAAAATGATATCTACCAGTTAAGATAGTAATTTATTTTTTAATGTCACTCAGAGTGAGAGTTTAGTGGGTTTTTTTTTGTTTTGTTTTGTTTTGGTTTTTTTTTTTTGTTTTGGTTTGGTTTGGTTTTTTGCCAGACTACAAAATAACTTACCAAAGACTATGCAGAAAATAGCTATAAATTTTGTCTATTATCCATGTTGTTTGAGTCAAGATATACAATATGGTAAAATTCTGTAAACTAAGTAGTGCAAAACTACCTGTAGGCTATTTTATAAAGGCAAGAGTTTACCTGAGTCATATATAACACAGATAGCTTGAGTAACTCACTGCTATAGTGCAAAATTCAGTGGAGACAAAGCAGAGGCACTCCTTACTAGACAATTTTTCTCTTTGGCTACTTTAAGCAAAAATACATATTCTCTCCTTGTTATCATAAAAGATAAAGTCAGAATCAAATTCTGTAAATCTGTCTTGCATTCTTTAAATTAGGTAATGTACAGAATAAATTATGTTGAGAGAAGCAGTTAACTTCTAGCTGAGAATAAAGAAGCATATAAAATTTTTACCTTTAATGTTTCTTGATGTAATTTTGCAAAAGTGATTCATATAACACTTTCAGAAATCCTCTGATTTTAGATCCTCATGTTTCTGCAGAGTCCATAAAGAAATCATTGCAGGTTTTGCACCTCAGAAAACACAAAAAGAAAGCACTAATATTTGTGAATCAGTTCACTCCTTAATGAATTTAATTATTATCTTATATTATATATATATATATTTATATAGGTTGTTTATATTTCCTGCCAACCACTTTCTAAAAGGCCCTTTTGTTTTAAGATTTTTTTTTTTTGTCTGCTTATATTTCTAGTATTGTTTTGAAGGACTAATGAAGACCCTGATTGTTAACAACTGTTCTTCACATATTTACTGAGATAACAGAGGCTTGCAATAAAATCTTGAAATTCTTGTTAAGACTGACTTCCATTATTTCCTAAAAACTTCATCTCCCTAAGAGCCCTGAGAAACTAAAAAGGGAAGCACAAAACATATTCTTCTTCACAGCAGTAATGTCTGATTCTCAGTTGTGGCTTCTCTGCTTGTTTCCCAAGGCAATAGGCTCCCAAAGTATTTTTCACTAAAAGAAATGTACTGCCCATTACTTAAATGACAGTGCTTTTACCCAGTTTGAACATGAGAACCTTGTACAAGATTTCCTGTAGAGAAAAATAGGGTTTGGGAACTGATGTCAATTCTTCTCTGAGTTCACAGTTTTAACCACATACAAAAAGCAAATGTCAAATGACCAGGATAAGAAAATTGCAGAGATTGTTAACCAAAGTCATTTTCTTAGTGGGCGCAAAATAGTAAGCTACTTTGAACCCGGAGTGTTTTGAACATAAGAGCTGAATAAACTTATCTTCCAGGAACTTTTGGTGTTCAAGTTGAAAATCATTTATATGATACTAGGTTTCTGACCTGACATCATCACCTGCTAATTACAAGCAAAAGAAATCCCAACCCCCCACACAAACAACTGGCATTGTGCAAAGAATGAAGTCAAATATCCGTGACTGAGCTAAACTAAATCTCCATGATTATATGCCAGTTCTGCCTAAAGAAGTCATTGAATGTTTCTAGTCGACCCTCTAAAGTATTTTTACGGATTAGTTTACTCCAAGTGAAAGTCATCTCCAGCTATGAGCATGAAACCTTTTCTTATGTATGTTGAAATACTAGAATATAAATTTAAATCATCAGGACATACAGGCAGAAAACCTACAGCCAGGTTCCATGGGTAAAAAGGAACAGGTGAGCAAAGGAATGAAGTACAGCCCCAAGCCTGGGAGTGAGCAGCAAACCCAAATGTCCATTCACATCAATAGGTGCGTTTCTTAATCATACAGTGTCTCTATTCGAGGATTCACATTTGCTTTTTTTACATAAGCATTACAGAGATGAGTAGAGACACACGCTTTTTTCTGGGTCTCCTCAGCAACCTCACCACAGCACAGCTCCTCAGCTGTGTAATGCTGCTTTTCACCACAGTTTTCTGGTAAAGGAGTTTTGACAATTTGTTTTGATGGAGTAAATATGTAACAATCACAAGTGAGTAAAATCGGTTTTATTGCTTCCTAGGTACCATCCCCAGATGGTGACCTTAGCACTTACACTGTTGAAGCATTTTTTTATTGGGTTCAGTTTGCTAAGGTTTATGTTTTCCATACAGGACCTGTCCTTTTTATTGTATATGTGTATAGTCTCAAACCTAATCAGACTTGTGCTATTACGCTAGACAAAGGTTGCTTTTTCAAAAATAAGAAAAGCTGTTAATAGTAAAAATCTCTCTTAATGAGATAACACAGGATTGAACTCCAGAATGCATATGCAGTTGTTTGTTAAAAATTACTAACTTGTCCTTGGCCTTTCATATCTAATATTCCCCTCAGTGCAACAGTGCAGTCCAAGACTTGGTGCCTTTAAGAATTTTAAGCTGTAACAGAAGGACACTTTCCTTCCCTAACTCCTCTGTCTTCTTCATTAGTACAAACACTTCCCTTGCTGATAGTGTCACTTTGTAAGCACTCATTACCTATTGATCGGGTGCTGTAGAGGGCACGGATGGACTGGTAAGCCCTCACAGAGACCTTTTCATTTCAATGAGCTTCTGGCATAGTATGCTACAGGATTTCTTAACTGAATATTGACAAACTCTGGGGGATTCTCCATTTTATGACTAAATATTGCACTTTGTGTTTGTTTTGTCTGATTTTTCTGTCATTTTGTTGTCACTCATTATTCTTGAGTTTATTTATCAAGTATCTATCCACATGTTGTCAATATAAATCAATTTCACATCAGTTTGAAATCAAATTAAAATTAGACAACAGGATATAATAAATATAGATTTGTAGACATCTATCTGTATTTATCTATCATGTGTGTATCTAAATACGTATATGTTACATGTGCATTTAGTTATCTGGATGCATTACCAGTGGGTCAGCCCCAGGATTGTGTGCTTATGGGCTTAGAAAGACAAAGATGCTTCTCTCATCCTGTCATTCTCCAAGTAAAATTCCTGCTCTTCAGCTAATAGTTGAGTCATTGTTTGTATCTTAGTATTATGAAAAGGGTGAAAAATACTCCTTATGAGGATGTGAGGAGATGTCAGCACTAGAGGCTGACATCCTCACAGTGCAAAAGAGAAATGGAAGAGGGAAGATTTATAAGAAATCATAGAAATACATCTATGTATATTGTCTATACATAGTTACATAACAGTCAGTATGCCTGGACTAGTGAGATGACATAAATCTGAGCCAAAAAAGACATGTTTGGGGGCTACATTATTAGAGCTGAAGAAATGTGAAGGAAACAAAGAAGAAGAACAAACTAAAGAGGAAGAGGGAAAACATGTAATACACACAAGGAGGCTGCCTGTGTAACTTTGGTTAAAGATTGTGCTATGCTATCAAGAAGATGATTCTCATAATCATAAAAAAGAAGCTGGTTTAATAAAGACATACAATCAAAACAAGAAGTAATACCCTCTGGCACTATAAAAATAATAAAAGTGGTGATGTTATTTTGAAAAAGACATGTAGGAATGGCTGAAAATATATTTACAACTTTCCTGAAGGAGAAAATATAATAAGGCAGAAATCTTTTGGCACTGAATAGGTTTTTGCCCCACCTAATATGTAAACTATTACACAAGCTATGTTTACAAGACAAATAATTTCTCTTTTGTCAGTAATTTGTCTCTTACCAATATCAATATTTTATTAACCATAAGCCATTACATTATTAATTTCAGTAGCCTGCAGTGAGCAGCATAGGAGGTTGGGTACCCAGCAGTAACAGTGATTTCAAGTTGTATTTTCCAACCACAGCACTTTTTATTAGTGTATATAAAAATAAACTAATAAACAAAACAAAATCTGAAAATGGCAACCTTTTAAATGTATTGAAGATTGAAATAATTTTTAAAGGTATTCATTATTTAGCGTATATAAAACAGAATGTCTGTATATCCATTTATTGTAAATTATAGTTATTTTCATTTAATCAGTAAAGATATTGTTGTATAAACTACTACAGATGTAATGCTGATGCTTCTTAAAGTGCATGTCATTCTCTCTCTCTCTTCAGTATCAACGTGTTTAAATACCTGCTGCCATTGGTGACAAAATTGTCATTCACTGTAATATAGAACATCAGGAAGACATTCTCTAAAACACTACTCAAGTCTATCTGTGCCCGTATACGCATTTTTCTAAAGGATATGAGAGCCTTCTTTAAAGATCATATAATTTATGTTTACAGTAGTTGCCAGATATACAAAACCATAAATAATCTTGAGACATTTGGTGAAATTTATTTGAATCTCTGTTTTTTCAGATAAGGTACCTGTTTTTTTTCTATAGAAATATACTCGAAGTCCCAGCTTATCCTCTGGTTTGTGATTGAAAAAAATAATATAAATGTGAAAGCTTCCAAAAACCAAAATGAATTATTTCCAGGATTATCTGGTTTTGAGCTTTTTTGGGGGACAGGGTTTTTGAGTTCTTCTTGGTCTATAACAGGCTGAGATGGGTATTTAACATGACTCAGGATAGGTATTGTTACTTTTTACAAAATTTGGAGATTGAAGACTATATTGGCAGTCTTCAGTTGATTGTATTGAGATCATTATTCAAGCAAATACTCGGGTTTCCACATCACCGACACATTAACTGTCATGTTGACTCTAAACTGATGCAAATCACCTGTGTTTTCCGGTCAGGAAACCCAGGCACAGGACTCTGATTCACACTGATTTCTACTCCAAAGGGTTGCCTGGATGAAGCCAGCTGGAGTCACTCAGTGGGAAAGGTCGAGCCTTATCATGAGTGCAATTTGCAGGCTGAAACCATATTTACCCACTTAGAAACAGTGAGGCCTAGAGCAAATAATGTGAGTACCTTTGCCTAGTTTCTCCTTCCTTTTCTCTGTAAGGTAAAAGGCTATTAATTATTGCTAATCCTTGCTGTCATCTTATTCTTGTAGTCAATGAAGAGTTGGGAGTTATGGATATAAGGGATCATTTGTATTCACATTGAATTTTACCGCCCGGATACTGTGAAGTAAATGTGTGAGTTCAAACAGCTGTAGCTGAATCAACATCTGATAGAAATCTTACGGGGGATAATGAATATGAAGATATATCCAGAAACAAAAAAAAAAGAAACCTTTTTTTTTTTATATATATATACATAAAATGTCCTCTGTATCTACATCACAGGCTTGTCAAGGTTGCTCTGCCTCTTAATGAATTCACTTAATTAATTGTATTGATTTTATACCTATTATATATACATTTTGATCTTTTAATGTTTAAAATCACTTTTTGAACCAAACTATATAAAAAGAAAAAAAATGTATAAAATCAGAATGAAGAGTGTGCCGCTGTTAAAATGCAAATATTATATTAGAAATCCTGCATATTTGCCATCATTTGGTTTCTTTCAGGCAAAATACTTTTCTGATCAGCCTCAGAAAATGGAAACGTTTCATTAATTTTATAAGAAAGGAGAGGTCTGAGTGGCATCACAGTTCCTTTGTATTTTTCCCCTGTTCATTTGTGCAGCTATAATTACAGATTCTTTGTGAAATGCTCATGTCAATCCTTATTAATCTCTAATTTCTAATCACAGGCATAAGTAGGTTTAAACTTCATTGCAAACCTTTTGAGAGTTCTGTGGGTTTTGCAGGAGAAATGACATGTTGCTTAGCTTCATAATGTTTTCTAGAGATTCTTGTCAGTAATTTTCCCAAAGAGAGAGAATTTCACAAAAAGAGTAGCAGGGAGAAGAAAAATTGAAAAAGAAAGGACCAAGAATCTTTCTAGGCAAAAAGTTGTGTTCCAGTGTTTTTAGTATTTAACAATTAAGGCTAGATTTATTAGTGGGTGTGATAGTTCCCAATTGCACTGCTTCAGTGAAAAGGAAGATAAATAAGGCAACAACACCTGGGAGACATGTAGGCAAGATTAGACGAGAATTAAGAAACTCTTCTGAGATTCAGAAACCTATGGAAAAATCTGGCAGAGCTGCAGTGTGGAAGTTTGAGCAACAAGAAACAAATTGCTTTGAAATAAAATGAAAGAATGGTATTTATAGATCGTTGCTTTATTTGAAATCAATCAGTGGCAGTGACGCTAGCAAAAAGGCACCAACCAAAATTTAATTTTAAATAATGAGTGCCAATCATATTTTCTTTAATACACTAATTTTTTTAGTTTTGTTGGGTTGCAGCCATTTCTGGCAGTAGTTCAGTACCTGTTCCTTATGTATATAAAAATATACAGTAGTCAAGACTTAAAATTGCACATACTGCAGGTTTTCTATCGCTTGTATTTCCTGTCACAGTCTTATTTGCCTGTATGTCAAATCTGACTTGAAGAACTGGCATACTGCAGGCTGAGGTGAGTCAGCCACAGCTTCACTTAGTGTGGTCGTGATCAAATATCTGATTTTCTTATTAAACTATAAGGGCCTGATTCCAAGTAATTTACAATTCCAGTGATTTCTGTATCTTTTATATGGGTTCCAATAAATTATTTCACAGATGATGATATTTAAAAACAAAGACAAACAGCACAAAGCAGTATCAACCAAATCAACTATTTCGTAGTGGGGCCAGGAGAGGTCAGAAATGAGATGGATACCCTGGAACAATTAGAGTGCATTTTCTTACATCTTTGGAGGACACAGTGTCATGTATTAATACATTTCTGCATCTGTGAAGCTATGAAGATAGAATCTCTTTCCATGATCCTCTCACTCCATATCATCCCACTTACCAACTGTGGCTTTAACAACGGTTTAGCCTTTTGAAAGCACACATGTCATTTAAGAAGGTTATTTTGTTATTTGCTTTGATTTCCAAATGTATTAGTAATAATCCATTTTAATTTTTAAGCATCAAATTTGTAATTATTTAAATAGATTATCAAAATTTTATATGGTATTTGAAAATGAAAAATTATATAGCATGTTTTGGCTCTCATATATATAAGCTCTCATTTTTTTTTTTAATATATCTACTACTCTAGTTTCAGACTAGGCAAAGTGGAGATATAATAACTTCTATATTTTATTTCAATACTTCAGCTTTGTTTCTTGGACAGATGCTGAGCACAAAATGGAACTAACTTCCATGAAGTCTGGCAAAAGAATACCAAACTTTATCTGTTTAAGTCTGCCTAAAAGGTACAGAAACACTCAAGGAAAGTGTGGGGGGAAAGTCACTAGCAGTCATGTTGACAGCTTTCAGAAAAGGGACATGTATGAGGTCCATTATGGCTTGGTTTTTCAAAGGGGTTTTCTGCTGCTGTCATTTATAGACTGTGGATATTTCTGTCTAGAATGTAGATAAAATTATAGAAGAGACAGGGGATACCAGTGTTGTGACTACTAATATAAGGATGTAAGGACAAAAGGTTGATCCTGTGTTCACTAAATTGGAGCATGGACTTTACTTGAGATATTCTGATAAATGTAGTGAAGATCTGGTCCAGATATAAAGGGATCTTTCACATCATATGTTCTGTCAGTCTAGATATATTTAATGACTGCAAGTTTAGATCTTTGTTCAAGAACCCTGAACAGGTAATGAAAATTCTGTTCACTGTTTCCTCCCAAGTGGCTTTTCAATCTGTTCAAACAGATAAACAGGAGGTTTAACTTCTTACAGCTTCCAGCATGAAAAATATCAGACAATAATTAAAAATTAGAAAAAAAATCACTTAAATTACTGCAAACTTGTGGAAAAGAGTGCACATGGAAAAAAATCCATTTTTGTTCACACAATGTACTGTTCTTACTGATTTACACACCAAATAAATACCTTGTATTCCTCTCACTGCTCATTAGCAGTTCGAAAAGGGAAAGATTAGAGAACAAGGGAAAGATTGGAGAACAAAATTAAAAACATAACTGTCTCATAAACATTCAAATATTTTCCATACAGCAAAAATATGGTTCCCCCAATTAAAAATAAAAAGTGATAGAACAGCAAAAGGTGAAAGGAAAGTCAACAGGGGTAATCAAGTGATGAGATTGATTTAATCTCTCTCCATCAAAGGAGAGGTTAACAGATCTATCATTTTTAGTTTGAACAACAGACAGCTGAGGGGAATAAGAAACAGGTTGCAGTATAAAGAGAAGCATGAAGAAGATTAAGAAGGGGACCAATTCAAGAAAAAGAAGGCATCACATGGACTTCTTAGTAGATTTAAATTAAACCAAATCAGGTAGTTAAACTATGGAACTCATTGATAAAGTTTGGTTAGATTAAAAGAATGGTTACACAAGTAGTAGATTAAAAATACTAGTCATGAGCTAAAATATCAATATTATCTCTCCTCAGAAATTCCAGAAACATTCATTTCTGGAAGCTGAAGAGATAAACTGTGGACACTGTTTCTTTGCTTAGTTCTTGTGTTTCTTTGCAATTGGTCCCTGTCAGGTATAAGATAGCAGATTAGCCTTTGTTCTGAATCAATATGGTTATATCTATGCTCTTTTTTTTTTTTTTTTTCTACAAAAGAATTTAAAGAATAGGTAAAAGAGCTAAATCCAGGAAGGTTACATCAGCTTATTCACAGGTGGAAGAATGCAGGAAAAAGAATTTATCAGGCTGTCCAAAGATTTGCAGAAACAACCACCTAAGAGGAAAGTAAAAGGCAAGAAAATCAATGGAACAGTCAGTTACCAAAATGTGACTGAAAAGAAAACCAAGCAAATCTGTAGGGCTTGGCCAAATAGCATGCAATTAATATCTTAACTAGCAGTGAGATGGAATAGATAGGGCTTTCACAGATTTTGCCCAGGCAGTTCAAATGTAAATTCAGTTACAGGATTTATCCAAAAGCTGATGCTCTTGTTAAATGATCTAAAAAGAACACAGTTTAGGACTTTTTAGGTTATCATATTTCTTAGTGCAATGGAGAGTGAGCTCAGAGATAATCCTTTCTTGAGATGAACAGAAGTGAAGTATTGTGATACGTTGTAACTTGACGTGTTCTAGAATCTAACGATGATAATTTTTACTGTAATTCCCACTAGTATACTGTAGTAGGAGATAAGCAAAATAACCTGACAGAGTACACATCTAACCTTACGACACTTTCATGTCCTTTCATGTTTTCTTGTTATAGGAATTAAATATGTGAGCCATTTTTGGGATAGTTAAACGTGATCTTTAAAATACTTCTATTTATTTAGAAAGATCCCTTTAAGTCCAGACTAGATTAGGTTTAAAAGGGAGCAGTTTCCTCTTCACAGCTCCAAATCCCTTTTCACTTAGCATTTGGCCCAAATGCTCACTTTCTGTCAGATTTAGAATGACACTGTCAATACTGCTCTGCCATCACCCTTATATTTTGGATTTCATTCGTCTTATTTGTTGATGTTTTGCTAAGTATACAGATTTGCTCAACTCTATCAATTTAACACAGAGACCACTTTCTATGGAATTTTATTCCAAACCCTGACTTCACTTCTGCCCAAACTTTTTCCATGTACTCCCTTTTTCTAGTCCTGACCTGTTGCAGGACAGCAGTCTTGTTATACAAGCTGCAGTGCAGTTTTTCAGAGCTACCACTTTCAGACCTTTCTCCTCTTTTTAGCACCCCTAATTGATTATTTTGTGCCTCAGAGAAAGTCTGAGCTGGCAAATATGCATATCTGTCCTATATTTTCTTTCAATAGATAAATGATAGCAGAAGGGGCTTGTTCTAAACTTTCTAGCAGATCCCCCATTTACCTGCAGCAAAATGTAAAAAGTCAGTTTCCAAACGACTGGGGAACAAAAAGATGTAAAATCTTGGTTTATAATGTGTCTACACTTCCCAGTGTGCTGTTTATATGACCCAGTCAGTGTATCAAATGCTATTTTTATCAGAACTGAATTTATCTTAGAAAGTTGTAACTAGACAAATTGAATGAGAAATAAAGCAGAAGTTCTTCTGTTACTAGGAAAGGGAATGATTCATCACTGAAAAAAACACCCTTGAGGAAAAAAAAAAAAATCAGCTAATAAATAGTGTCCAGAGGAACAGAGTAAAGAGTTGTTGTTTACTTTATGATGTGAAAAATACAATTATCTTAAAAAAATGCACATACAAGTTGTGTGAATGTTGCCCTTTTCTTCCATACTTACCTATGTCTGTACACCATTCCCTTTGAGAAAAAAATTACATTTTCACATATGATCATATAATTTCTATCATGAGAAATCACCTACCTTAATCTGTGCCTCTGGTCACAAAATTAATATTAAAATACTAATCAATAAAGTAACCTGTAAAAATCCTTAGGAAAAATATCTACAGTACAGCCAAAGCAATAATAATAATAAAATGAATAATTATAACAATCTGCTAGTTATTATTAATACACCCAAACATTGCAATAAGATACTTGTGCTTTAATTAAGACATAAATTAGATACGTTTTCAATTAAAAAAAATTGAATTTATGTATCTTGGAATATTAACAAATAGAAAAGTGAGTTATTTGCAGATACTAGTTATATCCAGTTTATGCTATGTCTGTTATTAGTGATTAGACTTAATACCAGGCAGCAACCTAGATCTTGATCAAAAGATACATGCTAAAATGAAAAGTAATTCCAACCAACCATGAGAGAGTTTTGCTAACCTTGTCTTAGTGGGAAGTCACTTCTTGCATATCTTAAGTAGATTTCATTGCCTGGTGTCTTTATTTTTCAATACTCAGATCTTTCCATTCACTCTAGTGAGGAGGATAAAAAGGCTGAAATACAGAAGTAGTTTGTAAAGTACTTTCAAAAGTACTGTCAAAACTTGACATGAAGAGCTTTTAAACTGAAAACAGCAAGCAAATGAGTTACTAATCTCAGATGTCTGTGTATAAGCTGACAGCTTCTGTCTGCCCCTTGCCTTTGCATCCAAAATGCTTGCCTGATGTAGATGGCAAGAACGTCTCCAATCATGCTCTTTGGCTGTTCCTTCTAAAACTGTCAGGCCCATCGCATTTCAGTGACTTTTCTCTATTTTCTTTACACTGTGCAAGTGTCAGCTTGCTGTGGGGAATCAGAGCAAAGGCAGCTGTGTGGCAGAATATGCCAGCTGCATCAAGAATGAGAGAGAGAAGGTCAGGAAAGAAACTCTGGAGGATTTACAGTCCAGATTACATCACAGGGATTGAGGGACCAGACCAAATGTTGTGAAGATCAGCCAGATCCGTGGCTCTGAGAATGTTCTTTTGGGCTACATTCAAATTTTGCAACCAGAGCTTATATATGTTCTTTCCATCAAATAATTTTATTATCAAAATATCTAAATCTGAACTGTCTGATATCATTCATGACAAACATTTATTTTGCAAGTGGAAAGCCATGCGCAAAATAAGTTTTACTGGGGCTCCTCTCAGTGTCTAGCTTCTGTGATCTTTCAGCATGAAACAGACTCCTAATTTGAAAGAGAATTCTTCCATCAGCTGTTTTGTTAAGGGGTATTCAACACAATTCTTTCAAAAAATAAGTCTAATAATATGTAATTTATTCCAACCAAATTTGTTGGCTTCCATATTGCTACAGTTCTTCTTTGCATCCCCTAAGCAAGTGCTTGTCCAGCAGGGCAAGTGAAGAGCAGCCTGCGCTCTGAGATAGCTATATTAGAATTCTAAATCTTTGCACACCAGTTAGAAAAATCACCTTTTGAAGCATAACTCCTATGAAAGCTGTAACGTATGCCCTGCAAATTTCATGTTGATTCATTGTGTTCTGTGCTAATGCAGAAGCAGGATTCTTTTTGTTCTTATGAATGAAGTAACTGATCTCTACCACAAATCAAAATTGCTTTTATTAGCTCTGACTGTAATTACCAAAAACAAAAAATGTTGTCAGTCCCAGAGAGATTAACTTCCTCGCGCAAAATATCTGCCATCTTTGCTGGAATTAATCTCATTTGTTCTTATAGTTTTATTTGCTTCTGCTATCATTTCACAGTTTAGAAAACCTTCATTTTCAACACTGAAAAGTTCTGCAGATCAGTTTTATAGTTATATGGAGCAAAATCTTCTCTTTTGTCTTTTAGTTGTGCACTTGGCTTGATATGGCAGTTATATTTACATATATAACATTCTGAAAAGATTTAATCCAATATTAATGTAAATTTGTTTTGCAATTCAGTACTTTGTGGAGAACTGTTCTTATGTATGCAAATCAATTAAATATTTTAAATATTTCCCTTCCTCATATTTCCTTAAATGAGCAAGTGGATGAGGCTTACAATGAATGTCCTGGAAATGCAGCAGAGGAGCAGACGTGTTATGAAGGGAAATAATTCAGAAAACGTATTCTTGCTTAAATTGGCATTTTAAATGTCATTTCAGTCATCTTACATGTAATTTGAAAAACCTCCTCCTTCTTGACTTCTTTGTTTATGAGAGCTCTGTCAATCATGACCTGTACTGCAGGGTGGGAGACTGCACCAGTGTCAGGCTGTTCTAATTTCCTCTAAGCCACGTTCTTCCTCCCACTGGGAGCACAAGTTTTCATAAATGCCAATGTGCACATGTATTCAGTATGGCAAGGACATTTTTCCCATTGATGTGTGTGAGTGTGAGCAAGAGAGGCGGGGGTGGTGGGGCAGTTCTTCAGCTCTTCATATGCTACCTAACATTTCCAGTTCCAGAATTAAATTACATAGAGAGATCCATAATATACATTCAGTCACTACAATGGCTCCCTTAGGGCTCTTGTTACTAATGGTGTAGGCTCATTTGTGAAGATTTTCATGCAGCTTGCTTGAAAGGGACTCAGCAATCTACCACTTCTGAACAAATTGCAGACCTACAATATGCTCACCAAAGGGGTTGCTTGGCATAGAACAGGATATTTTGCCCTATTTTGCTAAGACAGAGTACATCAAGAGAGGAGAAGAGAGTAGGAAAAGAGGAAAAGCAGTCATCTGTGAACAACGGGGAGGGGAGAAGTAAGCAGTAGCATAAATGAGCTATTTACACTTTTTAACTATGAAAATAAAGCCTCAGCAATTAACAGAAACCTTTCTTCTGAAACAAATCTGTTTCTGTTAAGTGTATGTGACTCTAAAGAACTGTTGGAGGAAAAATACTTGTAAAATATATTTCATTTGTATCAGGAAGGAAGATTCCCCTTCCATCAAGGTCTTCATTCTGTTCATGTGGCTTGTGTACTGTAAATCACTTCCCCAGGCAATGGACAGCAGATCAAAGAGAATGCATTGGGTGTTCCTTTATGATTGCCTCGCCAAAAAGGCAATAAAGCTCCCGCAGTATGTTCAATCACAAAAAGAAAATACAGGTTAGCAACAATCTTGATTCCTCCTTCTTGGCCAGATTCATCTTCCCATGATCTCTTCTTTACCTCAGGCTCTCTACAAGGACAGTCATTAGGGCCTGAACTGTTCAACTTCACTAAGGGTCATGTGGTAGCTCTCCTTTTTTCTTCTGTACACTTCTCAGGAACATTTTACTTCATGCAGTTTCCTTATTGTATCCTGTGACGTCAAAGGTTTAGACAGAGGACTTGTAAGGGTTACATGCAAGGAGGTATTCCCAAAATACCAGGGGGTGGAAGGATTTAGGGAAATTTATTTCCAAAGTCAAGAACATTTAACATCTCAGTACAAAAACTACACTGGGCCTAAGAAAAGAAACATCCCTTGCTCTTCTAGGGCCTTTTGTCATCCCTGGCCACACTGCTGTGGGGGCCTTAAAACATGTCCCAAGGTAACAAGGTAACAAGGTAAGTAAGAACTTACCTTTTCTCATACCAGGGATAACCGCTCTGGAATGCAGGAGGAGAAAACATCTGTAAGTGTCCCTAGGAAAGATACTTTTTTCCAGGCAGGAAAGTTTTCTTACGTGAAATAAACCCTCATCTCCTCATAATAATGAGGAGATCCCTTCTGGAAGGGTCTTCTACACTTTCAGGACTGAAACTATTTTTCTCCTCCTGTTGACTGCAGACTATAATAGGAAGGCTGTCTTCTCTTTTACAGGTCATGATGGGGAAAAGGAAGGGCAAGAGAAAACTTTGGTCCACTAGAGAAGAGGTCAGCAGACAGACAGATTTCAATTTGCTGTTAAGACTCCCTCTTGGCTCCTAAGCAGAAATTATATTTGCATTTTGATAATGGATTTTATAACTGTTCTTTTATGTCTGTGTTTAAAGCTTATTCTTTTTTTTTCAGATATCAACAGAATGAAGGATTAAAAGTTTATTTATTCACCAGGCTCAGCAGTCACAGACACTTAAAATCCTTTATTTGTCTCTTCACAGTGTATCCAGTGAGAGCTCAGCATGCCACAGAGGTGAACAGTGTGTGCGGGAACAGTTAATTCTTGTGTTACTGGCATATCAGAAGCTCAGTCAGAGTTCATTTAAATTTTTTTCAGCTACTGGACTGCTGCAGATGGTGAGTATACAGGGGTGAGAAGTTATGTCAGAGTTGAAGTGTAGACTCTATCTATAGGTACATGCTTAGTCCCTGTACACTGATGGGCATGATTACAGTTATTTTCTGAAAATTTGAGTTGTCATTCCTTTCTTTTGTGCACATATGGAATTTAAACACTTTTTAAAGTCTTTTACCTGCATACCTAGACTTTGGACCTTGACCCAATACAGCACTTATGCATCTGTTTAACCAGGAGGGCAGTCCCATTAGTGCAAAGAGTGCCTGTACAGATATTTGCTTTCATAAGGCAGAACACAGAAAAATGTAGGCCACTTCTTAAATCAAGCCCTTTATGCTAAAATAGATTTTATTAAAGCAATTATCAGTGAAATCTGACTTACAGAACCACTCAAGGGAGCTACAAAAAATTGGCTGCCAACATATGTTCTCTGTTAATGAAGACAGACCAGTACTGTACTCAGGTTTTTGGAGATAGTTTTGGGCAATGCATTAATACAGTAGGTTGCCTATTAAAGGTAGCTTCTTTTAAAACTGGGACAATTTAAACCAATCAATTTCATTAAATCTGCTATGATTTTCACTGCTATTTAACACTTCAAGAGCTTTTTAATAAAATTATAAGATATAGAGAAAAATATCACACAAACTCTCTGTTTAGTGTATGGGGTGGAAAGGTAGAAGGGTCATATTAAAGAAATGTCCACCTAATCACCAAAGCAGCTCTCCACAGAGGACAACAGGGACCTTTGACACCCACATTTCTGATTTAACATACACAGACAATCTGTATCATTAAGATCTTTCATCTCCTTTTCTCAAACTGAAAACAGATGTTTAAACAAATTCAATTTTAATGCGGAACAACAAATACATTTAAACCTTCTACCGTTGCTGTAAAATTGATTCAGCATCCTCCAGGCAACATTAAACTCTAGCAAAATTTTCATTCAGTAATGCAATAAGCATAATTGTACCTTATGAAGGACAAATGCATATTTAGGTAATGTGTATAGGATGCTTTGTAGGCAGAGGCAAGTGACCTCTGCCTGCACTTTGTGCTGGTCAGAAGCCAGGAGTATATGACTAGTGTAGTGTTGAGTCAGAATGTACACTAATAAAGCTCCCTGATTGTAGGGGCTGTTACTTGGGCTCAGCTCATACTAACAGTGCTTGCATAGCTTGTGGTTACATCTATGTTAGTGCAATAGTTCAGAGTATGGGTGCCCTGAAATGAATGTCCTGATGATCTCTGCTCACTGTGCTTTTTATCACATCCATGAGCAGTCTCTAAGTACATGAACTGGGTTCTTTTTTGGATGAAAAAAAATGGGAAGGTCTCATCTCAGAGTGCAGTGAAAGCACTGCAACTGTTAAGGAGCATTCAGTTTACAGGGTCAGACTACAGGGAGTCTGAAGCAGAATCCTCTAAAATGTGTACAGCATGGGCACTGAGTCCTTAACACCAAGTGTTTTGCTCTGCAAGTCTGTTTATTTTCAGCTTCTCTCTGTTAACAGAGACACAGTCAGAGTGACTCAGTACTCACAGCTGGGTAGACTTAGTCTGTTCGGTCCATGGAAAAGAAAGGAAATTAATGTAAATCACCATTATCTTATAATGGGGAAATATAAAGTACTGATGCAATGCAAAATACATTTAAAGTAGCCCACCAATGTGGGCTTGGCCAGAGCAGGAAAACTCTAAATACAATTCAGTATTTATTGGGTTTTTTTTTTCCTGGTTTTCTGCTCTTTAATATTTCTCAGATTGTTCCCAGCCCTTGGGGTCATCGAGATGACTTTGTATCCCTGTGGAACAGATACTGAAAATTACCTCCAGTGACACAGTACTTACTTTCTCAACTCTCTTTTGTCAAGCGAAAGAACAAAATAGCATCATTGTTGCATGATTTCAGCCTGCTCTCCTAATGATGCTCTTCATAATTATGAACTAATTATGAAGTAGAAAGTGTAGAAACATGTATATTTAAGACTTACAGAAACAACAATCAAAAGGACATTTTAAGTATCTAATAAGGATGTTTAAAGTTTGGTCTTCACTACCTAAGTATATTTAGAAATAGTGACTGGGTACTGTTGCTTGGTATGGAAAAAATCTATTTCACAGTCAAAAAAATAATATATTTAATTTGGTTCAGGCTCTGGCTTAAAGAAGAACTAACATTGATTATGTCACTCAGCCTTGGTCAGTCAAGTTTTGAATATAATCAAATTGGAGCTATGAAAGCTCTTTTCCAATTGTATTTTTTATTTTGATATATGTTATCAGGGTTTTCTTCTTATTTTATTGAAAACTTTAAATTAGGTTTCTCTAGGCATAAAGATTGTTGTTATGAAGGCTAAGCTTTATATCTTTTTGTTGTCTAGGATTTTTTACTGTCTTGTTGTTCCAACACTTCAATAAAGCAATTTTAAAGAAATGATTTCCAGAAATTCTAGAGCTGCTTTATCTTTAAATAAGGCCAATGCCTCCCAAGCACTATGGATTTTACCTTCAGAAACCTCTTGTTTCCTGTTGGATATTTGTACAAGAAGGGAAAGATGAGAAAAATTAAGCAGAAAAGAATTTGGGCTATTTTTGTTTTGTTTTGCTTTCAAGACATAAAATAGAATGAGACCACTTACTCTAAAAAGGATTGTTGTTTTTGTATTTGATTTTGGTTGGGCCTTTTTGGGTTGGTTGTTTTTTGGTTTTTTGTTGGTTTTTTTTTTGTTTTGTTTTGTTTTGTTTTTTCTATAGCAGGATTGAATACAATTAGGCAAATTTAAATGAGAAAAAAATAAGCTGGAAAATTTGTGTATATTTACAAAAAAAACCCCATGAAACACCAGCTAATTTAAAAACAGAAACTGTCAGTCCAACAGCTGTACAGGCACAAGAACCCAGGAGAAAGGAAAATTAAAAATCACTAGTTTTTTTAATGGGTGTTTCACTGCCTTGAAAAAAGAAAAAAAAAAGCAAACACGTTAAAATTTCCATTTTATCAAGTACAAATTACATGGAAATTCTTTCCTCAAGAGAGCTGATGCAATAATTTGTTAACAACTGTTTTAAAACAGTTAAAAGCACATCAAAACATGAAAGCTTCCATGGAAATAGAGACACATCCTGTTCATAATGGAACAAGTAGAGAAACTTAGTTTTTATATCTTTATTAAACAAGTAGTGCCTTTTTTTTTGGCTGGCCATTTTACTGAACTCATTAGGTTGCTTGTAGACTGGCGTAAAGCATAGTTTGAATGAGAACAGACAAATTTATCCCCAGCTTTCTACTAATTTTTTAAGTGCTCTTATGACATCATCATTCCTGGATGTTTTTAAGGTGACACTGGATGTGGCACTTAGTTCCATGATCTAGTAAACACGATGGTTGGGTCAAAGGTTGGATCAAAGGTTGGACTTGATGATCTTAGAGGTGTTTTCCAATCTGGTTGATTCTATGATTCTGTTATATAACAGACATTTTAAATCCTGTGAACAGTAGTTATCTCTGAAATGACATGATTAATCCTTCTTTTGTATGAAAGAGTTATTTTTCTTTAAATCAAGAAGTAATTGTTCATCAGATACAAATAGAAATTAATCAACATTTTTGTTTAAAAAAATGCCAAATAATTAATGAAATAATCTCTATACCTGTTTTGTGTAGTTTGGGAAATATTAAATATTGGTAAACTTGAAGTAGAGCTATCGATTTCATGTTTGTGTCAATTTCACTGAAATAATTTAAGCAGCCACTTGAAAAGCATACAAAAATGCCAACTTGATGGGATGTTTTCCTTTACAAGTCAAGTGAGTGCATAATTATGTTATGTTGTGTATTTGTAAAGGACAAAACTAAAGTATTAACTTCCTTTCTCCCAACTCCAACATTGCCTCATCAAGTTGTCACCATCTGCTCAAAATTTGAGATTTTTAGAATCATCTTAACTAAGATTCAAGATTCTGCCACCAGACTGATAAGTTAGAAATAGAACTGTTTTATTTAAGGCAATATATAGCAACTCAAAACCACAGAGCTTCCTGCTCATGTGTACATGTTGCCTGCATCAACAAGCAAGTCACAAGGCAGATCAGCTACTTTAATTTAGTTGTCCTGTGGGTCTTTTTCTTCTTGTCCAATGAGAAGCCTTTCTCTACAGGAAATTCTAAACATTCCATGAAATCTTTAGCTACTGGTCAAATGCACTCTCAGGTCTCTGTCTGGCTTAGGGTTCTGATCTCCTACCACATGATGAACAGTGTTGCTTCTAGAAAGTCAGCATGACTTTTCTCCTAGGGTATCTTCTTGTGATGACACCTTAGTTGGAGATCATTCCTATGGCACAGGCACATTTGATCATAAACCCAGAGGAATTCCTGATCGTCTGGAATGGTTTCTGGTGGAGAGAATTACGACGCAGTCCAAGAGCAATTGATAGAGCAGCAGAAGGTGAAGCAGATGCAATGGAAGAAAAATGAACAGATGTCTGGCACTAAGAGAAGCAGGAGTTGGTTTTTCTCTCTGTCTGGTGTCTAGAAGAGATAATGGTAATGTACAGCCTTGCCAAGAACGTGTTGTTTACACAGTGTTTGTACACCCACCTGCTCCATCTGAAAATGAGCTTGTGAACTCACCTGACTGAAAACAACAGAAAAAAGGATTGATGTGTTCCTGTGTTATGAGTACTGAAGTAATGAAAAACATTATAGAAGAGTAATAAAATTGGCATGTTCTTACAGTTTAAATGAGATATTTTAGGTACTAACTCTCTCTTGCGTTCCTTAATTTGGATGTGGATGTGAATACATGTATCTGATAAAACTATTACACAGGTTACCTTTATTTTCACAATTTACTGTGAAGAAGGTGTTAAAATCAGCAATGACAGATCTAAGAAACATGCATTGGATGTATTTCGTATTCATGTAGACATGAAGTAGAGATACCCATTTATGCTACAGTGAGATATGTACAGACAACCGCTTAAGCATTTAAATAAACCACGTGCTAAAGTTAGAGAAGTCACAGTGAAGACTAGGTGAAAAGTTAATCAACACTTTGTAGGGTAACTGAGTGAGAAATGGTTTCTTTATTTCAAGAAAACTTGGATTGTTCAAAAATTCTAGCTACCCAGAAATGTGAACACAAGGTCACATCTGATTGTTAATATTGATTCCTTTCTTTTCTTAGCAAGTTTACATTTTTATACAATTTCCAGTTTTGAAAGGGAAAATGGAGCTTTAAAGAATTGTTTGAAAAATTTTCGCAAGCATGTATAAATACTGAAAACTGAGCAGAAAATTTGGAAAACAAAACAAAACAAAAAAGTAATTTCCCTGGTTAATTCTGGTTTTAAAAAATAATATCAAAATGTAAAAAAAAGAAAAAAGCTTGAAAAAAAATTGCTGTCAAATTTTGTTTAGGATGAGATATTGTATCTAAGGTAAATTTCTTGATTTAGATGTACAGTACATATTCCTAGCTAACAGATATATAACTGTATATAAATCTGTACATTTATATGTATATCTGGTAGGACTATCAAAATTTCAGAGTAAGATAAATGCTCTAAAGCAAGACTGGTATCCAGAGTGATGGCTGCTGACCTTGTTATTTCACTGGCAGTATGACAGTATGATACTGGCAGTTTTTGGATTTACCCTAAGATTCCTCAAAGCACTCAGCAGCAGCTCTGCTCCATCATTAAAATGACAGAAGGTATATAAATAAAGTAAGTGGAAAAATATGAAGATCTCAGTTTAAAGCTTGTTGTATTTTGGCTGAGTGACACTCAGCTTTCTGAATTCTGACCATTAGGCAGTAACAACCTAGGTATTATAATATAGGAATTGGGGAAAAAGGGAGTAAGAAGGCACATCAACAGCTCACACCCAGAGCAAATGAACATGGTTTCTTCCCACTTCATGAGCCCCACCACAATAGCTGGATACTATTACTAGATACAGCATATACTTTGGATCTTGTGCTGATGGCCTCTCCTGACACAGCACTAGCCTTTTATAGGTATCATCTTCTTCACACAACCAGCAGCCATCAAAATCTCCCTGGTCTGTTGATTAGCATGTGAACTGCATCTCCCCTTGCTGTATTACCCAAATTTTCCTGTCATTAAGCTTAGTCTAAATTTAAATTCACTAGCAAGGGCTATGGATTTATAATAGCTTAAATGGGGCTATAATTTGGTCTATTAACTTTGTACAGCTGACTACCAAGATATCTTTCTTTTCTGAGTCAAAAATTCGTGCTATTCTTCTGGACAAAATTTCAGCATCTGCCAACCATTTTTTTAAAATACATACTGAAGTATATTTAACACATCACATGCTAGTGAACATTTTGTTAAACTCTTTTTCAGAATTAACAAGTCAGAATTGTGCCTCCAGAGAGAAATCATTGAGAAATGATAACGTCTAATCTTTCATGTTTCTCCTCATCAGAAAAATATACAAGCCAACAAAATACTCCAAGTTACCGGTGTGTAGCTGAAATTGTTCAATGAACTACTTTTAAGAGGGAAACTACATGGTGGAATTTATGATTAAACGAGTCAATACAGAAAGGCAGTACCCAAATTTACCAAAGGCAAGATTTTACTTTAAAATAAATATGGTACAGCATTATATTTTCTTTTTGCATTTTAATAACCTGAATCAATGAACAACACTAGCAAATTGAATATATTACCTTTTTGTTAGCTTAAATTATTTTTTTTTCGCTATTTTTTTAGGCATTTTTGAAAGGAAGGAATGGGAAAAACACATGCTGTTGAAAAAGTTCAACAGATCATTTTGTTCCTTTCCATTTTTTTTTTCCTTCTGGAAGACTCTGGAGATTCAATCTATTTTTATCCTTTAAAAAATAAAAAGCAGCCACAGAAGATGATGCATTTTCACATTTCACATCATCACCAAGAAATACAGAGCCCTGACAACCAAGATAAATGAACAACAAACCAAAAAGCAGTGGAAAAGGGTCAAATCCATTTGGCTTATAGGCCATTGTGGAGAGCAGTGGGTCATACAATCTTTTCCTTTGTTTCTGAATCTACCAAGTGGAAAGTATATAGGATAAATGCTTCCCTGAGTTCAAAATAAAGAAAAAAAGATAAAGATAACTTAGAAACTAAGGGCTGGCTCTGCCAGGGAGTCACATCTATTACTAACGGTTGCTAGTACCTAACAAGCCTGATTCATTTGTTTAATCTCATAGGTTCAAGATAAATGGCAGATAGTCAGAACTTCTTATTTTTGGTGTCAAATCATTTCTTCATTTACAGTCAATTACTGATTTTCTTGGTTCCATCAAATTTTATTTGACCAAAAGTCTCACTGCCAAAAGTAAGACTGGGCATAGGTGTCCTGGGATTCGGTCTTTTGTGTTCTTAATTGTGTCAAGGGTGAGAATATTCATGTTCAAAGCTTGTTCTTTTCCTCTCATATTTCACTTATGCTTTCCCTCTCTGTTTCTCTTTCATGCTGCACAGAATATATAATAATAGTGTAAACAATTTCATTTTGACATTGTTACCACATTTAGGAAAAATGGTCTCTATTCTTCTTTTCCCTTCCCAAATGAGGATATATATTTTCCTGATTGAACAGAAAGTTGACAGTTGTCATAAAATGGGAAAAAGGAAGCTGTAGTCTAAATGATAATACTAATTTGCTGCATCCGCTAGTCAGGAATATGATCATGAAGTCTTGGTCTCAGAATAGGAAAGCGCAAAGAAGGAAAGAGCTGCTGTTAGACAAGTGGGATAAATTAGTATGGAAGATTAGTCAGTGATTAATATGTTTCAAGGGTTGTTTTTATACTGTTACAATTATAGATATATACTTATCTCCCCTTCCTGGCTTGCCTCTATTTATGGACAGTAAAAAGATGAAAGGGAATAGAGAGAGAAAATGGGATTTTTCAGAGTGCTGATTGTGCAATCAAGCTAAACACATGGAGAAGTTTCAAATATCAGAAAAAAAAAAATTGAGGAAAGGCAGAAGTGAACAATGTACAAAAGTCAGATTCTTCATCAGAAATCAAAGTCTTCAGCTTTCTGTAAGGACTATTATAACTCCATCTATTCCTCCCTCTGAAGAAAGAAATACAACAGTAATAAAGTTTTCTCCTGACTGGCCATCATGCTAGATTCTGGCATTACTAATGTATGTTGTCTTCATTGTTTACATCATCATCAGGACAGCCTCTGATTGGGCTGATGGAACAAAACTGCTATTGCATTAATAATACATGAAGGTGTCTCACTTTTTCACCAACAATCTTTTTCATGTTCCTGTGCAGTGATTCAGTTCATGCAAATAACCTGGCTGCAAACCGATGATTAGTTTTCATCTTGATTTGTGTTCACCTTCCTTGATTTGGTTCACTAGATAAGTACACAAACATTGTTATGACACATGTGAACAGGTAGGACCAAGCCATGGAGACAAAGACTGCTCAGTGGAGTTGCAACATCATTGCAAAATGACTGTAATAATGAGAAAAATATGATAAGAGGCTAGATTAAAAATACTTGTATATTTTTGATGAAACTGTGCCATTTTTTCCTGTGAGTGCATTGAAGTGCATACTTCCTCCAGCACAGACTATTTCGTTTCAGGAAGATCACAACAGAAACAAATATTTTTCATATATTGAAAAATAATTAGTTGCAAACCATCCTTCTGTTTACCTTTTCCCATACTTTCCCTTTAGCAGAGTGAATGCAGTGGTAATTCTCTTTTGGACATTGTTAGAAGGGTGACCTTATCTCCATTTCACTGAAATTCATTTTCAGTCAAAGGAATAGACAAAGTTGTAAATATATCCAACATTGCAGGATAGCTAAACAGAGTATTACTCTTTCCTGAATCAAAGACTCATAAAACAATTTTGATTGGAAGGGATATTTGAGAGTTTTTTTGTCCAATCACCTGCTCAAATCAGGACCAAATAGATAACATTTCTCAGTGTTGTGTTTAGAACAATCTCTCTGAGGAACCTATTCTAATAACTTCAATGTTTTTCCTAACAGTTGTGTGGAATTTCCTCCAGTAGATATTGTGTTCATAGTCTTTTGCCCGGTAACCATGAATCTTCAAGGAGAGTCTGTTTTCGTCTTCTCAGTGTTTTCACATCAGATATTGACACTAACCAGACTCTCTTTTATCCTCTCTTCTTAAGACTCAAAAAAGCCAATAATCTCAGCCTCTCCTTATATGCCATGTGTTTCAATGCTTTAGTCACCTTGCTGGACTCACATCACACTATGTCAATATGTATTATTAAGGAAGTCCAAAATGGACAAAGTTGGCCAGATAAAAAATAATTTCCAGATTACTCTGTATACTTAGTGTTATTCTCCAAAGAGTTATTTCCATGTCAGAGATCTTGGCATCAGTGTAGGAATTATCTGAAAGGCACTCAAAGGCTGTTCAATTTTGCCAGAATAAACCAAAGCCAAAAACTAAACTAGAAAGCATTATTGTGCCACAACATTGCTTGTTACAGTGCACGCCTATACTGAATCTTCCACTCTGATCTCATCCCTCCCATTTCAGGAAGGTCATAAGAGACTTGAAAAAGCATAAAATAGGGCAGAAAAGACTATCAGGAGTATATAAATATTTTGTTGTTGTTGTTTTGTTTTTTTAATTGTGTTTTTTCTTCTTCTTCTTTTTTTCTGCTTTAGGTGTCAGGAACCTGTACTCCAACGTTAGGTTTCCTAATGTTTCCTCTTCCAAGACTGCTAGGCTACTTTGACTAGGGTGTACAGTAAACATATCAGTTCATGTGGCCAGGCTTTGGAGAATTGTTTCCATCTCTCTACTTTTTGTTTTCATGCTGCATGATAATGCATAGCAGGATAAAAGAGTGAGACAGGACACGGTTATTCACATTTGCTGTCACCAGGTGCTGTAAATCACTCCTAAATCACTGCTTTGAGTTCTGCAGGCATGCACCTTCTTTCTGGCAGTTTAGTTTAATTTCCCTTATGCTTTTTATAAATAGTCTCTGAATGGAGACTAATATTTGTCATGGATGCTTGAGTCAAATTTAAATAGAGAAATACTAAAATGGGTATCTCCTTTTCCATCCAGTTTGACTTTTCTGCAGCTGCTGAAAAGCTGGTTGGGTCTGGAATAAATCATTTTCATGTGTTTCAAAGCTTCACAAGATTTTTACATCTGTGGTGAAAGAAGTATCAAAATTAAGGAAACCAAAACAAACCTAAACCGCAGCTGCAAATTTCCACATAGTTCTTTTTCTGTAGAGTGTCAAATTTGCTACCTCAAAGTCCAATTAGAGTTCATTTTCTATCCAGTCCTGCAGCTGGCAGAAGTTGAGTGAATTTGCCAAAAAGCTAATGAAGATTTTCACTGAAACAAATGTTGTTTAAACAGACACAGTTCAATGACTTTATATGCTATTGTAAAGATAGGTATGGACTCCAGCTTTTTAGAGGTTTAGTAGTCACTTCTTCTAGGGGCCTTGGAAAGGTTGACCAGCTCAGGAAGGAGTGATATGTTTTTCTGAGAGGATTTAAACTCCTGCAGAAAGTCACTGTGAGACCAGGCAGAAGTCTGAAATTATGAGATTAGTGGTATGTGAAAATTGTGCCAGAAGAGGCACTTTCCTTTGTTTTCAGGCAAACTGAAAGATACCAAGCACCAAGGTACTGTAAGTTTTCACTAGTCACATAAAGCACCCATATGCGCATGTACTAAGGAGAGAAGTGAGAGTGGCTGTGAGGCACTGAGGGTCTATTTTGTCTGTGTTTCATGTATTTCTTGCATGAGAGCAGAGGAAGATTTTCCTTTGCCTTCACATTTGATAAAAAGTTCTGGGTTTATTTATAGGTATAAATATACAACCAAGCAAATATATACATGATACCTTTCCCTGATATATTTGTTCTTTTATGGGTGTAGAAACTACTAAATTGTCATAAAAAAATGCAAGATATTTTTAATGAAAAAATATCTATATTCCAGCTATTTTCACCACTTTAATTTAGGATCACTCTATCTGATGTTAGGATCACTCTATCTGATCTATCTGATGACCAGACAGCAACTAAAATTAAAAAAACTGTTAAAAAAAATTAAAATTATAGAACTGTAAGTTACTTCCCAGAAATGCATTAATCTCACCTTGTTACTTCTGAATTTTTCCCTGTCTGTTGCAGGCAGTGGTACAAAGTGGTTGATAGCTACAGTTTGAGATATAGACTGACACTTTCTTCTGCAGTAGTCATGAGTGAGTTATTCCAATCTGTGCTAGCACAGCTGGAAAATTTACCTTCACACGGCTGGAATTCCATTTCAGCCTGTCATGATACACTACACTGCGTCTGTTTCTTCATGAGCTACAGCATTGGTGCAATGTGTTCTCTAAGGTTTCTGCCATCACAGATACAGTCACTAAAGACATCTATTAGAAACAAGTTGAGACTGAAATGCTTTGATATCAAAATATAAATTATTTTGTAAAGAATCAGCTCTCTCAGGGTTAGAAAAACTTACATTATAATTTTATTTCACTTTTTATCTAAGTTTTTACACCTTCCTTTTTGCAGTTAATTTAGAATGCTTCTGGACCAGGTACATTTTAAGATTCTCTTTCTTAGTACTTACCAATGGGTGGACTCCATAGCTTTTATTTTCCTCAGTTTGAGGGAACAAAAAGGAACTAAAATGTACTCACACTGATAATTTGTTGACATGAAGAGTGTAAAAATGAATTAGTTATTGTGCATTATTCCTTCAAGAAGTCAGTAACAAAGAAACAGTGAGGCCTGGAAACTGGGCCAAGCTCAAGGTCAGTATGCAGGTTAAACTTCCAATAATTACTTCAGCTTCTGAACATGAAAAATAATTTCATTTAGATGCTGCCATTTCTTAAGCCCATAGAGAGTTGCCATTAAGAATAAGAATTCAAGTGACAACTTTCCTATGTTTCTTTAGTGTAAAAATTTAAAATGTTCATTAAAACTAAAACTGTTCTCAGTATTGGTATTGGTACTTAAACATCACAAAACAATTCTTTCATTTTACCCCCCATGTCTTTTAAATGCTAAGCAGCAGAGATGATTGCTTTGTCTGATCCAGTAACTTTCATCTCAGTTCCTCTCTCAATTCACTTTTGATTTTCTTTTCCAGAGTTACTTGTGTCTGGTGCTGTGAAATGCATTCTATAGTAAATCATATGTGTTCAAAGCAGAGCTTAGTGAAAGGCACAGTTTGCACCTTGTGTGCCTTGAGGTCAGGTCTCCTGTGGACATAATCAGTGTGTTGATCACAATGCTGTCTTTGTAATACAGGTAGAAGCAAGAAGCATAGAAAGGAGCAGAAATAAGAGCAGGGCCAGTTGTTAACAGTGAGTAAAAGTGAAGTAAGTTCTCTAATATCAGCTTTTTTACATTACCTTTTAAATGGTGATTCTTGTTGCTGTATGTGGCAGATCACAGACATGACTAACATTTCTTATTTATTGACTGATCTCTTCCTTCTTTAAATGGGCTAGCCATACATTATGTCTGTTCAATATGAACTGGGATGTGGGTGTTAAAATGTTATTTACAATGTCCTTCTCTGCATCAAGGAATGAGCCACACCGTTTGTGCACAAAGAAATAAGCTTTCACTTTTGTAGGCAGGTTATGGAAACTGTGTAGAATTGTTTGAGTTTTTAAATAGAAAAACATACTATACTGCTGTGGAAAATGCAAACACTTTCAATAGCAGAAATATCCTTTATAGTTTATAGAGGTTAGAAATCCAAGGATGGTGACCAGCTGTACAGTAGGAAGTTTGTTTTTTGCAGTTTACCTCAGAGGTATTTTAAAAGGGGATCTTAAAAGTTCTGAGTCCATGCAACATTTAGAGCATTCAAAACAATTTAACACTGACTCACTGGGTTTTGCTGTAATAAACCAATATCCTTTCAAGAATACAGTGCTCTGGAAAGACTTCAAAGGCTTTGTTATTAATCAATAGAGTGATATTCTCGGACATTTTGGGAAAGTGTTGGTGGAGGATACATTTCAAAATTTTGAGACACTGAAGGTGGAATTTACTTTGCATAAGTATAGGCACCTAAATGATAGATTTGTAGAAAGTGTGTTATCACTCCGGAAAGAGAGCATATCCAGAGAAGTGTCTGCAACGTGCCTTGT
This sequence comes from Margarornis squamiger, assembly GCA_035222235.1. Lineage (NCBI taxonomy): Eukaryota > Metazoa > Chordata > Aves > Passeriformes > Furnariidae > Margarornis > Margarornis squamiger. Next base: position 25,973,671 of record JAWWTY010000077.1, on the reverse strand, counting down.
CTCTATTTTTAGTGATTATTTTTGTCCATTCAAAAAATGTATGGGAATAGCTTTCCTTAATTGTTTTTACATTGTGTATACAGACATCCTTTGCCTCAAGCTTTGTCTAGAGAGTTAATTTCTAGACAGCTACATATTGAAGATCTTTCAAATTATGTTTGTGTATTTAAACTCTGGTCTGCCCTTCTAGAAATCAGTCCTCAAAACCTCTCTTATGGAAAGTTTATCTTTTGAGCGTCTATAACATAGAACCTTCCTGGAGAACAAACTGCTTCTTCTTTTGCATTATATCTAGTTTTTGTCCAGAGCTAATATTGATGGACAAGTGTTTATCTCCTTTAGATAGAAGTGTGACTCTCAGTTTGTAATCTGTACTTTCATTGTACAAAGAATATTAATGCTTAAAACCACTCTGTTTTCCAAGGTATATTCCATATAAAGTGGTAAATCAATATGTCTACAGGTAAGTACTTCATCCATTGATAGAGATTGCATAGTAAGAAAATGGATTCACCTCAGCAACATCAGCATCCAGGTGGAACCAGTTTATGCTCTTTGGAAGAAATATTTCTAAAATTATCTATTAATTATGAAAATTCTGAATTACAGGAAACTTTATGCACAGATTTGGTTATGAGTAGAACCTCTGAAAAAAGTTATATAGAAATAAGGACGTAGTAGAAGGAAAAAATCCACCAGCTTTAAAGGACTTTTAAGGTGTTCTGATGAAAAGCACTGTAAAAGAGGTAGGTACAATATAACTGTAACAAATTGTTCAGTCTGGGTTTCCTAACTAGATAAAAAATTCACTATGAAGAAAGAGATCTATGAAGGAAATACAGATCTAGTTCTGTCCATAGGTATGTGTGCAGATGTCTGTCTTGATTTCACACATACATATGGGTAAAATTTTGCCCTAATTTATTGATTTCTATAAAAGCTCTTAGGGTACTGTGTGCAAAATGTGCACAAAACAACATGTTCTCTGCAATGGCAAATGCCACCCAGTACTGACAGGTGCATCCCCTTCTCTCAGTGAAAGCTGTGGCTATCAAGTGTCTCTGAGATTAAGGCCATGCTATCTAAACATATGAGAGCAAGTTCACAAAGCAGACATAAGAAAGAGGCACCCTCTTTCAGATGGATCTCAGTACCAAAAAATTTTGAGCTGCCTATAGGAGTTGATTTTTCTCCACCGAATGTGTAGGCAGTTTGTGTCTTCTAACTGAAGCCCCTCTTTACACCTGTTAAACTTTCAGAGTAAGATTTCAAAGTCTATAGACCCCACTTATAAGTGCAATGCATCCTTGAATACTGTCATATATGCAATCGGTCACTGAACTCAGATCTATGCATCACTCAGTGACAGAGGTGGGGATGATGACATTTCTTCTGTATGAGTTCTCAAAGTCTTCTTCTTGACCTGTTTTCATTATTGCTGAATGAGGAATGCCTGACCTGAGTCACACTGTTCATGTTCAGAATATGCTTGTAAAACAGTCACTTCTGTAACTAGGAAACTGCTTCCAACTTGAAAAATCAGAGAAGGCACTGCAAGTGTTCCATGCTCTTCAGTCCCCTTTTGACTTCAGGTTTCTGTGCCATGGTGAAGGCAACCATATACTTGGCTAGATACGTGACCGTATTAACTGGAATTTCCCTTGGGGTTTTTGTTTTTGTTTGTTTGGTTGGTTTTTGTTTTGTTGTTGTTTTGTTTGGGGTTTTTTTAATGTACCTTATTATCTATTTTACAGGGTCTCTGTAGGATGCAACTTGTACTCTAAATCTGAGCAACAGTTTTCTGAAAATTCAAGTTTTGAGAAGTGGAGAATGAAAAAGGAAGACATTACATGTATACATGAATACCTGCAATGAAAAAGATGAAAATTACCATTTTTGGATCTTCAACCCACCAGATCCTATTTTATACAAATGTTTTCTGAGTCAAAACACAACTTTAAATTACATTGTCTCAATAATATTGTTAAAATAAGTTAAATTACCAATTGCTTGATAAAATACATTTAGATGGCAGAGTGCAAACAGTTAAATTTCTTCATCCACAGTCTTCATGATAGGGACTGGCCTCCATCACATATGTAGATGTATAGGTATTTAAGTATAAAATATTCGTGTGATCATATTAAGGTAAATAAAGTAGGATCTTATCAGTATTTAGCAGGAAATACATGAGTAACTGTGTCAGGTTATTAGTAGCTGATATAGTTGTGCTGAATGAGTATGTAGATCTTACAATCTACAGTTTGGTTGGACATGACAGTGTGCAGAAGACCACTAGTAGAGTTCTTGTCATGCTGCGGATATTAAAGAATCTGTTGGCCTTTTCTGTAAGGAGAGGATGTTACATTTAAAAAAAAAATAAATCCTATGCATATAATTAGTCTGTTTACTTTTAAATTACCTTGGTTCTTTGGATACATCACTTCACTTGTCCTAACCAGTAGGTTACTAAGAACGAGCTGTGCACTGCAGAAAGTAAAGGTACAGCAGTGTAGTGAAATCACCTCCAGTGTTTCTTCCTTCCATGCTAGAAGAAATCTGAAGCCTCCTTGTCAGTAAAATGCTTTCCTGATCTCCATCAAAAAGTTGCAATAGAATTTGAGTGTATTATTCTCTCAAGAAATCTGAGTGCGCTCTCAGTTTGGGAACGCATACACTTTTCAAAATGTCACCCTTTTCTCTTTAGATTGACCCATATCAATCACTTGAGTTGAAACTGTAGGTCTTGTTTTGCAAGCCAAAAAATACATCTTGTTGGATCATTCCTTTCAGAGTTCAAAAAAGCCTTCAGAATTTTTTTTCTTTTAACAAAGATTTATACAAACATTTTCTTTCATTAAAGCACAAGGAAACAAAATAATACTTCTTATCTTTAGTTTTAAATTTAAAAAACAAACAAAAATTTGTACAAATTCTTAGTAATCAAAGTTTACACTATTTCTAGGCAGAAATACTTTTCCACTGCACACATTTGATACTGACACAGAATGATGCAATGATTTATTTCCAAAGACTCTGTGAATATGAAAGCTTAACAGTTCATACTAATTATACATCAGTGTGATTTACAATGAAGATTTGGCATTAGGATCTTGGCTAGCACATAGTAACACAATTGTAACATGCACTTATTATTCAATTCAGTGTCTTTGTCATTTTGTATTTCATACTCTAGAGACATTTCAAAATGAAATAAAAGATGACACTAAATATGAGATACTTCAGCATACAATGTTTCATTTTGAAACTATCTAAGCAGATGAACCAAAACCAAAAAGAATTGTCTTTGCAGCATGAAGCCATTATAATTTCCTTTTTTGAGTTCTACAATGAAAAGTCATGTAAGTAGCAGTAAATCCTGCATGTTTGACTACACTAGCTAATTAGGAAATAATTATGCCATGGCATTTTGTCAAACTTGCTGGTGATCATTAATGTGCATTTCAGATTTAGTACACAGAAACGCTGAATTATTTTTTATCATTTGTTGCCTTTGATATGTGATGTGGTTATTTTCTACAATAAATAAATAAAACCCAGTTGATAGATAATATAGAAACTTTCTGTGTTTAATTAACTTTGAAAAGTGCAGACAAAACTCTTTGCAATGCTTCTATCCTTTTCCTTTGCAAAACACTGACAAGCAGTTCAAGCTGAGAGAATTTCCTTATTCTGGTACTTATCAGCCACCCACAGTTTCTGCGGGACATATGAGAAACTGCAAGTTACTTTTAAGTGTAAAATAAAAAAATGAATCCTTCTATGTTGTTATTGATTCAGATTAAGCTTCCTCCAGCATTTGTAGCCCTCCCTCCAGGGCTGATATTATAGTGATTTATTTAATTTGGAATTGTCAGAAACTATTTGTCTGACACTCTTTTACACAAACACAAATTCAGAGACAAGTGGAGAGTAGAAATAAATAACAGAAACTGTGGTTTGGCATATCAGAGTAATTATTTCATTTATTGCATTTGACATTCCCTTATCAGAGTTTTTTGGACCTTGTGTCTGCTCTTCAGATGTTCCATCTTTATATAATCAGTAACACAGGGCATGTTGCAAAGTTATAAGCTTATCTTTGCTCTTCTTCCCCTCTACTATGCTCTGATGCGATTCCACCTGCATTCAGCTCTGGGACCCCCAACATAAGAATGACATGGACTTGCTGTAGCAAGTCCACAGGAGTCCACTAAGATGATCAGAGGGCTTGAGCACTTCTCCAATGGAGACAGGCTGAGAGCACTGGGATTCTTCAGAATGGAGAAGAGAAGGCTACAGAGAGACCTTAAAGCACCTTCCAATACCTAAAGTGGGCCTACAAGAAAGCTGGAGAGGGACCTTTCACAAAGGCATGTAGTGACAGGACAATGTCAGGTACCTGAAGAACAACTGGTCTTGCTATAAAGACTGAAGTAAAGAAGGCATTAAGTGCCTCTTCCTCATCCTTTGTCACTATGTTTCCTCCTGCATCCACTAAAGAATGGCAAATCTCCTTAGCCCTCCTTTTGTTGATGATATAGTTATAGACAAAACTTTTGTTGCTTTTTATGACACTAGCCAGACAAAGTTATAGCTGAGCTTTGGTCCTTCTAATTTTCCTCCTGCATAACCTCATGACATCCTTGTCGTCCTCCTGAGTTTCCTGCTCCTTTCCAAAGGTTATAATATCTCCTGTCTTTCCTTTTCAGCTAGGCTGGTCATCACCACTGCCTCATCTTAGTTAACTTTGAACAGCTGTATTAGTTTTCAGTTTTAAAAATTCTGCCAAAATAGTTCACATATTTAAGCAGAAGATAATTTATTTCAAAATTGTAAAGCACTGGGGGAACTGCTTAAATAACTTTTCCGCTTTATCTAAATACTACCACAATGTGTTGCTGGAAATTTTAAATGAAATATTATTATGCATTAAAGAGCAGTTATATTTTACAAGACAATTTCTAATCCAGCATTTTAAAAAATTGCTATAGGCTGTTATTTAAAATTGCATTCCAAAAAATGTTAGATTTTTATGAGTTTTTATGAGCAGCTTTCCAATAAAAGGTGGAGCCATAACATTTGAATAAGTTCATATTGCATGTAGTTAATATGGTGCTTGCAGTTTAACATTACATAATATTTAATCTAAACTAAGAAGCAAGCACTATATATATATACACACATAATTATACATACTTCAGATGTCTTATTATCTACCTTGTTTAGAGTACAAATGTGTTTGTTTCTAACCTGTTTTTCTAACAGACTTTCTTGTGTGTACTTTTTTCCAAATTTACAGCAAAATAATTACAATTAATCATGCTATTTAGAAATGCCAGAACTTAGGATATATATAGTTTAATCTGCTCTTTTTTTCATTTTATTATACTTTCCAGAAAGTGAATTAATTTCTATAAAAACCCAATGTAAGCATGCACTGCAGAAAAATATTTCTGTCTTCAAATCATGCTTCAGACATTTTTCATTTGCACATGCTGATTTGCATCAACTGTGAGACTACACATGCAAAGGAATTCAAAAGTTACAGTCTTGGTTTTGCATTTAACCTAGAGAACCTGACATAAATCTGAAAATGCTTAAGTTATTCAGCTATGGCTATAGAGTTTTGGAGAACAGGTAAATATACACATTTGTTACTCAACAATCCTAGGAATCACTTTGCTGCACTAAGAAAAAAAATCCATCTCACCTAATTTTATAGCTGTTGAATTTAAAATAGCAAACTGAATTACCTATGTATGCAAAAGGATAATGAAGAAACATCATAAAACAAGGATGTGTACCTCTGTGTGTGTGTATGTAAGTGAGAAAAGAGGAATACTCTTTTTCTGTGGAGAAGTGAATTTTTTTAATTTTTTTTTTTTTTTTTAAGACTGTCAAGGTAGTTGTATTAAATAGCGAAAATTCAAGAGAACTAGTCTGTAGTCAAAACAGTCATCTGGCAGATAATCAGAAGAAAAGCTGCCCTCAATGTGGCAATTACTGCTTTAGCTTAAAGAGTCAAGCTAGCAAAATACATAGTAAAGGCACAATTATTAAAAAACCCCTTTTGATCACATGGCTTAATATCAATAAGAATAATATCAATATCAAGAAGAATCTAAAGAATTATACAGACTGATGTCTCTGTTCATAACTGCCATTCTAGAAGCATTATTTGTTGGTCTAACTCTGCTGGTGAGAGTAGACCAAGGCAGTAGATGTTAGTGATGTATTAAGAAAGGCGTCAGATAAATTTTAATAGAAAAATCTATTGATGGCCATTAATCATTCTATGAGAGGGAGAACATCCCCAGGAACTGTCATCATATTTTATCTCTTTCTATATCTAAGCACATATTACAGCTATTACCAGAGATAGGTTGGAATGTTAGGTGAACACCTTAGAATTCTTCCAGCTTCATATTCAGACTCCTAACTTTACATATCTCCAAACAGCTGTCTGCATTTCAGCTATGTGTTTGAGGCCCCATTACTGTGAGTGGAGAACTAGTCAAACAGTCTAGAGTATCATTTTGCTGACCTGCATCCACTTCCAGTTGTAACAGCAGTTTGTTTTCTGCCAGTAGTTACTGACAGATCATTTCCTGACCTCCCTGAAGCTGTTATCTGTTTCTCTGTATTCTCAGGTTTTATTTGAAAGAACAAAAAAATCTCTAAACATTGTGTTTGTGAAGTTTAGATGTGAATCGAATACAAGCAACAAAAAGGTATGTGAAGGAAGAACGAAACAACTCTGAGATGTTATACAGCCTTCCCCCTACATTCTTGCAGAACAAAATATAGAGAAAAATTCCTATTTAGCAGATGTCACCACTCTCAAATCTATAATCTCTTCACCTTTATTTATGTGTTTTACATAGTTGATGTGAAAAAAAAAGAATTCTCTACAATTTAGATCTTCAGGATTACAGCCTTCTTGCTGATTTTCTGGAAAGAAACAGTGTGTAATGACGCAAAAAACTAACACAGCTTTAATAGTATAGTCAGTTAATTTTTGTCCAAGCCTTCCAAGGCCAAAGGTAATGATCTTTGCAGGCCTCTAGGCATAACTAGGGAGACTCAAGCTTGTGGAGCCAACTAAAGCCAAGAGATAATTCAGTCATATTTTGAACTGGCTTAGAGATAGTGATGGAGCCTCCATCTTGTTTCTCATCTTGTTTTCTTCTTTTGACTGTAGTTTTTGCCTTGCTATACACTTCTGTTGGTTTTCCATGAGATGCTTGCTGCTCCATGACTAATGAAATAGCTGGTGTGAATGAATATTTCACTATTCTAAATAGTAAAATATTAGAATAATATTATATACATGATTAAAACATTAATAACACCTTCGAGATAGGTGAAATATATAGGCAGAAAGCAACTGAAACTTTGAAATTTCTCTCTTTTACCATGTCTACAGTAACAAGGAATGCCCAGGTGCTTGTGTCAGCAAACACATTCATCATACAGAGAAAGTCATTGTTTTTACAGTGAGACAGCTTTTCAGTTAGAGCAAAATAAAAGTTTATCTTCCGTAGAAGTGCCTTTTGTTTTTCAGAGACAGAATTTCCTAGAATAAATACTGCTGCCCTTCTGTTAAAGTCCATAACCACTAAATCTGTGTAACTGAGGATTCAGTGTCCTATCTCATCTCTTAACATTGGCCAATTTTAATACCCTTTATCTCCCCAGAATATTTGTCAAGGACTTACAAATCATCTTCAAGGTGCAAAGCCATACCTCACTTAAATGGATGAATTTCTCCCTGCATAAATAATATTGGAAGAAAATTACTTTTTTATTGTTTTTTTTAATAGCATTTCATTAAAAAATACATTTGGTTAATCAGTAGCAGCGGTAATCTACAATGATGAGGAGATTCCCTGTATTACTTAAGTGGAACACAGAATATGGTGACACTGATTCAATTAAATTCAAATTAAACTTCTCATATTTCACTAGAATATCAGAGATCATTGTTTATCTGTGGCCATTTAATATGGGAAACTTGTCAACTTCTGATGGCCTTCTGACCCTAAGATATTAATACACATGCCCTCCTACAAAAACTACTCTTTGGCAGCTGTATTTATAAAGAATGTTGTTCAAAATACCACGGTAGGCTTGTAATGTTTACCCAATAAGGGAAAAAAAGTAGGCTTTTTGCAGATTGTGGAAAAAAATAAATTTTTTGTGGTGTGTGCTTGAGTGTGAGTAGATAAAGAATCTCATTGTGTTAGATCTTCTGTTGAGAGCTTTGTCAGTTTTAGATGCCAAAAAAACCCATTGTGTGCATGAAAGCATTCCAAGATTTGTTTTATCATGGAATGGGAGAAAGAACAACTTTTGTTCATTTCATCCTAAAGAAAATATCTAAAATACATAGAAATTATATAGACAAAATAAGTCAGATTAATTGAGCTTTGAGATTAATTTTATCCCCTGACTTTACAAGAAGCCTAGGGTGACCCATACAGATGTAGAAGTTAAAACCCTAAAAAGCTTAAGTGGGTAAGGCCAGTCCAACTCAGCCTTTCTGTTAAATCATAAACAAATAACTTTTAAGTGTTTCAGTCTTTTCATCTGACAATAGTACTCTGCCTACAAAGATCTGAGCAGCAACATGAATCAAAATACCAATGCCTAGGAAACTCGGGCAACCACCAAGCTAGAGGTTTTAGATTCCATTTTCTGATTTAGGCAGATCAATCTTCCTCAGTTTTCTTTTGCTATCTAATTTTTCCTTTTAACCTCAGCAATCTCCTCTTAACTGGTCTCTGTTTCTTTCTTCTCAGAGTGGAGAGACATCAAATTCTGAGTAAAATGTGATTACATGAAACTGTCTTTGTCTAGATTCAAAGACAACCATCTTGCAGAGCACAGACAGATAGTCTATAGGGAGTTTTATTGTTTTGTTTTTATGAGGCACATTTGCTTCTGCTATCCCTCTTTTTTTTCAATATCACTTTTCATGGACACATAATATGGTATTTAATACACCATGCACAAATTGTTCCTAAAATGAAACAACATGATCTCCACTCAACCAAAAAGAGAAACTAAGATTGATGTACTTTAACTGAATTACATGAATAAAGGTCAGAGTGCAGCTTTGATGCTTTTGTGTCATATTGGTATAAAAGGTAAATCTTAGTATGGCTGCTGGGAAATCTGATTGTGTTTCATTAACTGTTCAAGCTCTTGGAATCTCAACTCCCAAGGATAAATGCATACACTGAATCTTCCCAAACTACTTTTTAATACTAGGAGTTGGATGTAAGATATATAGACTAATATAGTTGCAAAAAGAAAGGGGACTACTTTTGCATATCTAATAATCAGCCCTGAATATCTTTAAATTTCTACATATTGCAAAAGGAAAAACAGAAACTTTCTCTTCAGATCAGAGAACTCTAGGAATCTATATTGCTTTTCCTGATGGTTTATTTTTTTAATCTCATGAAAATTTTCAAGTCTTATCAAGTTATTTCTGTGTATTATTTGAATGAACAACTGCATGATAAGAAGGTGTTGGGGTAAGGCTGTGAGGGAAACAGGACAGTACACTCAGGAACAACTTGAAATCATGGAGTATTAGAGCATAGTGGTAACAGCTGAACCACAAAAAATGCAAGTAATGCATGTTCTTGTATTTTATTCTGCTCTTTTCTGATTGCTGCCATTGTAAGCAAGATGACCATGCCAGTGCTGAGTTAAAATGACCTGAAAGCATGTCCAGTTTGCATCACATGGTAAAACATCTGAAAAAAATGAAATTACAGGTGGACGATTGTACTCATGTCTTGTTTCCCCTACAGTGGCAGCAGTAGTGAGAAAAACTGCTGTAGTTTATGAGCCCTGATACTGGTGTTTTAAGTCACCAAAACATCGATGTGCTCTAAGAAGTATATTTTTTTTTGCTATGGAGCAGGAATAATTGGAGGAACCTGAGTGATTCACTTGGAAACATGTGATACAATGATAACAGGTGGTTCCTGTACAGTCTAACCTGATTAAACAGCAAAGTTGACTTTGTCAGAATTTCTTTAGTAGAGGGAATTCTGGCAATATCAAAGGATCAAGCCATACATTTTGTGGTCATACAATGAGTATATTTATTATAGATAAATACAGAAGTGTAAGAAGCAGTACTGAATAGGAAAGCAGACCCTTTTTTTTTTCTTTCTATATCTCAAAACTTTCAGATACTGAATGTGTGAAGGTTCTAAGTACTTGCTAGTGCAACTTCTTTATTCCTGTGTAAATATATAATCCAATTAGGATAGTTCCTTGAAGTTTACATGAAATCTAGCTGTCAAAATAATCAAGAATTATGTGGGGTTTTTTGTTTTTTTTTTTTTAATGGATGATGATGTTAGTGAAATGAAATGATGTGAAACTTTTTGTTCTTCCTTCCTTCCTTTTTTTCTTTTATTTTCCTATCATTGTAAGAAAAAAAAAAAAAGCGACAGTACAAATGTACTCAAATACATCAGTTATTACTTCATAAAATTCAGTGTCTACTTATTTTATAACTGGTTTACATATATCCATTTCCAACATATATATTTGAGATAACATCCTTATGTATGTTATTGTATTATACTGCATTTTTTCCCTGGATAATATTTCTATCCCACATTTGAAAGGCTTGCTTCCTTTATGCACTCACCAATATTTGAATATGAAATGAAATTTAACCTCTCATCTGTGATAATAAAAAGCCTAAAGATAAACATCAAAAATGTTTTCATACTCTGTGTGTGTTACTTTGAGAGCTTCAGAAGACATTTTAAGGTATTAGAAAATACTTTATGCAGCTTTTCAACATTTACTTATATTTTGACATTCAAAAAGATGTTTTCGGCACTAGAGATTTCTGAATAATGCTGATAGTTGTCCTCTTCACTGTTTGCATTTAAAAATGATACACACAATGGTACTTAGCAGGTTTGCTGTGAATTATAATGTTTTTGCACCCATCACTAATCACCAAACCTGCAGCTCCCCATAAATTTTTAAACTGTTTCCATTTTGTATGTGCTAAAGTCTATGTGCTTATTCAGCTTTTTTTGCCTCCATACTCTCTAATCTTGTTTGTTTGTTTGTTTCTTGTTTTTTTTTTGTTGTTGTTGGACAGGGGTTTTTGTTTATTTATTGTTTTGTGGGTTTTTTTGTGGTTTTTTTTTTTTTTTTTTTTTTTTAGTTCTACACTCAGAATCTAATTTGTAGAAAACAGGGTTTAGGCAGTGCAGGACTAGTGGGACCTGGAATACCTAGTGGTCTGCAAACAATGCCAAATCTATAGCTTCAAGTTCACTCAGGAGTTTATAAAAGGCTGCTATACTTGTAGCAATCCAGCATTGCTTAGCTGGATTGCATTGAACATTTTATGTCTGCAACTGGTAAATTCCCATAAAGTAAACTGCAAATTCATAGGGCGCTAAATGTTTGGGTTTGTTCCTACCATTGATTTAATTGATAAAAAGAAGTTTTCACTTGTTTTGCTTGACCTTCAGTGAGTCACATCTGTCCTAATTTTTCATATATACTATAGGGCACAAATGTAATTTCTCTTTTGTATGTGCTCAGGACTACTCAGTAGAACTGTTCCCCTAATCTGAATTTTACTCCAGTTGCAAAAGGAGCAGGGTAACTCTAAAGTACCAGGTAAAGAGGAATGTTAGGTAATGGTACCCCACTAAACTGTGATGTTTTGCCTTGTAGATCAATTTAAGAAGAAAGCCCTGACTTCATGACTCATTTGTAAGCAACAGTTACATCAATCAGCCTCATGACATGTTTAAGTTCCAGCTTTGTCACTTTGTCTGCCCTTGCCCATAACTTCTTTGGAAAACACTGGGCCCCATCAACATTTCTCAAAGACAATATGTATAACTGAGTCACTTTTGTAGTAACAACTGTTATTTGTAAAGCAGATGGTATTAAAATATATTTTTTTACTGGATGAGACTCTTGGAGAAGATACTGGATTTCAATTATTTTTCCAGTCCTAAAGCCTTGTGAACCTTTAAAGAGGAAAATTAAGAGACAGCTTTTATGGCAAAATAGACTCACTATATATATGAACATACTATGTCTCCTGATTTAAAAGCAAACAAACATAATAAACCCCAAACTAACAAACTCTACAATTTTAATTTGGAAGAATGGTTCATCTAAACATGTTTAAATTACATTGCAATCTTTTATATTGTAAACCTGGGTATGTATATGCATGTGCTTTTTCTGAAAACTGAAGCTCTTGACTTTTCACTGCTATTACAGAAGATTGAAATATACCAGCTTGTTTAGAAAAAAACACAGCTTGCTTTTTTTTTTTTCTCTGAAATCTGTAGTTTTAACCAAAATTTGTTATATAAAGTGTAAGTAACTTATTGTTTATTCTTATTTTCTGAGTTTCTTATTTTTGTAAGAAATTCCTAAGCTTTCCAATGTCTCGTATTATGAACATCTTTCCTTCACTTCCCTAACTGTGAGAAACTTCTTTCCCATCATTTTGTTCTGTGTCCAAGGACAGACTTTGAGGCTAGTACTTTCTCTTCTGAAATGTTAGCTGGCAGAAAATTGCATTATCTCCTTCAGTCTTCTCTTCTGCTCTGTTTCTCCATTTATGCTGATTGTACACAATTTTCTGTTTCTGCTTGTTTTCCTTCTTTTCTCCCTGCCCATTTTCACAGTTCAGATTCTTCTGTAGATTTGATGACCTTTTAATCATTGTATAGTCAGGTTGGTTAGGCACACTGTTTCTGAGAGCAAGTGGGTAACAGTGAGTGGAGGGTAACAACTGCTGTTTGCTGAGTTCATAGCATGTCAAGCATGACCGAATCAACAATATCATCAGATTCATTGTGGTCCAGATAGTATTGAGAACATCTCATGAACAGTCATTCCTCTAACTATGCTCTTGGAGTCATTTCTTTGCTGCTTTGTTCCTGCTTAAATGATCAGTGACTTCTCCAGTTACCCTTACTGTGTTGAAATAGTACTGCTTTCTGAAAGTGCTATGCTGTGAAACAAACAGAGATATATTTGACCAGGCTGAGATTCTCCAAACCAGATTTTGGAAGAGATTGACACAAAGTAAATGTCCATCTTCCTTCAAGGTACAATTCATGCAGCCTGTCCAACCAAGTGTTCATGGACTGTGATGTCTCAATAGAAGCATCAAGCAATCATTGCGTTTGTCTATCTTAGCTATTTATCCACTGTCAGTCAATTTAATACTTGTCATATCCTGAATGTTAGATCCCTAATTGTCCTGAGAGAGCAATCATATCCATGAGGAATGTACAAGATGCCCTTGCATCTGCACTGATCTGCAGCCAGTTTTCAACTTTGTGACTTGATTTTGTACTTTTTGTTGCTACTGGCATTGACAGAATATTGACACCTGACAGTAACAACAACACGCTTAAGTATCAGCTTTCACGAAGTATGCATTGGAGTTATCTGAACTAAAAATAATGGTTAAACTGATGTGAACTTTAGTAATCAAAAGAACAGATCCCTGAAGGAGTTAAATATCTTCATGAAGACCAGTAGGCAAACAGATCTAATACTAGGAAACAATATGATCTGCAAATTCATGATACTCTTGAAACTATTTTATGCCTACAGGCAACATTTTCTTATATAGGAGGAAGATTTCAGTTATTTCATGGCCCACAAAATAATGTTCTTAACATGGTTCTGTTCATTGAATTCTTACAATGTATCATCTACTGTTCCCTGCTTATATCTGCTATTTCAAGAAGCACAAGTAGCAAAGATAAAACATGTTACCAGAAGCTTTATCGAAAACTTTGGCCAATGTGAACTGAGTACAATGTTACACCAACAGCTGTCAAGCCCTTTACTAGAGTTTTGTGTGTGTTCCCATTCCCCAGACTACAGAGAGAAAGCCAGAACAATCGCAAACATTCCAACGCATGCAACCATTTTTTCTAAGTGTTATTTCCTTTGAAAAGGGAAAAAAAATAAAGTTTCTAGTATATTTTTATGAGACAAATAATTATATGATTGGAATTCTCTCACTAGATCATATCAATTTTGCCTGTATTTTAACATTATTGTGTTACTGAAGTGCTGTCATTTTTTTAAACACTTTTGTATTAATGCAGAATTGGTTGAGTTTTGTTTGATTTTCTTTAAGACACAATTAAGAATCATTTGCTGTCTGATTTTCATGGCCTCGAAGAAAAATGGAAGGTCAAACAAAAAAGAGTGCATTTGTTTTCTAATATTTAGGAATTGTTTTTAAAGATATAGCTCTGAGTTTAAGAAGCTTCATGTACAGACATTGAAAGAATGAAATTATTTTAAAAACATTCCTTAGCACACATTATAAAGTACAAAGACCCAAAAGATTTTATAGTAAAAAGTATTTTCTAGTTTCAAGTTCATATTGAACTTCGAGCAAAATATTAATTTCATATTAAAGGAGAAAAATTAAGCATCAGGTATTAGGAGATGTGGGATTTATGTATCATGCTGTATTTTTGACCTGTATTATCTTATTTTGGACTGCTACTTAAATACAGTTTCTGAAAGAATTTAAACAAATTATATGGAAACTTATGATAGAAACCTTCTCATACTGTATGAACAAATTTTGTCTCCTGAGGCATGTTCTGTGGCATGCCTTTTGAATCAGGTATTTATCACAATGAAAATTTCTGGATCATTATAAAGAACAATTCTTTCAGGGCCAGGACAATTTGGTCTCAGTTTATACACATTTTAGGTCTGAAAAAATGAATTGGTGTCTTCCAAAAGAATTTAAAGCTAACTGGACATTCAGTGTCAAACTTCACTGGATATTCAAAGTATCGACAGTGACAGACAGTTTGTGGGACAAATTCTTAGCTCATGTAAATTTGTGAGAATCCATTAACATCAGCAGAGTGACATTGAATTATGTTGCCTTTAAAATATTTTTTCTTCTTTTGCATAGCCTGATTCCATTGCAAATGTATTGAGATGCCTTTTCATGCCAACAGTAAATGAAGTAAAGGTAAACATGTTTGCATGTGTCTTTTCTGTGACAATTATAATGTTTTCACTTCTCAGAAGTGCCCACTAAATTACCAAAATGTTTCTCCTGAGAACAATAAAGAATACATTTTACTAAGAGAGACCTTATATTCTAGTTGCACAGTAGTTATCCATTAAACCTCAAATGCCAGTCTTTATGTAGGTGCTGAAATGAAGAATTAGGCATATGAAATGACAAGGTGAACAGAAGAACCTCTTTGATTCAGTATTGGCAGGATTTATACACTACTCAAAGTCCTCTGGTGCACTGCTATTACATCAGTCTAAAGACTGCTCAGCACTTTCCCATAGGGCAACAAAACCTTTTGCACTGCTTCCTGTCCTCTGAACAATGCAGCCTTTGTTTTCCAAAGCAGCAGATCCCAACACTTCTGAGTTTTTAAACCTTATGTGTGCTGGTCACTATATTTGAAATTCATACCATGTGAATTGTGGATGCTATTTATAAATCCCCATGGGGGGAAGAAAAAAATCCATGGTGAAAGGTTAAAAATGGTAATTAAATTAATAACTGTTTATTTCCTCCTGAAAAAGCCAATCTGTCCAGCTTTTAATGCACATGAAAGCTTTCAAAACATGTTGAGCCACCATGTCTCACATCTTTGTGTATGGATATACCACTGTAAGAATGAGAGAGATGAGCTGTTCTGTAGTGCAGAGGTAATGCAGATCCTGGAGTCCATTCTACTGTTCAGATCTGGACCAGGACACCCAGTTAGGATTTCTGTACAAGGGAAACAGTTTTTGTAGATATTTAGTGAATGAAGACCATGAAGAGGAGCCACATAATCTTCAATAAACAGGAGTAACTTATTTGTGGCAACAAAAGATGTTGTTCCCATTCTTTATAAAAGATGTTCCTGAAGACAAAACAGAAGTAAATGATTAAAAAAAAAAAAATAAAATTTCTCTTGAGCAGTTTTCTCACTTCTTGACTTCTGTAGCTCTTGTAAACTAATCTGATAAGAATGAAGACAAACCAGTTTTTTGCAACTCATGAGGTTTGAAAACAGGTGTTTTGGGGAGGCATAGCATTTTCTTGGCAAAACAGCATCTCACAAAGACATGCTGAGGGCTATATGCCTCTAGCCAGGTTCTATTCCATAGTCATCATCAAATTATTTTTGTTGAATGCAAACCTCTATCAAGTAGTGCGATAGAACTTTCATACCCATGAGAAGGAACAGAAAAGTAAGATAGGCAGACCAAGCAGGATGAAGGTGCTTTACAATCTATTAGTTGAGGTTGTCCCTTTTCCTTTCCATTTTTAATTCTGGAATGTCTTCTGTGAAAATTAAAATAACAGTATTTAGCATACTGTTATGCTAAATAGAGGTGATGGCAAGGAGACAGGAAAAATAAGTTTATCAACTTCTTCTGCACAATTTCAACTGATCTGTGAGCCAAATTAGGATATCTGTATTTCCTGAATTATAGCTATGGCTTCTTCAGAAATCCCAGAGGTACTTCAAGCTGAGAGACTCCCAGTAGGGACATAAAGATGTTGAGCTCTATCAATCCATAGCTCCATTATGTAATGCATACAAAACCTATGGATATTTGTATCTGAGACAGGAGCATTAAATATTATGCAAGACTTGCAGCACTACTTCTAGCTTTCTACAATAACAAAATAGGCATATATATTAATCTAATTTTATCTTTCTTCATCTGACAAAAACTGAAACAGGAACACAAAATAACTTCTCTTTCTTCCTGGAAGAACTCCCAGCCGACAATAGCCGTAAAGGAGAGAGGCTGGCTCAAACCAAATCCACAGAGAGACAAGGATTTCTTACATTTCTCTTGCATTTCACTGAAGCCCAGACCAAAGAAAGAAATATTAAAGGTTATGTTTCATTCTGCTAGAGTGGCATTTCTTAACTTAGGAGAACATGAATAAAGGTGGCCTGTTGAGATTTGACATGACAACCAATGTCATCTTGTTGAGGTACAGCTTATAGAACAGATGTCCATTTATAGCAAAGTACAAAATCTTCAATGTCTTTTAAAAGCAGAGCTTTTTAAAAGGGATTTTTGCAAGGGTTTTTTTTTTTTTTTTTTTCAGAGACAAAGAGTTACCATACTTTATGCTCGCAACTATTGCTGCACAATGCCCTCTTTCCCACCCCTGGTGTGATTATTCTCTGGGAAGTCACAAATGAATAATAATATGTAATTTACTTTCAAGTTAATGGAACAACAAAGAAATCCCAGACCTCTGGCTTTTTATTAATGATTGTGCATTTCACAAAAGGTAATAATTAGTTTCAAGTAGGACTTTTTTTTTTTTTTTTTCACAAGATTGCCAAGTCACTTCTTCACAATCTCAATGCTTACATGGTTTTTAAAGCAATAATATATAATTCAATTAAATAAATATTTAATTGACCTAAGTAAAGAATATTGACTTATACTGGGGAACAGAATAGTCTTAAATGCTTAGATATTTCTAATTTTTTTCCTATTCAGTCTATTATATAATAGTACAAATATGGACTGGTTTCATAACTATTATTTTTGAATAATTTATTTTTTTTCCAGATTTATCTGAGTAGTTCTAAACTTTGAGATATTCAAACTACTAAACTGTTCTGAAGTTTGGCAAATTCCTTTATTTCTTCTATTTTTAACAGAGTAATTAAAAAAGTAAAGTCTTGCATGTTAACCTTTCCTTAACCTTGACCCTCATTGATTTTAATATAAATGTGCATAAATCCTATATATATGCTTATATATATTTCTGAATCATGGTAACTAAAGGTAAAATCTACTAATCCATGTACATAGCATTTTATTTGATTCTCATATCGCAAGGACAAAATATGTTCTTTACTCCATACAGTTGGGCTCTACCACAATCTTCCTGGTTAATTGATCATCATAGGATTAAATAGAAAAGGGTATGAATTAATAATACCAAACATATACATTATCAGAAAGGCTTCAAATTCCTATGGACTCTAAATGGTATGCAATTGGGGGTTTCATGTCTTAGAAAATATCCTCCATTGTAATATTTCAGCTTGCTAACTAGAAGTGACTGTGGTTTCAGGTGATTAGGAAAGCTGAAGATGTCTTTTTTGAAGTTGAAAGGTATGGACAGTACTTATTCTTTTAAGTAGTAGTAGATCTATCTGCCATTAAATTGTAGAAAATAGTCACAACTAGGACAAAAAATCAGATAAAACTGGAATAGATATTACCCTTTGTATAAAACATTGAACAGTAAATCTTAGCCTGAAAAGAACATAATGAAATTTAAAATTACTTGTTTTAAATCTTTTTAAAATCAAACATTTCCATTACATTGGACACCTAAATATCTCTGTATAAAACTTCAGGCTTTCACTAGCTGTTTGCTGTTACACCATCCATAGACTTTCTAAATGTACTTGTTTGTTAAAGATTATATATCGCTTTTTCAGAAATATTATTGGTATCACTGATTTCCAGAGAGAGTGCAAATTACATCATAGATTTGTATTAGCTTATATCCTTCATAAAATCCATTGGATGACACACACATTCTCTAGAAATTGATCTTCTTAGTAATATTAATTCCTAGAACATGATATTTATTAAAATGCATTTATGTGGTGGTGTCATGATCTTGTGTTATATTGTAAGGGCCGACATCATTAGGCTACAGAAAGCTCTGGAAACCTGGACAACTAATAAAAAGGACTTTGAAACAAATTTTAATTTCTTTTTAAAAATGGAGAAATTAGAAAATGAAAAGATGTTAAGTACCCACCGTCCATCTTTCCAGTCAAGAAAAAAGTCCCCATTCACAGAATCACAGAATGATTTGGTTTGGAAGTGATGTTAAAGATCATCTAGTTCCAATCCTTCCTGTTGTGGTCAGGGACACTTTCCACTAGACCATGTTCAATGCCCCATTCAACTTGGCCTTGAACACTCTGAGGGCTGGGGCATCCATGACTTCTCTTAAATGGGATAAAAATAACACTAAAAATGGGAGGTGACTGGCACAGCCAGGCAACAAAGGTAATACTTGGGCCATTTTTGTACTCTTCAGAACTCTTCATTTTGACCCTGTACTCAGATTTCCTTTTCTTAGTTTTTTTGTTGCAGGTAAAATATTGAGTACTTTTTCCCTTATTTAGGAAGACGCTTTCTCACTTACAGGTGATGTAAGCATCAAGAGCAGCAGCAGTTGCTAAACAAACTTTTTTTCATGAACAGCAGAGTAAACAGCCTCATAAAATCTGCATGAGCTCTCAGTGCATGACTTTATGGTTACCTGGGGGCTGTAGCAATTAAAATATGATATTTACTTAAAAAGAAAAATGTCAGGCTCTTTCAATTCTCAGAACTATGAGCTGGTTTTGTGTTTTAACTACTCCTTTTTGCTATGGGACCATCTGCAACCTGAATATTGTCAAATTGAATATAATAATAAAATTATATTACTCAATTTAAAGTAGGCTTTCTAAAGACTCCAACAGGTTCCTGATGATATCTTTAGAGAACCTGAGTGTACAAGTCAGAATTATATTATCAACATACTTGGAAAGGTATCTTATTCAAAGACAATTTTTTTTTTTTTTAAAACTTGGCTTTTTCTCTGTATTAATTTGTTATAAAATCCTCAGCTGTTGAAAAATCTGGAGTTGCAGTGTGGAGGGAAATGCTCTGTGGTTATGCCTTCATTCTATTGTACCTCTTTTTGTTTCCAAGAATGAAAGCTCTGAATGAAGACAGGAAGTTGCAGATCAAGTAGAATAAAAACAAACCTGAGACCTTTGTTACTATTCACATAATTAATATTTGGCTCATCTTGCCCTGAAAGCAAGGCATTTTAAAGACACGTGAAAAACAATGGAAATACTTCCTCCTTCTTTCTCCAACTCTACTCTATAGTGCTGTACCATTTATTCAGGAAATACACTTGAGCTTCAACCTCTTTTAGACCAGTATTTAAGGACTTTAAATGAGAAGAATCAAAACCAATTTTGTGCAAAATACTTTCTCAAGTTTTCTACTGGGGGAAATTGATAGAAATTTAAAGATACTATCTGTTTTGCAAAAGATGTTACCAAGCTCCAGAAAAAAGAAAGCAAAATAAAATGGCAACTTAATCTATCAATGATTCTGGTAGTTTAGGATTCATCTCAGATGTTGGCCCTAGAAGCTTTAGAACCTGACCTAAAAAAGGGAAACATGAATCTAGTATATCCCTACTAGTGCTTTTTGTTTTGAGACGAATGCTTCTTGAGATCTGGTCAGAAATTCTCTTTTTGAAAAGGTATTCCTTTACAAAATCTTCACTGAGTGAACACAATGCAACAAGAACTTCAGTTGCCTTTAAAAGGATTGAATTCAAAAATTCCAATCTATTTTAAATTTGAGTTTATGCACACATACATGTACAGTGCACACAAACAAAAAATAATGAACAATCTGTTGATCTGTTTGTTGCTCTGATGTATTTTCACTGTGCATTTCATTGTGTATTCACAATGTAATTTCTCATTACAGTCTTTACTTATGTCTGTGACCTTTCCTGACATCATTGGCTTTAGTAAGTCTTTCTCTATATATCACATTCTCAGATAAGTAGATGGACAGGTTAAGAACTTAGAGACATGTTTCATTATGCAAACAGATGTATTCAACATGGTAAAAACTATGGATTATTAAAACCTTCCATTGTTAGATATATCTATAGATAAAAAGAAAAGATATCAACAGAGATATAAACAGATATAAAGACCTAAGTTTCATTCAATGACATTTATTTTTTGAGTCAGGACACTTCGACACAGATCTGAAAAAGCCTACATGAAAGAAAAGGACTGACAGTCATTCAGGTGTAACAGTGATTGTGTAATTACAGGTCATGACATGAACAAAACCTGAATTTATTGATTCATTATTAATAAAAACATGCTTCTAATATGTTAATGCAAATTAAATGCACAAAAGATATGCTATGACATCTCCAGACTGAGATACGGATGTCTGAATGACAGTCTTTGACAAACTCGGTATTACCACTTTTTGTAAACAGATCTTTCCGACTCCTCTATGATTTATCCGTGCATGTTTGCACACATGCAGGCAAAATCATAATGAGACTCTTAGTGATTGGGTGATATCTACAAAGCTGAAAAAAAAAATCAGACAAAGCAAGGACATGAACATAACTTTCTCTCAAGTAATTGTTGGACCATATTGGGGTACCAGCTATGCTAAGATTTCCTAGGAAAATGTGTTATTAAAATAGCATGTTTCCAATAAAAACGTTTTGCATAATGAAACATGTCTGGCTTTACTAGTTGCTACTAACATGGTGATTTAAGGTTGAACAGAAAAAAAAAAAAAATAGAAATTAAAAAAATATCTTGTTCTACTCATTCTAATTAGAGAAAAAACAAAGAGTTTTAAATACAGTTAAAATTTTGTATTAAGAAATTATTATCTCTGACAAGTTATTTTGTCCTCTTTAATTGCTTAATGAAAGAAATAACGATTGTCCATCTCTAACTTACATCCTATTTACATCATCTCTCCCAGTTAATAACATGTAAGGTCCCTCCCATAAGATTATTTCGCCTGCAATGCAGTGTCTTTTTTTTTTTACACAATATACAGATGACTGCTTTGTAGCCGGGAGACACATGGAAGAGGAATGATTTCAGTCTACTGTCTGGAGAGGCACCTGAAAAAGTTGTCACGTGTGATTGGCCTGGAAGCTGAAATTGCTACCTAGCTTTGTTATTTTTTATTTTTTTTTCTGAAAAAGCCAAAACAGCTGCCAATTTCTCTTATTTCTGCAAGTAAGAGGGTCAGGAGTTCTGTTCAAAAGAAAAAGCATGGGAGGAGCCAAAAGTCCAAGCCAGTGCAAAGCTACATTTCTTGTGAAGGTGACTTCAGGTCTTTAAAACTCTACTGGGATTATCGTAGATCTAGAAGGGTACAGCATGTGTGGAAATCTGATTCTTTTCTTATATGGGGAAGTGGAAAGTATATCAAACTTGCATAGTGGGAGAGATCTCATCACAGAATTTTTTCATAGCTGTCCATTTTACACAGTCTTTTTGTGTAAGCAGTTTGGAATAATTTAGCCCTCAGAGTACACTCTGGTATAAGTGCCTTTGACACAAAAGTGTATTTTCAAACATCCTCAGAAAGATTTTGAAGCAATTTATATTAAGATTTTTCTTTCCTTTTTATTTTCCTTTTGCAATATCAGAAGTAAGTGCTCTCTACATCTCATATTTTTTTCATTAATTAGCTGGGTGATGGGCTATGGCCACTTCCACAGCTCACTGAGCAGCCTAATATTAATATCATGTAGCTTTGTCACTTTACTCAAATGCTATATAGCTTCTACTGTATAAATAAACTGAAAATAATTAATGAGAAAAAGCCTCTATGTCTTTTCACCAGGGAGTTTTCTGGGGAGGGAGGGAACTGGGTTAGAAATGTTTCCCGTGTTCTAAAGACAGAAGAATTTAAAAAATATTAAAAAACCAAAAAACAGATGGACTGGTGACTCTGGTATGTGAAAGCACTCTTGCAATCAAGCAAATAGAATCAAACAGTTGGATGAGAAATATTTTAGCTAACATTACCAGAAAAATACTGATAAAAATACAAAACAAGATTTTTTTTGTCATGGGGCAGATTCTGATTGCACAGAATGAAGAAAAAACAAATATAATGAGAGCTGGCTAAACAGGCTGCAGGGCCTTTGTCTTTGGAAATAATCAAAACTCAAGTGGAAGTGGTCCTGAACAAGATACAGTTTTGAAGCTAGCCTTCCTTTGAACAGGCCACCTAAGGTATAAATAATCTCCAGAGGTCTCTTCTATCATAAATTATCCTATGATTCTATAAAACAGAGAATGTGTAGTTCTGTGGATTTGCTTTTTTTTTCTTTTGTTTGTTTTGTTTATTTTTTTGTTTCTTATCGTAAACATAGCTAATCACACCCAGTCTGAGAAAATACTGATTTGAAGATTGAGAAATAATAATAATTAAAAAAAAAAAAAAAAGTAGGTATCAGTTTTTCCTAAGATAATTAATTTGATGGGGATGTATTTGTATTAGGTCATTACTTGCATTTAAGCTTTGTGTGGGTTTGATCTTCCTGAATTTGTGGGAAAAGGGCACCTGGTGAACAGCCTGTGTCTGAGTAGCTGTGACTGAGCCCACAGAGACCATCTATATTTCCTGACTGAAGTCAAATGAAACAAAACTTTGCCACTAATAGGACCATTAAGTTTGAATGGCTCAGTTCAGGATATGGAGTTTCTGGAGCTGTAGAACAGAAATTCCCCCATGGAAAAGTGAAAAGTGGGGAGAGACTCCATTATCTGTTTGGAAAGCTTAAAAGACTATGATACAATAGTCAGTGGAGACACCTAGAAGGATTGCCTGGTCTAAAGTACAAAGACCTGAGACCGGTATTCATATTTGTGATGAGAACACTGAGACTAATCAACAGTTTTTTCCCCAGTGTGTAACTTCTTTCAGGAATAATGTGTAATTTTGTGTTCCTTTATTTCACAGTCAATTTCTTCAGAATGGTCTTGTCTGAAGGGAACATGTTAAGCCACTGGAACTTTGGCAATAGTATGGATCTTGGCAGTCCACTGCTTTAAAGGATACATTACACATCCACACAGAAACCAACTACATGTGTGTAGTAGATATACATATATATGCATATGCATATGAAGTATATATATACATCTATATAGTGTACTATGCTGAAAAGACTGAGGTATAAGAACAATTACTAGCCACAGATGTCATAGAAGCACACTGTCACATTATTTGACAGAGTACTTGCAGGATAAATTTTGTTCAGAAAGCATGGCTGACTGAGACACACTTCCTGGAAAACTAACAGAGTTCTCAGATGCTGTAATTTGTTATTATTAAGAAAGAGAATGTCCACAGTGAATAGCAAGGCAATGAAACTACTTTCTCAGTAATAAACCAATACACTAATCAGCTAAAATTTTGATGTACTATTTTTACATTTGCAACTAAACAGATTACACTGATGAAGCTTTCTTCAATTCACCCACTATTTTGCATATTTCCATTCTTATTTCTGAAGTTTGTTCACTGTAATTCTTACCATATTTCTATAACTGACTCTCAAATCAGAAGTTTGCAGATCACAACCACAACATGTACATACATATGTAGGATGATTATGAGAGGACTTAGAAAGCCAGAACTTACTGTTGCATCTACGGAGAAGAAAAGGGGCATCCTTAATCATCCCGAAGGACATATATGAACAAATGTCAAGACTGCAATAAAAAAGGAAGTTTCCATGAACCAAGTGCATTGGTTAATATTAGAATCAGTGAAGACTTAATCTCTGTGGATCAAGAAAATATTGCAATGCACATGAAGAGAATTCAAAGACTGCTTGAAGAGATAGTGCCATTGTTATACCCTATACAGAGGCATGGTTATTGCTCACCTGGAGTACCACACAGATCTGCATTTCTTTTCTATTAAACAAGGCAGATTGATGTACAACAGCATGACCAGATCACAGCACAAAGTGAAATTCTTTTACAGCTCAGTACAAAAGTTAAGTTGGAACATATTTCTTATATAGACCTATATATACCGGGGATTTGTCTGTCCCCAGACATCATATTACAACTTGATTAATGATAACAAAGGTAGCTTTCTAATAATATATGGAATGTCCCTTATCCCAGCACTCTTCAGCAAAACAGTCTGAAAACTATCACAACCAGTTGGAATAGTGTAACAGTGGTAAGCAGAAGGGGGAGAAGCTCCTTCCTCATAGACCTATATACAACAGCTAATGTATGCCAGAACTACCACACCATCTTTTTCAGCTGTACTCTGGTGTGTGTATCATAAATCTCTTGGTCATGCACCAACACAAAGTAGTAATTATGTAGTAATTATGACAACTCTGTATCAGCTAATCTGTTCCTATATACTCTACACTGATGACTCTGAAGTGACTAAATTGTAAGGTATGAATATTGCCTTTAAAATAGTCTTTGAATATCTTTTAACTGATGTTATATTTGTTGTGACTTCTTTTCCTTACTTTCAGCATTTGGTGAATTTTTCCCTATTACTTTATTGGTAATAAGGTGATACCTTATTGGTAATAAGGTAATACCTTATTACCTATTACCTATTATTGGTTTTTCTTTACTGAAGATTGCATTTACTGAATGTTGCACAGATTTTCTTTTGGCTTTCATGGTACCAATGAAAACATTATTGTTCTCCCAATGCTCATGAAATGGCACAGGATTTGTGAACTATAGCTATGGCTGGCTTGATTAAGAAAAGCCAAGCAAAGTGTGAAGAGGGCAGGAAGATTATGCTGGATGTATTCAAGTCTGAAGTTTCATTCCAGGAGCCTTCATTTGGAGAGTTTATGCAATGAGACTGCAGGAGTGGGCCTGATCAGATTAGTGACATAATAAAGTAAGCACAGAAACTTAACTGGAGAAGCGTTATCACCAAGATGATTTTATGACACCCTATTAGGCAGTGCAAAGTGGTGTAGATCTCATATCACAGTTTCTTAACTCAGCATATGATGTCACTAACTCAGTAGGAAAGCTGCTGTTCTGATTTTAAGGAGTTTTGAATGGCTGAAGCCACAGCTATGAAGTAACCTGAGAATAAAGAAGGAAACAAATTATTATTAGGGAACTCTCTTACATACAACAACAGAGAAACAGTAGAGAAAGTAATAAAAAATGCCTTCACTGTGTGATCACAGAGATAGGCTTAGAGAAGCAGGAACAGAAATAGTTTTGGAGTAGGACTGCACATGTACAGAAGAGTGTGTCTTAGCTACCTGAGCTGCACCCCCTGGAGTGGTGGTACCACAGTAGACTTCCAGTCCACCAGTTCTGATAGAAAGTCTGAAGGAGAAAACTGATGTGCAGCCATGTGAGGAGTCCAGTGGAGGAGGAGAGAACAGGTTGAGAAATCAACATCACCTCACAAAGTTCTTTTAGGCTGAAGCTGAAGTTAAAAAGAAGGGAGCTCTGGCTCACTTTTGGGGATGGTCTGACCAGAGAAGGATACTGGGGAACTTTTGGTAGCTGAGGGAAACTTGCCCCACTCTTCCTTTCTTTTACTTTTAGTCTCAGCAAAATTATGATTTCCTGATTTTGAGGGGTAAAAGTCATTTAGCAAAAGACATGCAAGAATTATAGGAATCCCACTTTACCACAACAACATTGGTTGTGGCTTGAGATGTCAGCTCTAGTAATCAAGACATTCAGAAAAAGCTTAAATTAAATCCCTCTCAATTTTTTTTTTTTTTTGTTTGGTGGCTCCTGTGTCATTTGTTTTCAATGTAGATAACATTTCCACCATATACCTTGTCAAATACCCAAGCAGAGCAAACACAGAGTACTCAGCCATGTGATGTTAGAATTGCAATTATTCAAGCAGCTGATTTGTCTGTGATGTGAAAGTTCCTAAGGAAGAAATTGTACTCAAACAGCACCATATGGACAACAGATATTTGGATCAAACAGAAAAGAGAGAGTTACTAACAAGAAGTGATGAGTGTAAGTTGTCATGCTGGAAAAGCATCTAAAGATGGTGAAGCTCAGGAACCTTCTGTACAAAAAAAATAATTGCTAACACAGAAAGAATAACAAACCTCTCATTTCTCTAAACCTTTGCAAACAGAGGCCAAAAGAAGTAACATTTCTACCTTTTACATCTCCAGGGAGTTATAATTTTTGCTTTATTAGGGCACGTTACTCGTTTAAGGACGTATTACAAAATCTTAAGACATTGAAAATCTAGTGGTAAAATCAGCAGCAGAAAAAAAAAAAAAAGTAGTTTGTTATTTAATATTAATAGACAAAAATGCATTTCAGTTGAACTGATGCCTTAGGGCAGCTGCCAATCAAACCATGTTTTATGTTTCTTAGCACTTTGCTATTAAAAACAATCAAGGAAACCACAATTTTATCACATGGCACTTTTTCAGTCTTTCAGCTCATGAACATACTATTAAAGAAATATTTCTGAGTGCTGTGTACTTTTGCAATTCTTAATATTTTGAAGAAAAATATTTTTAATTCACAGTCAAACTGTGCCTATTAGGCATATTTTTATTTTGCTTTTAGAAATACACAATAAATACTGTATTAATGAATGTATAACACCTTATCCACTTCCCAACTCTTCAACTCTACAAAATAAAATGGAAAAAAAAAAGTTTATCCTTTATAGTCATGATAAAAATATCATTCTTTTAGTTCACAGCATGTAAAATTATTGTATTTTAAAAATACTCCCTCTTTTTCTTTCATTTAATTCACTTGCAACTAGGTGGATAATAGTTTAAATCATTGTGGAGTTTATGATTATATTTTTTTTAAGTATGCTAAACATTTTATTAAAATTCATTATTACTACACATTTAATTTGTGTTCAAGATTACTCTCTTTTCAGGCGTATAAAGCAAAAATTGGATTCTTTTTTTGGAAAATAATTTCTGTTCTTGATAATAACACTGTATAATTGCAAATATATGAAGTATAGTTGCAGCTTGATTATTTCAGGTATATAAAGTGTAGATAAAGGTATATAAACTTCATTAATGTCCAGGTTTTACAGTTATTTTGCAGAAAGAGCCAAAATCTAAAGCACTACTCCAACAGATGTGAGTAGCAGACACTCAGCAAAACAAATTAGTAACTATCTTATGAAGGCAAGAGCAGGATTTCTAGTCAGCTGACTCTTGTATTTAGTGGAGTCTATCAGAGTCAGCTTACAAACTGATAGAATCAATTAAGTTTATAAGCATAGGTTTTTAAATCCGATTGTTGTATTTTATTTGGAATGGATTCCTCATTTAGATGTTTATGGAAGAAATAAACATAATGAAATTTTTGTTTTAGAACCAGTGAGTTTACTAATTTGTTGAAAGACAGAGCTTTCATGAACTTAAATCTCAGATTCTTCCAATCACAAGAAACAAAAGTAACAAAAATAGCCTGATTAAGAAGTGGGCTGCACATTTAGATGTAAACTATGAAAGAACATTGAAAGAAACACTAGCAGAATAAATATATGAATAATGAATTCTGGCCAAATTTTGCATTTCCATACTTTTTAAATTTGCAGGCATCCTGCCACTTTTTCCCCCATGGAGCTTACACTCTTATTCTCCAGCCTACTGTATATAATTCTCCACCCTACTGTATGTAATAATTTGTCCCATAGGAGAGCAGAGTCTTCTCATAAATGTATCATTTGTATTTCAGTGGCAATTACATTTATTTTAATTACAGTTCTGCTTTTATTATTAATAATATTTATTTATTGGATGCCAGTATTAAACAAAGAGCAGTAAAGACGGCATAACATTAGAGATTCTATCTGAAGCCAATGTCTTACGTGCTTGTTTTTATTTGTATACATCAAAGCTGTGGTGACTGAGTAGTCATAGACAGCAATAAACCATAAAGTAAAATTAAAACCCACAGTGTTGTGAAGTGAATGATCCTTTTACAGAGCTGAGAAGTGCTGAGGTGGACTACACAGCCTGCCTT
Organism: Margarornis squamiger; assembly: GCA_035222235.1. Taxonomy (NCBI): domain Eukaryota; kingdom Metazoa; phylum Chordata; class Aves; order Passeriformes; family Furnariidae; genus Margarornis; species Margarornis squamiger. Next base: position 25,945,004 of record JAWWTY010000077.1, on the reverse strand, counting down.
CATTTCAAAGATATTAATCCACTTAATATGCACAGGAAACCACACTGGATCATGCCCTTCTTTCAGCTTACAGTCAGAATTGCTGGATAAAAATGAAATAGAGGAGGTTCAGAAAAAGTCTCCATTTCTAAATTGTTATTTGCAATGCAGACAGGACCTATACAAGTTAAGGAAACCAGATTTTTTTTTTTCTTTTTTTGCACAGATGTGCTAAAGTTGGTTGATTGTAAAATTCTCTGTGACACTGAAAACTCATGTTTCTGACTATGAACTACCTCTGTTATCAGGTGTAGAGAAGGCAGAAACTGCACGGATGTGTTATTCCATATGTTCCTTTCAGGGAGACCAGGCCTGATATTGACTCTGCTCCCTCTCCCCTGCTTGGGAGACCCAGAGCATTGCAAGCAAGCAGTTCGAACAAAGACCAACCAAAATATTTGTCATGGTACTCTAAGTGCTGATAATTTTTATAATTTAGGCAGGTTGGGCAGCTTCTGACAGTTTCTATTTTACTGTTTAGAGTACAATGCAGTCCCTAACAAGAGATGGGTAACCTACCTGAGGTCTGCTTCTCACTGCCTTGCAGCATGTGTTGAGCAACACATGCAATCAATCAAGAATATTTTGCTGAATTGTTTTGCTTTATTAAAGCAGTCTTACTCTCCTTCTCTCATGCCTTATCTCCACACTCATGTTCATTTAATATACTCCTCCTCCACCTTCATACTGTGCAGCTTTTTTACTAGCATTGCACAAATATTTTTTAAATGGGATCAGCAAGCAGTTGTTGCCATGGGGTTACCTTTATTCCTTTTGCTGACACCTTTTCTACGCAAGCAGCAGACTGCATTGCTGCTGCCACTGCTTGAGTCTGAGAAACAATTTCACAGTGAGGATTTGCTTCTTTTTCTCTACAGCCTGCTTGACAGTGATGCATGAGGAGACTACTGTGAGCAAGTGCTGGCCTCCTCCCTCTCCCTACTGACACAGCTATTACTTCTAGCTTTGTCACAGCTTATAGAAGATCACACCAGAGCTGAAGATTTTTCTTTGGTGACCACTGTTTCTCTCTGACACTCTACTCTAAGTCAAATCATTGAACCCTACTTTCCTATGGTAACATCGTGCCTTTCTTTCAATTTTCTGGTAAATAACTATTCCATCTTCTGCTTGGATGGTTACAAACATGAGGTCTAAATAAAGAGAAATGGAAGAAAGGCAAAAACATAAGCATCTTACCCTGACAATCAGAGAACACCCTGTTTTTCAGAGGTCTTGTCTATCTTATGACAAGCAAGATGCTGCTTTAAGTTTTTGTCAAGCAGGAAATATGTTTTTTGTCAGTTGAAAATAGTAATCATCAAGTCTTTGTGGGAGTATGGGCCAAGATCTCTGAGGTTACAATTGTTCATTTAAAGGTAACACTGAGCCAGGAGAGGATTGCCAATAGCAATGCAGTCAATAAAATCAGGGGAAGAAAACAAACTTACCAGACTTGGGACTAGGAAAATGCCTGCCCTTGCTAGCTCTGCCTCATGTTTCCTGTCTGACACTGGGCAAGTCAACCACTGAGAAATCAACTACAATAGTGACAGCTGATACTTCACCATATGGCAATAACATTGGAGCAGAAAGTGTATCTTTCTACAATGTATCTATGATTTGTTACTGATAGAAAATGTTATACAAAAATTCTTTGCAATGTACAAGTTGGTTGCAATTGAAAAGCCTTGATTTAGATATAAAATTATGCATATCAGAGAAATTGATCTGTATTTTTTAATAAAATGGAAACTCTAGTCCTGTTGTCATAACAGAAACTTCTTTTAATCAATAGAAAGTTGAAAATAAATATTTTAACAGAACTAAATTTCTTCTTTTATTACTTCCTTTTTGTCCAGATCTTGATTTTTCTCTCCCTTCTCTCATTTTAATCTATTCATCCTCATTTCTTATTTTTGAACTGTAGGCCCAAGGCCTCCTGACTACCCCTGGACAGGGAAGAAGTCTTCCTGTCATTCACAAGTGAGTAAGAAAAAGAATGGACAATGAATATGAGGATGACATTTTTAGAGAGAGAGAGAGAGATGAGAGAGCATTTACCATCCTCAGTATATGGGAATTTTCCTTTGATTTTTAGTTTTCCACAGGCCGTTGTATACCATATCTAAGCCTATCAAGTGAGATATGCTTAACTTCAGACAGAAAACCTACATTATAGTTATGGAGGTACTGTGCAAAAGAGTGGTGAGAAGCGATGGATGAATAACAACTAAATTGAGGTACTTAACTCCCCTAAACTCCCTTAAAATCTGCCTGTGAATTACAAACACATTTAGAGGTTAGGCAGACAGATATGACTATTTTTCCTTTACTGCTTGCTTAGCCTTTGTCCTTTGGTAAGGGACTTGATGGAGAAAATGGAGTACCTCAGACTAAAAAGATCTATTCTATATTTAAGTACTTCCAGAATCAAGATTAAATATACTGAATTTCATAATAAACAGCAGCTGGTATTTTCATTGTCAGGGTAATACCATTTTATTTTTTCTCCAAGCATCTGTTGCATCCACAAACAGAACTATAGTAGGTCTACAGTTTGTCTCAGAGTAAATCCCAATTAATTTCTTTATGCTGGAGAAATGAATATTAATATCTCTGTATAAATCAAAAAACAGCAAGCAAGAAACAGAGTCCAGAATAGACCCCAATTTTTGACAGCCTTTGGGTAGCAATACTTAGTCCTGTGCATTCAGACTCATATATGAGTTTTAACTCTTTTATTCCTCTCTTAAGGTGAGCCACACCTTGGTGTCTTGAAGAGGTTGGGTTTTTTTGTTTTCGTTTGGGTTTTTTTTATAACCATGGGCAGAGAGCACTGACCTAAAGCAAACAGCTTTGGTAAACACAGAATGGATCAAAGGCTTTAAGGGCTTAGCAATCTATAGACAAGACATTTCTCAAAACATATGAAACTTTGGCTGAAGAACAAGGCAAGGAATCATCTGGAAATATTTCCTGCTGGAAAAGAAAAAAATCTACATGTGGAAATATTGCCTTAAACAAGTGCAAGCAGTTTATGTGGTGCAAAAGCCTGAGGCAAAATTTACTTAGACCTCTGTACCCCAAAGCCCCCTACAACTCGGGATAAAATATCACAAAATCTCTTTTGTTTTCTCCCTCTCTTAAAAACAAATAAGCAAACAGACCCATCTGCTGCCTCTTGTTGATGGTGAAGAACCCTTAAATCAGCTGAGAGAGGAATATTTACCTTCATCGTTGAGTATGATTCTAGTCACATATTTACTGTGTAGTCAAAATTAAACAAAGGAATGTAAAAGGAGTCCTAGTCAGCCTGAATTTCATCTTCATAGGAGGTGGTTAAAGTGGTGCTTGAAAGAGCAGTACTCTAGGGAGGGTGAAACTGGAAAGTTATCCAGGAATATAAGTGAATAGGTTTACTGTACCAATCAAGCATTCTGGCAACAAGAACCACCTGCCAGAATAATTTCTCTCTGAGACTCTCTGAACGAACCAAATCACCTGCTTAAAGTTTTATTCAAGTGAAATGGCCCAGAAAAGCAAACACGCTGTAGCTTGTCAGCAGGTCCTCAAGGGAAGGGCTATTTGTGGCTTGCCCAACTCACCAGATGAGGAGCCCTACCTTTTCACTTAGTCTGAATGACTGAATTTTGTGTTGAATGGTAATCCTTCCCTCCTACACATATGCACACAGAGTGACTTATAAGGCATGTCAAAAAACGTATGTTTTTGGTCAAAGACATATTTAGTACAGGAAAACAGGAACTGTTGTGACACCTAACCATACATCCAAGGTACTTCTAGCCCATAAAGTAAGTAAAGCACAAGTATTCTGATGTTTTTGTAATTTAGTTTTGTTCTCTCTCAAATGAACTTTACACAAAACACTGTTTTAAGATTACTGTACTTATTGCAGTAGCATTTATATACTCCTGGTAGGAGTATTACTCAGTCGGGTACAGATACATAATATAAAATAGTTTCTGTATTGAAAAGTCAGTCAAGGAATGAGATATTGTTTAAAAGTGTAATTAGTTTCATTTTGCAGATACAAAACTCTAGTTGGGAACTTCAGTGTCTCACCTCAGTCAACATAACAAGTTGTAGCCCTGCTAGGACACAGTCATTTTTAGTTCCACTCTAATACTATACAGAAAGATTGCTCTCTGTCTCCATTGTGACTGTTGTAGGAAAATATCTGACTTTAGGCAATAATCTGGGACCATGAAAAAAAGTTAGCAGATGCTAAGAAATCATTTTAAAAATGTGCCTGATTTCTTTTTATTCTGGTGTATGTATTCACAACATAAAATATTTCAGGTGTAAAATCCTTGTACTGTAACATGTCTTAAAATTTCACAGTCCTCTTTCCAGGTTCTCAAAGTGAAAAATTTTGTACCACTTTTCCCTTTAAGAGCTCACTGAAGAAAGGCTTCAAGCAGTGCATTATGTCTTGTACAGCCCTACTTACACTTGTAAGTAAGTTGTACTCACTTTATTTGGAGCACCAGATTTTGTCATTCTGACTCAGAGTAAATTTTGTCTTTAACTCTATGAATTGCTCCATTGGTTTCAGCTGTTTTGACGTAAAAGATTTAAAGTAATAGAATTAAGATCAGTATCTTCTGGACCACACTAATTCTGGAAATGATGAAGGTACCATTTTTGCCTTCTACCTCCATCTGTCATCATTCTCTGTCTGGGTCAAAGCAGAGAGAAGCTTCATTTTTTTTCCCCCTTTTTTTTTTTGTTTTTTTTGTTTTGTTTTGTTTTGGGTTTTTTGTGGTTTTGTTTTTTTTTTTTGTTCTGGTTTGGTTTTTGATTTGATTTGATTAGTTTTGTTTTTCTTTTTTTCTTTTTTTTTCCTCTCAGAATGTGTTTGTCAATACAGTGATATTTGAGGCTTGTATAGGTATTGATTGAATTTTTTCTATATATCTGAGCCCCATGTTTGGGGACATTAATTAGTCAGGAAAGGAAAGACTTGAAGTCAAGGTAGGTCTTCTGTTTAAAATATGTTGCCTTCTATGTCACAGAGGTAGGTAGAATATAAGATGTTAATTTTTTAATGAGCTTTCTAAGAAGCCATCGCTGTTGTCTTTGTATCATTTTCCCACTAAATTTTACCTCAAAATTTATTAAAATAAATAACCAATCCCTGCTAAAATTGTTTTTTACTGACTGAAATGAATACAACATTGTGCTATAACACATTATTTATAAAGATCCCTGGGTGGCCATAGTAGAACTGCAAGGTAACAAGCAATTAAAATTAAATCCTGTATACCATAGTAAAAAAAAAGAGAAAAATGAAAAAAAAAAAAAAGAGAGAAAAAGAAAAAGGGGTCAGACAATTATATATAACAACACTTTCAACATTGTAAGGCTATATTGTTTATATAAAAATAATGGTACAGTGTCAAACACATTTAGCTTCTCTGAATTCACACAGATGGCTACTGTGATGTTTTTAAGTTCCCATTTTTAAAGTGTAACTTCCATAATTTGTTGATAACTTGAAGTTCACAGTTAATGACAGATAGGCATACCTTTCCCTAAGAGAAAGAAAACTACATACCTAAGTATGTGAGCGGACATGTATATATCACACTGAAGACAAAAAATAAAATAAATCCCCTGGCCTTGACTAAAACTGACAACACAGTAGAGCCTCTTTAACAACTAGGGAAATTGTTCCCAGAGCAACTGAGACAGCTGGGACAGTTTGTATGCAAATGTCTTCGGAAGATGTGTAGCAATATTCCTTGTTTTCCGAAAGAGTCTGGGATCTTCTCAAGAAAAAAAAAAAAAAAAAAAAAAAAAAAAAAAAAAAAAAAAAAAAAAAAAAAAAAAAATTCAGTGTCAGTAATGTGAAAAGTGTAAAATGGTAAACAAGCCTCTTTTTTTGGATCAGTGAGTGCTGTGGTGTGCCCAATGAAAGAAAACTACACCAAAAGAACAAAATATAAGACATGATTTTCTGAACTAGAAATTATCCAGAAATTGTGGTCATGTCAGAGGGAGTTGAGAGTGTTCAGAGCTCAGGAAAATCCATCCTTTTCTTTGACTGTTAATGCCTCTGTACTACAAATTTACTGTATAAAGTCATAGATGATATTAATCACAACTATTTTATAGTTTTACATTGTATTCTTGTTGTAAAGTAAGAGAAAACTCTAAAACAGTTCCAGTTTCTAATTTTCTTTTTATTTATTATCCAGGATAACCTTTACAATTACAAGATTTCTGCCTCAGACATCTGTTGGATCAATGACCATTATAGGGACAGAAAAGGAAAATTTCCTGTCTATATTTCCTACACACAAAATAATACAGATGATGGCATCAAGATATGCACTAAAAAATTCTAAGGGCCCCTAGATGGCAGTCAATGGAGGGATTAGAAATTACTTGTTCCTTCAGCTTCAGAAAAGGAGTAGCAGGGATACCTCTGTGAGTGCCTCTTGGGACACTATGCTTCCATGTCTTCAGGCTCACTTATTTCCTTCACTTTGTTGTATATTTTTTGTGAATGCCTGCCTGGTGCTATCACTATTGTCATTGCTGTAAGTCTGCATGCTAATATTTACATTTACTGTTATACCAGAATGTGCAGTTTTAAATAAAGTAATTGCAGCAGAGGAAATTGAGGGATTCAAAGGAATTGATACTGGACAGGACTGTTGATGTTTGCTGTGTTCTACAAAATGCAGCTCACATGGAAAATGCTTACTGGGGCACGGACTGGATTTGTGTGAATTTGCTGGTGACACCCTTCTGAGAAGGACAAGGTCCATGGGCCTGCTGAGTTGCCAAAGATGCTGGGGTTCACCAACTGTTGTTCTCTCCCTCACATCCCACAGACCTAGGTAATGCTTAGTCCCTTTACTCTGTGTCTGCTCTGGGTTCAGATTTCCCTCTTTCTGAATAAGTGTGGAAATAATTTCAAGTCCTCTACATTCTTATCAGTCAGAAATGTGATTTCCCACCTTAAGTATGCATAACCAAAAACCATGTTTATAGCCCTGACAGATTTTTAGGGCCACTGCAGGGAGAAATGCAGACTCCAGTGATCTTTACTCACTCCTACTCATGTGCATAAAGAAATTTTTTTGTCCCATAAAACTTAGTCTTTAGCTAAAGCACTGAATATGAATTATTTAAATTGAACTGCATTATAAAGCATTTTAGAGTATAGGAGCTCGTGCCTTTTTCTCATGTCTTTTATATTAAGTGAGCTCTTGAGATCAAGTTCTAACTTCTGCTAAGCATAAAATGTGATTTGATATTTAAACTGAGCAAAAGCAATTTAATTTTCACTGTCTCTGCAAAAGCAGAGATTCCAACCAGATCAGTGTGTTCTGTGATTTGCCAGAATAGCAGACCTTTAAATTAGCATCTTTGATGAGATCTGAAAAGAATACTTTTGATTGTTAGTTTTCTTCAAAATTAGTTTGACACTGTTGTTTAACTTCTGGCCTGTTGGGCTGAATTCCTTAAATTAAGTTTGAGTAATCTTGAGACAGATTCCAAGGTCCTTACCAAAAATCCAGCTCAAAAATATTTTAATCAGTTGGGTGTTTCTAAATTGCAGCAGTGGAAATTTGTGAGCATTAAGATCAAGGGAAAACTGAAGGAATTTAAGCAGCTGGGTTCAGTCCTGCTCCCCTCCTGAAGTAATTGCTTCAACTGGGAACAGGACTGAATAACTGTTACAAGCTAACAGCTTAAAGCAACAAGGCTGCTACAGTTAAAGGCAGAAATGATGAATTCTCTTTAAAAATGAAAGAAAATAATTATATTTGGGTCTCTTATTTAATCAACTAAATTTCGTTTACTTGCTGTAGGGAAAATGCAGTTTTGTGTATCTAATATTTTCCCAGCCAAATTTTCTTTTGAATACATCTTTGTGCACTGCTTTAATATCTTATACATAAGTATAGTCAATTATTAGGGTTAGTTTGAATGGAGCTGTCCATGGTCAGCATTCAGGCAAAAACACAAACCCTCATGTAAATACACTCAAATGCCATAATGAATTCAGATGATTTTCTTGAGAGAGGTTTAGCTTTCCATAGACTTTCAAAACATCTCTTTCCCACTCAGATGAAAAAACATGCTATACTATAACTTTTTTTCCCCCATATAGATCTGTATGATTTCTATTACAAAGTCTATACAGCAAATAGTGTGGCTATTAGATTTCCAGTTGTGGTGTGCAGAGGTCCATTTTCATATCCCTAAGCAGCTTTTTATTTTCACTGCTCTTCTAGGCAGAATTCTGTTCAGAAACTATTGTATTTCATTTTGTTGTCATATATTGATTTGACTTGGAATTAAATACCTTACAAGCCTTGGCTTTGTTTTTTGGGGGAGAGTTTTACCCTCTATCAGCAGTCTTGTCAGGCATCTAATCTGAACTGACTAATTTAGATCCGTCCTGCTTCTAGTCTACTAAGAGAGAGGAGAAAGCACTTCCAGGAGCTTATTATCCAAAATTATATATTTAGAGTAGTGAAAATAAAATGTTCTCTGGAAGGAGTGTCTTTCTATCTCTATGTGCTACAGAGGGAAGCTAAATGATTAGCTTAGACTTAGTGGTCAACTATTTAACAGTTAGCTATATGTGGTGAATTGAACCAGCTCTGTCCCAATACCCATTTATCAAATAGAAATTGTGCCTACAAATCTCACTAAACATTTAAGACTCATCTCTCAGTAACAGAAACATTTTCTGTGAACATCTCATGCAGCAGATTAATTTTTTTGTGACAAACTAACATAAGGAAAAACATTTTTTTATGGGTAAAAGCCTGATCCCCTGGTCACTTTATAGAATACATCATTCTTCTTTCATAACAGACATAATCAAATTGAAATAACATAATAGTATTGACATTTAGTGACCTGTTTGGCTGTCTTTTCTGGCTTAATAAAAGAGGGTTTTATTATTTTATTTTTGTATCTGAAAGACTGTTTACCACATGTTAAAATGCATAATGGTTTTCTACGTCATGCTGAAAGCTACATATTAATAAAATGTCATTAGTAGCTAAAGTAACAAAATGAGTGACAAAAGAGACTAATGGAAGAATTATTATCTATCCACTTCTCAAACCTCAAGTTCCACAGCAAAAAAAAAATCTATATTCGATATTTCAAAATTATTTTTCAGATTTATGGAATAAAGTCACAATGGTTGAGATTAGAAGGGACCTCTGGAGATTATTTAGCCCAATGTCCCTGGTAAACCTAGAGCAGGATCATGTTTCAGTTGGTTTTGAACATCTCCAGGGAAGGAGATGGCACAATTTCTCTGAGTAGCCTGTTCCAGTGCTCTGTCATGCTCACAGTAAAGATTTTCCTCATATTCAGATGGAACTTCCTGTGTTTCTGTTTGTGCCCTTTGCCCCTTATGCTTTTGTTGGACACCAGTGAAAATAGTCTGGCCTCATCTTCTTGGCATCTGCTTTTTGATAAGGTGTCCTCTCACTCTTCTGCTGACTAAACAGACCCAGCAGCCTCAGCCTTTCCTCATAAGAGAGATACTTCAATACCCTCACCATGTTCATAGCCCTCCAGTTGGGGGGTAGTTTGTTGTCTTTGTTGTATTGGTGGGTCCAGAACTGCACACAGCGTTCCAGATGTGGCCTCACCAGAGCAGAACAAAGGGACAAAGGGACCTCCTTCAATCTGCTAGCAATGCTCTTCCCAATGCACCCCAGGCCTTATTGGCCCCAAGGGCACACTACTGGCTCGTAGTTAACTTGCCCACCAGAACAGCCAGCTTCTTCTCCAGAGAGCTGCTTTCCAGCAGGTAAGCCCCTAACCTGCACTGGTGTATGGAGTTATTCTTCCCCAGGTGCTTGCCTTTGTTGAACTTCATGAAGTTCCTCTCTGCCCAGCTCTCCAGTTTGTCTATGTCTCCTGAAATGCAGCACAGCCACTCTGTCCAGTGCTAGATTATCAGTGAACTTGCTGAGGGTGTACTCTGTCCCTTCATCCAGGCCACTGATGGATAAGTTGAACAAGACTGGGCCCAGTACTGACCCACAGGGAATATGGCTGGCTACAGATGTACAACTAGACCCTGCTCCACGGATCACAACCCTCTGAACTATGTCATTGAGACAGTTTGCAATCCATGTCATTGTCCACTCACCCAACGCACTTTTTGAGGTTACCTATGAGGGTGTTATGAGAGACAGTGTTAAAAGCCTTGCTGAAGTCAGTGGAGACAACACCCACCACTCTTTCCTCATCTGCCTGGTCAGTCATGCATCATAGAAGGCTATCAGGCTGGTCAAGGATGATTTCCTCCTTGTTTAATCCACTACTCCTGATAACCTTCTTTTATTCCCCATCCTTTGAGATGATGTCCAGAATGAGCTGTTCCTCCACCTTTCCAGGGATGGAGGTGAAGCTAAGTGGTCTGTAGTTTTCTGGGTCCTTCATGTTGCCCTTTTTGAAAACTGGAGTGACACTGGCTTTCCTCCACACACCTCTCTTGTTTTTCATGACCCTTCAAAGATGACTGAAATTGGCTTAGCAATAACATCTGCCAGCTCCCTCAACACTCATGGTTGCATCTCACTGGGGTCCATGGCTTTGTGGGTGTCAAGTCTGACTAAATGACCTCTACCATCTGATACTTCTTGACCAAGTGGAAATCTTACTTTCTGCAGACTTTCTCTTGCCTCCAGGTCTGGAATTAGTAGTAAAGACTGAAGCAAAAAAAAGCATTCATTAACTACATCCTCTGTGTATTGTCCATCATCAGGGCACTCTAAAACTGATAAGATCTGTAGTAGGTGAAAAGGTACCTTTACTGCCACACATTCCAATGCTGTGAATAGTAATGAAGGTTTAAAGCACTGAGCAGAATACTAGTGTTGGCAGTGAAAGCAAGGTGGACACTCTTAAAACAGTTTTCTGAAATGTATATAGCAACTGCTATTCTTAATAACCAGGGCAATTTAAAAAAAAAAAAAAATACAATTTTTAGGGATACTATATAAAGCCACATCCTACTACTCCTGCTTGTATTGCTTCACATTGCAGTACATTAAATTTATTGGATTTTTTCTACAAACACAACAAAACACAATGAAAACTATTCCACTTATATAAGTTCATCACCCATTATAAAGGAAAGGCAAAAAAATTACTGGATGTTTTTAAATTAAATTGTTGACATGTTCTTTAATTAGATTTAATGAAATAAAAGTAGAGTTGAATAAAAAGATGAAGCTTCAACAAAGATTATATGTTTTTGGCAAATTATAAAATTTGTTTATAAACTATATAAAAGAAAATTAAATCTACAATTTTCCTTAATATGCTAATTCAGGTATCTTCTCTTTCAACAAAGCATTAAAAAGTAGGGCTAGAAAACTTGGGCATCTAGTCCCTTTTATAGTAACTATGTCATAAACAAAGTTATTTTCATGAAATTAAGTTGCTCAGAGAAGTTGTGGATACCCCATTGCTGGAAGTGTTCAAGGCCAGGTTGGATGGGGCTTTGAGCAACCTGGTTAAGTGGAAGGTGCCCCTGACCATGGACGGGGAATTAGAAATAGGTGATCTCAGGCCATTCTATGATTCTAAGAAATTATCCAGACCCTTGAAATCAGTTAAGTAACCTGCACCCCCTTCTGAGCTGTCCTATTTTATCTGTATTCTTCCTTCCTAATTCTGAACTTCTTACAACATCATTAATGGTCATATCCAATTCTCTTACAAGACTAAATATAAACTTTTCAAAATTATATTGTCTATATTTAGTATTGTTCTTCTGAATATTAGTGCCTCCTAGTGTTTTGGATTTTTTTCTTTCCTCAGTGGTATTGTTTTTATTTACTTCTATATTCACATTTATGTATGTCTTCTTTAACCTTTCACTTCTTTCTTTCCATTCCTTAGGTTGAAATTCTTCAGATCTCAATTTCCCAAACACTAGTTCAGACACCTCAACTTCAAAATTGTGCAGAGGGACAGCAACAAGACTCCTCATTAAATGAACAGGAGGATCAGGCATGTTCCAGCTTTCTCATTGTAGCAGTTCTGCATCCTAAAAGCCCCCTTACCACCACCATCCATTGCAAAGGAAATTTATATTCTCCCTAAATCTATATTTGTGGTATGAGTTATGGCTTCTGTATGCTGAAGTAGATCTGAGATAAATTCCTCTATGAAACCATCTCCAGGCTAGGGTAGGGAAAAGAGCAACTCAGTGTTAAGGATGCTGCAGCAATGTAGGCTGCTCCAGAAATGCAAAATGGAAAGCCACAGAGGGTCGCCATAATAATTGTTATAGACTTATATGAATAATGAGACCAGCTGCCAGAGACTGAGAATTAAGGATTTTAATGTTTTAACTGATTTTTTTTATTTTTTTTTTTTTTTTTAACCCAGACATATTCTCTCACATGGTGGAAGTAAGCTAGATTTGCTGAGCTGATGAAGTTCTCTGAATTCTCACTGGTCCACCTGAATTTGTTTTTTTCCCCCTTTAAGTCAGTACCAGGTTTCTTTTCATGTCAAAGAAACTGAATCAGCACCATAGAATGAATATTATTTATCAATCCAGAAATAGTTATAAAGACCTGGAGTAGATTTATGCATCCAATGGAACACAAAGTCAAGCAGATAAAAAAGCAAGGAAGCTGTGATTGGCAGAGCAGATTGTGCTGGCAAGAAAATCACTGACACAAAACCAAAGGGCCATCAGTGGAGGAGAGAGTCTTGGTCAAATATCTGCTTGGTAATTTAGAATTGGTACTTAGATTTTGAAATAGATAGCAATGTGCCCAAGGTAGTTCAGAACTATACTGCTATTCTGCTGTCTTCTAGAGCAGACGGTAGTCTGAATTAATTAATACCAATCTTCTTTTAATAGAGTGTTTCTGAGCCATGTTTCAGTAACAAATGTTACACAGCAGAAGATAAAACATAGCCCTATCTGATATATGTGGAAGCTCAGCTGTACATATTTGACCCCTATTTTACACAGTTGCAGCTCATTGATTCTCTCTTTTAAACTCCTGGACTGAACATTCAGCAATCATTGGACCACCCATACATCTTCTGAGCTGATTTAGTCTATGAACTGTAACCCTGCTACAGGGCTGTAATGTGTCTGGCACCTACAATGCTGGCTGCTTGTCATTATGACATATAACCTAGAAGATGTACTTAAGAACAAATAACCTCAGAAGTGTTAACATGCCATCAGTCTTCTCAGCTACAGCAAAGACAGGGCTTGGGACTATCCAAAAATGAATAAATGAGCAAATTCACATACTATCCCAAAGTTCAGGTTTGGAACAAAAAGTGTCAGAGAAAGAAAGAAACCTAGGCAAGATCTTAATGGCTAAAAAACCCCATTCATTTTACCTGATGAAAGGCTGTAAAGTTACACAAGGCATTTTTCTTGCTTTTACTTGAAAGATATATATTCCTTCACATAAAATGTCTACAACTGTGGCATGAATCTGGTAATGAACAAGCTTAAATTATAAATATTTTCCTTTTCCAAGGTTTATTAGAAATGCCGATATGAACATAGACCATTTGAAATGGAGAATCCTAACTTAATGTAATAGAGCTTTCTAAAAGGTCAGACAGAACATTTTACACTGAAAATTAAAATATAGATAGCACTATAGCTGGAGTTACTATTTATCCCACTTCAGTCCTATTCTTAATGAAATTGCATTGAATTTTTTATAACACATCAAAAAGTCAACATGAAACAGTTCACAGAGTATTAAATATATCAACAATATAAAGCTGGGTCAGATAATGGCAGTATTAAACAAAGACAAAAGGTAACAATACTGGCTTCAATTAATGTAGTGAATTAATAAATGATCTCTATTACTCTACTCATGTTCATTAAACAAGTATAATGGGCTTCTGAATTGTCCACGTGAACCTAGAGAGTCTATTCAATCAAAATTACCTATGCTTACTGTCAATCCCTTGCTGATTATTCATTGTCAGAAGTATATGCAACTAGCACTTAGGCATTTCCAGTCGCTGAGAGCTCAGGCATGCAGTATTACCAGGGCTGAGTTTGTGAACACAGAACTCCTAGATTGAATAGCCCTCATTTTATAGAGTTGTGTATTTACCTACATAAATAATATACTGGTCCTTATTAGTCGCCTGTAGGGCAATTTTCCAGCTGTGCAGCTTTCCCATCTTTTAAAACAACACTGTGATTTTGAATGTGGACTCACAAAGGGGGTAACAGTGGTAGTCTTAAACATCGAGTAGCTTCTTCTAATTCAAGTAGACTCTTCCCAGAGAAAGCAGGAAGATGGAAGGAAGATACATACAACTGCACTTTTCTGAGTTGGCAGCATGAAAGCAGAGGTGTGCCAGCAGTTGCCAATGGCTGCTAGGACTACAAGCAACTCCCTGCAAAGGAAGGGACTGTTGCTTTTTTAACGTATATTGTCTTAAAGGAAATGACACTGTTTTGCTCCTGTTTATCTAACTGGTTTCTCACAAACTATGGAAGTGGGATCATTTTGCTTTCTTTACTTTCATTTGCTTTAGCTTGGTGATCACAGTTCAGCCCTTAACCTTCTTATTTTTTTCTTGCTGTTTTCAAGCTGAAAACAATAAATCTTTCTCAATAGCTTATACAAGACAGCCTGTGGTTTTCTTTTAGGATGGTACATTATTTTTGGGCTATTTTATGACACAAGTATTAGAATGAGGTAAAAGCACTAAACTCATGTTAAATGTTTCTGTAGGAAAGATGGTTGCATTTATTAGGATTAATAGACTACTTTTACAGGAAACTAAAATCCTCTTTTTATTCACATGTAATATAGTGTGCAGGTAACCAAAAACCAATCTTCTTAATCCTCAGTGAAGCAGCTTTTTCCCTGACTTCAGCGACAGTTCAATTTCTGTTATGCTAACCATATGCTCCTGATTGATTATCAGTTATATTTAATTATTTAGAGTTACAGATGGCAGTTTTGTGAAGCAAACTGCTGATCTCTGGAGGGCCTGTGGGCTGATGCCTCTGCCTCTGCAGTTACAACTCTTGAGTCCCTGAGGTTGAGGAAAACAGGTAGTTTGACCACTTCTGTAAGCTGTATTGGCCTATCCAACAAGAAGAGAATGAAAAGATCCTAATACTAAGCTAGTAGACTGAATCCACAGAGATTGAAGAGAAGATATTAAAATAAATGCTCTGAAAGAACATGTGTTGCCAGTAATTAATGCCACTCTTTCCACTTACCCATTGAAAGAACATTGAAAGAAATGTGTCCGTTGTGCAACATTTTTTTTCTCTACTAAGTTTTTCTCATTCTCTACATTTGAAGGGTAATTGTACGACAGTACAAAACATGCAGTAGAGAAGCATGTCCTTGCTTCCACATCAATAGGATCTTAGTTCTAGCCTCTCTGAGGCCCTACTGTCATCTGTTTGAATCCCAGTGTGTAGTACAGAGCAATATGTAGTGAGTAAAGCAGGATGGGTCAGAGTCATTGGTACCAGACTAGAAAGAACATAGACAGCAGAAAACAAAAGAGAAGACAATATTCCATCTTTCCTTCTCCACATGTTAGCAGTAGTTAAAAAAATATAAACTTTAAACCCCTGCACCTCCCTCCCCCTTGTATTCAGTACCATTGGGCCAGTGGGAGAAAATCCACCAGCTTTTTTTTTCTGGGTTTTTGGGTTTTTTTCACACTGCTTTCTTGAGAGAGGTTTTTTGTTTTCAATTCACCTGATAGTGCAGTCCCAGCAGAATGCACCAAACAAATCATAGTGAGTGTCTGCACCTTGCTATGTATCAAAGTCCCTTAATGTGCCAACAAAGTTCTTCAAGGTCAGAAAAGCAGTTTATCAACCTCTTATATCTCTTATAGGAGACAATAAATTTATTCTACTGTTGGAATCTATGAATAATTCAGATGCTCTGTGAGATAAACACTATTGCTTAGGATGCTCTGCATGTCATTGTCAACTAGTACCAAACACTGTCATTGCTCCACGTACTCTGTATTTTTTAGCTTTCTCTCAGCTCGGGAAAATGCAATGCTATATGGCTTGCATTTTACTGTGTCCTGTAACACTTTAAAGTTTGCTTTTTCCTACTTCCATTACCAAATAGATTGAGAGAATGTTCTGAATAACTGCTTGATCCCTTCCGTCTTAATTCTAAGCAGTCTAAAAACTTACTTTAGAAGTAGAAAAACAGTTGTCTTTTAAAGGGCTCTGCATCTCCTATTCCTATTAACATAGAAAACAAAATATCTTTTTTGACTAATTTAATAGCAATACGGGAAATCTGGGATACTTCCTGTTTCTATTTAGCTTAAGCAAATGTGTGTGATTTAATATACACATTAGTCTAGCTAATCTTATAAGAACTTTATGGATCCCTTTAAGGTATCTAATGAAATATTAATTCCCTTATTATAAAGTCATTCTGAGTTTTATCCCATTTTAAGACAAGTACTGCCCTAGTGAGCCAAATTAAAGTTCATTTGTATGATCTATGAGATTTTTTTTTTGATTTTTTTTTTACCTAACAGGACTTATAAAGCCAAATATGATATTGGACTCTCTCTTGTACTTTCTCCTTGATCATAACCTTCATATAAAAGTAAAAGTAATGCAACAATAGTTAACTATGCTGAAATTAGAGATTTTTCTGAGATGTCTCAGTGTCTACATCTATGACTAACCAAGAGACCTTAACCATCATTCTGAAACTTTAATTTATATAGACATTTAGCTTTTAAACTTGGGAAAGTGATGGAGAGTTACACATTTATAGACGTGACAATTGGAACCTGAATATGGACCTGAGTTTGTATTTACAGAGAATAACAACTAAAATTGAGTGTATGGTCTACCTTGTATTCAACCATATTTTTAAACACACTTAGCCCCATTTTGCCTGAAAATACATCTTTCCACAGTAACTTAACATAATAGTAACACCTACTTCAAAAGCTTAAGACTCAATATTTTGGTATTGAATTTTGTATTAGAAAATATGCCCATTTCTATCTGATGTGAAGTAAATATGGTTACAGTGGTGAAGAGCTTCTCACAGAACACATAGATATTTTAAGTAAAACAAGTAGATGTGCATAAGTAGTTCTACAAACAGAAATAAAGTTATATCTTCTCTGATTATTTTTAAATAGCAGTTATATTAACCACAGCTTTCCGGTAAAAGTAAGCAAGTCAAAAATCTCAGAATTGAAAGAATAAAAGAAATTATTTGTCCTCAAAACAATAAAGTTAAAGGAAAGAATTGTTTTAGCTTTCCCTTAATGACTTCACTGAGACACACAGCTTTGTGGAGCAATCCTCATTAAATCATTGCCAATTTAGTAAGTTGGTTTTTTTTTTTTTTTTCAGTAATAACAAAGCCATAAAATGCAGAGAAATTGTTTTAATTTTGTAGATTTTCTAGTCATTCTAATGTTTATACAATGTAAAGCTTTCTTTAAATGAGTTTGTTTATTTGTTTCTTTGCCTGCATAGTGTTATGAACCTCATCAGGTTCATGAAAAAAGAACTGGTCTCTATTGCATAGCTAAATTGAGTCAAATCTTTTCAGAGATTGTTTCCCTAGACTGAACATATGGATGAAAGATAAACATCTTGTCAAACCCCTAGTATATGAGCCTGCTGTGTGCCTTTGTGGTGAGGAGGGCCAATAGTGTCTTGGGGTGCATCAGGAATAGTGTGGCCAGGAGGTCCAGGAAGGTGATCCTCTCCCTCTACTCAGCCCTAGTGAGGCCGCATCTGGAGTTCTGTGTCCGGTTCTGGACTCCTCCGTACAAAAAGACAAGGAGCTGCTGCAGAGGGTCCAGTGGAGGGCCACAAAGATGATCAGGAACCTGGAGCTTCTCTCATATGGGGAGAGACTGAGGGAGCTGGTCCTGTTTAGTCTAGAGAAATCTGAGAGGGGATCTAATTAATGCATATAAATATCTCAAAGGCAGGTGCCAAGTAGATGGTGCCAGACTCTTTTCAGTGCTGCCCAGAGACACAATGAAGAGCACTGGCCAAAAATTAAAACACAAGTTTC
Organism: Margarornis squamiger; assembly: GCA_035222235.1. Taxonomy (NCBI): domain Eukaryota; kingdom Metazoa; phylum Chordata; class Aves; order Passeriformes; family Furnariidae; genus Margarornis; species Margarornis squamiger. The sequence goes on along the minus strand of JAWWTY010000077.1, from coordinate 25,926,882 downwards.
ACCTAAACATCAGGGACAGCTTCCTTATGTTGAGGGTGTCAGAGCACTGGAACAGGCTGCTCAGGGAGGTCATGGAGTCTCCTTCTCTGGGGGCATTCAAAACCCACCTGGACGTGTTCCTGTGTAACCTGCTCTAGGTGACCCTGCCTTGGCAGGGTGGTTGAACTGGATGATCTCCAGAGGTCCCTTTCAGTCCGAACAATTCTGTGATTCTGTGATTTATTTCAAATTCTGCTTTTAAAGATTTACTTAAAAAAAATTAGTATTCTCTGTGGTTTATGGTGGTTTATGCTATGATACTTGCATTACATGCTAGATAAAAAATGAAAGGCCATTATCTAGATTAGATTTTCTTTTTTACTTCTAGAGAAAAACTTAAAAGACTGATTAGCTAGGTAACATTCAATATATGTGAATAAAAGCTTTTCTTATTTTATCTTAAATGGTTCTCTTATTCTAGCTTAAATGGCTTTTCTACCTAAAGTTCCCTTAGAAAATAATCCTATTTTCTGAGTTGATTGAAAATATTTGATTTTTTATAAAACAAAATAGTTTAAATTAAATGAAAAGTTTGCTTAATCTGAAATAATATCACTCAGTTTTTGTTTTTTGAAATTTTTGTGTGCATTTGAAGGAATTGAATCTCAAAATGAACAATTGAATTCTATTTGAAATATTCCTCTAGAAAATATCAAGATTTTTCCTTAAAAAATCCCCCCAAGTTGTTTCAATTATACTTTTTTCATATACAGTGTATGTACTATGCTAATAATCTGAAATATCACTAAGCCTCACAAATTTAGATTAATTTCTGAGCAATATCAGTTTAAAGTAATAGTGTGTTTTCATAAATATTCCACTAGAATGGAGAAAACCACCAAAAACAATTACAAAAATTTTAGTGAAAGAGCCTGAGGACAAGAAATCCAGACTCAGATTTCAGGGGCAGAGACTGCAATGCACATAAACTCACTTTTAATTAATAGGTTTAACAGCTCAGCCTCTGCTTGTTGGCTGTTGAGACATTGCACTTCACATACAAGCAGGCTGCTGCCTTTCACCTTCCCCTCTTAGGCCTTTTCTGAGTTACAAGAACTAAAAGAGGTAGGTGAGAAACCCTTGAAGCAGAAGCTTCCAGTCAGCCTGTGTGGAGTTCAGCACATACACCCTAAGTGAAGTGGGACATATGTCAAGAACCACAGCAAAATTCTTTCTGCTTCTTACTCTCTAAGGTTATACTTTTTTTTTTATTATTATTTTTATTTATTTATTTATTTTTCACATTAAAATGCCTTTTTAGTTATGGTACTGAGAGAATACTTGTGTGTGCTTTAGATTTAACAGGTCTTTCCTACAGAGGGTAACCTTTTCTTTCAGAAGGTAACCTCAGTATGTTTCTGGATGCATTTTTTGCCTTTCTCAGCCTGGTGTAGTCTTTGAGATACAGTAAATTCATGGACAATGACTTGTTAACTGTACTTTGTTGATGGACCTAGGATAGATTTTATATTTGTGATATTTGTGTTCATTTTATTCAGGTCAGTCTAGTAGAACACAGATAAATATGCTGCACACTCTTAAATGAGTGTATGCAGTATTTATTAATTGCTGCAAGAAGTGATAACAAAATGAGTAAAAACATTTGAAGTCTATACAAAAAGATATTTTTATACAATTAGGCCTCTCACAGAGTTATCTGACAAAATAATGTTGCAAAAAAAACAGTGACGATTTACATAACGAATTTCCTACTGCATAAAGGGTTTACCTGTAAACCGTTACCTGCCGCAGCTGTGTAAACAGTATCTACATATTTTCACCTTTAGTACAGTTGTAATGTTTCTTTTATATGAGTCTTATCTTCCAGATGTAAATTTAATAGTTACTGCAGACCATACCACTGACACTAGTTTTAGTGATGTGAGACTCCAATAACTCCTAAAGAGTTTAAGATTAATGCAAAAGAACTTAACTTTGTGAGTCATGACTTATTTTTATTAGTGACTCTGTAGTTTGATTTAGATTGAGAATGTGAGAGAGTATTATTTGCCCATAGAAATGAGAGACTCTTCATTTTATTATATCATTCATAAGTAATATGTGTTTGACTCTAATTTCTGTATGCAATAGGGATTCAAATATTTGGGGGCAAGTGGGGTCAAAATTCTTGTAAACTGCATGGGACTCATTCAAATTCTGGGAAAAGGGCTTTGTGGGAGGATCCAGTCACCAGCTTCAGACCCAGGCCCACTCTTCAAAAAGCAAAGTACCAGAGACAGAAAGCCACAAAAAAAATTATTTGCTTTTTTGGTCCAACAGCTGAGAATGGAGTGTGCTGTTACATCAGATAAGGACATTGTCACACTGAAGCCTGATAATTTCTTTTTACCCATATCACCAGACCATCAGAAAAGTGCCTCCCTTACTTCATCTTTTCAGGTAATAAGAATGAGGCTGTCAGGAACTGAAGTAAGGAGAGAAGAGAATAAATACTTTTCATATTGGAGATGTCTGACAATGAAGTGGCTGAGATACTGACAAAAGTATGTAATTTAATGTGAATAAACTGTTATACTGCATGGCAGCAGATATATTAACTATCTTTAAAAGACATGTTCATCATGTTTCCAGGGATATCAGACAAGTGAAATTGACCTCACTACCAGGACCATCCATACTGTCTTAAAAGCAAAATTGTAACCATTATGATTTTATAGACAGGAAAAAACCAAAAGAGTAAGCTTTCCTGTCAGATAAAACACCAAAACACAACAAAACATGCCTCTCTGAACTATTTGATGATGAAAAGTTGTGTCAAATAATTCTGGAAAAAAGTGAAATTGTATTTAAAAAAATGCTTTATAGACTTTCCATGTTTTTACTCATTTTATTCCCACAGCAGTTAATAAATACTTTGATAGTGTCAAAACAGTGGCCTATACCACTGATGATTTATCAGCTATTCTTAGTATCCGGGTTCAGAGAAGAGTAATCAAAATAATATTAAAACAAATCCATGTAAAGGAATGGGATTAATAAACCGGGATTGTAAAATGTTAAAAAGCAAATGTTATAAGCAAAACAACATTAGACCCACCCCAAATAATAGGCACAGAGAAGATAAATCTTTACTTTTGATTCTTTGTTCTTGGGAAATGCAGATAAGAGATTTTCTAACAACATTTAAATAAAAAAAATAATAATAAAAAACCCACCAAAAATATGAAAATATGATAAAATGAACACTGTTTTCAATGCGATTTTTTTTTTTCAGTTTTCAAACTGAATTGAAACTTCCGGCTGTTTTAGTTCCTGTTGACTCATGAACTTGACTTTTTGTTTGTGCCAAGTGGATCTATCCAGTCAGAAAGAAAAGCAAAATAATATCTCTCTGACCTGAATTAGAAAAGCTAACTGTTGCATGATATCAGAATAGGGATTACTGTGACCAGACTATGATAGCAACACAGTTTTATCAGACATCCTCAAAAACATGTCCCAAGTTCTTGGCATGTTTTCTTAAGATATAAAATAAGGAATCTCTTAAGAAATTCAGACCTGTGCTATGAAATAAGTGACATTACCCAAAAAATGGCAGTTGTCTCAGAGCTGGGTTCATGAGAGAATTACCAAGCAAGAGCACAAATACTTTTAATCCCTTGCAGTTTCAGTAAAAAACAAGCTCTAAAGCACACACAAAAGCAGACATTTTTAATGGGCTATGTGTACAGAGACTGCAAGTGGAACCACTCAATGAATAAAGCAATGACTGAAGAATGAGGATAGTATTTTTAGGGCATGCCTGGAGAAGAGCTTGCCTTCCCATTTCACAGCTGGGGACCTGAGGCAAGGAGAAATTACTGGTCTAAAATAACTAATGTTTCAGAGATGAAAGCCATGTAAAACCTTTCATGGATTTCAGATTTGCTGCTTTCTAGAGCTGAAAACCAGAGTCACCTCCATCCCTTAAAAAGAAAATGGATGTTATTTTCTATTTCTTACAACTCCAGCCAGATCTCCTTCATGCTCTATTATTTAGATTCAAAGTCAAAGGATTTCAATGGTGACTAACACCTTGCCAGAAGAACCTGTCCTTTTAATAAAGATTTTCTTCATAAATTGGGAATTTGGTTAGGAGACGAACAACTATATATTCAGATGCTATCTGAGACTAACCACTGCAAGAGTTTTACTTTTATCTTAGCTTAGTATGTCTTTCAGCTCCAAGAGGGAACAATAAAAATGAAACAGTGACCCGAGTATCATATCCATAATTGCCCATTTACTACTAGGTTAAAACTGTATTTTTATTGTTTATCTGATTTTGTGCTTTGTGTCTTTCCTCTTCATTTGTTAGCTGTGTTTAAATAGTTATGTGAATAAATCTTGTTTGTTTATGTCACCCAGTCACATCATTGCTCGTAAATAAAAGATATGAAAGGGAATAAAAATCCTAATTTGTTGCTTTGGAAACACACTTCATTAAAAACACAGAAATCAAGGTCTAGCTATAAAATATACCTTTTTATTTTGGAATTTTTCTAATATAATTTGATTTCAAGCTGCTTTAAAAGACTGCAGATTAAATATAACTTACAGAAACTCAAGGGAGAAATGCTTTTTAGTGAGGTTTTTTACAGTCTGACATGTTAAAAGCTGAGCAAAGTTTTTGCTTTGGTTTTGATTTGGGTGTTGTGGGTCTTTTGTTTTTCTTTTTGTTTGTTTGTTTGTTTTTTAAATCATTATTGCGACCAGAAATATTTAACTGTTTTAGTTGTTTATGAAATAGATTCTTATCATTAAATCTGATACTCTCTCAGAATTTTCAGTAATGGAAGATCCTTATTGACTTTGATATTCAACTTGGTAATTTCTATTTTCCTTCTTGTCAGCCATATGTCAAACATATTTGCATGACTGCGTTGACATATATATTTTATAATAATTTCATGTTCTCTTCCTATTCTATATATTGTGTCTTTATGTCTGCCTGTAATATCCACAAAGCAAACAGGTTCCCGAGCTTGCAGTAGGCAATAATTGAAATAACAATAACTAAGCAAAAGTTGTTTGTGTAAGTGCAATCTTTCTTATGAGTGATGAAACAGCATGCAGAATTCCTTTGGACTGCCTCTGGGTGAGAAGACAAAGACATTTTTAACCTTTTATAATCTGTTTTATAAAACTTACAAATTAGAAAATTTCTACAAAGAACAAAAAATTCTTCTTTGTTAATATGGATTTGTTCATCACATGAAACAGGTACGAAGAAAATACCATCAAAATATAGGTCATCTATAAATCTTACAACATTTTTCAAGCATTGTAGAACATTTTACTATATTTACAGTTAAAGTTTAGCAGACTCTGAACCAGAAGCTAGCCATCCTTAACAAAAGAGGTGACAATGCCTCCATCTATAGGAGCCCCATTTTATCATATACTTCTATGGAGAGCAAACCATATGACAAATTCACTAAAAGACTGATGCTATTTAAAAGCTATAAACACCTATCTTATTTAAACACAGAAAGAAACTGAAAGTTTGGTAGACAAGCTAATTAAACCACAACATGGCACAAAAGGAAAGCAGGACCAAAATATGTTGGAATTCAATGTCTGTGAAACAAGTCAGTGTAAATTTGGGTTGGCAAAACTGTAGAATATTTACAGGCCAACACTATATGTAGTATAAATAAACAACTCAAATACTGTTACACTGTTTATCCAACACAGGCACAGTTTGCCAACTTTCCCATGCTGGTAAATGTTAATTTCACATCACTAGTACAGTTAAAGCTAGTAAGAGAAACTGATGGGAACTGCTGGATTTGAATGGCAAGTACAGTGGTTGATGTTATGAACAGACCTTATGGTCCCAAAGAAATAAAGATTCTCTTCTCTATAATTCACTGGAATTCCTTTCCTCTTTACTTCAATTTCTGCATTACAAGTATACAAAGGTCTGAAAATTGTTGCTTTTCTTTAATAAGTGAAAGAGTATAGCACAGCAGGTATGTAGGACCTACAGAACCTGGCTTAGGACCTATTTTGTAAGTTGTCTTTCAAAGGTTAACCTCCAAAACATACTAGAAATGCAGCACAGACACTCAGTAAAGTGAATTTCTGCAAGAGGACAAAAGAAGTCGAAGATGTTCCTTCCTAAATCAAACAGAAATTATTTGTGAGCTGTTAGTATTGCAAGCACTAGTGATCTGTTCTCTACTATTTTTATTCATATAAATGAATTGGATAATGCTTCTGAAAGCAAGATTTCCATGTGATTCTAAATTAGGAGAAATAGTAATTAATGAGGAACAATGCAGACAGTAACAGGACTAATAGATGACAAATGTAGTTCAATGCAGCTTAATGCAGAATAATGAATCTGGTTGTGAAGAAAAAAAAAAAAGAAAGAGAGAAAAAACCTTACCACCTGCAAGCTCACACACACAAGAACAAAACAAATGAACCAAGCACAAAAAGAAAGGAAAACAAAGCTGAGGGCATGTCCTTTCCTAACGGGTATGCTTTGCAGACTTCAGCCTCAAGATCACCCAAGGATAAGAAAAAAGATTAAAGTTTGGACAAACTACAGGGAAGATATGGAAAGATGATTACCAAACTTAAAAAGAAAAAGTTGAGGTTTTTCCATTCTGTTTTTGACTTCTCCATTCATTTTGGACCCTAAAGAGCTTGCCAGGAACAACACAAGATAGTTACAGTGATGCACAGAGAGTGACTGTTGCAGAAGTTTGCACTTTATTTTGTAATTGACGAGATGGATGTTTTCAAACAGTTTCAATCCACCTTTTGTTGTTTGTCCCAGTTAGCCTGGTATCTACGGTTTCCAAAGGTTCCCTGTCAAAACTACACTATTGGAAGTTACTTTCATGAGTATATGCAGTGTTTATATACCCCACTTGCACGTCTGCATTCCAAAAGGATTCAAAAAGGAGTAACAGTTTCCCCTTTTATTTGTATAAATTCATTTGTATGCCTTTATGAAATCATTTATACGAATAGCTTTTTATAATTAATCTTTTCAAGTTTCTGCTATCATGTTAATGAGACCAGTATTCTCCAGTACTGGAAAATTGCTGCTAATGCTGGTTTTTTAATCTTGCCAGTTTTCAGTTGTAAGTGGCTGAGAGCATTTCATCTGAAGCTGCCTGGTGTGTTGATAAAGCATTCATATTCATGGCTTTCCTCTGAATCATAAAGCAATTTGGAAAGCACCACTGCATTGTAAAACATGATCTTTATCACAAGCAACTGTGATGTAGCTTCTCTGCGTTATGATATTGGTGTGGTATGGACATTCAAAGCTGTAATGCAGCACATCACTTTAGTACATGCTTAACATTAAGCATCTGAGTATTTCTTTTGATGTGGATATCATCGTGCGGTTTGGTAAAGAATTAGTCTTCCTCAACTGATTTTAATTCTTTTGATGTGTCCTTTTAGAGAGTTACCCAGTTTGTTTGAGAAATGCTTTGTTTCCTCAAACTTTCTTTTTTCTTGTTGTTCTTAAGAGGAGACTGTGGACAGTATTGTATTTCTTATTCCTCTTTCATCAAAATTATTTGGTTTAGCCCTGGGGCTTATATTTGGAAACAAATACCATGTGCATTATTTTTTTCCAAAAGTTCGTTTACTCACTGCTCTGAAAGATTACACTTTTACTTTTCTAAAAGCATAAGGTATCTATTATAGAAATATTGAATGTAGTTCTTAAGAAAAGACTTATGCTTATTCTAAAAATGATTCTTCACATTCTATTCGCTGTTTCTTTTTTTTTTTTTTTACCCTGTGAATTTGAGATCAACTGATTCAAAGCACCATTTTTTCATGTATCTTGCAGGGTTCTTCTGCTGAGCTCTTTGACTGTGCTTCTTTAGAACACTGAATCCTGAACATCAAGGCCAAAAAATGCTATTTTGGTCAGATAGGAAAGGAAATTGCCTTGATTTTGTTCCAAGCAGGCAATTAAGAAATGATAAATTAGAATCCATGTAAAGCTGGTAACAATAACTCTCAGATGTGTCATCCACTCTGAAGTGTAAAACACCTGATAATAATAAGAAATACTACTACTTATTGTAAAACAACAGATATCGATGTAAGCATAAGAGTGATCTAAAAGCTGGTTTTTATTTCAAAATTTCCACTTATTCTTGTGAAGTTAATAATTTTTCCACTTTTTCTATGTAATATTTGATATGTCTGCCCCTTGTAATGTAAAACACCTTAACATATGTTTAATACCTTAACATAGTTCCCTTCTATAAGTTCCATGTATAGTGTTTCAACAGAAATTCAGGGCCTCCTCGACACTTGTGGCAAGCACTGCCACTAGAGAGTTTGCAGGAAGTAATGTGGTTTCCCTCTTCTTACAATCTGCATAAACGTTGCAGAAAGAACTTTAGATTAGACTATTCCCCTGAGCAAAATTAAAACTTATACGAATTATCTGTTGATACCAAAAACTGATTTTTATTAATTGCTAAGAGATGCAAAAAGAAGAAACAAGAAAAGGTTGGAAAAAGCTAAGACTGCTTTTAGAAGCAGAGAAAAGGTACCACCAAAAACTACCTTTTTTTGCCAAGATGGTGCGTGGGGGGGAAGAGAAGCAATTTCTACCTTTTTTTTTTCCTGCCCCTGCTGCTTTTCGATGTTATCTCCTTAGCAGCGGGTGGTCTTAGCTGCTTTAGTTCTCTGGAATGCAGCCAGGATGTGGGTTTTGTCACTCAAGAAGAGCTCGTGTTCGTTGACCATGGAGGATCCCAATCTAGCAGCACCCTTTGGCTCTCAAAACTATGGAAAGTGTAGAAGGATAAGATATAACTCATGCACGTGCTGTGGCGGGTCTCAGTGCTCTCCAGGCTGGTAGTTTCAGTCTCTGGTAGCATATAGTGCTATATAGACAGCGGTGGACTAAAAAGTGAGTTGAGGGGCAGGTAGGGAGAGATTTTTGGTTACAGTAACCAGTTCTCTCTCTCTTTTCTCACTCTCTGATTTTCCACAATTTTTCTTCACTTTCATAGTGTTCAAAGGAGAGTGTACGTAGTTTTCTGTCACACAGCCCTATTCAGATATTTTGAAGACATCACAATAGCAGGAAAGCTCCAGCAGGAAGCTCTTGTAAGAACTTCTGTCAGAAAGCTGACAGAGAATTTTTTGGTAGGAAGTTTTGACAGACAGAAACAATGGGAAAACATTATTTCTATATTGTCTGTGTGTCACACTGCTCTGCTAGCTGGCTTGAATCAATCATCTAGCAGACCAAAAAGCTACACTACTTAATAGCTCCTCTTAGTTGTATAGACTATATCTTAAAACTAAAGTCTAAATCCTAACTCATATTAGAGACACTTTATAAAACCTGTTGGAAAAGCAGTAATGATTTCCTGAGTGAATTTGTAGATTTTAAGGCATTGTAAATGGAAAGAAAGGCTATGTTTATAACCATGCAGAGCTCAGATTTTGAAAATCCATTTTCACATCTTAGTGTGTTTTATATCTACAGACTGTTTTGTTTTACGCTTTTCATGTGAAATAAACTGTGAATTTTTCTAAGTTCTAGTATGTAAGTTCATTGCTAATGCCACTACTGCCATGGATGTTCTTTGTCTTTGTCAAACAGCAGGAACAAAATGATTGCTCTTTGTATTTTCCTGATAAGCTCTCCTTCCATATTATTTTGGACTAATACCATCATGAAGAGTGCAATGGCACAATTCAGGAAAACACTGCAACTGTGCTCAGGGAGCAGCTTGGAGACTGCTACGTATCACGCATACTAAATTTCATTTAAGGGAATCTACCTGATGCATTCATGTCTGTTGTTTAGTGAATATCTGTCATCTTGTAGGTATGGAAGGTTCACAGCCCTTGCAATTTGTAACCAATGGATGTCTTCTAGATAAAAAAAAAAAAAAAAGAAAAATAGAAGATCATTCAGGAGACATCCTCAGTGATGTTCATGCAGGTAATATGACTAAGTGAATACTGTTGAACTTGGTCTAGTACAAGGAATTCTCGGGAGCTAATTTAATTATTCTGATTACCTACTTAAGTGACCTTCAATAGCCAAATAATGGAAATTACTTGTCCACAAAATTATCTGAAATTGAACATTAGTTTTGACATTAAACATTAAAAATTAATGTGTTTGTCTTTTCATGTGATTACCAACTAATACGTGTTTTAGAATTGATTTGCACTTTTTTTTAAAAGTTTTGCTCTTACTTTTCTTCACAGGTTTGTGAATCTATTAGAATTCAGTCATTTTAAGATTTCTCTTCCAATTGCTTGATATGTTAAAAGGACAGAAAACAGAGTCTGAAACTGTGTGTATTTTTGTGAGGTGCAATTTTGTTCTTTCCATCTGAAGTTCATATTCATTAACTGTTTCTGAAAGAAAAATTGGCAATGTTTTAATTGGAGCAAAAGGAAATGTGACTGCAGAGAAAGAAAAAAGTATCTGTTAATCACAATTAGAAAGAATGAAAAATTAATCTTAAAGGTCATTTGAAGAAAAGGTACCAATGACTTGTTTTAATTTCTCAATTGAGAATCAGAGTGAATGTGCTGTTTCAGAGGAAAAGCCCTTCAGATAAGTCTGAACAACAATTTAACCCTTTGTTTTAAATGCTTGCATGAGAATTGCTTAGAAGGTGTCTCTTTGTTCTGTACCTGAAACGTAGTTTTTGCACGTGGAGAGAGAGCTGTCTGCTCAGGGGGGAATCCTTCTTTTCTGCAAAGATGCGTCTGAGGGCAAAAGACACATTGGCAGAGTCCTTTGCAATTACCAGTCCACACTTTGCTCCTGGTTTTTAAGCAGCTGGAGTTACACAAAACTAATACATTATGCCTATAATTTGACTGATAGTGGCATGAACAAATGATATAATATTGGAGAAGTATGAAACTTGGTATGGTTAAGTCCAAGACTGAATTATCTGTTAGATACAGTGAAATGTTTCTGTAGTTAAATGTACAAAAGGGCTGAAGCTCAGCAAGCTGGCAACAGTCTCTATACCAGTGCTTATCTACCTATGTGATAAAATTTAAGACCTGTTGTTATGTCTAGAAGTGAAAGAAAAAGATTGCCTACCTGTTAACAGATATGGCTTTTTTGAAAGAAGCCTTCAAAATAGAATTCCTATGCATGGCATTAAATATGCATATACATTTTTGAGGTCTGAGGTCATACTGCAAGTTTTAGCAAAAACTTAACATTAATTTGAGGTCTTTTTCTGCGACCTTGCTGGAATGAGTTTACAAATGCTGTGATGTGCTCTCTACATCAGGTTCAATTATTTATAAAATTATGCATGGATTCTGAGGGGAAAAAGTGTTTTCATTTCAAACCAGGTAATATTATAGTAGTCTTGCACACGTTACTTTTTAGATTTTGTTGCCCTCAATACGAGGTTTCTAATTCAGAAAGAGAATTTTCACCTCCATATCAGACTGTTCCAGGCAGTAGGCAGGCCCTTCTGCAGTAATTAAAATTAAAAAAAAAAAAAAAAAAATGAGTGTGATTTATTAATTTTCATAGTTAGGATAATGATTATCTGCATTTTCAGCATTTTAATACTAATTTGAAGAACTGTGAATCAAAACCTGTACCCTGGAAATGCAAAATTTTAAAAGAGGTATACATATTGATTTTATCATATTTTCAGTGAGATATTTATTCTTTTATTATGTTTTTTTTTTTTTAATGCATCTCCTAAGTAATAATTATGGCATCTAAAACCTACCACCAAAACCAATTGAGAAAATTCCCCTGCCCTATGTTGGTTTTTTATTGTACTTAAAATGAAAATAGTTTCCTTTATGTCAACTTCCTGTGAGAAAGTAATTAGGAAGAGCTAAGATCCACAGTTCAAATTCTGCCATCCCAGAAATTTGGCTAAAGTTTGAGACACAGACTAAAATTTATCTGTAACATTTGAAGCCCTACTTTTACATTGGTCACCAGGAGCTAGTATTCCTATGAGAGCTGAGCCAGAACAGCTCTCTCAGAATGTGTGAACATAGGGCAAGGTGCTGGGAGAGCAGAGAAATTTCCAATGCCTACTTCTTGTCAAAATAATATATAGAAAGCCAAATTCTAAGCTAATCTATTGTGGCAATCCTGTGACTTTTCCCCGGGGTGTACCCATAAAACCAAAGTCATTTCAGTAAGTCTGTAACTGGACAATTATCTTATTTCAGCCTGTAAATGCTGACTTGAGGATTTGTTTCCCATTAATCTTATGTCTACCAAATGACATGTGCATGTTTATTTCATAATGGTCACTATACATGCAGGAAAATAGCATGTCTATCATTTCTTATGGTTAAAAATGTGTTACAGCTGCCACTTGTTTCAGTCCCTCAGTGACCCAATGGATTACTGCACTTAAAGCCTTTTACTTCTGGATATCTGGATTCAAATCGTTTGTATGAGCTGACAAGGGAAATGTGTTCACCTCAGCATATTTCATATCAGATGTTTATACACAACAACAATCTTCCCCATTATTCAGCATGATTAATAATTTTTGTTCAGAAAAGCACTTTTAGATCCAAAGCAACAAGATACAGTTCAGATTCCAGCTGGAGCACCATAGCTACTCGCAAAAAGATGGGAGAAAAAAGGTATAGAAAGACATTTTCTAATACACATACACCTTACTTCAGTTACTTTTTATTAGAAGGCCTCAACTTTGCAGCTCTTTTTCTGGCAAAATTCCCATAGGAAAAAGAGAGAATTTTGCCTGGATACAATTTGCCTGACTGTCTTTTTAGTTTTTGTGACTTGTGGTTAAAGTGAAGAAAGCACTATTATCATATTGGTACAGCCATTAAATTCTCAGGAATTTTCTATGACTAAGGGTCTGTGAGGCACAATTACCAGAAAGACACATTAAATATGCATTTTGTGAGAATAGTCAAAACAAAAAGGACCTTTAGGATACAGGGGAATAAGTTCTAAACATCAGAAATAATGTTCCATTTATTTTAAAGAGCATCTTGATTTTCATAGTCAAGCAAGCACAGGAGAAATCAACTAAACTACTCATTTTGTGGTCACAATCAATAGCATTTAGAATTTAACTACATGATTTGTGACTTTAATCAGGTATTTGGACATCTAAATACTCCAATTATTTGCACCTGTAATTGATGGCCAGTGCAAAATTAGAGGTTGCATTTAAAAATGTGTCCACAATGAAAAACAGAAGGATGCCAAATAAAGAAAGATGTTCTATGCTAAAGAGCCAAAGTAGTCTAAAATGTTTATTGTTCAACTATGACATCAGGCAAACGAGATATGCCAATTGCATAGTGGATACAATTAATTAAGTGGAAATGGTGACTGAAGAACATGGAAAGAATGAGGTTGACAAAAATAATTTTGTAAATAATAATCAAAAATTTTATTTTCATTCTTTGCACACTTTGCAGACTACTGCTTTATGGATGTGAAATAATAGGGACACCTATACTGTGCCAGGCACTATACAAGTAAAAAAGTAAAAATACTGGGAAAATTTTAAAAATGTAGACCTTTAAAAAATGCAGAAAGGGGACTTGTGGAATATCATGAATCTATTATGTAACTTTCCCCCATTTAGAGTTTAAAAAACCTAGCCACTCCTGGAATTTACACTCTCATTTTACTAAATTTTATTGTTAAGTGTGCAAGGGTTGGGTTTTGGGTTTTTTGGGGCTTTTTAATATATTTTGAAATTTGATAGTAAGCATTTTGGGAACATCAGCAAAAGGAAGCATTTTAAGATGATTTAAAAAAAAATAAATCTCAATTTTCAGTATCAATATATAATCCATATCTGGTTTGAATTTCCTTTTCTCATAGTTTCTTATTTTTTTCCTGATCACACCAAAACTTCATAGTGAAAAACTTTTAGTCTGCCAGTTTGTTTTTAGGAAATATGTTTTTAGTTTTGGTTTTGTTTTTAAATTTTTTGCCAAGCTTACAAAAATTTTATATATTTAGCTGTACAAATATCAAATAAGATATATCAAATAAGGATATTTTTGTACAAGGTCAAATGAAAAAACAGCTATATGAGAGAACAAACAGAAAACAGAGAAATGAAGAAACTCCTTTTTATGTAATGAATTATTTTTATACCAAGTTCAGATTCTTATGAAGTATTTAATTATGAAAAGTTATGTGGTGTTTTGTCTTTTAGATTCTAGGCCCTTATTGTCATAGAGTAAATATGGTAAGAATTGGACAGCTAGACTAACTGAAGATGACAACAGGGGAAAGAACAAAGAAAAAAGTCTGTTGTAATTTAATTTTAAAAGGTACCATAATTTATTTTCAGTTGGCATTCAATTTTCAATACACTCATTTTAAAATGCATTACTGTTTAGTTTTGAATGTTATGGTAATTTGGGAATTGACTTAGCTTTTCTCAGAGTTAGAGATTTGAGGCATATTAATGAACACGAGTCTCAGATGACAAATGGTGCTTGAAGTTTCCATGTCTTTTAATTCATTTTTTATTAGAACATGGATGTTTTCTGAAATATAGATGACATTTGCCAGCCAAAATGGTCATCTGATTTCAACATACAATGTGATGCTTCAGTGAAGTTTGAACTTTAGAGTGATTTAAAATTCATTGGTAATAGCGCTATAAAGGCCGTGTTCTCTGGCTCAGAATGCAATAAACTGCAGGATAGTATCTCCTTTGTAGACACACTGAGCCTTCAGTCTATTTAATTTAGGGTTGGGTTTTTTTGTTTGTTTGGTTTTTTTTTAATGAATGAATGACTGCTGAACTAACCTGTGAATTTCATCATGCTTACATGCTTATATTTTCAGAAGCAGGTGCAGGTGCATAAGAATTTTGCTATGGGAAGGACAGTGAGTGGCACAAACTGAATTATATTTGTTTGAACACAATAGGAATATATTTATGCCTACCCATTAAAACAAAATAACACATTCAGATTAAAACAAATTCTGGAGAATGAAACTTCATTTTGTTATATATTTTCAAACACTAAGCTATGTTTATAATAACCAATCTGGTTAACATGACATAATTGAAAAAGAACATCAAAAATTATTTTTTCACATTCAAGTTTTCTTCCTACTCAGCTCAGAAATTATTACAATTAAAAATATTTTCAAGATTCCTAATGCTTCTAAAATGCATAAATAAATCAGATGGCAGAAAATATTCATTGACAGCCTTCTGCCTTTTTTTTTTCTCAAGAAGTACAAAACCCAAGTTCTAGTCATACACACAAAGTGAAATTCAGTGTTATCTTTAAAAATCTTTTTCTATAGTGTTGCTAATAAGTTGACATTAAATATAGCTGCTCCATTTTTCCACTGTGGATATACAAATTACCTTTTTACTTAGAGTGCTACACTACGCTCTGTGCTTAAATCTCCACATGAATCCTGTGCTTGCCTGTGCATAACAATAAAAACACCCATCACTCTTTGCTAGAGCTCTAACCTTTCCACGAAGATGCAACTTTAAATCTCTGCATCAGGGAACAGCAAGGACAGAGCTGCTCCTCAAGAGCAGACAAGCCAGCTTCTGAAGGTTCCACCTGGGGCTTTGTCCCCATCAACAGGATGCATGCAGTCTCACGTGGGCTGACTCCTGCAAGCAGTGGCAGGTGCTGGCAATGGGCTCCATCAACAGGCACAGACAAGTAGTAGACTGCCCCTGGGGTCCCTCTGTGGAACTCCAGCCTGGTGGAAAAGCAGAGAGCGTCAGAGACCAGGCTGAAGACAAGGCTACAGCAGGAGGTCAAAATCCATCCAGGAGACAGGGCCAGAGGCAGGGCTGCATGCAGCATATATTCAAGGGTTCCAGGAGAAATCCCACTTACAACACAGGGTCCAGGTCTATGCATGATGTAGGGTCAGACACTGGGAGACACACCTCCAAAACAAAACTCAGGCGGTGACTCACATTGCTCCTTCTTGCACTCTCAAAATATTTTGTTCAACTGATAGACTGATTCTGATTTATTGCTGATGGGAAATTTGCTTCAAACGTTTTTAATACTTTAAACTTCTGTTACATCTGTATTAATAGTTGAATGTATCCCTATTTTCATATCTTTCTATGAAATTGTTCAATACCTGTTACCGTTTGGGAATATCTCCTTGCAGGAAAATGAGTTCATAACCTCAAATTGGCTCAAAAACTCAAAACATTCACTGACAATTGGACAGGAAATATTAGAATGTTCCAGAATTCCCTCTTCAATTATTTTACCTTATGATATCTCTGTACCTTTTGGTAATTATTGTGATGCTTTTATCCCCTAAGAAAATATTTTAGAACACTGAATGCTTTCTGAGGACTTCTTGATGGGCAGGAATTAATGGCACCTTGAGATAAAAAAGACACAAAGTATAGCCACGTTGATACCTAAGAAGAATATGGATTCTGGCAGTGGTATTACTTTTGCAGTATGTTTCATATTTTTACTTGATTCAGCATTAGTATCACAAGGATATTTAATAATGACTATAGTGTGGTTGTTTTTGTTTTGTTTTGTTTTCTCAGCTTTTTAATCCTACTGATAGCTGTGCAATGAAACCTGAAAACAGACTAAAAATAGTTTATTTACTTCAGTAGTGAATCATTAAATACTTGTCCAGAGATCACTGAAAAGCATAGAAAGTGTTCTTGGGAGTTGGACAGTGCCTCTTTCTATTCAAGGCTGTTAGTTGATATCAGATGCAAAGCATCTCTTAAAGCATCTCTTAAAGCAAAGGATACATTTCCACCCATCAACGTTTATGGAAAAGGTTCTCATTAAGTGTAGTTGATAGTTTCATATGCACACTGAACAGGAATAGGAAACGATATATTGCCTGTTCAAATAAAGTCTTTAGTATTATTGATTTGCTGTGAAACAAACTCAGGTGAGTATGAAATTTGTTTAGGACTGCAGCATACAATGAAATTTAATTCTCCTTAATCACTTGTAAATGCTCTGTTGACTCTGGTTATTTTGAAGGAATTATTTATGTGCGTTTCCTATATTTGATACCATAAGAAGCTAATAAGCAAACTGAAAATTCTCCACAATATGATGTACTGTACTGAGAGTCTGAGAAAAACCTTGAATAATTACACTGAAAGGGTTTTATTATGTGTCATTAATTTTACTTTCTTCTCCTGAAGTCAACTTATAAGATGTTTTATAGCATGGCAGGCTGTAAAATTTTATACAGTTGACATCTTTCTCTATGTCAAAGCACCAAAGAACTAGTTTTTCTTTTTGATTTTTGTTTGTTTGTTTGTTGTTTTCTGTGGGGGTTTTTTTGTTTGTTTTTTTTTTTTTTTTTTGTTTTTTTTATGGGTTTTTTTTTTGTTTTTTTTTTTTTTTTTTTTTTTGTGGTAAAGAAGAGTAGGAGTAGTGAGGTGCAGGCAACACATGTACCCAGCTGAGGTTTACTAAGTTCAAGACCCCAAAGTTTAATGCCTGATAATGCAGAAGGCAGGAACACCATCCAAGTCAATAGCAGCTACAGATTCTTCTGCTCACAGCCACAGGTTGTGATGCCAGCTTTACCTGCATGAATCATGAATCTCTGACAATTCTTTTCTAGGGCTGGGACACCAAAAATTGTCTTTCTAGACACATATATCTCTTTATAGAAAAATTTTTCAGTCATGAAGATACTACCTTGGACAAATAGAGGCAAGAGGCTTTCCTCCAGCTTTCAAATGATTACTGTGCAAAAGCAAGATTCAAGAAAAAAGCAAGTTAACAAAGTTTATACTTTTTAGTCTTGCAGCCAAGAAACAAATATTTTTACACAGAAAACTTTGCTATGCTAAAGGCATGCAGAGCATGTGTATGTGTGTTGGTCTAAGAATTTACTGTTCAGTTCAGAGTCTGACAATAATCAACAAAGAAGAAACTTCTGTTCTCATCAGTCTAACTCCAAAACCAGTAATATTTCTAGACTAAATTATGTAATTATTACAGAAAAACCTCATCCAGAGCTACAACTGTTATACTTTTGAATACTATTTTCTGTGATATGCAGTCATCTTTCCAAATACTTTTTGGGCCTTAAAATTGACAGCCAAGCCTCACTGTTTCTGAAAAAGAAGTGTGTGCATGGGGGTGAGGGTTGGTGCATTTTAGTGAGTCATCAGTGTCCTGAGTTCTTTTCTAAGAGGAATACGATCTTCTTCCTTTCTGCCTCACTCTCCCTGTTAACTTCTGCTTTCTTCATTGCTTCTCTGAAAAGTTTTAACTAATTGGTGAAATGTACACTAGTTGTCAGCTAGAGTTACAAGTCATCTAGCAGATGACATCCTTGAACCTAAAACTTCTAAAAAGTGATTACTAGCTTATGTATGATCTGAGTTAGTTTCAGGTTTTAAAATTCATGAGTTTTTGTTCAAGAACTACTAAGCCAATTTTGTATGTGAAAATTCTTTTTATGTTATAGTTGTAGAAAATCCAAACAAAATCTATTCTGCCAAACTTGTATGTCCTTTCTCTTGAAATTAGACTTTCAAGAACATACCTAAACTGTAGAGCAAGCAGTTTATGAGCTTAATTAAAAAGATACTGGTAGAGTTCATGAATTCATCTAAGAATAAACCGATGAAAAGGGTATGAAATACCCATATACACATTTCAAATGTTCATTACTTTTTCACATAAAAAGGTTTTTATTTCCAAAGCATACTATTTCACATAAACAAACGAACAAAAAACCAACCAAACAACAAAAAACAGTAAGAAAAATTAATAAAATTTGAATTTATTTAAATTTCTATTCTCAGGTACATATATATTTAAAAATTTTCCTATATCAAGATTCTCAAACATTAGTGCTTTAAAATCAATGTCCGAGTGACTTTAGAAGCCTTGTTTTATAGTAGGGAGTACATGTGCTTTAAAATCTTGTTGCAGCATTCACTTTGGCTGTAAAACTAAAATTTCACAGTTACTCTTGAAAATGCCATTATATGAAATCAAGTACTTTAGAAACCTTTATATATATGCCTCATGCTAACAAACCTAGTAGACCATATTTTTCCCTCAGTACAATATAGCAGGAATGCAAAAGGGCATTATCTGAAGACATCTTGTGCTGCTTTACACTTAGCACACTCTTGAACTACCAATGGTATGATTCAAGACAAGAGGGGGTTTTGTAACAGATATTTATTAGAAGCACTTACATGGAATGGTCATAAGACAAATTCCCCATGAGAACAGCACCACTGGTTGAAACCAGTTATCTGTTTGTTCTAGTATCTTTCTTCAGAGGTGGTCAGAGTAGTTGTGTAGAGATAATATGAGAAAATATAAAGATATTTATTCTTTCTGTCATATAATAGTTTAATTTGATGCCCCTTTTTCTTGAATTGTGAATAATTATTCCCTGTGCTACCCACAATCACAAGCTACTATTATACTCCTATCAAGCTGTCTCTTTTCCAGGTTAAATAGTCTCAATCCAACCCAGAGTTAAAATAATTTCTGTGATCACCATTATTACTATCCGTGTCTTATCTAACTATACCACGTGATTTGTGGCATTGAACAAACAGGATCTTACTGTATTAAAATGCAGGTGTACCATGAAGTAAATTGCACATATTTTTTTCTTATTCCTTTCCTACCAATCCATACGGTTAAACTTGTTGGCTGTTAGGGGTTTTTTTTAATCACTATTTAGATTTTATGTTTCCATAAAATTATCTGATATAATTCTGATTCTTATGTCCTGAATTGTAATAGTTTGTTCTGAGCAAGATTCTAAATAATGACCTGCAATATTTTCAGGTGCAAGTATTTTTATAGGTAAATCTTGCATTCATTGTATTTGTTAATTGTTTAATTTTGTTGCAACATGGGTTTGTGAATACAAAGTAGATGTGATTTAAAATATTGTGATTACATTTTTAAGGGCCCTAGATCTGATTCTCATTGGCCTCAAAATCCCTTTAGACCAAACTGATACTAACTATAGAACTACCACCAACATGATTATAAAGTGTTTTAATTTAGACAATATTCAGACTCCTATTGAAACTCGTAATAGAGTAATTCAAAAAGCTTTCAATTGCAGAGGTTTTTCTGTAGCTAGAATATGGAGAGAAATATAAAAATGTATCCACTCACATGGCAGGCAACCCACACACAGGTTTGCATGACTAGGTTGCAGTCTCATGTTGGCTGTGGATTCTTTAATACTTGCTGTATACTTGCCCTGCTAATCTGTATTTAGTTCCCTTTCACAATTAACAGGAGTTATAGTTTAGAATTAAATTAAAATGTGTTGTAATTTAAGATTAAATTGGTGAGACTATCATGCTGATGAGAAATTACATCATAAAAGTCTACATAGTGACTAACTGTATATCACAAACCAACCACATCTTAAAAAAAAAAAATAGATTAAGTAGGTTTTTTTGTTACTTCAAGTAAGCAAAATGTTTCTAGAACATTATGTTCTTACATAATGCTAAAGATTGGTGATACAGGGGAAACAAAATCTTTCCATGAATTTTATTAAATGTCCAAAGTCCACAGAAAAGCCGTTGCAGTATTATGGCTTCAATGCAATAAGGAAAAAATAAGTTAGTGCTCCAACATGATACATTGCCCCATTCTCTCTAAATATTTCTTAAGAAGAGACACATCACAGCTCAATGTTGCTTGATGTTGTAATGCCTTACTCATAAACAAAGACTTTTTTCAATTTTCTAATTTCTGAAAGTCTATTCTAATGCAGCTGTGAGACATAATAGATAGGTAAATCTGTTACTTTTCCATGGTAGACACCCATCGACAATACCCATAAGTTTCAAGATCTCTTCCCTTTTTCTCCCCCTTTTCTTTTCCTTCTTCTATTTCCTTTCCCATCTATAACTGTCCCTAAACTGCTGTCCCAAGCTACCAGCAGAACTCAAGTGCAATGCATGATTGGAAAAGGATCTTATGAAAGAATACAAGATGTCAAAGCAAACATTTCCTTAATATAGTAGCTGTATAGCATGTAATGAATAATCCAGAAAAGAAAGATGTGATCAGTTTAACCTTTTCATAATATTTAATAATAAAAGTTACATTTTAACTTATTACAACTCAAAAATGGCACATTACATATGGAATTATTGTGAAAATCATGTCTAAGTTGTACACTGAATGAAATCTAGCCTCACAGTTTTGCAGAAGTACAAATTGGCTTTTGATTTGCCCCAAGGCACTTCTGTTGTATCTCCTATTTAAAATCAGTTGCTGCTAATTCCTTGATTTGTACTACAGAGCCACCACTTTGGATGATTAAAAATCTTTTATGTTGGAGCACTTCCATTTTTTTCATTAAACAGCGTGTTAAAGGAAAAAAGAGGCTGTTTTTGTTGGGAATGAAGACCTGGAGGGGAATGTTCTGAATTTCTGAGAAACCTTTAGATCTTTGGGGTACGCAGGAAGGGGAAGTTTCCATTTCTTTTGCTGTTGTGATTTGAAATTGTCTGAAGTTTTTCTTCCTGTAATTATAATTTCTAATGAAGTTTTTGTTTTTTTGTTTTTTTTTTTTCTTTTTTGTTTGTTTTTGGGGTTTTTTTGTTTGTTTTGTTTTGTTTTTTTAATTTGTCAAGTATAGTTCTTTAGTAAAACAGGTGTAATAACTAAGCAAGTTTACTCAAATTCAGAAAGAATGAGCAGTCACAGATTTGCAAAGCAGGAAAACAGAAGTTAAGGTTCTGTGGTATGCCTAAGATTTTAGGTTCAGCAATTAGAAGTGAGATTCTATACAGGACCTCTTAGAGCAAGTTAAGTTTTATGGTCAGTTCAGCTCAGCACTACTGTTGTTCATTCACAGGATGTTATGGCACTTTAGCTGCTTCTCAGACATCACATAGCATAGGCAGTGTAGACCTCAGGATAAAATTATGTAATTTGAAAGTTCTTTGGTGCACTATGTTTGAGCTCATCAACTGAAATGATATCTAGATTGTGGGTCTGTTGCTCTGTCAGTTGTAATGTCAGTCATCCTTATCAGAGTTCTGAATGTAACACTGCAAGTCTCACTGGACCTGTACTCACAATTTCCTTCCTGTGGAAACCATGGCATGAGGAAAAAGAGGAGCAGAAATAACTACATGGGTCATGTTCCACAGTGAGTCAATATAAATCTCAGATGTGCACTTCCCTGAAGACCCGGAGATGCATCCCAGACAGACTCACTCAGACAGCCTTAGAGAGCTCTGAATGACAGCCCAAGTGACAGCACGCTCCTGTGATCACTGACAAGGTCTAGCACTTCATAAATGTCTACATTGTTTCCTGTTGCACCCAAAACTCTGCCCCTTTTACCTTGAGTCCCACAACATATCAGTGAAATAGCCCTTGGGAGCAGTTTCATAACTATCTTCTTCAATCTGTTCTCCAGAGAATCCTGTAACCAGGAGCTGGGCGACTACCACTAAAGACACTGCAACACAAGACAATAAAATGTTTGACTTCAGTGTTTCCTGCAAACATAGCCCCTTTTTTGGCACTGCAGTTCTCTGCATCTAAACAATGCAGATACCTTAACTACAACATTCATACACAGAAAAGAAAAACACCTGACCCAAATTCATTGCAATAGCGTACAAGGAAATATGAACCCAGTGGCATCCTGCTATAAATAACTCTGCTGACATAAGTTCAGTTACCTTCTAGTGTCATTTCTTTTTCTGTCTTGCTAAGAACAAGTCACTTTCTAGCAGGATAGTACTGAACAAGGTAGAACAGTGTATTTGACTGACAACAGCAGTAGTTTAATTCTATTTCAGAGTATGTATCCTATGCATTTTTTCCACGTAGAACAAACTTAAAACTTCAGTTAACAATCATACCTTTTTAGTTATTAGACTAGTACCCAGTGTTCTTGCCACAAGGTTAGAGAGGCTAACAGGAACCATTCAGGAAAAAAAAAAAAAGTTTGTATCTTGTGTTTAGACTGGGTTTTCTATCCTCTGGTTGCCTGCTGAGACTTTCCTGCAATGCTATCTGTCCCCTACCCCTGGATAACAACAAACTCATATAAAGAAATATGCTTTTTGGATACGGGAAAGACTTCCTGAGTATATAGCATCAGAAAAAAGTCGTTATGAACATTGTGACAGTTCCCCCCTGCATACACCCTACGTATGCTTCATGGGCTCCAAAGTTCTGCTTATCATTGATATAGTGCCTCATTCACCCACTTTGCTGGAATATAAATAAGATCTCTCAGGATGAAAGAGAAGGTTAATATGCAATACATAAGCAATACAAGAATCTCAGCTTATGGAAAATAACCTGTTATGCTAGTTGGGTGGAACACAAATTGAATTTCTGAGAAAAGGTTTGAGGAGAGAGAAGTCAGTTTGTCAAGAACACAAAGGGTTAAATCACTGTGCAAGGACTAAAAGCACTGATCATGGCAACAAATATTATGAGCAAAAGGTATCAAGATACAATACCTAAAAGGAAGATGAAAGTGAAAGAAACTGCTTAAAAGATAGGCAATTAAATATATTTAAGATTTGCTTTTAATGTGTTATACCAATTTGCTTTGAGCATGTAAAGAAAACTTTAGCAAGATTTAAAGAAAAAACTTTTCCTAACTTCTTTTTTCTTACTCAGGACTTTAGGACTCTTCTGCCTCTTACACATTTCTGGGAATGGAAGCTGTAGTTTCAAGATTAAAGCTGTAATGATAGTCTGCTATAAACACAGTGAGCAGAACAGAGGAAGAGGAGAAGCTTGCTGCAAGTCAGCCCTGTTATGAAGTAGAACTCTGGTTGAAATAACAGGTTGTTTTCTCTTAAAGCCCCACTCATTCCTTCATCATTGTAGTTCCTGAAATCAAAGCTCTAGAAGAACCCCTGGAGACCTACAGAGTATAGTAGACTGCTAAAATCCTTTTTATTGAGTTTTGATCAGCTGTTAGACTTACAGAGACTGAACTTTCTTATGGCACTTCATGTTCTTCCATATCTCCAGACATTTGGTGAGTAAAGTACTTTATGAAGGAAAAGTTACTTGTTTCCTACCGCACTACAAAAAAAAACAAAACAATCAAACAAACAAAAAAAAACACCCAAAGATTCCAATCTAAAAGCTGGACCAAATAAAATACTTGATTGTCTTTATATTCGTTACTTCACATTTTTGGTTCCTTCACTTCCTTTTATAGACCCCCAGAGAAGTATTCAAAGCATAGAGCTGAGCATGAAGGTTCACTGTGCCATATGGCAAGTTATGGACTTTGGAATGACCCAGAAGAATGGACTGCAGCTGTGTGGCAAGAAGCAGAGAAATATAACTGAAATTACTACCATTTCTGAAGGTTGTGCACCTGATGCATAGTTGATAAAAACCTTTCACAATCTAAAACTGAATCCTTTCCTGAGAACCAGATATTTGTTGTAGGACCTGAGGAGACCTGAAGAAGGTCTCCTGAAGAAGATCCTGGTTCTAACTCACATACTAATAGAATTATCGGACTTTTTGCTCAAGATGTAGGAGGTACTGATGCTTGGTGTTTGCTCCATGTTTTAGAGAGAACAAGTCACGGTATGAGACGAAGAATAAGGAACCATGTTCATACCCGTGTTGCCTGGTAATTAGTCATAACTCTTAGGCTAGTTCTTGAGCTTAAATAAATGGATAAGTGGACTTTTTTGACTAATTAGCCAGCCACTGATAGTCAGAGACCAGAGTTGCCCAGACACCATGTTAGGAAGGTGTAAAACCATGAAATGTCTTATTTTGTCTATTCCCTGTGAAATAAGTCTTACAAACTTCATTGAACAGTGACCTAGTTTTTATAAATACAGTGGAGAGGTACCTTATGGGAAAAGGTATTGTAGTGTAGGACCCTTTGTGCTGCTGAAGTCCCTTATACTACATACTTCAGAGAATTTTAGAGTATTCTTTATATCATCAGAGCAGTTCCTTACATGGCTGTATTTTCATATTATTTGAGAAAATATTTGCAGTGGTAGCATTAGCAGTGCTGAAAACCAGGAATCTATTGTTTTCAAAAGGTCATGCTCAAATCAAAGCAGCAAAGCATAGTAAACCTGAAAATGCATTTTAGACTGGTGATTGGCAATTTTTTCCAAATTTTTTCTTTATGTTTTCATTACTGTTCAGTGTGTCTTTTTGGTTTGCAGTAAAGGCAAATAGCAACATTTTTCTCAACACCGCATATTGTTTCTGCAGTTTTTCCTTACAGGGACATGGCACATTCATTTGAAAGAAAACATATGGGAATGGTCCCTAAAGTGAAAACATGGTCATAGAATAGATTTTATTCATATCCAATTATTCATATCAATTTTGTGGGTAACATTTTCCTTTCCTACCAATATTACTGACATTTTTGTCTCTCCTTGTCTTGTCTGAGGCAAAACTGGGAAGTATCAGTGTAAAATCTTCCTTCACAAAATCAGACAAACATCCTGAGCCTTTAACTTGCATGTTCATTACACACCATGGTAATGGGTGCTCTGGATGCAGTAATCAGACTGCTAGAATTATTCCAATTGCATAGGATCAGTTACACTAGAAAGAGATACTAGTCCAAGAGCATTGGCAAATATTTTGATAATGAGTCATGGGAAAAAAAAGACCTGTGAACATCCTCATGACAGCTTCAACTTCTATCACAGCCTGTCATCCAAAGAAAGGGTGTTGATTTAGGTGAAGTCATTTACCTCGAGCAGCAGGAATTGACAGTTTTATACCAAAATACGAGTTGTATTCATACAGAATTCAATAGTTTGGGGCTTAAAATGAGTGATTTGAGAAAATCCATTTTTATTTAAGATTGAATGCCTACATTTTAGTATTTTAAAATTCTGTACTCTGACTAAAAACTGTGGACAAATTAAAACACAGGCTAGATTATTATAAAAGTTTCTAGTTTGCTAATTAGTGTTTTCCAAAAATTTCCAGTTGTGCCTGTTATTTGAAAGACAGAGTTATTCAAAGATATGAAAATATGCATCAATCCACTGTGATCAGAGCCAATAGAAAACAACTCTGGTTGTTTTATAGCCACCTTACAGCCACATTTTAATGGCACAATACCTAGATTAATATACCTTGCCATGCAGGTCAGTTTGGGAACAGGATTATGTCTTCTGGCTAATGGCTAATATCTTGCTAATGTAAGCCATAAGCAGGAGAATTTGCATCAGTCTTAGACAGTTGCTTAGTTATTTTCTAAGACTACAAACAAGTTTTCATCATAACTCACAATTTTTCATTTTTTGTGTTCATAGAAGGAAACATGCTTTTAGTATGTTTTCTATAGTTTTCTCCTTTCAAAAAGATATCTTTCAACATTTATTAAATAAAATCCCTTTGATCTACTTTTTAATTTTAAAAGAATAAAAAAGTGACAGTTCCCAGTGTAAATTATACAGCTATTGACTGTTTTGAAGCTAATTCTAGCCTCAGTAGCTGGACTTGAAACTCGGAAAACATATAGTGAGATCCTAGGATAAAATTTACCATACTTGATCTCTACCCAACAGCCATTTTTTTTTTTTTTTTAGGGCAAATTCATTTATCTGCACCTTTTGGTGATTATGCTGTGAAGCATAATTATGGTGATTATGCTGTAATATAACCTTCTCTTTAAAAGGTGTGTAGCAGTAAGTACTATAAAGTTTCTATTGAGTAGCAATACTTCTGCTGCTTTAAAAAAAAAAAAAAAAATGAAACTTGCAATCCTTTGAAAAAGGATTCTGGAGCACACAGAGTAGAAACCCAGTATTTTGTTGTCACTGTAATGTTGTTATACATGCAATACAGGCTAAGTGCACATCCTAACTTGTAAAGAATGATCATGGCCAGAATAGTCATCTTACATCCAGTTGCAGTGCCACATTCAAAAGTTAAATACCTCATCCCAGTATGATGATCTGAGGCAATGAAGGTCCTATGCAACCCAAGAGGTGAGAAGAAAGCAAGTCCAGATCCCCATACTACATAGAGAGCAAGGCTGCCTGGCCCTGAGCCGTGAGCATTCCAGCCAGAGTCCACAGCTCAGGCTCTGCATCTGGGCAGGGATAGCATCCAACCAAATGGAACCAAATGTTCCACCAAATGGAACACCATTTTATCTTACCTGTCCTGAAATACCAGAACTCTGGAAGCCAAGATATCAACAAATGGGTTCAAGTCACTAAGCAGACTTTCTGTTTCCGTCTTTCCCATCTTCCTCATCAGAATCAGGTGCAGCAGCTACTCCTTTAAACCCCACATTTTCTATGGCAGAGGTGACTATGATCCAGCCTTGTTCCCAGATCCTCAAAATCAAAATTAATTTCTGCCTCTACCAAATTTTCTGGGTGTGATGCCATTTTCTCTGTGCCATGGTGTTCATTATGACTGAAAGGAACGCAGACTCCAAAATGTGTCTTGCAGTTCCTGGAACAGATTTCTTGATGACTTTTTTTTTATTTATTTGTTGATTTTATTTTGCTGTATGTGAAGAATCATTTCAGATGTTTCTTCATTCTCTGGCTTTTTTTTCCTGGCCATTATATTACTAACCATCAGTACAGACTTTGAGCACCAGTATTCCTTGGGCCGTTGGTATATTCCTAGGGTTGTCTACAGTATCAGCCAAAGCTGAAGTAACCTTTTACCAAGAATAGGATTGGCAACAAAAGGGAAACCAGACCAGATGTTTTGATTCATCAGTTGTACCAAATTATATTTTTCTTATGGAAGTATGCATCTGAGCCTGGTAAAATTATGGGCTCTCTTTCACAGGCAAAATCCCCAGAACTGTAATTCTAAAGTCACAACAGTGTTTCTGTTGTGAGACTGCACTCAAAATTATGTTTTGGGTACACATTGATAACTATTATGTGAGGACTCTGAAAGGAGGCTAATAGAGGAGCGAGACACAGTCTGTCCAGACAAATCCTGGGGGTGATCCTGTTGTAATTATGAATCTGTCTGTTAACAGGTGTACATATTCAGAATCCGTCTGACTGCAGGTAACAGAAGAGATTAACATTTGCCAACCAGTGTCCTTGTGGCTTTCCACAATGTACCAGCCTCAGAATAATCAATAGAACTACTAATTAGCCTGAAAAAAATGAATACTGGAAGACTATTTCCAGAGATGTAAGTTACATCCATTAGATTTTAATTAACTGAAAACTGTGCTAAAAGCAAGAGGGTTTTTGTCTCGTTTTTTGCACAGATGACTTAGAAATGGGCAATTTGTTTTCTCTTTTTGAAAAGATTCCTGATTTCATAACAAAGTTTTCCTGATTTTGTTTATCTAGGTTGTTGACCTGATTGGCATAGCACACAGTCTGAGATAAGTTAACAAAAGAATTGAAGAAAATCTTCCTTTTTTTACTAGTCTGCGTTTTGTTTCAGGTTTGATTAGCAGTTAAATTTTGCTTTTAAAAGAGGAATAAGAAAACCTCCAATGATAATGCTTTTGATTTTAATACAGAAAAAAAATGTGACGATTTGCATTTTTTTCCTCCATTAACAATCTAGGTATCTTTTAAGGTGCACAAGATCACAATTTATAGCCTTAAAAAGTAAATGTGGCTAATAGGTGATAGAGAACAGAGCACCATTAAAAGGGTTAAGGTCAAGCTTGATGAAAGGAAATAAGAAGAGGTTCATAGGCCATTTGGAGGTTGTTAAGACTCAGGAGAATTGCTTCTTTTTCGAGATTACCCTGAGCTAAGTATGTAGGAAAACTCATTTTATCTAGTTTTTCATTAGTTTTTTAAAAAATATGTTGGATTTCAGTGCAGTTGGACACGAAGTTGGGTGCTGTGTAATTGTCCATCCTGGGATGCTTTCTGGTGCACACAATTATTAAACAATTTTTATATGTTAGTTGATCAAAGGATTGCTCCTCAGCAGAGGAAGAGCTGGAGGAGCTGGGGTTGTTTAGTCCAGAGAAGAGGAGCTTCAGGGGGACCTCATTGCTCTCTACAACTACCTGATAGGAGGTTGTAGCAAGGTGGGAGTCAGTCTCTTCCACCATGTCTCAAGTGAAAGGACAGGAGGAAATGGCCTTAAGTTGCACCAGGGGTGGCTCAGATTAGATACTGGAAGAAAAAAATTAACTGAAAGAGTGGTTACACATTGCAATAAGTTTCCCAGGGAGGTGGTAGAGTTGCTGTCTCTGAAAGTGTTCAAGAGGTGTCTGGATGTGGCACTTGGATAGGATTTAAGGGTGATTGTAGTGGTGCTGGGTTGATGGTTGGACAAAACAATCATGAAGGTCTCTTCCAACCTTGCTGACTATGTGATTCTGTAAGAAGAAAAAGAGATCAATTCAAAATCTGAATTTATATTTTAATAAGTATCCAGTTTAAACTCACAAACAGCATACTTGAATCTTGGGATCTTCACTTCATTGCACTCAGCTCATTGCCTTCTGCATTCTTCAAATGACTGGCTTAGCATGCAGGATGACTGACCGGCTCTTACAGAAAAGTCTATGACTTGAATATAAATTTGATGGCAAAACATAAGCCTCACGCTTGCTGGTTTCAGTCAAACACCAGTAATTCTGTTTTATGTATTGAATATACATTGATCCTTTCTTCGAAACAAATTCTCTAAAACTGGAAATATGCCAGTAGTCTGGCACGTGTAATTAATGAAATTAATAGTGAAATTAATAACGAATTTTTTCTTGTATGCTTCAGTCAATGAAATGTTTAGTACTGTTGACCCAAAGCAAATTATAGTTGTTTCTAACATGCGTGCATTGACTCAAACTCCCTTGAAGTTTACAATTCTATCCTGAAGGAAAATACCTTCAGGTATTTAGTCAATTAAATAGATCACTGGTATGACATGATTTTAATATATACAGTATTGCAAATGTCTCAAGTAAAAAAGGATTCAAAGCACCTATAGAAAAGTTTCAGGATCAAGTCTCAGATTTATTAGTCATCCTTCAATACCTTGAGACCAATTCAATTTGTCAGAGCTGGATATCATTGCCATTTTCAAGAGAATCCTGGGGTTTAAATCAAGGCCAACATAGCATCTAACCTTGGAGTGAAAAAGAATTTATAGTATTGCTGGAAGGGCTATGTCTCAAAGGGATTTAAATCTTTTGAATAATCCATTCTGATTTTTTTTCCCCTAGAGGTGTAAAAGAGGACAGCTGCTACTGTGTTGAACAGAGTAAGTAATAAAATCACATGGGTAGCAAGAATGATCCACACAGCAGAAAGTGATCCACAAAGCAGAAATAATATGTGTACCTTCAAAATGTATGTGAAATTAGGATTTTACACTAGGAGAATCATGTGTGGTCTTCTAATCTTTTTTATGTGACTTTAAGAGGTTTGTTTTCTGCCATGTTTTAATTTGCTTTTCTTGTGGTTGAGTGCATTAGGAAGAGTACTTTTAATTTTAGGTGAAGCATGTTAGGGCAGAAATCACACTATGACACATTATACTGCACCAGATGCATATGGAGTGCATACAATTTTGTGTGCATGTGCATACATTCCATACACACACACGCATCTTTCAGGATGGTATAAGTTGCCACTCTAAGAATTGTGTTTCAGCAGCTTACATTTTTGCCAAAATGCAACCAACCAGGCTGAAATTTGTCATGTTGAGTGTGTGTGCCTTAGTTTCATATGTTCAATTTTAGTAAAAAAATGATTAAACCCTATCTGAAAATGAAGTAAAAGGACTAATATACCATTTTCCTTATACTGCAAAATTCTAGCAGTAACGGGCTCAAGCATTGCAAATCCCTGAAATAGATTTTCGAAGTTCACTGGAGATGTCTTCTTTCACCTTGTAAATATCTGACTAAATCTGGCTAAAATAGCAAACCTTTAAAATAGTATAGTTCAGTGAAAATCAGTGAAAATGTTTTATTTGATGGAATTCTTAATTTTTCTGTGTTGGACATATCCCATCCTAAGGTTGCAATGGGCAACTTCCTTTCAGCTCTGAGCTCTTGCAGCTGGTGTCAGATCTGGTACCTGTTCTAAAAAGCACTGCCTGTAAGACTGTGCCTCAAAATGTTATTAGTGCCCTTCTTGTATTATTCAAGGTGTGCAGAGCATGCAAAAGCAAGAAAAAAGCTACCTAGAGAAACTGGGGTTGAGAAATATGCTGTGACAGGACCAACAGGGTCTGCTCTCTAGGCAGGGGAAAAAGGGAGTAGGAGGACTGTTGGTCATATGGGAAAGAAGAGGGTAAGAATGGAGGATGAGAAGTGAGGCTTAAAGTGTCTAAAGAGTTAGGTGAATAGAAGAGGGTGAGAGATGTGGGAAGGGGGTTGTTCAGGAGCTGGGGTGAAAAACCATGGAGGAGACTTGGACAAGATTCATGGTGAAACGTGTAAATCAGATGAGCTCAGGAAGAGAGAAGATGGATAGCAAGTCAAGGTCTTTGTCAGGGGACAGGATTTAGACAAGAGAGCTGTGCAAAAAGCTGAAGAGGTGTATAAAGAGAAAATGGGCCTCCACAGGTGAGGTATATATAACTGACAGCAGACTGAATGAAGAAAAATGTGGCTTAAACTGAAGTTCTTTATATTTCTGTTTGGTATATAGAACAACTCAGAGTTATCTGTGTTAGTTATCACTGCTGTATGAAAGAATGCAGTAAAAAAAAAAAAAAAAAAAAAGCCTGTAGGTTTTGTATTCTCTGTTTCTCTGTTTCACAAACCACAGATTTCTACATTCACTTAGGGTGTGGGCATCTCCTTAACATTTCACTTGCAAAATAGCAATTTGCTCCTTCAAGAGTATCTGATAGTTAAGTACAAAAATTAAGCAATTAAACTTTTGCTGAATCTTTCACAGAATAATTCCAGAAGGAAAGTACTATCCTTTTCAGTGAATTACAAATCACAACACACAAGGTGATACTTCAGATGGAGAATATACACACTAACCAGGCGGAATTTAGAGAAGAGTGATTAGGATTTACCTTGAAACACTGTAATTTTTTAGTCAGTATACTGTTCATTCAATAAAGTTATTCAAAGTATGTAGTATCATGAATAAACCAAGGGACTACACAGTAAGAAAAAAAATAATTTAAAATTTAAAAAAAAAGATTGTTTTTTGGGATGGGTTTTTCTTCTCATACTGGCAGTTGGACAGATGGAATAGATGCATATGCTTAACTAATCTCTTCCTCATTTCAAAAATTAAAGCTTCTGAAGACTAGAAAGAACAAAATTTCATTTAAGCAAACTGCATTAGTGATGTTAGTCATCTAAAATAAATAATGTTAATATTTAAAGGTGTACCTACCTTGGCTTGAGTTAATACAGCATGACTTATTTTTTCACAGGCTTATAGGGTTCCCCAAATCAGACTATTAGCTTTCTAATAAAAATTGGAATATTATCAGGTAAAGGCAGAAATCAACACTTAAAAAAAAAAAATCAGAAAAAGCTAATATAAGCTCTGGATTGTCTTCTGAATGTACTCAAGTGAAGGAAAAAAAATGAGAAAAAAATGCTACTAATGTCAAAAGGGAGAGATGGTTAGAATTTTTTATTTTTTTTTTCCATTGTGTCGCAGGAGGGAGAAAGGATTTAATCTTGTATGACACAAAGCAATGTAAACTCTCCAAATCCTCCAAGACTGATAAAATGGAAGGCAGGAATCATCCTAAAGGCTGCAGAATTCATTCTTGCAGTTTCCGTGCTTACTCTGGAATAGAAAAAGTAGATCATATACATTTTCCAGCTTCTGAGACAATGCATTGATAATCATGCTATTGAAACTTAAATGGACTTAAAACTACCCTGAAGTTCATAATTTCCTTGGAGTCAAAGAGACACTAAGTAGAGTTCCCACATTTCAAAATATTTTCATTCATAATTTATTTCTCTATAATCTGTGGTTGAACCTACTTTTATTGAATTTAACATGATTACTGCAAAGATAGTAACAGCTGAAATGCCACACCAAATTGAACAGAATAGTGGTGAAGTCTCAGACATTAAACACGGAATAGATGCAAATACTAAAGGCAGTCAGTGTTCTCAATTTCCAAAAGTGTTAAGAGCAGCATGAGATAACACTTTAGAGCAACATAAGAGTGCTTCACAGCATCGGGGGTACTGATTGGCTGGTGATTTGTAAGGTTGAATTGCATAGCAATCTAAATGTATTTTGATTGTAACACAACTTCAAAATTGCTAAGATTTTAAACAGTACTGATTATTTTAAATTATTAAATGAGCTGGAAGCAAATTACCTATGAAGCCAAAATAAGCCCTGATGATTTATATTAGTGGTAACAAAAACATGTTGATATTTGTGAGACTGAGAAATGAGTAAGTACATTCCTCCTGGGACTGAAATTCATAGATTGTGCTATAGATGGAGAAGGAGTAGTCATGTTTCTTGGAATATATATGTATTTTTTATATATATATATATATATAAATATAATATTTATTATTTTTTATACATTTTTTTTTTATGTGGAAGGAAAGTTAGGAGTTCTTACATCTTACATATTACCTTGAGTATTTTTTCTGGTAGAATATATAATTCAGTATAAAAATAATGTATCATAATACAGTAAAGATAGATGGGGTCTGAAAAAGAATGTTTCTTCTTCTGGCAAAATACCATTTCTCAAAGTTATTTCTGGACAGAGATATGAGGTATTTTATATAGCTTAAATGCTGCTATTGTAGTATCTGAAGTACCATTTAAAATTCCTCATGTTTTTTCCAAAGAAGATTGTGGTAGGTTGAAGAGAAAAATTAAAGAACAGTTCAAATTACATTTTCTGAGATTTGAAAAAATTACATGGAACATAGTAACTATGTTACTGAAGTGGCAAAGCATATTAAAAAACTTTGATTAGCTATAAAGTTACTGAGTAAAAGTCCTGGGTTGCTGAGTATAGAATATGCCATACAAATTTTATTTCAAGTCCTTCGAAATTTCCCATGATATAAACAGGTTCCAGAACAAGAAATTTTGTTGATAATAATACTGATCAGCAAAACATTTCAATTATATGTTTAAACCTCTTTGGAGTTCCGTTCACTCCACAACGTTAAAGATTTAAAACTGAATACATGCTGAAGAACTCTTTTTCTAAGTCAGGTCCTTTTATTTTTCTTTGCATATTTTAGTTGCATAATTCAGGGCTCTGTCACAGATTCTGGCTGCAGGAGGCTGTTGTGACTTAACCCATGCTGGTAACTAACTTCCACACATCACTCACTCCCAGAATCAGAAAGGTAAAAGTGAGAAAACTTGTAGGCTGAGATAAGAAAAATTTAATAATTGAAATAAAACAGTAAAACAGAATTATGGTGTTGATGGTGATGTTGCTACTATTACTACTACTAAAAATAATTGCTCATGTGGAATACAGTAGTTTACATGTGCAAAAATATGATAGATAGGTGGATGGGGCCCAGATAAAGCAGTGTCTTAACAAGAACGGGATAGAACTTGTATGCAAAACAGTGACTCACAAGAAGCCCTCTAAGACAGTTTTACACAGACAATCCCTATTTGGTTGTAAGGCTGTCTAAGTGTTCAGAGTTTTGTTTCACTCTGTGTCCAGAACTGCTCCAACTGAGAGGTCCAGTGGACTTCACTACCATCCTTTCCCCTGGTCAGAAGTCAGAAACCAAGTATTGATCAGTGACTCCACGAGCAGTGAACCTGGTAGCTCTCTTGGAACCAGTGCACATCCAGATAACCATCTGATAGAATATGCCAGGGGCTATTTTAGTTTTAATAGCAGGACACTTTTCTGTAGCAGCCTTGAAGTTTTATGGTATTTCAATTTTTCCTGCTTTCCTGGAGACTGTAGCAGAGTACACCTGTTTTCAGCTTTCTTATGAAGATAATGTGAAAGATTATGTCAGGAAAACAAACAGAAAATGCCATATCCACATGCTGTTGATGTGCTTCCTTACCAAGGATGAGGGAGACCTGACCCTTTATTTTAGTCCAGGACCCTTGCACAGACTTAGGCCAAACTTCAGGCTGTTACTCAGAGGACAGTCGACGGTGTTACTAGAGGGACCTTCTGCAAGCTACTGTCAGGTTTTCAGCCACTCCTGATTTGGCTTCAAGTTGCTTTGAACTCCAATGTGTATTGGCAATTCCTCCTATTAACATATGTGGAGATTTGATTTTGTGAATTGTCTGTGTGTTAAAACCTTACAGACTGAAGCATCATGTCAAAATTGTACTACTTGCATTTTTGTATGGGAGGGTACAATTTATTGATTTTGCAACTGAATTATTCAAGTCACTGGATAGTAGTGAAATTATGCAGCCTCAAAAAAGCTGAAACTTAAAAGTGTCATGTATACAAAAGTGAGTTGTTTAATGAAAGGATAATCTTGCCTGCAAGTGGAAAAGTCAGTAGTGTCTAAAATGTAAAATAAATAATTGATAAGCATTAGACCTGATTCACAGCTTTGAACAAATTTTACATTTAATCAATAGCACCCTTTATTTTTCAAAACTTCTACAAATTTGTAGATTCAAAAGAGCTTATGACACATAGAAAATGATAATTATAGAGACTTTAATCTCTATTACCTATATTTTAAAAAAAGGTTTATATGCTGTTTGAAATACTTAGGTTAATGCTCCTTTCAGGTATTGAGGATGTTGTATCTTGCTGCTCAAGTATTTGCACACATATGATAGCTGCCCTGACAGTATTCAAAGCAGATAGGCACCTAGGTCCCAGTCCACTGAGATGAGAATTTAGCCTTTGGCTTGAAACACTCAGTTTCTATCACATATCTTCTAATCTACCCATATCAAATTGAACAGTATGATAGTTCAAAGTCTTATGCAGTGTGAAATAGGGAATTTGCAGATGTGGATATTCTGAGTTCAAAACTACTTAAACTATTTAGAAGTGAAAAAGGGTCCTCAACATCTCCCCCAGAAACTAGACATTTGATGAAGTTCAACTTCATGACAAATTCTTCTGTCATTGCTTAGATCTGTACTATCAGCTATCAATAGAGGATTTTGAGACTACTGCCAAAGCACAGATAAACAGAATCTGTTACTCACAGTTTTGAACAGACTTACCTAGTTTTGTTCAGATTAGCTACATGCAACAGTTTCTCCTTTTTTCATGCCCAAGTACATTTGCTTTATTTCATCCTCTTTTCCCTTGCTCTGTCATAGGTTTTTTCCTGTCCTGCCTCTCCCATTTGTTTACAAACTTCTTATTTTTCCCCATTAACATAACACCAAAATGCAATGAGCAGCTCTCATATGAGCATTCTTTCAAGATTATTCTCAAAGTTTCAACTCATGTGCCTGATTTCACTTTATTACTACTATCTGAAAAGTAATGATCTTTATCATATTTTGATGGAAGCAACATAACTAAAAATTATTTTAGAATTCTGCTGCATTTTCTTCTCCAAGAAGATCCCAGAATCTCCCCTCTGTGGTTAAGAAAGACTTCTCAATTTCAGCAGTGCCTGAGGGGAACTGAAACCTTGCATGCTCTTCTATTAGGTTCCTGTATGGTTGCTGTGTTACAGTGACAGTGTCTAATAAACTAGGAGGTGCTGCTGAGTCTCTTGAGGGGCAAGATGACTTGCACAGGAATCTAGATAAATTGAAGCATTAAAGGGATGAAAGTTAACAAGTCCAAATGCTGGACTCTGCACGTAGGATGGCACCAGACATGAGTTTAAATTAGGAAAAGAGTGGCTGCAGAGTAGCCCTGCAGAAAGGGACCTGGGTGTGCTGGTATTAGTGGTGTGCCCTGGCAGACAAGGGGGCAAATGGCATCCTGGGATGCATTTAACACAGTACAAGCAGATGGTTAAACATGGTGATTATCCTGCTGTATTCAGCATTGGTGCTGCCTCACCTGGAGTAGTGTGTGCAGTTCTGGGCCCCAGAATTTAAGAAGGATGTTCAGGTACTCAGATGTGTCAACAGGAAGGCAACAAAGCTGGTGAAAGGGCTGGAAGGAATGTTGCTGGGGAAGAGAATCAGGTATTAACAGATGGAGAATGGAGACCTGAAAGGATTGTCCAGCAAGCCCTGGGCAACAGATACTGAGACAGGTTCTTCCCTTCAATAAGACAGGAGCCTGCCACGAGAGGATACTTTGAGGATTAGGACTGTTTTCAGCTATCTATGTGTATTAGCCCTGTCTACCCTTGTGAGATATGGAAGGACTTCACAAGGTGTGGCAAGATATCCAGAGACCCTTTGTTCCCCCCACCAGGTGGTCCTGATATGGAGAAACACTTACCTTATGATGAAATATGGTGACTGGATTTCCTAACCCTTAATTAACATAACTCGTTCCCCTTATTAACATGTCCTGCCTCCTTATTAACACGCCCTGCTCCTCGGTTCTATATGTTGTAGCACGGGTGTTCAATAAATGTCTCAGTTTCTACCCCCAAACTGGGAATGTGTAGATTATTGACCGGCCAACAGAGTGTCCTATTAGCAGCAGCTAAGGACTCTGGGTTTGTCTAGTTTGAAGAAAAGGAGACTGAGGGGTGTACTCACCATTCTACAGTTTTCTGGGGAGTGGAACTGGAGAGGGAGGTCCTGAGCCATTCTTTCTGGTATTCACTGACAAGACTAGTGGGAATGATTCTAAGCTTTACCAGGAAAGGTTTAGAGTGGACCTTTAGAAGCATTTCTTTATTGAGGGGGTGGTGAAACATTGGAATAGGCTTCATAGAGAGGTGATCAATGCTGTAAGCAGTGTTTAAGTGTTGAGCCTGGACAGTGAGTGCCCCCTAATAACATGTTTTAGCTTTTGGTCATTCCTGAAGTGGTCAGGCCAAAAATAGTCTTCCTAGACCAAAACAGATTTCTGGTTTACAGACGCTCATC
The DNA here is from genome assembly GCA_035222235.1 of Margarornis squamiger. Lineage (NCBI taxonomy): Eukaryota > Metazoa > Chordata > Aves > Passeriformes > Furnariidae > Margarornis > Margarornis squamiger. The sequence continues at coordinate 25,888,981 of JAWWTY010000077.1, read as the reverse complement.
TTACCAGAGGTTTCAAGAGCTTTGTGGAAAGACAAAATTCAGTAGGGGTTACTTCAATCTGGTGATCTCAGCTACTACATAAAGCCTTGCCACTGAAGAGGACTCTTAAATCTCTTGCAGGTAGTGAACTGCCATTCACAGTTTCTGCTGAATGCTGTGCCCAGAAAGAGATATGAGGTTCTGCTACTGAGAGAAAAGATCTTATTCTAAGCATTGTAGGTTTTTAAAGTCTGGAAGACCAGTAAGAATCTTGTAAAGCACTAATTACTCAACAAGGCAACGTATTTCTTGCCAGATAAAATTTTGTCCCCTGAACCACTTTAGGAAACAGTGTTGTTTTCTTTTCCCTGCCAGATTTTGGGTAAACTTAAAAAAAAAAAAAAAAAAAACCCAAAAAAAAAAAACCACCCCCAAAAAAAAAGAAGAAACACCCAACAAACAAACAAAAAACCCA
>JAWWTY010000077.1:25753293-25888427 GCA_035222235.1 Margarornis squamiger | reverse complement strand
AGAGAATTCAGACTGTTAGCTAATTCTCTTTAAAAGTTTATTTCCTTTTACATCCTAAAAACTGTACTAAAAAAAAAACACCCCAAACAAAACAAGCACAAAGATAATCCCCCAAACCCCCCAAACTATTTATTCCTTCAGAGAAATAAAGAGATTTCTAAACATTCACATAGCATTTATTAAACAGAATTTTTTAGAACAGAAAAACTGTTTTGTGAATGACATCTCATTTTGAGGACTCTATATCAGTTCAAACAGATCTGTTTGCCCGTGAGAAGAGGAAAAAGAACCTACAATTTGCCACACAAGATAAGAAAGAACCTTGCCTTTGGCAGTAACTAATAGTTGATGTTTAATAGAAAGGCAAAAGTCCCAGTGAATGCCTTTAGAAAAGCATTAAATATCGTAGACTGGGGTAAAAGGTGGAAGGAAATGTGTCTCCTGACCTTTGCAGAAATCAGCAGACACCTCAACACACAGATAAATGAGAAATATAGTATCAGTCATATTACTCATGTGAATGCTTGATTTTTTTCAATCTGATGGTTAAAACAAAACTTGAAAACATATACTTATTTTTGCCAAAAGGAATACTTTAAATTTTAAATTATATTGTTACCTTTTCATTGAAAAAGTATTCCAAAGGAAATGTAATGGGAGCAATAAATGAATATGTTTGTTCTATAACTAGAGGAAATGAAAAGTCTTAATTTTTATGAAAATATCATCGGCCTTTTTAACTATACAAAACCCATAAATGTATGTAACTTCTTGAATGCTACAGCAATTTTGACATTTCTCCAAATCAATTTTCCAGTATAGTTTGTGAAATAGAGACACATGGAAAAACTTTGTTGTTTATTGAAAAATTAATTCAAGCTGGTGGTAAATGTTTGAAAAGAGAGAACCAGAAAAAATAAGAGATTTCCTAGAGCTTGGTTTTATTCACTGATATAAATTATTTTTTTCTTCTTCTATTTTTTTTTTTTAAGTGCTTCATGTTTCTCCCATAGTCTCTGTAATCAGGCAAATAAAGTTATTGTAAAGTTTAGGAGAAAAAAATTCCATTCAATTTTGAAAAAAACAGCACTTTATTCCTTTAGAATTCAATACAAGTGTACACATGATATTTCTGTTGAATTTTTCTGCTTCTTTTGATTGCAGTAAAAAGCTCACAAAATATTTTTGAGGAATGTGAAGTGAATTCCCAAAATCAAAGGCAAAAACAATAAAAGTAAAAAAATAGTTGAGTGGGGAAAAAATAAAAATAATTGAAAGGCTTATCAGTTATAGAAATCACTTTCATTCAGGTCATCAAACATACATTCCTTGTAATACCTTGAAAACTAAATTGTTCGCACTATGAAAACACCTGTCTGCTTTCAACAGCACCATTCCGAAGCTAAAAACAAGACAACAAGAAAACCTTTCTGCATGTATAATAGAATGAGAGAAGATATTATCTTACTATGTTTAAATAAGAAATAATTCCATGTAATAAATTTCCAGACTTTTGTGAATGAATAAGAGAAACCATTTGTGGTTTGAGTTAACCAATAGCAGTAACTCATAATTGATTTGTTTTATCCCCACTCTACAGCTACAAGTGGGAACCCCTGTAGAAGGAAGATAACTTGGAGTCTCAGATGTTGAAGCTGCCTGAGTAATTTTTACTTTAAACACTAGTTAACTAGTTAACTTTTTTCCTCTCTAAATTTGAGAGCCAGAGGAAAAGAGGGCAGAAAAAAAAAATTATTTTAGTGGTTTGATGATATTTATGTGTTTAGTACAAAATTTTCATTAATTGACAATGAACTGAATAACAGGAGTTCAAGTACAATTAAAAAAGTATAACCTTTAACTATGATAGATTGCAATAATGCATCAAAAGCAAGTGTAGGGAAAATGACCTCTTTAAAATTTCTTTTAGGACAGGAATGTAAATAATATTCTAGGAAAAATTGTGATATAGCCTGAAAAAAAGCAATTAACAAAAAATTCACATATGCAAAAACATTAAAACAATTAAAGGAATGTAGCTGGTACTCAGAACTGTTACAGTGTTGATGTGAACCACCATAATCCATCCACACAGATACCATCTAATATTTACAAGTTCTTTCTCTGTAAAACCATGAGTTTTGGAAGAAACTGTTTCTCAACTTTTATAATGCTTTTTGGTTGGCTTCCCTTGACATTGCTACTAAATCTTTCTGTGACATCAATGATAAAATTGATAATAGATGATTCTTGGTACTATGCATGCTGATTTTGCAGACTGGCAGTGTATTCTTAGAAAATTTTGTGCATCACTGTCATCTCAATTTAAACTTAGAATTTAAGTGCTACGGATGAGGGACTTGTTTAGTGGCAGCATGACTCATGATATAATATGGTTAAGTTTCATGACTAGGAAGAATGTAAAATAACAATAAATCCACTTGTTATGTGCACAGTGCATAGATGTTGACTTTTAACTCCTGGCTTTAGCTGTATAAAATGTTATCAGTTTGGACAATAAAGTTTCCTCTGCAAAGATCCTTTAGTTAGTCTAAAACTTTTTCTTTCAAATTCTTCATTTTGTGAGGTAAAAATATCTTCATTCCAATTTATTTTTTTTTTCCACAAAAACCTGTGGGTTTAGATTTTGTTTAGTTTAAAATCAACTTTTCACAAAGCTTTGAGACAATTCTAAAAATAAACTTAAGTGAGGGGTTTTTTTAAACTACTCTCTTTTGCCCTTCAGATAAGAACTTAAATTTTGCAGAAACATGCAAGATATGTGTGAAAAAATAAAAACAGTAAATTACTCAAGAATCATTTTTTCAGATGCCATAATGAGCAAGTTATCTATCTGAGATTTATCTTAACAAAGGAAGACATGGAAATTTTTTTCTCTTAAGTCTTCAGACTCTGGGATTTAGGGCACTTAAAAAAATTCTTGTGGAAGTTAGATTTATTACAGCAGCTACCCATTAAGTTCTACCACTTCCACAGAAGAATTAGGAAAGAATGCATACCCATAGTGCATGTACTTCCATGCAGGGTCTGGTACTTTTATGCAAATCAAATTCAACTGTATTTTTAAGCCAAGGCATGAAATTCAAGCCAAGACACCTACTGATGTGTAGGCAGATTTCCCTTCTGACAGCGTGGCCATGGAAATAGAAACCTCAAGCAGAAAAACAAGGCAAGCAGCTGTGGTGATACCATCTTTACTTCAACAGGACTCACCAGAGTTCATCTGTCAGTGTTGCTAGTTCCCTAAGCAGATCAAAAGAAGCAATTAGAATTATTTCCATCAGATTTCTCTTTTCAGATAGTATTTCTAATGGGAATTCTGCAACAACATTTTAAATACCTTTCATCTTATTTTCAGATTTAAAAGATTAAGTGTTCTGCAACTTATCTGCAAATCAGGATCTTTTGAGTCTATAGAGAAATTCCCGGGGCCAAATTAAGACATACATTATAAGCAGCATGCCTTATACACTGTTAAGTAGGATAAAATCCAATGTGAGTATGTCACTAGATGTGTCCTTATCAGGGCACCTAAAAGCAAATATGTTCCAAGCATATCTATTTTATGAAGAGTTCATTCACCACAATAAATCCAAGCTCAGATACATATTTTTAATGTGATCTGTTAGTTACATGTAGAAACATTTCCTTTTTCTCTGTGATTTCAGTATTGGACTTTTTTCCTTCATTGAATCATCTGCTTTTTGCTAATAATATTGTCAAAGATTTCTTAGGTGATATATAGTGTGGTACATTTCGATGTTCTACACATCAGGTTGCTTCAGCCTCCAGCACCTTATGTTACAAGAGAGACGAAATGTGACATGACCAATGAGACTTAATGAAATGTGTTACAATCCCAAGCATTGCTCTGAAGTCTGAAATGACTTTTTCTTTGTTACTTTGCAATATTTTATTGTCTGCACATTCTTGGTGTAACACAGTTTTTTAATTTGAAAGGATGGCACTAAAACAGTGTGAAACAGTTTCCATTGAGGAAAACACTGGTCCCAAATACTGCTAACAACAACACTGTTTTCTAAGAAAACAGGACTTTACATGCAAAATGTGGAAAAGAAACTAAGAAACAGAGATGGAACAATGAAGTAATGTGTAAACATCATCCACCTCAGTTTTAAAATAATTAACAGACAAAATTGTTACTTAAGAGTCTGTAAATCTGATTGTAAAACCATCTAATAAAGGTTAATGGCCTCTGTGAACTGAACAGTACCCATATGTGTGCAAGCACACACACACACACATATATATATATATACACAGATATACATACTACAAGCAAAATTCCCAAATGCTTAGGTCTGTATGGCTAAAATAAAATAAAAAAAAAATAAATGAAACCAGAACAAAAGGAGTAAAGGAAGTGAAATCTGTAGGAAGAAGAGTAAGACAAGTGAGAGTATCAGGATTCAGTCAAGATATATATATTATTGTGACTTTAGGAACTTCTGTTTGGAGATAAGTGTCAGGGCCTACACATGTATCAATGCCTAACAGAGTTTAATTGTGATTGTACCTCAGAACACTTAGGAAGCAAACTAAAACTGTATTTTAAAATGCACATATCTGTATTTACTAGGTAGTCTTAATATCTTGTAATAGAAAATGTCATCATGTGTAGGAATTGCTTCTTAAGATTCTTGATATTTTATAATAATATGTATTTATGTAAATATTAAGTTGGCTGACAGCTACAACCATAATTATATTGTGGGTGAAAAACTGAACTTAAATAAATCAGTCTGAAATCAACTGTGCTTAACTTGTAATATAGTTTCTTTGTCATTTCTTACCCAGAATGACATTAAATATTTTATGCTTCATCATCAATCTGTTTTTCAACATCTACAAATTTCAAATGCATCTAATTATATTAATTTAATTGAAAAACTTTTGAAATTAAAGAAGCACTTTAATAATGTTTTGCATATTATTTTCAGAGCTGAAATTATGAAAGTGAAAATAATGTGAAATACAATATTACTCTTTCAGACTTTGTTGTTTTGCTGTTGTTTTTAAGTAATTTAAAATATTAAAATTTTAGTTAGGAATTTAATTACAAGGTAACTTTATGCTCATAGTAATAGTACATGGTGTGTAGCTTGATTTCATGAGCACTTCAAAAATAGTTCATGTTTCTATCAGCCATAGTGTTTTTGTTACAGAATCTCTACATATTTGTTTTGTAAGTTTTCTGATGTTGTTCAGACATCTCTTTTCAAATTACATCTGTTGACACTGGTAGGAATTAGATAAAGAGAGAATTAGATCTTCATTGCATTAATGCCTGGTCTTGCTATCTGAGTTTTGGTACTGAATTAACTTGAATGAGACCTTTACAATAAATTGGGAAAGGACCTTTTGGACTGCAGCAGCAAAATTTTATTCTGTTTTACATAAACTGTGAAGATCTCATGTGATACCAAACTGACATAAGGTCATCATGATGAATACAGATCTAGGTTGAATTCATGTTCAGTAATCCAACTTTTTGCATTCCCGTTCTACCAATAAAAAGTTATATTGTAGAGCAGTCCCCTGCAGACATGAAAATTTTGCTTTGAGGCTCGAGTGGAAAAGGGCAAAACTGTGCTACTTGAGTTTTCCACCAGATATTCAGACTGGGATGTGAGACCCTGTTAGAGCATACAGAGCATCCTTGAACAGCTAAATAAAAGAGGGACAAGAAACAAGCCTCAGTCCCAAGGTCAAGTGGTACAGATTAACTAATCCATAATGCTTGGGATGAGTTCTCTCTCAAACATACTGATCTCATTTGCACTACATTACTCTTGGTTCTAATTCCCCTTTGGGCCTACTATTTTAATCAATTTAAAGTGCTTAAAAGATACCATTGTGTGTTATGGGAGCGGTGACTTTATTCCTGTGAGGTGGAACTATATGTGTTGTGCCCAGGGAAATTGCGTGCGCTAGTATATCGATGTTAAGCATGAAAAGTCATCTGGGATGGTGCTGGTAAACTCTAGTGGAATGAACTGTTCCCCTGACTCTGTCCTGGCTTTCTAGTTGCAAGAATCTAGTTGTAAGGGTCCAAACCAGAATAGCATGGGATGTTAATTGAGCTCCGTGTCAAGGGCATAGTATTCCGTCCTAATGTCTCACAGGCTGCTGGAGATATTTCTGCTCTCACTCCTTCTCGTCTGGCTAGAGTGATGGGGGTTTTTATTACTTTAGGACATTTCCACAGTGCAACCTCCCTTCTGGCCAGCTGCGTGCAGATCATTGCATATCTCAGTGTTACACTCCTCACTGCTCTGGTTCCAGTGAAAGGAACTGAAAGCTATTATTACATACCACCAAAGCACTTCCATTTTCTGGGATTTCTGAGATGTTGAATTTTATGCTATGTTCCGTTTCAGATAATGTGTTTATCAAATTTATTTTTATGCTGTTCCAATTTTTCATTTGTTATAAAGAAGCTAGTTTTAAAGGATAATAATAAAATGTTCACCCATTTGTGAAGACTGATTATGACACTTGCTACCTGCTATAAATAAGCCTCTGTGAGAATCCCAGAAGTACTCTCACAAGTGTAGTCATGGTTTATTGACTAATCAGCAAAGAATTGAAGTCCTGATTGGCTTTATTTGTTGTTTGATTGAAACAGGGAGATAGGAAGTACCGGACAGATTAATTAATTTGTGCTGGAGAATCCAAACTTAATCTAAGGGATGCTGTAACTTTGATTGATAGCTGTGTAAAAGAAGGAGTGTTTTGGAAAAAAACCCTCATGAATTGTCACTTTAGTGGCACAATAATACTAAGTTCTTCCTTTTAACTCCATGCACTCTGGTTTCTAATAAAATTATTAATGTCAGCATCCAGCAACAACTACTTGAATGTTTATGAAGCAAGGGTTAATTAGGATCTGAAGGGTATTTAGAATAAGCAAATCAAATGGTAATTAACAAGATGCAAGATATGTGTGTGTATACGTATACATACTTATAGTGCTTCAGGTAAACGATAAATGACTTTTTACCCTTGTGATTGATACTATCTTTTGAAATTACAAGAGTGTCTAAATTGTGATAATTTACAAAAAAAAAAAAAAAAAAAAAAAAAAGAAAAAAAAGGGAAAGAGAATCCAGCCATTAACATTAGCTAAAATTTTTAAATTTCTAATCAACTGTGACATCAAGATCAGTGAAAGAATGAACATTATACATTATATTCACATTCTCATCAAGTTTGGAAAGTCAGGGTTACAGTTCAACTATGTTCAAAACTGCCTATTCATTCAGTTTAATGGTAACTGTTATGTTATGGTTTTGTGTTTTAAGATACAGGTCTGTTGTTTTATATGACAAACTCCATGTTTGAGCCCTTCAGACAGACAGATTAAGCTCTTTCATTATTCCAGCATATGAGTATTTTCTCTGTACCTGAGAGAGGACAAAAAAAAAAACAAACAGGAAGGTTAAAAGGGATTTCTCGAATTATTGTTCTATAAATAATCAAACATTTTTTCTTATATGACAAGAAATAAATTGAAGCATTGAAAATTCATAAATTTGTGAAGTAACTGTTATACCCTTTTCTCAGAGGCACTTTTTAGAAAAAAAACTCTATTGTAAAGCACTACAAAATAATTTCTTTATCCAGAAGCTCTGAAGCAGTTATTAAACCAGCTGTTTTCAAAAGTACACAAATCTGCTAAGTTGCAGTTGGGTAACTGTTAAATGTTAAAGCAGTGAATGATCAGCATGTAGCAGATGGCCTGGGAACGGGTTAGAAAATGGCAATGTTAATACCACCAGACTGAGATGTTCATTTGTGCTGTGGTATGTGCAGGCTGGGTGAATAATGAAGGCTCTGTAATAATTGTGTAAATCCCAACATTATTAAATCGATTCAGCTGGGGTTTCTTAATATATGTGAAGCACTTGATGTACTTTGAGAAACACCTCCTCTTTTTGCTAAAGCTGTTCTCATTAACTCATACTGCTTTATTTGCTGTGACCTCAGTGTCCCTGTTTAGTAATGAGCAGAATAAAAATCAGAAATCCACCTTAACTCTCAATATGAGAGCTGGGAAAATATTCCAGAAACTGAACACCTATCCCACTGTTTTTGCAGATTGGCCATTGTTTGAATTGCACACCTTCTCTTTTAGCATTTTAAAATTAAAAATTCTTGTGAGAGAAATGAGGGAAGGAAAATCACAACCTAGTCAACTGCTAAAACTTGTTCTAAGCCCTTCAAATAAAAGAGTACATAAAATCAATAACCCGAATAGGTATCTTGCTCAAACAGCTTATCAAAGCTTGTTGCTGCATTTGTAATGCTAAAAGGCATAATTTTTTTTTTATTTTTTTTTTTTTTTTACTAATTGGAGGGGACATAGACCAGGAGTAATGCACTTATATGTTTCAAAGACGTGACGAAAAAAATCGCATAGGATGATCACCTATGATATTGAGGTAAAACATGAACCAAAACAAAGCAGAAAGTCAACAACTGTAACATGCTTCAGGCAGATGCACAGCTTGCAGATAGTCCCTGAAGTATCATACCTGGCAACATGCAGGTGTTCAAACATTTAAAAACTGTTACCCACCTACAAGTGTTTGTGCCTATGAAGTGGAAATTCTCTTTACCCCTCAGCTTTTACCATAGATCAGGTGGAAACTGAAGCCTACAGCATTACTTTTCAACACTATGGGCAATATGTTGCTTTAACCATGCCTGATGAGACTTAAATTGACATTTATTCCAGGACTGATAGCAGAAACACAGTCCTCCAGAGCAGTAGGAGGCACCATCCATGATTAACAGCCAAAGCAGCTGGAAATCTCAATTCTGCTAATACCTCTCATCAGCTACTACATATACAGTGGGGAAAAAAAAAAACAAAAAAAAAACAACACAAAACAAAACCAAACAATAAAGGAAATGAAGAATTTATTAGTATTGTTTTTCCATTATAATAATCCACACTAAATTCCTCAGAAAAATAAAACCCTTAAGAGACATCTATTAATAGTTCTGTTTGAGAAAGTTGGATGGTGAAGCACTCAGATTGCCCAGTTGTGGATGCCCTATCCTTGGAAGTGTTCAAGGCCAGGTTCATTGGAGGTTTGAGCAACCTAGTCTACAGGAAGGTGTCCCTGCCCATGGCATGGTAGTTGAAACTAGAGGATCTTTAAGGTCCCTTCCAACCTTAGCCATTCTATTCTTTTATGATAACTGAAATACCTATTTTAGTTATCTGCTAATCAGCAACATGAAGAAAAATTATCTTGCTACACACAGAAGATGCAATATATAACACGGCAGTAAATTCTAATGCTATCTTACTGCTGAAATTCCCAACGTCTGCAAGAGAGCAGCAGCCTAACATATCTCCTTCCTCAGCAGTGGATGATTTTGCAGAAGTCAAATTAAGTAAGGACGTTCTACTAATTTTACAGAAAGCCACCTCACTTCTTGCATTTATGCGAAACAGTTTTCTATTACATGATAGTGAAAAAAACGGAGGATGGGTAGAATTAGTACTAAAAAAAGCGCCATAATTTGCTCTCAGACACATTGTTATAACCCTGCAAAGGTTGTAAATGTCACCTGAAGTGTCAAGTGCTTGACTAAGGATAGAATTTGTCTCTGCTTTCAGGATAAAGAAGGACTGTAGAGCTCTTTAGGATGTCTCCATTTTGTTTATCTCTGCAGTATAGTACAGCCTATAGGAAGCTTAATGAGTTTCCATAGCTGGTTTAGCCAGCCATCGTTAACTAGATTTAAGGATGAGCCAAAATTTACAGGGGTAATAAAGTGATTCTTTCAACAGTCCTCTTTCCAGCTCCAGTTGCTACTGAGGCAAAAAGTGAGTGAATTTGACAAAAAAGAAGTTCTGTCAGAATATAATTATTCTATGCCAATCTTCAAATGTGTTTTCAGATTCCTGTGAAAAACTAGGACAAGAACAAATCTAAATAACCCTCAGACTCTCTTACCAGGCTGTAGTCAATTGGTCCTGCATAAAACAGCAGCAAGAAGCACAAAGTTTAATTTTCAGGTCATCGCAGTTTGTGTCTTAAATACTTGTATAGAGTGTGAGCTACCCTCAGCCATGTCTGTTGCAAGAGAGACAAACTAAATGGCAACTCACATCGAGTTTTTACAGTGGGTTTTATTTAAGAGCCAAAAAGCATAATGTTTCTACCTTTTTTTTCATTATTTCATGCACTCTATTCCCACAGTATTACTCAGTCTTGCCATCCCTTTCATCAATGAGTTTGCTGTTGGTCTGGGAAAGCTGGACTGAAACACCTGTTGGTTTCATGTGGTCCAGCTGTTTGCAGTTACAGCTGTGACCCTTAGTCTCCTCCAGCAGTAGCTGGTGCATTTGAAAGCATATGTCCCAAACGACAAGACTTCCCAGTCTCAAGAGTCTGTATGCAGAAGCACAGTGCACCATCAGCTTCCCCATCAGTTCCTTTGACAAATATATAGTGCTCATTTCTACTCTTTAGAGTAGAACATGTGTGCAATTTCTGTCAGTCAGGTCATAACTGCAGTTTACAACCAGCCCATACTGGCTGCAGCTCACTATGGTAGCCTTGAGCTTGACATTTCAAGGCTTAGTTTGAGACATTCATGCACAAGCACACACACACACACACACACACACACACACACACATGCACATTGTTTACAGTACACAGTCATTCACAATTCTAAGGAATTGATCTTCAACCAAAATGCATGAACCTCTAGAAGAAAACTCAGGATTTGCAGCATAATGGAAGTTTGACGATGAATTAGTGTGTATCTGTATGAGATATACACACCCAAAGTGTATGACACTGGGAAGCAAAGGTCCTGGTGCAAAACAGATGAGACAAAACAACAGTAGATGCCTCAGGGGTCAAAACATAGTCACTCATTAAGTAATTTCACTTCATCTAAACCTATTTCTACTTCCAGTATGTTTTTTAAAACTTGCTTATGAGGAGGAACAATAGAATTGGACTTGCTATGAAACACAGTTATTCAGATATGTACTTTTTATGATCTTCTCTTGAAACTGAAGCACAAAAAGTGGCTAACATATTGATTGAACTTTAAAAAACACCCAGAGAATATTACTGGTTGTAAAAGCAGCCAGCATTTAGTTTTGTTTGCTTCATTCATTTTCCCTATTCATCCTGTTTCCAGATCATTAATGAAGACTAAAAACAGTCCCCAATTGCATCATTTAGCAAACTCTGTATTTTATATTTCCGTGTTTAGAAAACACTCTTTATTTTGTCAGTGTCCAATCCATAACAGTAGTTTGTCTCTTATCCCCAAATATCTGCTTTCCAGAAAGCTTTTTATGAGGAGTTTGATTGCAGCATTTCTGAATAAAAATAAATTATAACTGTCAATTCCTGTTTACCTACCATTTTGCTGACCAATTTGACAATATCCGTCAAATAGTCTGGAGTCATGTTTTCCCCCTCTCCATAATTGATCCAGTTTCAGTCATATCATATTTTATCATGTTCCAGTATTTCAAAGAAAGATTACAAAAGAATAAAAATCTTCATGTGAAGCTTGTATTTTACTCAAATACATTAAATAATAGGGTTTACATAATGAAGAGCTGCATTAGCTGTGTATAGGTAGGCAACTGAGAAGAATAATGGTGCTTTAAACTTTTAAAGTGAATGAAATCTATGTTCACACAGATATTTTACAGTTTCAGAATTCATTGTTTCAACCCTTTTTTTTTTTTTTTTTTTTTTTTTTGAAAACTGTTATAATGTTCTCAGTCATTTTGAGAGTAAGGTAAAAAGTTACCTATCAAAACTTCTGAATGCCATGCATTTTAAAGAAAATTTATTTTTCTAAGTGGCATAGGCATGTAACTCTTCAATTCCTTCAGATATTTGTGTGGACTAATTTTCTGTAGCTTTTTTCCTAGGAAAACTAGAAAACTGTCTGAAATATCTGAAACATTCATAATCAAAATGTCTTTGAAAAAGAGGAAGTAGTGAAGCATTGGAGAATGTCATAGCATGGGTGTCAATACAGGAGGAAAAAATGAATTGAGTCCAGTCAACTTCAGTTCTGAAAAAGTCTGTGAAAGATAATCAAAGGAATTATTTGCAAGTACATGGATGATAGTAAGAATATGAACAGCAAACAAATTGATTCAAATCTACGTGATTTTGCTGAGTGTTTTGGCTGAGAGAGAGTTCAGTTTTCTTCCCAGTAGTTTATATGGAGCTATGTATGGAGCTAGTGTTTGTGCTGGAAAGTGTTGGTAATTCAGGGATGTTTTAGCTATTGCTGACTAGTGCTTACACAGAGTCAAGGCCTTTTCTGCTTCTCATCCCACTCCATAAGTGAGCTTAGAGTGCACAAAGAGCAGAGAGGGGACACAGCCAGGACAGCTGACACCAACTGACCAAAGGGATATTCCATACCATATAGTGTCATGCCCAGAACATAAGCTAGGGAGAAGAAGAAGGAAGGAAGAGGGAGGGGGGACGTCCACAGTGATGGGGTTTGTCTTTCCAAGTAACAGTGTGATGAAGCCCTGTTGTCCTGGAGATAATGAACACCTGCCTGCCCATGGCAAGTGAAGAAGAAATTCTTTGTTTCGTTTTGATTTAGTATGTGGCTTTTGCTTTAGCTACTAAAATGTTCTCATTTTTACTTTTCTGATTCTCTATCTATTCCAATGGGGGGAAGTGAATGAACTGGGGTAAAGCACAATAATAATAAAGGAACAGGTGTTATGGATAGGAGAGAAGTAGAAATTCTGTGACTTTAATCTATTAATTCATGTCCACAAAATATTCTCATAAGCAAGCTGCGGGATTTTGAATGAAATTTCTATTTTCTTGCAGCAAAACAGGTTGGTCCGCTCAATCCAGAAAACAAGTTTTTGAGAACTCACTTTCACTTAGAAAACTGTGTCACGCAGCATTATGAAGATTATTCAGCATTTTCATTAGTAATCTTTCTGAAGGAATAAAAAATTGCCTTATTTCATTTACCAATGACACCAAGCTGAATGAGGATAAATTTGGCAAAGGGTTAGAATTTTAAAAAAAGCATAAATAAGTTTGATATATGGTCAGAAAAGAGTAAAATTAATTTCTATGAAGGTAAATGCAAGAAAATCAACTGCACAAATTCTGTCTGACAACATTTCTTCAGAAAAAAAAAGAAAAAAAGGAACTGGGCTTTTGTGGATAACAAACTTAATACAATGACAGTAATGCTATACCATTGCAGAGAAGGCAACCTGCATAATAGAATAAATAAATATGAGGACAGTCTACTAAATAAGATAATAAACTTTTCCCCTCCATTCAGTTCAGCTGAATTGCAGAGCTCTCTTCTGAGACATGTTTCAAAGAAGATGTGAGCTAGTCTATCCACTCTATACCTGAGACAGAGGAGAGAATGATCAAGTTCTACAAGACATGACCTACAAGACATCAAAAAATTGATGTATTAAACCTAAATGAAAGAAGGCGGTTGAGACGGTATATAGAAATATATTCAAAGTTACATATAAACGGAATGGAAAGGAGTATGTAATCTCAAAAGTCCACCTTGCCTGTTATCATGTTTATAGTAATGGTCAAAACCAGAATCTCAGAGAAAGTAAGCACAAGAAAAGATGACACATCCTAAACCTTCTCAACACTTTTTTCAACTGATGGACATCCTGAACTGGAGGCAGTTTTCAGATATTTAATGTGTCAGTAGTCAATGTGTCTAACAAGATTTTAAAAGATTGTTATAGTGATAAAGAAAAAAAAATGTGTTCTCCATGCATGAGTGGATAGGACTGTGAGTAACGGACTACAATTACATCATCAATAATCTAAGTTATATTAAAAAAAAATAAAATATAGAGGCAAAGGACAATGAAGTACAAGAGCAGTTTGGCTGGAGAGCTTGTGGAGTCTTCAACATTACAGAACATTAAGAAAAGGCCGGCACCATATGGGGTTGGTGTAAGAATCTGCAAGGAGCACAATTCTTCCCTATGGCTTCATTATAGGAAATCCTGGTATGAATGCTTGGATTGTTTTTAGTTTTTAGATTTCTCCATTTTTCCAGTTGACTCAGCGTTCTTTGGGGTTTTTTTTTGGTTTGTTTGTTTTTGGTTTGTTTGGGGTTTTTTCCCTCATAAGTTTTCATCTCTCAGTTTTCCTTTATTTATGAAATAGGAAATCTGTGCATATGCCATTTGCTTTCTGCATTTTAGAGTAAACATCAGAAAAACACTCTTCCAATTAGTGTGCTTCTATACACAATGAAAATGCCACACTGAAAGCAAATTCAGACCTCTTATTGGACAGCAAATAATTCAGGTAGCAAATAACTTCTGTGCAGAGAGCAGTACTAAGTCTATGCACTACTTAGTGATACAGTCACCTACTGTCTCTTCATTTTGATTGAATTCTACATTTATTTAACTAAAGCTGCCTGCCATTTAAATCTTCTGTTCAAATAATCAGAGAGAGAAGTTTGTGAACAATTTATGGCCCTTGAAAGGCAACAGAAGAGTGGTAGATAATATTTTAAGAAAACCCATCTCCTTTTTCTGCTCTCTATTCATAGTAAAAACAATCACTAAGTGTGTGAAAACATAGATTTCTGTGTTGTCAATTCATTTCAGATAAACAAGAAGTTTCTCGCTTAGCAACCCAGATCAAAATTAAAGCTCTTATAGGTGCAAATGTATCGAGCAAGTGTTAATAAAAAGGTCTCACTCTGCTTTTCATGACATAGGGCAAAATTGGTTAAACTGCCATAAATAAGATGTATATATGCATATAAAAACCTAAAACTGCAAATAATTAATGGTAAGAATTACTAAACTAATACAGTGTATTGCTCAGAAGGGAGATCCATGAAATAAATCAATGCCAAGTCTACAAGCTTATTCTTGTTATCAATATATCCGATAAGTTTTCAAAATGTGGAAAGAATACCTGCTTTCAAGAAGTCTAGGTTATAATGCTAGCCTGTAAGATTTGAGCTACAAACACCAATATCTTCATAAAACAGAATTTAATTACAAGTCTTTTCACTCTACATTAAAATTAATCAGTACTTCCTTTGTGTTTCTCTCTTCTGCATAACATGTGGGTCCAGATGGTTCTCAAAGACTATAATTTCTAGGGATTTTGAGCAACCCATTTGTATTCTGTAATAGAAGGCATTTGATCCTTTATTTGATGTTGCTTCTCCGAAAATCCCTACCTTTAAAAATTCATGAGAGGATTGGAGTTGTAATCTAAGCAGCTGGTCATTTTCCTGTTCAGGTCTCTTAAACCCAAGAAAGAAACAAACAAAAAAAACCAAACCAAACCAAAAAAACACTACCAAACAAACAAACAAACAAACAAACAAAACCAAAACCCAAACAAAAACAAGCAAGGAAAACAAACAAAAAAAAAAAAAGAGAGAAAATATTTTTAAGCAGGTTCATAGTTTCCATGTCCTAATAAAGATAATAAACTGTGAAATTTCATCTGTAGAATTTAAAATGTCAAGAATCTCAGCTAATGAAAACAACAACTGACTACTGACATAGTTATATGACCTGATCTGTTAAAGAAAAAACCCATATTTTACTGAAGGTTGTTTTTTTTCCACAACTTAAACCCTCATAGTTTATGAGTAAATGGATGATTCAACAGATTATTAGAAAGATTAGATAGACCTTTTCTGCTTATCTAAGGGGCCTAATAAGACCCAAGTCAGCATAGAGTGATGGACAGTACTACCTGATGTGTATTATGTGGCATATATGAAATTTGCTCAATGTTTAATTCTAGTTCAGCAAGATCAATTGTTCATTTTCCAAGAATTATCCATTGCTCAACTCCTAGCAGATCAGGATGAAAAATACAATCCAAACTGATTAAAAGAACAAACAATTTTTTATACTTAAGCATACCTTAGCTCAGCAGGGAAGTGCATTTGATGGTACACTTGGACTTCCATCACTTACATCATGCCTGGAAGTGGAAGTGAAAATAGCAGTTATATCATAACAATATGTGCAAGTGCAAACACTAAACCCTGAGAGAGGTCCTTTTATTTTGAAGCACCAATGAACTATACAACATATAATGTGCACATCTCTTTGTATTTATGTGTCTTAATAGTCTATGTTATATCCATTATAAATAATTAAATCAAAATGTGCTAAATACCCATATAAAATACATGTCAAATGTGGAAATTCTTAATCCAGTTCAATAATGGTATTTAAACCCTCTTTTTATTAACTGAATATGAGGTTTTCCTGAAGTAGGACTTAAGTTGTGAGTCAGGTTGTCAGTTTATTCAGGTATAAGAGTGAGTGAAGGAGGGGAAATATGTATTATTAATCATTAGAAAATATTATTAAGTCTGTTTGGAAAAGATATAACAATTTGTTTTACACTAATGGAAATGTGAAATGAGTTTAAACTGAGTTTTTGCAGAGTAATTCCCAAGACTATGGAATATTTTTTTATATTTTTATAGATTTTCCATCAGTAATGAAAATAAAGGTGCAAAGCACTGAAAAATATAAAGAACCATGTATGCATTTCCTTTATATTCCAATATCTCATAAATTTGCATATTTCTTTCAAAAAAGTTAATACATTTTACAATGTAACACCTTGCTTTTATTTTTTCAACTTTTAAAAAGCTAGCTTTTGTTTCAAAAGTCCCCATGAAAATTTTGTTTCTCTGTTTTTTTCTCTCTCATTTCATCTTTAGTTCATTGTTTGCTCTCCTTCCTTTTCTTCCCCAATTTTTTAATATGATTTTTTTGGGTTTTTTTTTTTGGTTTTTTTTTTTTTTTTTTTTTTTTTTTTTTTGCAATCAGCAAAATACAAGGGATTTTGGTCTGTTATGGAGCAGGCTTGGGTATTTTGTTTATTTATTTATTTATTTATTTATTTGTTGGCAGATGCTGTGACAGCATGCAGCAAATTCAAGTGGGAACAGAGAGAGAGGAGGAAGAAAGGGAAAAGATTGTCATTTGGGTTAACAGTGATTGCCATAAACATGCATGTGGTACTGCTCTCTCCAAATTTAATTACCGACATGAATAGCAGAAGAATTCTCTGATAGGTTGGTCCAAATGCACCCAGGGAATTTGTACGAAAGGACAGCATTTGCCAAATCATCACATGTGTCCCTTGTTCCAGAGAGCTTTGTGGGAAATATCTGAAGTGTAAACATGAGTGGATTATCAGCTTTCATGGTATCATTGCACTGCACCTTTCCCCCAGCAAAGAGAATGAATGACTGACTGTCTTTATAATGATCTCTGGTGAAAGGTGGTAGTGCTCATGGATTAGATGGAATTTAACAGGCCAGAGAGAATATTTTGTCAATAAAAATAAAAACTGACTTTCAAGGCGAATGTATGTAAGTTACCATATTCCAGTTTTAGTGAATTCAAGTGATAAACATAGCAATTTACACTAGATAAAAAAATCTATTTTAAAACTGAAAAGCAGAATTTGAGAACAAGGATGCTGAGGGTTAAAATTCAGGGAAATATAAACTGCTTTTTTAGCTTCTTTGAACCGATCTACTAGTCTCTGACTAGACAATGCCTAGATAGGTTTGCTTCCAAGGGATCTAATATACACCTGATTTAGATTGCCACAACTGGAAAAAAAAAAAAAAAAAAAAAGTGAAATCAAATCAATTTTCTTCTGTTGCTTAGGAGACAGGAAAGGGAAGAAAAAAATTCAGCTGGGTTATAAAGAGTCAAATACAAAATTATTATTAGCAATAACAAAACGACCCATGGGAATTTGCTGATGAGAGTTTAAGTTTTGGTGCTTTGTCTGCTTTTCTCAGAATGATATGAATAGGTGAAGTGCATGAGCATTTAGTGGCCTCAGAAAATCAGAGCCGTCCAATAAAACATTGAGCACCTGTTCCTTTTTGGTTTTAAATCAGCCTCCCATAAATTCACATTACAGTGCCATTTAGTGACCTGAAGAACAGGGGGCAAGGTAACCAATAACAGGGTCAGAGATTTGAAATGACGCATGACACAGAGCCAAGCGCTGCGACACCTTGAGGAAGTTATCTATGAGACTGAAAGCTGATTCCAGCTTCTGACTGGTGGAAGCCCCTTGAAGGAGGATGAGACATCGCCATTAGTATTATAGGGAACAGCAAGTTTTGAAAAACAGCATCTCCTTAATTCTATTAATATCCCAATGTAAACTTAAACACTAATCTGAGCAAGCAAAATGCATCCTGGCACACCTCTCGCTGCCCTTGGTTTAGAGGATTTTTAGCACAATACTATTTCCCTGAAGATATAGAAACCTGCATGAGGAGAAGAACATGTCTGTGTTCTCTTTCTATTAAATTTGCTAAATAATCTTCACATTCTGTAATGATGTTGCCAATGTGAAAGGAGCTGGCAGAGAAAAAGGGAGAGAGAACTAAAAGAAAAGATGCAAGAAAGAGAAGGAAAGGGGAGGGGAGGGGACCACCCCCCTTGACCACCTTTCAAAACAGACTTTTCTTAATGTTCCTTGGCTCAAATAACATGATGTGACAAAGCACATCGAGCTACACCCATCAAGCTGTGTAGCACTGCTTTGCGTAACATGATAGTGAATGGCTGATGCAACAGGAAATTGAACAGGACAACACAGAGTTTTCCAACAGGAATTTTATTGTGAGAACGCTGCCTTTGCTGAAAGGCATTTAAGAAAACACAGACCTAATCCCTTGTGCAATTTGCTCCATCTTCAGCTCCAAATGCAAAATGGCTGTACTTAGCTGCAGCTATCTCAAGGTGTTTAATAGACTGTGCTTTTCTTTGTAAATAATTGTGTTCTGGCAAAAATTAACTAGCTTTATAGCAACTGAATTAGCCAGGAAGTTTTCTGTAACAAGTTGGTTTTAGGCCAAATACATTTCAGACTAAGAGCTCACTAACACTGAGACAGCTTGAAAAGCCAATCTCCCCACACTATTCTGTTTTAATAGTTTAGTTTATCCAGCTTCATAGAGGTTATTTCCCATCCTTATGCTCAGGAAAGCGTGATACCTATAAAGAACTGGATTTATACACATGTCAGAATAAGTAGCAGAGCACTGAGTACTGCAGAGGCATCGTCAGATAGAGGGGGATTTACATTTTAACAGCTACTCTTCACAATATACGATACGTTTGTCATCACCTCCTATTTCATCCACTGAGCTCATATGGGCACACGGAGTTTGAGCCTGTCTTTAAATCGAAATTAAACAAAGAAGATATTTTCTGCTTTATGGACAGATGGCAGCTTATTACAGGTATTCTCAAATGGTTCCTCTGAGCTTATGTGGACATATGTCAATGAAAAGTGAGTTGCTGTCAGGCTGGACTCTTGATTTTGAGTCTCTTTACTGATACATGAAAAGATTAATGAATGAATTTTCTTATAGTATGGGGAGCTTTCCACCATGATAAACTACTAGATTAAATTAAGCAATTATACATCATTAGACTAAATATTGTGAGATTGATTCAATAATCACTCATCTTTGACGTATTTATAAAAAAACTCTTTGGAACTATCCTCTAGCTTCTAGGATCCCAGTAAAAAAAGCCTAGAAGATAAGAAAATAAATAAACCTAAGTCCATTCTCCAGCACACAGTGGTATCCCCATCTGAACCGCAATCAATTTGAAACAGGGTCTTGGTAAGGAAGCATAGGCTGGTATAAGTTGAATTGCAAATGCTCCAGACAAGTGTTTCTGTTTTCCACAGAGACAGTGATTTCAAGCTTTGAGGAAATGCAATGCTCAGTTGCTCAGTTGCAACTTGGTATTTTGAAGAGAAGCTCAAGTAAATCTGCTCAACTCTCCTCTGAGGGAGAACAAGGAAATGGAGCAGTAGAAATTAAACACTTAAGACTCCAGAAACTAATCTGACCAGCTTTCATTGACGAATTAATTTATCTGGAATTACCCATTAAAGCTTCAGTCCTACATTAGTAGGACTAATTACTAAGAATCCTTTTTTTTTTCCAGCAGAGCACTTAAGCATGTGCTTAACTTAAACACAACTATTCTTTGGGATTTGCTTGACTGAACTAGATTACTCACTACTTCACAAAATCAAGCAGGAAAGTGTCATCTATGAATTTAGCTCCTTACCATTTTCCCTTAAAAACCTTAAAATTACCTGCTCATTAAGTTTATACTCTGTGAAGCTAAAGTGCAAATATTTATTGGATAAAGTAATCTCTTTGCTACTTCCTGAAGGACACCAGATTTCTTCTGAGCTATCTAATTTTTTCCCTGACTGTGGTAAAAAAAACAACACCCAAACATCAGTGCGTTATCAACACTGTTCTCACCCTAAATCCAAAACTCAGCGCTATACCACCTACTATTAAGAAAATTAACTCTATTCCAGCTGAAACCAGGTCATTTCCTCAGAAAATTATGGTCAGGAATTATCACTGAATTGATAGTTCAAGGAGAAATACTTTGTTGTGAAATTAAGCCTAAGCTCAAGGTTTAGGTCATATAAACCTAAATTCTGAAGTCTTCCACAACTGAACTGAAGTCCTCCCTCATTCATGATGATTAAACACTTCTTTGCCCATCGAAAATC
This sequence comes from Margarornis squamiger, assembly GCA_035222235.1. NCBI lineage: Eukaryota > Metazoa > Chordata > Aves > Passeriformes > Furnariidae > Margarornis > Margarornis squamiger. The sequence goes on along the minus strand of JAWWTY010000077.1, from coordinate 25,867,764 downwards.
AAAAAGCTGTTGTATGCCAAATTCAGGCTGGTAAAATGGGTCCTTAACTGCAGGAGTTATGCTTGGTATTTCAGACTGTGCTGTTCTTCTCATCTTTGCTACAGAAAATGGTTGAAAACATTCATCCAGTCTCTCTATCAAGCAGGTAAACATCCATGGTGTTAGTTTTAATGAAGATTTTGCATCTTCTGAAAACTAGACATCTTTATTCTAATATTTCTAATTCTAATAATATTCTAATGTTTACTCAAGAATTAGCATTTTTGTTGTTGTGTTAAGTATTTATAAATAAGTGAGGAAGAACACATACATATCTGGCAATTTCAGGCCTGAATAAATACTGTACCTAATTTTTTGACAACAGTAATACATTAAAAAAAAAAAAAATCTAGTTTTTATTTTCAAAATAATTCTATAAGTTTGTTAATCCATGGAAGAAAAATGAGGTTGGCAGTCAAACTTTATTATTATTCAAATAGTCTTTTTGATAAGAACACATTAATTTTTTTTATTTTTTTTTTTTTAATTACAGGCAAATATCTGTGCTTCATTCAATACAGTGCAAGATGTTAACCAGTATTAGAAGGATGTGTGAAAACAATGACTTCAGTTTTCTCCAATGTTTAAATATCAGCAATTCCAATTATACCATCCTTGTGGGGTTTTAGGGTTTTCTTTTTATTTTGCTTGCAGTTCTCTTTCCAATTAAAAAAGCACAGTGGCAAATTGTGGCCTTTGGAATTCAGTACAGATGTCTTGAACTTTATCATCACTGAGACAAATGTGTTTTCTTGACAACTTTCCTTTCTTCTCAAATTTGTCTTTGAAATACTAAACTTTGTTGTGAGCAGAGGAATATGCTGTACTCCAGTTATTTTGCATCCTAGTCACTTCCTTAAAATTCTAAAATGTCTTATCTGAAGTTCAAGTGTTCATTGCAACTTTAATAAAAGTTTTTGGGAGGCTAAAATATTGAAGTTCTTATGACATGCTATTTTCTGTTCACTATAATACCACATGGTTGTAGCATGACCTATTAAAATTACTATGCTTGAGTATCACAAGAGGACAGTGGATTTTCAACATTTTGGCTTTTACATACAGAGACAGAGAGCATCTGTTGTTCTTAGTGAATGCATCTTCCCTAGCTACTGAGCTACTGAGAGTATGGGAGAATGCTATGGAGCATTGAGAAAAATGTGAGAAAAATAGCATAGAGTAGGACAGAGATGTAGGAAGTCGGGAACCTGCAGCAAGAGTAGAGACTGTGAGACTAGGGGCTAGATATGTAATCACATCTCACACTTAAGATTCTGCCAGGGTTCAGAAGTCATTGTGCAGAGATTGGTCTAACATAAAAAATAATCTATGCACATTAATGGAATGAAAAATTAAAGTCTTGACAAAATATTTACAGGCAAATTTACAGTGAGTTTGCCCCTCTTGGAAGAGACAGCATAAGGAAGACAGACAGAACACTTTAGTAGAGACCTGTGACAATATATAGGTTATCATCATTTTCAATCAAAGTTTTTCAAGCACATTTTCCAGGTTGGTCACATAAATGTTTAGCAAGTCAAAATTAAGTGCAACCTCAACCCACTTCTTCCCAAATTCACTTCCATTTTATTGATGTAGTAGTTCCTCTTCCTTTATTGATCAGCCCTCTTAAATGTTACACCTTTTTTTTCCCATTTTCACTGCCTGGGGTTCTGTGGATAAGACGGGCTTGCAGTATACAGGTTTGAGAGTCCTCAAATTCTCCTTATCATGAAACCTCTGAAATATGGTGCATAAATGGTTTGGGCCTTCCTGCTGCGTGAAAAGTTAATCTGTCTCCTCCTGATGTCAGACAAGAACCTGAGTACACAGAATCCACCTACTTTGATTTTAATTTGAAAATGGAAAATTTATAAAGAAAGTACAATAAAAACTGTAATCAGCAATTGATTTAAAATTTCTTATCTACAACAACTTAATCCTTCTTAAAAGGTCAGTGCTAGCTGGGCAATAAAATGTCGCTGTTAGAATATTTTAACAAAAATCTTCTTGAGCATTACATGATCTGTATATATCAGTTTATATTGCAGAAGCGGACACATTATACAGAGTTGGTTTAAAAAAAGGTAGAGTGAAGTAGGTGATGCATTGCTGGAATTTTAATATTGAGGTTGGTAAATGAATATAATCTTCTATTTGCTCTATCTGGCATTTTTGTGGAGCATGTTTATAAAAAAACAAAGAGCGGATAAAAGCAAAGTAAGAGTCTATGAGTGTCCTTTTACTTGCATTTCTGAGAAGTTCAAGAACAGGACACAATAGCTGTTTCCTAAGCCAAAGGGAAAAAAGACAGTAATTTCCAATGAGTTATTGAACCTTTATTCTGCAAGTAAATTTTAGAGCAAAAATGCAAACTGCTGCTTTCAGAAAGCCTGTTTTGGTCTAAATGGCTAAATAATCTCCATCTCATTGCTCAGTATAAAAGGGTCTGACCGTATTGCTATGGCATTCTTGGGCAGCAAGCTTTTAGATAAAATGACCTCTATTTTATAGGACAAATATTACAGCATTCTGAGTTGCCAGATTCTCTGACACCAGCAGTGACAGGAGAATAGTAAAATAAGCCATATAAATATTCAAGAAGAGAACATTTGCCTTAATACTTAATTTAGCTTTTTTTTCCCTACTAAGTCTACGTACAGACCTGCTATCAGAGAAGCAATTTACTTGAAAGCTATGCTTCCTAATGTTCTCATTTTGATTTTGTGTTTGCAGATCAAAGAGGAAATCTACCCTTAAGAAACTTTCTCAATTTATCACCTTGGTGGATTTCACATTTATTAAATTCTCATCCATATGAGCCTATGTAAAACTCCATATGTAATTACCACCATTATGTGTCATGCATAAGCTATGGCTTGACTTTTTTTTATGTACCAGATGATGTGGCAGGTACAATAGGTCTCAAGAACAACTCATCTCTGCTCATCTTAACTTTCTCAGTAATTTTGTATGCAGGGCACCTATATGTACCCTGCTTAATTTCATCTTATCATTCAGTTACCAAAGCAAATTAATGCACATATTAAGAAAAATCAGAATTTATTATTCCAACTGCTTTGTAACTTCTTCCATGAAATATTGTCAACTGGATCATGATGATGATTTCCTATTGGGAAAAAATAAAAACAGACATGGAGGAAAATGAAAAGGCAGGGCAAAGCACAAAAGGAAAAAAAGCAAAACACTAAAAATTACTGGTTCTGGCTGCCTCCTTTTCTAGACAGCTAACCTTTTGGTTTCCAGGAGGAGCAAATATTTTTAGAAGCATTTAAAATGTCCAATCTTACTTAGTTAAAAATATGACTCATCCACTTCTTTATTCTCGTAGTCTTTTGGAACTCTGTGAGGTTTTCATTCCATACATTTATTTCTTTTTTTTCTGGATCCCACCATAAAGCAGAAAGTTTCTGCATTTTTTTTTCTATAACAGAAGGAATCAGAAGTTATATACCCCAGATTACAGGAACATGGGAAGATCTTGTGGGATGATGGTAAATAGGAACCATAAACCATTTACTTCACAGGGAAGGGAAGTGTTCTTCCACATTTTTAAAGGTATGTTATTAACTGCATTGGACTGATCTAGTAGGACAATTCCTAGTTTATTTAAATTGGTTATTTTTTCTGACAGTGCAAAAAAGGAACAGCATTTTCTTGATAGTTTGAGTTATAAAGTACTTCCCCATTTCATACATGTATTTTTTGCAATAGATAGACTGCTGGACAGAACAAATGCTACAGTGAACATGGGCACAACCTACATGGCCAGGAATTACAACTTTTAAACTTGAGAGGAATTCTTAAGGAAAATACATTGAATTTTCATTAATCACATTGATTAGGATATGTGCAATTTTTATTTTGGAAAAGGCACATATACTATATTTAAAAAAAAAAAAAAAACAAACAAACAAAAAACAGGAAGAAGAAAATCGTTATGAAATACCATGAAGCTTCTATATGAAGTTTTTGAGTCTTTTAAAGAATGACCTCAAAGCAGCATTGGCATATCGTATTTGATGCAACTTTTTTGATTAATCTGCACCAAACAATAGAATCTTCTAGATGTGAATGATAACATTTCCAGTAAAACACTTATTGTCTTCTCTGCCTCCCTGTCCTACTATGAATTTTGCTGCTGCAAGATGCATTGACCCCACTGTTGCAGCTGATGGTGATTGCTTTCACCCTGTTTGCAGTAGCTCTGAATCCCTTTTGGAGAAGAAGAGCATTACAGGGACCATATATTTGATATTCTGTTCCAGTGAAGTGTAATGCAATAAAAATCTCAAAATATATCAATATATTAAAATACTGAAATTACTGTTCCAGTGGTAATGAACTACTAATCAGTGAAAAGATATTCTATGAAGAAGAAAGGTCCCACGATGGTTTCTACACCCACTGAAACTAAGAAAGAAGTTATTTACTAAAATTCTAATGAATGAGGGTTTTTCACTGGCTAAACCAAAAGAAGAGACATGTATTTTTAGCACTTGCTACTCTCAGGGAGCCTCATTGTTCACTTGCACTCTATCTGATAAAAGAAAGACAGTCATGAAAAACAACAGTGAAATATTTGGAGTTACTACATTCTTAATGCATGCAACTTCCATAATACTATAGATAAGAGCTAGAAATACTGAGCAAGAATAACGACAAGGAGGAAAGAAAAACAAATGTGACTAAAGAATTAAATGATGACTGTTCCTTATCACCTCGATATATTTCTAGACAAAATGCATAAGATGAGGGTCCTATGAATACTGAATTTAAAACAAAATTTTCAAATGGATCTGCCTAAATCACAATGTAAAATAATAATATTAACAATTATGATAATAATAGCAATAAAATGTTCAAGGAGAATATGATAAATGAATCTGAACCCATATGCTTGGAAACAAAATGTATGAGCACGTAGGAAAAAATCCAGGGAGCCTGAGACACAAACTGAGTTTCAATTATAAAGGAACACAAAAGGCAACAAGAAGTGGTTCTATAAATACACTATAAGTAAGAGGAAAACAAAGGGGAGAATAATTCCATTATCAAGTAGGAAAAAGAGCAAATAATAGATACCAGAGAAAAAAACTGAAATATTCAATGCCTTTCAGTTTCTTTAATCTTTACCAAAACATTAAATTGTGACTAGCTTCTTGAGTTTATCCAGAAGACAGAAACACAGTCCAAACAAGAAGAATGGACTGCAAAATATGCAGTTAGAATGGTCTGAATTGTTAGGGTTTTATACTTTTCTGAAGCAATCTCTAAGTCTTTACTGTCATCCCCAGTGACTGAAGGAAAGCAAATATAGTCAGTATCTTTAGTAGAAAAGAAAAATTCAGATATTCTCTTTCTTTTCATCTCTTGAAAAAGTTAGGGCAAAATTATCAAATAATCAAATACATACCTGAAAATATTAAAGCAAGAAAGAAGAATTAACATTGATTTGACAAGAGCAAATGATAAATTTTTCTAAGTTCTTTCATTGACAGAATACAGTAAACATGGAAGAAATTGTTGTTTGGATACTTGGAATGTGCAACATTTTTTGTTGTATTATTCAACATTGTATTATTCAAAAGATTTGGCTCCTAAGAAAGTTAAAGAAATACTAATCTAGACATAACTTACATCAGCATAATTTTTACAACAAATTGGCTGGTTCACATACAACAACTCTGAGCATTAAGTCTAAAATGAATTATCAATGTGTTTCTGTCAAAATAGGAAAGGATCTCTTTTCAATAGGACTTACTGTAGGCCAAGTTCCACTTAACAGTTTCAGCAATTTGGATGTCAGAGTGACATTTTTTCCGGAAACTGCAAAGAACAAGACTTGCAAGCTCTTTGGAGAATATGATCATAAATCAAAATGATCTTGGCTAATTGGAGAGAAAGCAAGGAATTGACAAGAGCAAATTAAATGAAAGCATGAGCAAAGATACACAGTTCAAAGAGAGTATTTAAATGCAGTCATACAAAATGAGATCCGTATGACAGTACAGAAAAGAATCTAAGGGTTATGATGTCTTTGAAATTAAATATGAGTCAGGTACATGTTTCCATTACAAAAATATTAACTAGGCAATGCAGGTCAGAGCTTCAGAAACAGAACTATCCTGTGTAGAACATGGAAAATAATTATTCCCTCCTATCAGTCTTGATGAAACTGGAGATAGGTTGATGTACATTAATTTTTAGGAAAAATTAAAAAATGCTTTATAATTGTTTGGATGATGGAACACTGGAACAGACTAACTTAGACTGTTGTGAAATCTCCCTCATTTTTGCTATTTATTACATTTGAAATGAAGAAAGAAGAAAATAATTGTTTTATTTTACTGTTTGTTTGAGCCACTACATGTTGGATCTATTCCTTTTAAACAAGTAGTTTCTCACTGAACTTGGGGCATAAGCTTTCAATGGATACCAAAATACACAAATATTATAAGCTGAACTGAAATGCTTTTCAGTCATGTTTTTTTCTTTAGTCTACTCAGGCCTTCTAGATAAGCACATAGCCTTCATTTGCCACAAAGCTTTCTTACCATCTCTATGCCCCTTGATAGTTTAGATTGTTTTAGAATTGTACTTGCTTCACAAAGGTGAGAATTTTGCTAGCATTTGTAATTAAGTTTACTGATTAAAAGAAGAAACTCAAGCATAATAGAAAGTTACTTTGTTGGTTTAATACAGTAGCTGGGTAAAACTTTGAATGGTGTTGTATAATGAGGGTCTGAATTCTCCTAGATGTACATCTTGGACCAAATTCTTCAGCGTTCTGCTTAACAGTATTAGAGAAGATGAAATGCTGAACAAATGTACCTTGCATGGCAGAAGTATCGTACTTTTCCAAAGATTTCACCAGTAGTTCAGCTATCTGGATAATGGCTGTTAGAAAAAAGAGGTTTGGCTTTCTTTTTTTCATTCTTTTACCTTTTCATTTTCTTTTTGGAAGTCAGTGAATGCTTGCAATATCAAAGTGTTCTGCTAGAAGGAGTCCTCAACTACCACTTTAATTATAATGCAAATTACAGAATAAGCAATCGTTATTCAAACATTAAATTGTTAAATATATTACTTTGGGCTCCCACGTGCAGTGATTGTGTCTCTTCAGTTATAGTGTGTATTTACAGTGATGTAGAACTAGGAAGGCCAGAGAAGTATTAGTCTCGGTAGAAAATATATAATGTGACTTGTATATTTTATTTGTTCTTTATAAATTCCAAAGGTATATTTGGGGATATCAATTTTAATATAGGTTTTAAATTAAAAAAAAAAAAAAAATAAATTTGGAATTCAATCTTTAAATACAAAGATTACTACTTCATAGTCAAGTAAGGGGTTTAATGATTTTAAATTAAAAGGGAAGTTAAAGTATTAAGTGAACAAGTTTGTTTTTTTCATGCAAAAATACATATTTCACTTAAAAATTGTGATAATAAAGCACTTTGACTCTTTAGTTAAGACCAGTTTGTTTATTTTTATACTACAATTTCACAAAACGGAGGCACATATGCCAGAAGAATTACATACTGAATGTCATTGGTAAATAACAGATTGAGCTAATTCATCCTTAGGTGACAAAAGGACAGTGAAACCCAGGCAATGGCATAAATTTTTCTCTACGTTCCAAAAGCAATCTCCACTTTAGCCTGTATTTGGAGTCAAAGTAATAGACCTCACCATACTACTTCTCTCTGTGTCTAATAGTGTGCTATTAAGAAAGATGTTTTTCTTAAAAGTTATATATTATTAATTAATCATTGAAATACACTGATACTTCCATCTGCTATATCCCGAGTTACTTAATTATTAGCTAGTTGTGAAATATCGATGCATCCATTTAAATTTGAACTGTTATTTATCTAGCATACAATCATAGCTGTATCCAGTCTAAATTAAAAATGCATCAAAATGCATTGAAGACACTTTATTTAAAGTGTTACCAAATATGTTACAGGACGTAAAGCTGTGTAATTACTTAAGGGATCATATTTATAGCACTGGAGTATCCCAAGCATTAAATGGCTTTTGTAGCTGATTAAATGCTGAAGTGATGCTGTGGTAGAACTGCCAAGACTGCCAATGTGCAACCCATACATTTTTCTCCCAGTCTGAAATGCTGTGCTGGCTTCCTTTAGGGCTGTCCAATACCATCACGTGAAACAGCAATCAATGATAGAGACTGGGGGTTACTTGCAATGTGTGGAGGATTCCAAGAGGAGTATGAGAGATTAAGGAGCACATAATGGAAAGTTAGCAATCGGGAAGAAATAGCATCATGGAAGTGGAGAATTGATGTACAGTGCTAGAAAGAGAGAGCTAAGGATGAAAGAAAGTAGAGGTGAAAAGGGCAAGGAGCAGAAAAACAAAGTGAGCTTTATTTGATCTTGAAAATATTGTCTAGATACCTGACAAGCAGCAGGAACACACACCCACACACACCCACACACACACACACAGAAAAAGACTATAAAGACTGCAAATCCATGGAGGTGATTATATGTGTATATAGTCATGAGTGAAATAATGCAATCTGGGAATCACCCTCAGTGAGAACAGGATTCTGCCTCCCACAGACAGTGCAGCTGAATGAAATGATGTTGGGCAGACTCAGCAATAGGGCTATGTATGGTCAAGGAAAACAGAAAGACTTATAAGAGAACAGACAAAATCTCCAAATAAATTACTAGTGATCAGTAGTGACCAGTGACTGGACAACATTACTAGGACTGCTGTGGTATGCTCCTCAACATCTACATGAAAGTTGTGAGTGAATGATATTTTTCTTATTCCTATACATTAGTTCGATCAGTTCATACACAGTGATGTTTTTTTCAGATTTTGTGCACCCAAGATAACTTCTGACAAAATGAAGATCTCTGGTTATTTAACATTTGCTTCATATTAAGAACTCCCTTCTGACTCTTCTAATACTGTATTTGAAAACAACTGATCTATGTATGTGTTTCTAATACTTTCAAATGTCCTTTGAAGGAAAAGGCATTATTTGGTAAATTCAAAGCATGAAAATGAATACAAGAATATTATTTTAATAATTAGCAAGTGGCTCAAAGGTGCTCATTTACAATGGAGGAAATTAAATATGCAAATACATTATTATCACAGTAATTAAAAAAAACTGAGTAGGAAAAAAAACATTGTGCTTTCTACCTCATCATTGTTTAAAAGACACCTGAGAGTTCCAGCTGAAAAACAATGCTGAGAAATGCAGATTGTTGAATTTTGCCTTCTATCTGTAACTTCTTTTATACGTTAATTACAAGGGGGTAGTGGGCAGGAATGTTACTTGCAAGAAGACAATATGATTCAAATAGACATAACATTATTTACATATAATTTAAATATTTACGTTAAACAGCTAAATAAAGGAATGAAAGACATTTTCCCCTCTCACACTTCTTGCATGCTCTGTCTCTTTCCTCAAAGTCATAGGAAGTGCTAGCAACCCCATCTAAAAGATTTGTCATGGAAAATTTGAGCAGTTATACACTTTTGGTGTGCTGCTTCTTTAATGCTTCATAACATGGTGGCAGTTCAGAGTCACAGGTACTCAGAAAAAATTCATTATATATATATATTTATTTATATATATATATATCTATATATATATACACACATAAATGATTTTCAAAAGAACACTGTTTACCTCTACTTTTTAAACCAGCTGTTGCTGACACCATTTCAAATTTCAGCCAAAAAAATGACATTGTCCTCTACGATCTCAATAAAGAGATTAATTTTTTCACATAGCCAACTCAGGGTTAACTGCAGAATTCCTTGAGTTTTACCTAGTGCAGTGAAGTTGTTTAAGATTGACCAGAGTCAGCACATCCTTTCTACTACCATTAAGGGTCTACAGGAATGTTAAGACATCCAAGATCTATCTGTTCTCCCATAAAACTTAATCTTTGAGAAGGACTGAAAGTGTGATGTTAGCACCTGTCCTGTTCTTAAAGAAAAAATTTTGTTTTGTTAATGGTTTTCAGGAGAAAATTTCTGCATGAATACATTAGTTTAGTTTTAGCAGCTGGCTGTTAAAACACAAGAGAAATTGGGATAGTAGTTAAAAACAACTAACTACATGAGAATACTTTAAACAGTAGGATTGTAAACTTTTGAGGACAGACTGTCTTTTCAGCTCATTGAAGCAACTGGTTAAAAGAACAAGGACAGTGTCAAGATAATTTTCTTTTCAGGAAAAAAATTCAATACAGCCAACTTAAATGCAGAGGGGTTTCCAAACCACAAGTAGTCATGGCAGAGCTTGACAGAGATTGACCTGGAAGGTACAAAGGAAAAACTACTCACAACATTATTCAGAAAGGTACAGTTAGATATCTCCTATACTTGCCAGGTCTTTAGATTTTTTTCCTAACACCAGAAGTTTTGAAATTCTTTCAAAACACCTGTGTATAATACAGGCACATTGGTCTGAGAAGAGTTAATGTACACCTTACTATGTCAAGGCTAGGTTACATTTTCTTGTTGTAGGCATTTTACATCCTTCAAATTTTATATCAGCAAAAGGAAACAAAGACTAAAATAAGAATTGGGGATCTATGTCTTTAAATGAGACAACCTCAATTTTATATTTAATAAATGTCTTTTAAATATGTCCTTATATTGTCATTAAACAACACTTGAATATATGCCTTTGCTATGACAGAGGTACTAAAGAGGATGCTGGCAATTCAGGTTTCGGAGAAACCATAGGAAGGAATTAATAGACTAGACATGAGGTGAGCAGAGTCCTGGAGAGTCTATATGTCTTTCAGAATCAGATATTATTAAATGGAATTGGCCACGAGTAAAGTGATGGAACAGGAAACAAGCAGTGAAATGGAACTGGACCAGAATATTTAAGACAAATTTAAAGAATTTAAATTTCAACACTGTGATTTCCATGAGTATGAAGGAGATATAGGAAAGCAAGATAGGAGGTTTAGCAACTTCTGGAAATATAAGCTTCTGATAAAATCTCACAAAGTAAAATTAGTTTGATAGTCTATCCTATTTCTTGCTTTGTACTTCAACAAAATCACAGGCCTTGCTTGGGTAGGCAGGATGGAGGGGAATATCTGCTGAGAACCATAGGTACTAACCTCATCTCAGTGTGATATTTGTAATTTGTTTTCACAAGTATTCAATACAGCCACAGGTTTGGGGATTTTATTGGGGATGTTTTTTGTTTTGCCTTTTTTTTTTTTTTTTAAAGAGAAGAAAGGAAAGAAAGAAAAACATTTGCAAGAAAAACAGTACCCTATTTCAGAAATAATGTTTGCTGGCAAACAAGTGCAGTATGTGCTCTAAAACAGTTTACTCTAATACAATATAAACTGAATTACTTCTTGAATTGCCACCTTCCAAAAGAAACAAGTAATACTTCAGAGGATGAAAATTACTGATCGATTCCGCTGATTATATATATTTATTGTAGGTTGTGCTATAAATGTACTAGACATGGAATAAACCAACTCTTTCATTCTATATATAAAAAAAAAAAAAGCCCTCAACAAAACCAACAAACAACACATCAATTTTTTCTAGTACACTGGAAACATTTTTCATAGAAATAAACACATTTTACAACCTTTTCTTTTTCTCCTTTATTTTGATAAAATAAAAGGTACATAGCAGGGTGCCTTGTAACAAACGGTCTCTTGAAATTGCAACAGGACATTCTATATGCCTAGTGGCCATTTAATTTAATGGGATTTTTATTAGGGTACACGGACTGGCTTATTTAAACCACAGGGGTCTTTGCAAGTGAAAGCACAATTTGAACATTGAAAAAAATGAAACACAGTTATTTTACTTTAAAAATTAAGCATATTGCATTTTGATTCATCTTTTAAAATGGTGTTTTTCTAACCATTTGATGCAATTTCACTTTTGTTGAAGTATAGAAAATAATTCAGTTCTTTCATTGGCATTGCATAACAGCACCATCACTTTGAGAATCTCAACAGACTTTACAACTAAAGGACATTATCCTTATACCAGAAGTCTGGAAATGAGGTTTATGTCCCAAAATTTCTCTGTTATCCTAGTTGAAGGAACATTTCTTTTTGCTTCCTATTTTCACATTCTAATCTATACACACATGGAGGCAGGAAAATTTCTATGCATAGATGTCCACAAAAATCTGCAATATCTATCATGGCAGACTTCTGCATCTACTTTATTTGACTGCTGTTCCAGCTAGCGTAGTGATAGTTATATTTTTGAAATTCTCTATATTATTAACAATGTGATTAACTCACATTCTACATTCGGTTTTGCACTTAAGTCCATTAATAATTTCATCTCTCTCTTAAACTACTTCATTAAGGTTTTCTAAAATGAAATACCAAATGCTATAACACAAAATTTCGGCTTTGCAGTATGGAGATTACAAAGTGAAAAAAACTCTCACGAGAAAACTAACGTTTTATTGATAAATGCTTCTTATAGCTAAAATCTTTTTGTACTTCTCTGAACTGAAAGAATTAGGCATTTTGTATACCACAAAGCACAGTTTGTATTTCATAAAGTTTGCAATTTAAAGAAACTCTGTCATTTGTAAGTAATAGCCAATGAGAATTGAGAAAAATCCTAACACCTATAGGATAGTTAAAATATTACACCCAAGAACATGGAAAGAAATGAATGTCAAAGGGATGTTACTTAGCAGTATAATGATGTTTTTTAACTCACTTAAGAGAAAATTGGCTAAGAAGTTGCACAGCAACAATGTACGCTAAAAGAACATTATCAAGATTCCAAAGCCAAGCATTCAGACTGCTGGAATTTCATGGTGCCACCAATTAACTGTTATTGTGTGTTGGAAAATCAGTATCAAATACCCAGACTGCACTAGCAAATATGGTAAGCTTCCAATGCTAATCATTACTTGACCTAGGCCAGGTGTATTACCTTCACAAACAAAAGGAACAAAGAACAATTCCCATAGTAATGGACTGTCAAATCAAATACTACTAGTGACCAAATATGAACGAAAAATATTATTGAATTGCATAGTTCAATAAAAAATAAAAAAGTATGACCATTCTTTTGTGAACTATCTGCATCTATGAACATGTATATGGTGTTTCTACCATGCATGTGTTTAATATAATCTATTCTTATGATTCTGTGATTCTGTACAGGATCTGATCAGGAGAGAGACGTGATCTTCATACTGAACATGTAAATTCAAACACTTACAAAGGTATTTAGGATGACCTAAAGTAGTTGCTTTGTCATTTCCCTGTTTCAAAAATAGAAGTAATCTAGCAAAACCAAGGCCCAGTTGGATCTTTAACAGGCAGGTTACCACTCCCCCCTGCAAACAATGAATAATCAGCTGCAAATAGCCAAAATGAATGATTTACTATTAATAGATGTATTTCAAATTGTTGGCTGACATTGCAAGAACTCACAAGTAACAATTAATAATTGTATTAAAAATCGAACAAGAAATCTTTATTAATTAAAAAAAAATATGATGAGAAAAAGGGCTAAATTGACAATGAGTAGAGAACATGCCTCTGAGCTCATTTTTACAGGATTAATGCTACTGATTTTGACTAAGTCAGTATGTTTGTTTGTTTGTTGTTTCTAATTCATAACCCTCGAAGTGAATAGAGAAGCAGAGTCATTTTTATAAGGTAGAAAGTAAATTTCTGTCTAAAATGCCCAGACGAATCTGTTTGTAAGCACCAGATGTCACACAAAAATGCAAAGTAATGAGCACAAGTATGAATCAAATATTATATTATTAGTTAATGATATTACCTTAAAATGATATGCCTTTCCAAGTAAAAATGCATAATTCAAAGAGTCTTGTTTTAAATTCTGTGGCTTAGTCTATGGAAGTGGCTACCTGATGTGCAGCCTTATTTAACTTTAGGTGTGACAATGGACTGAATACAATGCTGCTACTAAACAATAAGGGGGAAAACACTCCTCTGCTTCACATGTTTTGCTTCTTCAGACTGCTTAAGAACACAGAAGACATGATTTCTTCTGTACAATTTATTCTGTATTGTAACAACAAAGCAACCATCATTCTAGGATCATCATGGACTAGTTGGAAGTTTGGAACTGGAAAAATTATTTAGACAGCATGATTTCTCTTTGAAGATATGGGTGTAAAAGAATTATGTGACTGTTTTCTGTTTCAAGAAAAATCCAGGTCCTTGGCCAAATCTGGAGTGTGAAAACTAACACAGTGACTCGCAGCCATTTGGTCCTTTATTACTGATCTATGCTTTGCTCACTGCAAATGTAATTCAGTATTTTGTCAGGTTGTTCAAATTTAAATCTCTCAAACTAATGTAAGTAACAAGGAATTACCAATAAGACATTAGAAACTATAGACCCCACTGAAAAAGGAATTTACAAGAGCAATTGAACATCTAATCACAAGCCACTGGGAAAAGAGAGAACATGTTATTGTCAGTAAATTTGAGAGGTTTATAACTCATGTTGGAATAACCATCGGATATTACAGGTACAGATACCAGACACTACCGATTACAGTCACTAACTTCTTTTCTACGAGTTACCACTTTGAATGTGTCACAGTTACCACTGTGAACGTCTTCTCTAATGCTGCTAATCTTACACAATCACAAATCATGGCTTTTCCCTCAAAATCATGAATTTGACTTTAAAACTGAGAGATTTTGTGTTGATGCATATTCTCTTCCCTGGTGAGATTTTAACACTTGAAAACACATGAAGAAATCCTGTCCTCTCCCGGAAGAAATAGTAAATTACCTCAGTGAAAGTTTTTTATACACCAGAGCAGGAGCTGAGAAGAAATTTGGTGTTAGTGAAAACAGAATTGTCAAAGCAGAAAATCTGCTTTCAGTCAGCAATATTCTTGTTTTATCCAAAGGCTACAGCTTACAAACTGTGAAATGCTCAGTTGTTTCATTTTCATCTTCTGATTAAAAAAAAAAAAAAAAGAAAAAAATTAAATGAAAAAAGAAAAAAAGACAACTTTCAGTCTTCTATCATTTCTTCTCAAAAGGCTTATGTCAGACAGAATCATGTCAGTTACAAGATACCTAGATATTTGTTTCCATTGTACTTCTACAGAAAAAGAATTATATTAAAGAAATAATCATACTACAAGAAATCCAGAATACTAGCAGATAAAGGATATATGAATCATAGTGTGATCATCTCTTCAGGACAAAAAATCCTGATTGGGACTATTGCATTTAGCTATACTTAATTCAGTGTTAAAAAATCAGTGAGATTTAAAAGCTCATACAGAGTCTCTAATTGAATTTAGGTGAAGCAAAACTAATGGGCTGCTTGGCATATCCAAATCATAACTTCCTAAAAGAAGCATTTTTCTTCTTCCTATGGTTTATGAGCAAGGATTCTGCTCACAGACCATAACCCATGCTAACCAAGTGTGGTAGTGAGTATACAAGCGAGTTAGAAGCACTAACAAAAATAGTCAAAACTATGCAAAATAACTCAAAAATAGCCACCTGTTCACCACTGGCACAAATCCATGGCCATCCCTTAAGATATAGAGCTGTAACTTGAAGTGATGCTGTGTAGACCACATACTCTGAACCCTGTACTGATCATATCTGATCCTTCTCTTTTCCTGCCTAGGCATGAGCAACCCTGTTATCTTTGAACTCCAGAGTACAAATATGAGGCATGTAAAGTGAGAGAAACCATGTGAACAGCCTCCTGTATTCTATGGAGGACGCAAACTAAAAGGTTTTGTAAGATTCTTATATGCAGTACTGAGAATATACTCCCTTTTTCAGAATATAATTAAAGGCAAGCTCATACTGTGCAACATACTTCCTATTTAAAGGCTGTATACTAAATTATAGGACAAAAGCACAGAATCAGAATCACAGAGAATATACTGAGTTTGAAGGGACCCACAAGGATCATCGATTCTGACTCCTGGACCTCACCAGGACCATCCCCAAGAGTCACACCATGTGGCTGAGAGTATTATTCAAATACTTTTTAGAACTCTGTCAGGCTTAGTGCTGTGACTTCCCTGGGGCCCTGTTCCAGTGCTCAACCACCTCTTGGGTGAAGAACCTCTTTCTAGTATCCAACCTCAACCTTCCCTGACACAACTTCAGGCCATTCCCTCAGATCCTGTCACTGGTCACCACACAGAAGAGAACACTGTCTGCCTCTCCTCTTCCCCTCATGAAGAAGCTGTAGACTGTGATGAGGTCTCTCCTCAGTCTCCTCCAGGCTCAACAGACCAAGTGATCTGAGCTGCTCCTCATACGACTTCTCCTCAAGGCCTTTCACATTTGTGCTACCTTCCTTTGGACACTCTCTAACAGCTTGATACCTTTCTTATAATGTGGTGCCCAAAAAATACACACAATATTCAAGATGAGGCTACCCCTGTGCAGAGCAGAGCAGGACGATCACCTCCCTCACCTGGCCAGCCATGCTTTGCCTGATGCATCGCAGGACACGGCTGACTCTCCTGGCACTTACCAATCATATGCAATGAATATGTAAGTTTCTTTATTTTGTCAGTAACATTCATAGCACATCAGTACACCATATATGTAGGTAGGTAGGTAGGTAGGTAGGTAGGTAATAGAAACAAAGATAGATAGATAGATAGATAGATAGATAGATAGATAGACTGAAAGACAGCAAGCATAAAAATACCCACAGTATTTGGGTATTTGGGTATAAGGGTACCCACAGTTCACAGGTCACAGAATGGTTTGGGTTGAATGAGACCTTAGAGATAATCTAGTTTCAGCCCCCTCCCCCTCCCTTCCCCCCCCTCCACCTTTCACTATGCTAGGTTGCTCAAAGCTCCATCCAGCTTGGAGTTAAACACTGCCAGGGATGGGGCATCCAGAACTTTTCTGCACAACCTGTTCTACTGTATTACCAGCCTCATAATGAAGTATTTCTTCTCACAATCTAACCTAAATTTACCCTCATTCTCTTTAAAGTCATTATTCCTTGTCCTTACACTATATGTACTTGTAAAAAATCCCTACCAGCTTTTTCCTAAGCCTCTTTTAGGTACTGGAAGGCTGCTCTAAGGTCTCCCCAGAGCCTCCTCTCCAGGCTGAACAACCTAAAGTGTCTCATCCTGTCTTTGTAGGAGTGGTGTTCCAGCCTCTGATCATCTTCTCTGGACTCACTTCACCAGGTATTTATTATTATTTATTATTATTTATTTGTGCTTGGGATTCCCTCAACCCAGGTGCAGGACCTTGCAATTGGCTTTGTTGAACTTTTTGAGGTTTGAACAATGCCCACTTCTCAAGTCTTTCAAGATTCCTCCAGATGGCATCCCTTCCCTCCAGCATGTTAATGGCACCACACAGCTTTCCGTCCTCAGCAAACTTGATGAGGGCACATTCAATCCCACTGTCTATGTCACCCACAAAGATGTTAAACAGCGCCGACCTTGATAACAACCCCAGAAGGAACACCACTCTTCACAGATCTCCACTCAGACTTCAAGCCATTGGCCAGCACTCTTTGAGTTCATCCATCCAGCCAATTCCTTTTCCACTGAGTGGTCCATCCATCAAATCCAGTTTACAGACAAGGGTGTCATGCAGGACAGAGTCAAATGATTTGCAAAATCCAGGCAGATGATGTCAGTTGCTCTTTTCTCATCCACCAGTGCTCTAAACCTTTTGAACATAAAGCTGATTAGTGCTTTTATTCAGTCTTCACTGTTAGTAAATATACATCACTGCCAGAGAGTGCTTTTAGTTTTTCTTGTTCTGTTGCTTCAGTCTCTACAAAAGGTTGTCTGTGCAAGTGCTATTAGTTGCCATAACAGTATTTGTGGTATCAATAAAGCAGCAGTTAATCTGAAATGCCCTGTTCCTGCAAGGTGCTTGGTGCTCACTATAAAACATGTGAAGACAGAGTCTGTTTTTCATAGTTCAGACCTCCAGAAAAAAATCCAATACAGAGCCACACATTATTCTTAACAAGTCTTCAGTTCTGTGAGGCAAAGTATTTCTGGAGAAATAGCATGTTCAGTAAATCTGGCTGTTTAAATTTGCCAGCTATGCAAATCAGCTGTTCATATTTTTTTTCATTAAGTTTCCTCCACTGACTTTTCCATCTCTGGCAAGCCACCCACACATGCCTCATTCTGTAGCTCTAACCATAAGAAACTCACCTTCCAAGAAGAATATTAATCTCCGCCCTTCTGTTTTCTGTCTAATGGCTTCTTCTGTTATGTAACGACCAGGTGAAACCAGCCCGCAGTGCCAACACCAGATACATAAAATATGAAGCTATGAGGAAATATATGAGAGGAATCAAGTAAGTGAGTCCTGCTTGTAGTGTATGATGCTTGGTGTATGATGACAAGTCTGTCTTCTCCATTTACTCTTACAAACCCTACCTTGAAACAATTACATTAAATTTCATGGCTGTTTACCTACTCCCCATCAACTGTATGCAGTCTTCCAAAACCACTATCACATAAACTTTGCCCAACTCTGCCTCCCCATCCAACTCTTTTGTACCCCATTCACCAGGTTAGGTTTTGGCACAGGATCTACTACAGTCCTTTGAAACAAGCACTTGGTTGACTGGACCCAGAGGAGCAGCGGGTGAATGATGCAGCATCCAGTTAGCATACAGTAACTAGTGGCATCCCCCAGGGATCAGTGTTGGGCCCAGTTCTGTTCAGTATCTTTATTGATGATGGACAAATTGGATTGAAGGGCTGAAGCCAACGTTATGAGGTTCAAAAAGACCAAGTGCTGGCTCCTACACTTTGGCTACAATAACCCCTACAGGCTGGGGGCAGAGTGACTGACAAGCCAACCAGTGGAAAAGGACCTGGAGGTGCTGGTCGACAGATGGCTGAACATGAGCCAGCAGTGTGCCCAGGTCACCAAGAGGGCCAATGGCATGCTGGCCTGTATCAGAAACACTGTGCCCAGAAGGAGCAGGGAAGTGATTGTCCTTCTGTACTCAGCACTGGTGTGGCCACACCTCAAGTGGTGTGTCCAGTTCTGGGCCTCTCAACTTAAGAGGGACATTGAGGTGCTGGAGTGTGCCCAGAGAAGGGCAACAAAGCTGGTGAAGGGTCTGGAGCACAAGTCCTGTGAGGAACAGTTGCAGGAGCTGAGATTCTTTAGTCTGGAGAAAAGGAGTTTCAGGGGTGACCTTATCACTCTCTACAACTATCTGCAAGGAGGTTGTAGACACATGAGGGACAGCTTTTTCCCCCAGACAACTAGGGACAGAATGAGAGGACAGTCTTAAGGCATATCAGTGGAGGTTTAGGTTAGACATTAGGAGCAATTTCTTCACAGAAACGGTGATTATACACTGGAATGGGCTGCCCAGGGAGGTGATGGAGTCACTGTTCCTAGAGGTGTTTAACGAAAGACTGGATGTGGCACTTAATGCCATGGTCTATTTTTGACATTTTGATATTTGGTCACAGGTTCGACTCAATGATCTCAGAGGTCTTTTCCAACTTAATTCATTCATGATTCTTTGATTCTGTGATACTTTGAATAAGCAGTGGTGAGAAACTTGACTTTTTGATGGGGAAAGAAGACAGGGAAAGACAGAAGGCTGAACTTTAGACCAGTGGGCCTTACCACATAAGGAACTAAGGGCTCTGTTTTTAAGACCAGCTCTGCTTTGAGGAAGTCAGCACGGATAACCTCCAGATGTCTCCTCCTACTTAAAATATTCTGTGGTTCAATGATTCAGTGGATGACTTTCTTCAAATATGACTGAGGGTCTTCCTTTTAGTCAGATTTAGAGGGTGTTTTCAGAGGATGGGGTGGGTGGTATGCTTAGTAAGACCAAATTCAGAGGGTAATCTTTGGTTCTATGTATATGTCAACTTGTAACAATAATGAAGGGCACACTAGTCCAAAGGTCCACCTTGAAGAGTAGGGTCTCTTATTTTCCATATCATTCAAAACCAACCAGATCAGACTACTGTAGGACCATCTCATGGAAAGGCATGTCTATGATATGTTCATGGATATGAACACAGGTGGAGAAAAGCTTGGTTCTTAAGAATGCAAAGGGCAAGGACAGGAAAAATCGTCTTCTGACTATACAGATTGTGGTACATTTCATAAAATTACTTCACATTAAGCAGATATAATGTCGATTTAAGAATCTGAAACACCCAAAATTCTTTTAGTGCTTAACTCTATCAGCTGGAATTATTGTACAAACACAAAGAGCATCTGTAGACAGGACTGAAAACAGCAACATAATGTGAAGCAGATACTTTCATTTTCCTAAGACAATTATAAATACTATGCAGTGAAAGGAGGGGAGCTATGCAACCATTGAAGTAAAGGACAAGATAAAATAAGCAGTATATGGGCTATGAGGTTATTATAACTGAAATAATTCAGTAGTGAATACATGTTGTGGAGTTTTCTCTTTGCATGTTTTTGTTTTGTGTTAATATGGGGAAAAACAGTATAAAAGACTGAAATAGCAATATCCATTTCTATAAAAAGTATGCATAATTTAGAACACAACTAATTTTGATAAAAATGCATTTACAGGTTTCTCTTCAAATATATGTTTTCTGCTTCTTTGTATAAGCCATGGGAGACACAGATTTTGAGATAATTAAAGCTATAAATAGCAAGACCTGCTTCTTAAAATTACTGAAGATTTGAATTCAAGTGCTGTTTTCTTCAATTTTCACTCGTTTGTTGACTAGGCAGAAGAATGTTTAACATTTATCTTGCTTTTAAATCTTATATCATTTATTGCAAAAATGCCTGCAGAAAGAAAGAACCAAAAACTGGTATGACTAATCCCCAAGACATCTCTTAGTGAGTATCAGTTCTCCCTGGTTTTTTTGGCCTTTTTGCCTGTTGACATTTATTGCTCCTTTTTAGAGCCATTAAGAAACTGCAAAACATAGCTTCTGGTACAGTGAAAGTCCCCTGTGACAGGAGACCAGGACAAATTTGAAACTTTTTTGGTGTAAATGAGCAGATCTTGGAATCCACAAACTATTAAAATATAGGCAGTGACAAGTAGGATTATCAGGTTCTAACTTATACCAAAAGAATAGCACATTACTGCCCTAAAGATGTGTTTACTTACACACATTAGACAAGATGGAGAAAACTGAATTACCAAATAATGCAAATTAATATAAAACAAAATGTAAAACAAAAATAGCTTTTATTTATTTAAAACTTGATAAAATCAGTTGGTATTAGATGTATAAAAATTGCTGTGACCTGAATTTAACTAGAGAGAACCAAAATCCTTTTGTCTCCAGATCACCAGCTCATAAGAACTGTACTTCTAAGAACTCAGAGACTTCAGCAGAGACCCTATACTGGAGTTAGTCTCTAAGTCAATCAGCAAAGTTTTATGACTCTGGACCTAGGGTTTGATTCAAGTTCTGCTTCTCTTTCAGCTCCATAGAAGGTGTCTGAAAAATAAACAATAAAATCAACAATAAAACAAACAACAAAACCCCCCAAACAAACAAACAAACAAACAAAAACAATAAAAAGGAAGAATGGTTTAATGATTAAGGAAGTGTGCTGGGACTAGTTCCCAGACCTGCCACAGCCTCCCTGTCTGACCTTAATGTCTCTATCATTCAGTTCCTTATCTGTAAAATAAGATTAATATTTCTGTTCTCCCATTCTTTGTCCAACCTGGTTCTCTGAAGTGTCTGATCTTCAGAACAGCAACTGATTTCATTTGAAAATATTTTCTGGTCCATCCATATCTACATTTTAATCCCATCTGAGGTGTCAGAGGTTCTTTTAATGTAAGCAATTAAAACTGCTGGATAAAATACGTACATTGAGACAAAAAGAAGTTTGGGGGAAGGGGTAAATGGTGGATAAAATTATGGTGAAATATTTTGCTGAAGCTCTAGGCCAACAAACTAATTACCTGAAATAATTTATATCAAATACCACATGTTACTGAGTATATGGACATGTGAGATCCTGCATCCTTTTAGACAGGAAAGTATCCAGTATCCTGGATGCTTTTCCTGCATAGGAAGTTAGGAAGATTGCCCTACTTCCATTGACAAACTGTTTTAAACTAATTCAAATTAACTGCAAAACTAACATATATGTAGATTAACTGATGCACCAAAATATATATAGTTAGTTAGTTAGTTAGTTAGTTAGTTAGTTAGTTAGTAAGTGAAGTACTTGGATCAAGAGTATTAGAAAAGGAATATGGGAGGGGACAACACTGAACATCTGCAAAGGAACATGAAGACTGGCTGAAACAGAAGAAGATTACTGGATCGTTTCCCAAGATAAGGAAAACTGTACCTGTCATGGGGGACATTAAGTACCAATACAGCTGCTGGATAAAAATTAATCAAGCATGCATCATCACAGAGGGCATTTTTATGATCCAGAAAGGAGAGAACTTAAGTATCCTGCTAAGGATTAGTAGAAATTGTGAGAAAGAGTGACATTCGGTATCTTTTGACCATGAGCTGCTTCAATTTAGCAAAGTAAGAAATACTCTACCTGAACTGAGCAATATAAAAATATTGTATTTTCTAAGCAGAAAGTGAATTAATTGAGATGGTGAGTTGCAACTTTTTCTGATGTTAAAAGGCCACTGCAGTAGATTGATCAGGATGCTATTCAGAAGCTTAAATTCCAAAAATAATTGCTGAACTATATATTTTGAAACAGGTTATGTAAGATGTAAGGCTATTTAAAAAAATAAAAAATTAGAAAGTTATAATGTAAGGAAAAAAGTAAATTCTTGATGGGCTAACAAGATCTCTGTTAGAAGTGAAAAATGCATATCTTATAACTGGAAATAATTAGGTAATATATGTTAGCAAAATAGAGTTAAGGGAGTAAGAAATATATCTGCAGATCTAATAAAGGGACAAAGAAAAAGAAGTGAGATTTAGCTCATCAATAAATAAGGAGTGCGATAAAATAGTTTATATGAACATGTCCTCCCAAGGTGCAATTTAAGAGAAAGAAGTGTTAGTGCTATACCAAATGAATGAAACAGCTTTAGACAATTAGTAGGTAATAATGACTTTTAGGGTATTCAGGGACTTAGCTAACCACTTGCAACTATTTAAGCCATAGAGAACCAGAAAGCACTAGAGAAAAGCAAAAGTAACAGTGATCACAAAAAAAGGAATAGAGAGAAGACTAATCTTTAGGAACCATATATTTAACTCCATTGCTTAGGGAAACATATATAACGCAAGAAGTGTAGGAAAATCATACAAAGAAGCCTAAAATTTTATTGTGTGGCTTGAAGAGACACCGACAATTACATACCCTCTCCAGCCTCCTCACTCAGGCAGCAGATATGATAAGAAATTACAAGTTACAGTAATTCTCTTGAGCAGAGAATTCAATGTCCCTTCTCTTTTCATGTGGACTGCACACTGCCCTCTGTTCATTTACCTATGTTTTGTGCCTGTAGGGTAGGGAAGGAGGGATGTAGGAATATGTCTTCCCAGAGTTTGCCACTTAGGGATGTGTGGTCAGACTAGAACACCAGCAAATATCCCACCTTTTCCTGTGCTGGGTAGAGTAAAAAGATAAATATCATCTTATAAGCCTTTCATACTCTTGTTCCTCTTGGGACAATTTACTGCTAAATGAGCATTTAGGAGATTGCAGTCGTGACACTTTTGTAACAGGAGGGTCATAAAAACGTGTTTGAAAGAAATGCAACACATTGCATGCATACACACGTTATTTTTAGGCAGTATCAACTAATAAAAAATAAAATTAATTAAAAACATTCTATGAGGGACCAATCCAGAAACAAAAACTGATAAAAGGACTTATATGTGATAAGTAAATTAATGGACAGTAAATTAGGTGTGTGTTTATAAAGCAAATTTGCAACCAGAAAAGGTAAGTATGATTTGGGAACTGTTTGAAGGGAGGGATCATATCGCTTAAAAACTGGCTGGATGGCCAGACCCAGACAGTGATGGTGAATGGTGCTACATCCAGTTGGTGTCCAATCACTAGTCGTGTTCCCCAGGGCTCAGTACTGGACCCAGTCTGATCTGGATGAGCGGATCAAATGCACCCTTTGTAAGTTCATGAATGGTGGGAGTATTGATCTGCTGGACTGTAAGAAGGCTCTGAAGAGGAATCTGAACAGGATGGATCTGAGATGGGCTGAGACCAATGGTATGAGTACAAGAAGACCAAGTGCTAGCTCCTACACTTTGGCTACAACAGCGCCACATAGCGCTACAGGTTGGGCACAGAGTGGCTGGAAAGCTACACAGTCAAGATGGGCCTGAGGGTGCTGGTTGATGGATGGCTGAACATGAGTCATGGCGTGCCCAAGTGGCCAAGAAGGCCAATGGTATCCTGGCCTGTATCAAAAGTGTGGCCAGCTGGACTGTATTCAGCACTTGTGAGGCCACACCTTGACTACTGTGTCCAGTTCTGGGCCCCTTGCATCAAGAAAGTCATTGAAGTGCATGTCCAGAGAAGGGCAACAGACCTCGTGAAGGGTCTAGAGTAAGTCATTGAGGGGTAGCTGAGGGAGGTGGAGTGTTTAGCCTGGAGAAAAAGAGGGTGAGAGACGAAGACCTTATCACAACTACCTGAAAAGAGGGTGTAGCAAAGTGGGGGGTGGCCTCTTCTCCAAGCAGCTAGTGACACGACAAGAGGAAATGGCTTCAAGTTGTTCCAGGGGAAGTTCAGATTGGACATCAGGAAGAATTTCTTCATAGAAAGACTTTTCAAACACTGAAACGGACTGCTGAGGGAGGTGGTGGAGTCACCATCCCTGTTTCTGACTGGACATGGCACTTCATGCTATAGTTTAGTTGACTAGGTGGTGTTTGGTCAAAGGTTGGACTTGATGATCTTGGAGGTCTTTTCTAACCTTAACGATTCTATGACTCTATGGTTTTATGATTCCATATCAAGACAAAGGCATAAAAAGTCACTCTCTGAGGTCTGAATAGCAAATGGCACCTTAAATACTGTACGCAGACCTTGGTGCTCCCTTCTTAGGAGTGCATAGATAAGTTGAAAGGAATTCAGCATCAAAAGTTATGCTGCTGCTGTAGCATTTCTCATCTTATTAAAGAGCCAAAATGCTTGGATATAAAAGCAACAACTTTTAAATAATCAAAGACTATAACCATCAGACTAGACTACCATGATGAAAGGCTTTATAGATGGGTCAGCAAGATGAGCTTAAAAATTTGACTTCTGAACAGGAGACCTATTTGATTATGTCCAGAAAGGAGGCAGAAATTCATGTAACAGACAACCTGAACTATACCAGGAAAAAAAAAGCAACAAAGAAACCAAACTAAGAACCACCACAGAAAAACTCCAAAACAAAAAAAAAATCCCCTCCTCCCCAAAAAGCCAAACAAAATAAAATTAAAGAAAAAAAAGGTAATATTACGAGCCATATAAAATACAGTATGCAACACAGTAATAAAGAAGAATAATGAATCCAGCAGAAGTTTCCCTTGTTTATGTAATATTTCTTTTCATTAAGTAACTAGAGCAAAACAAAACTTGTTTTTTGCTTTAACCAAAACTCACAAGGAGCAAAGTCCTGTTCTGCTGTCTTTGACAAATACATATATTATAATTTTAAGCAATCATTTTATTGCTTTTTTTAATCTATAGTGAAGGCAGTACTTTACAAACTTACAGCAAGGGCTAGTAACAGCAGGAGACACTGTGTACTTTGGTAAACATATTAGGAAGATAGCAGGTAAAAAACCAGAATAAATAATAAGAAGCAAATTTACCTAAGATTTCTTGGAACAAGAAAAGAGAGAACAAACAGGGAAATGTGGAAGCAAATCTCTAAGGTGTCAAATGATCTTTAAAAAAGTTACAACACAAATATTCACAAAATTAAAAAAAAATAGCATAAGGAAGAAAGAGAAATATCAACAGACAAAGGTGGAAGGAGGATGAGAAACAGGTCAAGTAGAATATAATTAAAAAAACTGTATTAAGCAGAGATAGAAAAAGATAATGTCAAAAGAGAGTCAAAGAACAGCAAAAAGACAGAGATAACTGTCCAGACAGTATGCAGCTGCAATATTGCTGTGTCATCTGTTTCATTGTCTGTATGAAGGAAAACAGTTTTGAAAAGATGTCATACAAAACTGCCAATTTGAAACTTGTGCAAAATTGTTGAGAATTCATTGATAAATGTCTTCTTGATCAATGATCTTTGCTCAGAGAAAAGCTAAAATTTATTTGTCACATATATACCATGTTAGGCAGGAGCTTTGTTGAAAGACAAAAAAAAAAAAGAAAAAGAATTTGAGAGAAATAGTTGAAAGCAAATATAATAAAAGTTTCCAGTAGGTAGGATAAAAGGAAGCTCTTATTAATTTTATTTTTCCTTAAATGCAAGGATTTTGTCCAATACATAATGCCACTATATCTTATAATTGGAAAGTCCTGTTGAAATAATTCTTTTGCTCTTTCTCATATACTTAGTGGTTTTTGATTTGGTTGGTTCCAGATCAAGCTGGACATTTGCCATTAATAAATTAGTGCTAATGAATTCCTGGGTTGAATGCACCGTCTCTGAATTTTTAGCACATTTTAAGAAAAGCTCAACAGGCACTAATTAAGCAATCTAGCAGTAATTCATTACTCCAATGGTTTCTTTCTCAAAGGACTAGAAAATGCAAGAAACAATTGGAAGACTCAGAAATACCTCACACATTAGCAATCCCCCTTTGTTGATAACTAAAGATGAACCAGAATGCTTGGCTCTCTTTCATTGTTATTAGACTTGTTCACAAAGTGATCCGACTTCAAGCTTCTAACACGTGTAGCTTGGTCTCATGGAGGACACAGTTCTCTGAAGCAGTTACAGTTCTGCAATTAATGTTCTGTTTTCCCTAAGTAACCATTAACTTTTATCAGCATTACTGCATGCTGTAGATACCTGTTGCAGATATTTGGAAATGCAGATTAGGGCTCATTTCCTTCTCATCCTGGATGGGTAATTCAAATTTACCTTTGGACAAAAGAGACAAAAGCAGTACTGGATGTTCATAGTCAGAGAACAACCCCCTTAAGCAGCAGAACTTACCTGCCAAAGCAGGCAGTAGTCAAGAAATAAATAATTTTCCCACGATCTCCCCTTCTCCCATCCATCTTGCAGCAACTAATGACTGAGTCTCCCATTCTGAGCACTAACAGTATCTGACTTGTCAAGGTAGAGTTGCCCAATTTCACACTGAACTAGCACTGTCCTTGCTAAAGCTGTAGATTTCAGTGGCACTTTTTTTACTAGACCATGAGTCATTTTTCAGTAAAGGTGGGTAGGAAATGCTTCCCGACTGCCTAAGATTTCATTTTCCTTTATTCCAAATCAAGATGAAAAATACAATCATCCAAACTTTCATCAGTTGTTCAAGCAGAATGTATTTCTACTATGTAGGCCATTGAGTTTCCTTTTGATCCATTACAAGCCATTACAGTATTTTAATAGCATTCAGTTTTCAAACAAAAAGGAAGGTATTTTTGAATTAAGAATTTACTTTTATATGCTTAATGCAAGTTCTTTGTAATTTTCCATATGTCCCACAAACTGTTTTGTTTGATAGGACAATATTTCCCTACAAGGAAGAATAAGAACATTTTTGGACTCCCTGTTTCTCAGGCCACTGCCCGTTTAATTTTATCTGCACTGGCATAAATACTTTCTTGGTGTTAGCCTGTAAAATCATTTCTGAAAGATTTGTTTAGTGCAGTTCATTACTGTTAAATTTAGTGTGGTTAGTATCTGCAAAGATTATGTGCAAATGAGAGCATCTGTAATTCTAATGCTCATAATTTAGCTCTGTTTTATGCTGTTAACCAGACTTATTAGCATTTTTAACTTAGAAAATTATTTGTTGAATAGAAAGCATTGCAACCAATAATCACTGTTGGGTACAATAAAAAATTCCCAATTTGATAGAATTAGTTGACTAATGATGTTCAATTTCCTTGTAGTGGAGCTTTGGGTACAAAATTGCCAAAGAATGGAAAAATAATCTGCTCCAACAATAAATGCTCCCAATGAATGTTATAACATCTGAGTATATGTCACCATATCAGAGGGTCTTCCAAAACAAATAACTTGGGGAAAAATTTAAGTGCTTGGCTACATAATCACTGGTACTGTTTCAGCCTTCCTGTGATTAAATACTGACTTGAAAAGATGAATGGTACATTTAGCTGCATTTGAAGTTTTAGAATTCATTTGGGGCCAATGGGAAAAAAGAGACAACATGAGAGAATAGAAATGTTTGGGTTTATAATCTCCCTTCTTAAAAGTCAGAAAGATGTTTGTTTTTTTATTTTTTTTAAACAGCTATTGAATTGTACACTAGGAGATTGGCATTGATAAATGCCAAATTAGAAATACACATTTGTTAAGAAATGCTGTTGTCAGATTGATGCACTTATGGGTATTTACAGAAATAACTCAGCAGTACCTGTTTGTATGCCTGAGACTGATTGGAGAAACTTTGAAACTACTGAAACAGGTGAGGAATCCTCATGATGCTGGTATCCCTGTAGGTTTTTTAGGGTTTCACCCTGAAGTACTGGTTATAGACATTCTTTTTCACATGTGGACTGAAGCACAGTAATTGGGTCCTTGTGTGTATAGCAATTCGAAAACAAATGCTAATTTTGAGCATAATCCAGACACAATTCTCCTTGCAATGGAAAAATGTCAGTTCTCCATGTTGATGTACAAAATCAAGTCACTACAATAGACAGCTACAGACCATGCAAGAGTAAATTGCAAGCTAATTCTACACCTTGATAATAATTGCTACTTAGCTGTATTGCTTGATTTTTTTAATATATTTTAGGATTAGGAAATTTATTTTGGACATAAATTTGCACTTACAATCAGTTTATATATTAAAAATTACAATATTACTTCTGAACACTTCCTACGATTTTTCTCATACATAAAAGTACATCTTTTCATGATAAATTGTGCTCAAAGGATCTCCAAGGATGGAAATTAATCATCTGATGATTGTCCTCTCTTTTTGTGGACTCTGGAGGCAATTCTGATGACTACCTAAGACTAGGTATCACGCCTCTGGATGGAAAATGTGAGGTAAATTAATCCTATTTGAAATGTTTAACTTAAATCTTTTTTCGTCTTAAAAAAACCTTTGGTCTTTTATACTAAATTTCTCACTGCAACAAATTTTTAATAATACCAAATTTCATACTGAATTTCCATTGCAAGGAAAAGAACAGAAAAAAAACCCAATTCACTTCAGTTTGACCCAAAGCCATGTCTTCTGGAACTACTACTGTTGCACTATTACTTTCTTCCTGAAAGAATTCTTCTGTATGGATTTTTTAATATAAAAATACATATTTCAAAGTGGAAAATAAATTTAGAATAAAACCGTAAACATTGGTTTAGAAAAAAATAAATTTTAAAAGTTTCCAACATTTTCATTTCCTCCTTTCAAAATAATAGTTTACAAAAAAATGAAGTATTTTATTAAACATATTTTGATTAAATAGAATGTTCAAGTCCATCATTTGAGCAGACATGAATTTTTACTCAAGTTTTACACACCGTGCCTGATTTGCTGGAAACTCGTTAGCTAAACTCCAAACATCACAAAGGCACACTGAATACATTGCACCCTGAAAGGAACACTCAAATTCTTGAATTTACAGTCAAGCAGCACTGTGGAGTTAGGATTTTAAATATATGAACTTTGTCTTGATTGCATACATAAAATTTTGTTTTATAAGAATTTAAATGGATATCATATAGTTTTGTTTGCTACAAGGTCAGAACCCAAGATGCAGAAAACAATATAGTATATTGACAGCCTGAATTACATTCTGATAAACTTAGCTGATCTGTGTTTTAATTCAAGTTGGAAATTTTTTTTTTAAGAATTATATAAATAACACCTCAGAACTGGAACTGGAATGAATTTCTCATTATAAGAGAAACACACGGTATTTTGCAAGGTAAACAAAACTGTCCTGCTTTTCTTCTGAGTAAAGAAGGATTAGGTGTGTTTGAATGGATTTATTCTTTAGTATGCATTGAAATTTGGTATTACTTTTTCAAAAACGCAAAATACTACTGTTTCCTGTTCATTTGTTGAAGCTTTTCAGTCATGTACGTACATGGGGATACAGTTTTGTGACTGCAGACACAACACAATTCTTGGAACTACACAGACATTATTCAAATCCTGAACAGAAAATACTTTATGGGATTTGCATATTGTCATCTAAGATGAAATTATTTAAGCTTACTTCTCTAAGACTTGATTTGCTGAGCTGAGAAATGTTGACTTGTATTGTACTGACTGTTCATTCATCAACACTCAGCTCTGTTGAGACAAAGTATCTGACTCAGGTGAGTGTTTAGGAAGTCTTAGGCAGGCTGCATACTCATTTACTGGTTTTCATCAAGATTTTTTTTCTTCAGGCTTTAACTCATTCCCTCCATTCTCTCTCTTTCTAATGTTTTGGAGATTTTTTAAGCAGTCTGTAACTTTCATATCAATATTAATAGTTTATTGTGAAACAGAATTAAATATATCTTTTTTCGTCCTCCATAGTCCCCCTTACACCATCTCATGTTAAACAAAATAGCTGAACCAGTACAATAATCATCCTCTCTGCACTCTTACTATGAAACGCAAAAAACTTCCACCCAAAACCTGCTAAAAAGAGAGTACTTTGCAGAACACACATGGGAAGTCAGCCCCTAAGCAATGTCTGGCTGTAGAGCTAAATGGTGTATTATTACGAAGTCAAGTACTTTTGCAGAATCACAGAATACGCCAAGTTGGAAGGGACCCACAAGGATCATTGAGTCGAACTCCTGGCCCTGCACCCATTCCCAAGAGTCATACCATATATCTGAGAGTATCATCCAAATGCTTCTTGAACTCTGTCAGGCTTGATGCTGTGACCACTTCCATGGGGAGTCTATGCCAGCCAGCATCCATCCACCCTCTGGTTGAAGAACCTTTTTCTTATATCCGACCTAAATCTCCCCGACACAACTTCAGGCCATTCCCTCAGCTCCTATCACTGGTCACCACAGAGAAGAGATCAGTGCCTGCCCCTCCTCCTCCCCTGACAAGGAAGTTGTAGCTGCAATGAGGTCTCCCCTCAGTCTCCTCCAGGCTCAACAGACCAAGTGACCTCAGCCCTTTCTCATACGGCTTCCCCTCAAGGCCCTTCACCATCTTTGCTGCCCTCCTTTGGACACTCCCTCACAGCTTAACATATTTCTTATATTGTAATGACCAAAACTGCACACAATATTCAAGGTGAGGCTGCACATGTGGAGAGAAGAATGGGACAATCACCTCCCTCATCTGGCTGATAACTCTCTTATTATTACACAAATAAGGTCTATCTTAGGAAGACTTACAAATTCTTTTGCTGTGAGTAAACAACTTGCTTACTACACAGAGACCTCCTTCCAGCCTTTCTCAATTATAACCTAGTAAGTCTTAATCAACACTTTCTTCTGCATCTTTTTGACTTCATTCATTTATAATCAATCTTTGACCAATTATTTTAATTTAAATAGTCAAAGCATTCCTTCTTGTGTATATCTTTGCAGAAATTAATCCATTTTTCTCAATTAACTTTTAAAAAAATTACAGTTCAGTCTCAGTAGTGTGTTAAGTCAAATGGGTATGAAGCAGAAAGGATTACTGTCTCTTCAGAAGTGCAATTATTTTGAGGCTCATTCACTTGGTAAACCCATAAATACCCACTTTTGACAGTCTAGAGTCAAGATAGCTCAGCCTACAATACTACCTCTATTATTTTTCAAGATTAGAATATCAATGAGACAAGGACTACTTTGTACTTGATGGCAGACCATATTGGCAGTGGTAAATGTAAAGGACATTTTATCACGAGAAATCAATAGCCATTTACAGATTAAGGCAAGTTCTGAGTAAAACTGAGAAATAATTGCTTGGAAAATTCCAACCTGCAATTCTGTTACAAATTCTAGAACCATCATTTCCATTTTTAATGAGTATGTAACTTTTTTTCTGCCTAATGACGGCAGCTTATTTAATACAGAAGTTACTGAATAGCCATAAATAATACATGTATTAATATATATTGAGAATTTTTTTTTTTTTTATGATGTCAAGCACTGTCCTTCTTCATGGGTTTCATTTTTTGCAATACCATTTCCTTTCAATAGAATTGAAAGAAAAAACAAACAAACAAAAAAAATCCCAACCAACAAATCCAGACTTCTTCCTGTAAGCAAGCAAACTACTTTACAACACTGACAGTTCACTGAGCTGCAGATACCATAGAACACATGCAGCACTAATGCATGTTTTTCTGTTGACAACAGGGAAGATGGGCTTATAATTTAAACAAATTCAGGCAGAGGGATTTTGCCAAGGTCATTCAGTACCAAAGGTATCTAAGTTCATTAACTTGCTATGCCTTAAACAGTATTTGGAAACAATTCATTTATCCCTATGAAAACCAACTTCACAACATACAACCCCTTGTGTCACTTATTTTCCTCAGCTGAGCCAAGACATTGAACAATCATCTGAAGTGTACAGCTTCTTGTACTCTCCTTGTACACAGAACTGAATGAGATACAGCCTCTCTTCTTTCCTATGCAGCCTCCTTTGATTCTTTAGCTAAAAACACAGTTAATTTAATCATTTTTGCAGCCCACAAATTGTTTTTCAGACAAAGTTTCCAGATTAAGACTCAGGATTTCAAAATCAGTGTTGGGTTTTTTTTTTGCTTTTGTTTAAGATATGAGAAGTGTGAGAATTAATCTGGAAATTCTGCTGATAGATGAGATAAAACAGAACAGAGCTTGCTCATCTGCAACTACATTGGATCAGCAGTGCTGACAAGATAAATGTGTTTCTGTCACTAAGCTAGACATCGTGTTCAGAAGACACACAAGAAACACTTATTTTGGATATAAAACCAAATATATAAAGTTGATTTTTCTGACTACATTCACAGGAAAGGTTTCCTTCTCCAGAGTTATCATTAGCAGGTGAGCTCATGGTTTTCCTAAAGTAGGCCAGTGAGTATTTTACATTCACACTTTGGTAACGTTTTTATTGATCCACTTGAATACAACAGGGGAAAGAGAGTTCTGCTAAAGATAAGGTCTTCAACGGACTAGGTCTGAGTAAAAGAAAAATTTTTAAAAAGCTGCTAAAATATCAGTGATAAAAAGTGAGTAAAATCTGTTTAAAAATAAATACTAAAATTGTGAGAATTAAGTCCTTCTTAATAAAAGATCTAGCCTATTATTTCATAACACAAATATTTTCTGATAGAAAGGTATACTTTAATTCAAAAGTAAATTTTTAGATTTGTTGAAAAGCTCTCATTTTTATTAGGAAAATCATAGTGATGACGACTGGCTACCTGCCTGGAAGACTTTTGAATTTATCTTTTTAACTACAGGGGGACAGAAAAATTGGCAAGTGTTTTAGACACCTCTAAGAAAATAGGGAAGAAGAAGGAAGATACTCTGCCTGTCCCAGCATTCCAATCAACACAATCTTGACTCGGGAAGGTTCACTTAATTTGATCACTGGCAGTTAAAATAAGCTTTAAATTCCTGACCGTCTTCTTATTTCCCCCTCAATAGTCAAACAAACTCTTAGAGAACATCTTCCCCACTGCTCCTTCCCCAGACTCAGCATAGTCCAATATCTATCCCTCCTCTCTCAGCCTCACCTTTCCTTATTTTAGCCGTGCACAGTGAGGGATGTTATTTCTAGGATGCTGTCTAATGGTCTCCTTTTGCTAGTCCTTGTTTCTTCCTCTTTTCCCCCATGGGTCCTGGTTTCCTACCGCTCTTCTGTTCCAGCATGAGCTGTCTGTGGGTGACATTCTTGTGGGGCTGCCTGTGTCAGTGCCCTCCTGGGCAACCCACTGACAGTCCTTCAGAGCCATATTTTCTCTCAGGGAGCACCTCTCCAGCTGTATCTCCAACCATGGCTCTTTCCACCCCTCTGCTTTCTCCTCCACTTTCTCTTGAAATACTCCTGTTTGAATACAGACTCTTTTATAAACTAAGCATAATCACAACTTTATTTGAATTCTAAACTCAACCTTCCCTCTCAGATAACCGGCATGGATTTTTCTCGGTGTGCAGTCACAGATCACACATCCACCCCTCGCCCCCGGAGACCAGTCTGTTGGGTTTGGGATTACCGCAGTCTCAACAAGCACTGCGCCCCGCCCCGCCCGGCCCCGCCGCCCCCGGGCTGGAGCTGCCGAGTCCCGCATTCGGTCCAGCCCCGGCGGGCATCGCCCACGGGATAGTGCCGCCGGCAAACTTCCTCGGATCCAAAGCTGCCAGCATTTGCTGCCGATTAACATAATTTTTTAATTCCCGACTCCGGTATTGAGGAAAACAAACAGTGTGAAACACCCTTCCTCCCCCTTCCTGAGGCTCCACTTCAATCACCTCCCCACCCCTCCCTCCCGCCCCGGGTTTCACTCCCAACCTCCCAAAGCGCTGCCGTCTCTGCTCCTCGTTCTGTCCCCTCCCAGTTTTCACTGTCCTTCTGCCCCGGCGCGGCTCCAGGGGTGCCCCCCGTCCCCGAGGCACCCCTGTCCCAGCTCCTCGCTGTGCACCCACCCCCTGGCTGATGGGGCAGCCCCTGCCGGGCAAAGGTTTGGGCGTGCGATGGGGAGCTCCCCCCAGGGTTGCACCCAGAGCCTGTCCCGGCACAGGGTGCGCTCGGTCCGGCCTCTGCCGGGGGGCAGGCGCAGCCTTGGAGAGCGCCGGCTTTTGGTCAGAGGTGGCTGCTTTTAGGGGCACTGGTTAGTTGTGTTTGCTGCGGGAATGAAGTGACGCCCGCAGGAGCCAGGCTATGAAGAATGAAAAGGAGTTCTACTTCAAACATAATTGCACCCCCACGCCCCCTAAAACAAAGAAAACACAAAAGAAACAACCCTGGTGTCCGTGAAGGAAAACACTGACATTAGGCTGTACGACTTTAAGACTGTGTGTTCTGGCATTAATTTAAAAGCCTGTTAGGGTGGGTAAGAGCTGTGCTTGAGCCTTGGGCCAGGGCCAGGGCCAGTTTTGAGCAAGGGGAGCTCGGCTGAGCTCAGATTTTGCAGTGTCTGCCTCGCTGGGGTGCTTGTCATCCCCTCCCCACACTCCTGGAAAACTGGGAAGGTTGTGGCAGAGTTCGGATTTCCAGAACCAGGCCATTAATGCAGCAGGGTTTTAACTGCAGGAAAGACTGAGGGACACACACACACGAAAACAAACAAACAAACA
Source organism: Margarornis squamiger (assembly GCA_035222235.1). Classification (NCBI taxonomy): domain Eukaryota; kingdom Metazoa; phylum Chordata; class Aves; order Passeriformes; family Furnariidae; genus Margarornis; species Margarornis squamiger. The sequence continues at coordinate 25,832,370 of JAWWTY010000077.1, read as the reverse complement.
ACCCCCCAAACAAACAAACAACAACAAACGGGGGGGGGGGGGACACAAAAAACAAAAAAACAAACCTGACAGGCAAGTATCAATACACAAAACAGTATAGAGAAACCAGAATGGTGGATTTTTAGTGTCTACAGGCAGGAAGCTGAGGACAAAGTCAAAGTGGAGAAACCATAACATATCTTGATGTTCTCTGCCCCATCAGATAAAGGCATCTTTCTTAAGTAGTAGTGTTGCCTGTTAGGAGTAGGTACAGCTCAAGCTGGGGTACTAATGGCTATAGTAAGCGTGATTTTTACTTTGAACTAACTGTAGTTTGTTCCCATGAGATAAATTCCCATTAGGAGGTAGAGAACAGTAAGTGCACTCAGAACATCTTCTGGTTCAACTTCTGCATCAAGTTTGTGTATTCTGACCCTACTTTGCATTATGAAAGAAAGCACAGTTCAGAAGATTTGCTTCAAAAGTGTGTTCCTGATCTACCCTGAAACATTAATATGGGTGCTCCCTTTTTAAGCCAAAAGTGAAGTATAAATACAATGTCTTAATTTTTCTTTTTTTAACTAAAGAAAGAACTAACTATTGAATTCAGTGTTTTACCATTAGGACCATGGTAAATGCATATTAAATAACCTTGAATATGTTATGAATTTTGCCAAGGCATGCAACAAGACGTGTATCCAGCTGGTCTGGCCAGGATCACTTCTGTCCTACACAGGAGAAGAGACTTGGCAGGGGAGTCCTCACAGTAGTTCTGGATCCTCTTGACTGGCAGTGACAAACTCTATAACCTTTAGCAGTTATCAGCTGTTAGGGTTGTAGTTTGGATCAGAATCTTGCTTACTTCAGTCTCCATAGACCTTAGGCCACATTTCTTGCTGGCTGTCCAGATTTTTTTGTGGGAATTATTTTTATTTTTTTTTGCATATGTGCTTGAAATATATATTTGCAGTTTGTTTTCCTGAACAGTTAACAGGAAAAGAACTGGTATATATGATGAAAAGCAATCTTGCTGCCATCCTCATGGTATTACAACACAGGGTTTTGCTGACAGTCAGCTGTGCTTTGATTTTTCCAATTGTGAGCCTTTTAGTCTTGGCATAATACATTTCTTATTTTTACTTCTGGGAGTAGAGTTCTGAAAACAATGTCCTATGTTGTCAATACAGGAGTTTTAACCTTGTCACCCTTTTACTCCTTGTTTTATATTTTAATTTTAGTGCCTGCACACATATTTCTGGTCATCTTAGCAGTCCAATCTTAGCAATTTTGTTGCAAATTTCTTTGCTCTCAAATAGCAATTCCATGTCTTCCTGCTGCTGAAGTGCATCCTTAAGAGCTGCAGATGATGTTAAGCCTTAGCCAGCTTAGGCAGCTGTCCAGATTGTTGGCATGGCATTTCATTGTTACCAGGTCCTGTGCCTCTTTCCTGTAGTGCCTGATGAAATGGAAGAAGATGGGTCAAATGAAGGGAAATAATAGCTCATGTTCCTGTAATCCTCTGCCATCAGTTGTACAGCAGTGGTCACCCTATTAGTTTCAGCCTTACTCATCCTACTTTAAAATTATATAGAAAAGTCAAGTCTGTAAGGACACTTTTGAATGGTGTTAATTATTCTTAAGTCTAATGCGGACCACCTATAAACCAGATGATCAGCTGGTATGTTCAGTACAAGTTCGCTGGCCTAAACCGTCTCTCTGAAACTACAGATTAGGTAAATAACACCTTTTGACTTCAAATTCCTATGTATCAGTAAGTATGTGTGAGATGACTGAAAGCTGCAAGAACAAAAAAATAAAGAAACCAGTGTTTATGTGCTTTATGAACCAGATGTCTGGGATTGGGAAAAAAATAAGGTCTGTTATAAGCTTTCTGTTCTATTTTAAATTTAAAAAGCATGTTGCAACAAAAATACATGTTGTAAAATAAACTTTCATGAGGCTAAAAGTAGCAAATAAATACAACAAACTATCAAGGCTAGTTCTGCTTTCCAGTAAATATTTTATTATTTAAAATACTTTCTATTTGTTTTAGAGATATAAATTTCTCCTGTAAAGGCAACATTTTCCTGCCTTTTATGAGATAACTGGATCTTTTTCTAACAATCCCTCAGTGAGATTTCCTGATACAGGCTGCTACACTGTGAAACTCTGGCAAAACACTTCTTTCTGTACTTAAGTATCCAGGTAAACCAGAGTTATGAACTGTTTGCCTCTGTTGCCAGGGAGTGCCAACATATCTTGGAATTAGTTTATGATCTTTTTTTATTGCATCATATTTGGAAATAAAATTGTAAGCTTGGCTGCCTGAAGTGGGTAGGATCGTATGTTGAGATTGAGACCCTGCCTACAATTAAGATAATTCAAAGAATGCCTTTCTATGAAAAGGATGGTCTTCTCAGTCAGAACTTCTTTCATGTACTAGAAAGAAATATATTTATGTATAAATGAAAGGATGCTGTTTTCCTTCTAGATATTTCCTCGTAATAAAATACTGCATTTTCACTTTTATTTTCTCTACATATGCACATACTCCCAGACCAAATTCCTATTGGATTTAATGCGGGAGTGTGGTATCTCTCTATCTGGTTATTTCTTTTTCAACACCAGAATTATTTCTGTAATCTTCTATTCTGATGAACAAAGAGAAAAACATCTCTTTGTACGTTAACAAATACAGGATTTGAAATTATAGAGTGCTCACACAAGCACTTAGGTTTCCTCTGGATTTATCACTGAAACAGATTGCTTGCCTAATTTTAAACCGCACTAGTAATAGTCTACTTTTATTAATGTCCATTGCTTAATCAATCTAATCTTCCCACAGAAATTAAAATGACAAACTACTGTTGCTAACAATGTTATCAGGATCAGGCTTACATATAGCACCCCCTGTAGTTTTGTCATTCTTAAAAGGTTTTGTGCAGATTAGAAGTGAAAAGCTATTTTATGGGTTGATGCCCAAGAGCAGTACAAGAAGAAAAGATGTAAATTTAAGACTGTTTCAGAGTGCTAGTCTGTACTGAAAGGATTCACCTGTGAACCTGATCTTAGTGCTCAAACAGAAGTTGCTTCAGTGTGCTGATGGTTACTTGAGCCACTGGGATGAGGCTATTGCTCCAGAGCCAGGCTGAAATGCTTCATATAGACTGAAAGAGAGGGCAACATGATTGCTTCCTAACTGCTCCTTGCTTAATAACCATCCTTCTCTTTGACTCCTCAGGGTGCTTGGCCTCATCAGGACTTAATTTGCTGTTTCCGCAATTGTGTTTCCATTATATGAAATAAAATAAATCAGTGGTCTCATGCACCTCATGGATTTATATCTCAAAGTGACCCTTTCAAAGTAGATTTTTCTGTTACCAGCAACTAAAAAGCTAAATATTTCTTTGCAAATTTTCAGTGACCTCAAAAAAGGGGGGGGTTGAAACTGTCTCATCATGAATTACAAAAGGGATTATAACATACTGAAAATCAGCATTGACAAATAATTGAAATTACTGACTCGATCTTAATCAGTGCTTTTGCATCTTATTTACTGAAGGATGTACAGCATCTGCAGCTCTTCAGATCATACCAGAATCACTTTAAATTGGTTCCACACTTCACATAAATGCAGCTTCTCTTCAGAAATGGCAGCTCTAGAACCAGCATTTTTGACAGCATCTTAGTTTTAGGAAATTGTTACAGAAACATTTCTTTTTACATTTTGTCTTGAATCTGATTTTCTTTCTTCTAAAGCTAATAAGAGAAAAAGTTTTACAATATTAAATGTAATAGTTGCACCTTTTAAAAACCTATGCATGCAGTTGAAAAAAGGTGTATATAGAATTGGATTTTTTGGTCATGAAGAAACAGACAATTTCCATAACAGTATCCCAATTTAAGTTTATGCTACATTTAGTCTTCTGATATTTTAGTACAAAATTGTGGGAAAACCTTAAAGAGAGAAATGTGAGCATTTTTAAGTCATATCCCATGTTAAGAAAAGGAATAGACTGATACTGGCTATCTGTGACAATTTTCATCCAATGTTTCAAGGTTTTGAGCATTTCCAAAGAGTTAGAAATCACATGCCTGGTCAGGACTTTCAGGTCCTCCATTTTATTTGGACTGTTTGGTCAATGATGTTTTAGGAGTCATCAATATTCCCTGAGAAAGTAGTAATTGATAAGACTGTATGGGCAAAATTTTGACACTAGAAATTTCCAACGTAATCTTCCTGTTATGCAATTTCTATCCAACAGTAAATTACGCATGGTTTCTTTATGTGGTTGTCTAATTAGACTCTTTGTATTTTGAAAGCAAAAGAATTTTTGTTTCTAAATGCCATGAAATATTTGGCTTGTTTGTTTTAATCAGTATTGAGAGAAACTCCATTGCCCTGATCTCCTTTGTAATCAATGATTATTTCCATGCCACTTTCCTGTGTGGAATAATTTCTATATTAGGTTATTACAGAAGCTGAGGTCTCAGCCTTCTGAGGTGTCAATCTCAGAAAGATCTGTGCTTTAGGAAATACCATAGCCTAATGGAATCTAAGAGGATATACTACACCAAGGGCCAAAGTGACTGCTTTATTTTTCGCTACTTGAAGGTTTTAGTGTACTTGGATAGAAAAGGCTTTGTGGCCTATCGGGTACTCACTAATATTATTTAAAGTGAGCCATTTCCTTAGTTTTCATACTTTGCACCCAATTGCCAAATAAGTGCCCAGCTTAAATTTCTAATTTACAGTTAAGGGTTGAAATTGGGATAATAATGTCAATTAATACACTGCCATTAATACAGTGCTGACGTTATGTGATAATGTGTACATTTTGGTACTTGAGAAGTAAGAGATTCCAGGTTTGTATCTGCTGTAAAAATATAAAACAGCTGCAATGTAATGGAAACAAAAAGAATGAGGAGCAAATAGTCCTGAACATTTGCTGTGGTTATCAGGGTCATAAATTTCACTTAAGTATATATCTAAAAATATTCGTACATCAGACCTCTTTCAGTGGAGGACTAATGGTGATAATTAAGCTGACAAAGCAGTTTCATTCCCTCTGTTTGATGAATCTCATCACTTGAATGACAGTGAAACTCCCATAAAAAATGTAAGAAATTATAGATGTGTTGCAAACAAAACAGTCTTTCTTTAGGGAAGTTAGTTTAATATATTCCCAGTCAATATAAATTTATAATCACTGATTGGTAATTGAGAAAAAAAAAAAAAGAAAATATAAACAATTAAACACTTTCCCCCCCACACACACCCCCTCGCTTCCTAGGTTCATGTTAAACTGAGCACCTATCCTGCCCCCTGTCTTGTATCCACTTCTTCATTTTCACTGCGGATTAAACTCCACCCATCCCAGTTCCTTTGGCTGGAAAATTCAGGAGATTGGAGTTATGTGTGCAACAGTTTCTTTCTGCTGCTGCTTGCTCTCTACTGGGCATCCTTCCCTCCTCTGTGCTTCTCAGTGTACGGTCTCCAGCATGTGTCCTTCATGGACTGCAGTCCCTCAGGGGTGTCTCTGTTTCAGCATGGGTCATCTGCAGATCGCTGTCCGTCAGGGGTGTACCTCCTCAGCATTAAGTGTCTCCTCCCAGGAGTACATCTGATGCTATGGGGCTCCAAATACTTCTCCCCCACCTGACTTCCCCAAGAGAGTCTCCTTGGTGTCTCCTCACATCTCTGACCCCCATCCTCCTCCTGCTCCTCAATACCAGTGCAGCATAGTTCGTGGCCTCTTCCCAGAGAGGCCACCCTGCAGCACCCTGCTACCCCCACCCTGCCAGATGTGCCCAGGGTAGTATGCCAGGCTAAATATAATCAGCTGGTTTTGGAAGCAATTTAACTGACAGATGTGTGGCTTGGGTGCTCTAGTTGTGCCTTACCAGTGCCTGCTGAAAGGTTTAATTTATGTGAATGGAGTTGTGAAAACCAGGCTGTCCACTTACACATGTGTGTGCACAATGACTGGTAGGAGCCAGGTTTGCCCTCACACATGCCTCAGAGAGCTGTATCCCTAACATGGGCATAGTTCTGTAATATCTAAGGTCTTTATTTTTAAGAAGGATTCTTACTTACAATTGTACTTTCAGCTAAATTAATGCTGTGATTTCCAATTGTGGAGTGTGCATTACAGAGCTTAGAAATACCCTTTTTTGCTAAGAAACAATTTTATCTTCAGGTTATTGGAGTCATTTTTCCACTCAGTATACCTCAGGTGTAGAATTAGGGGTTTAGTGGTCAGTGAAGTCTCTTCCTACCTTCGCTACTACTCATCTAGTTCATGCTACTGTTAATATAGGGTCCATTTCAGAAAGGCTTGCTAAAGAAGCACCTCTTTTCAGCATTTTCTTTCTCACCCTCTAAATGAAGGGCTCTCTCGTGCTTTTAAATATGTATATTTAGGTTTTCCCCCTGTCCATCTTACATATAAAAGATTGAAACTTGAATATGAAGGAAACATTTGTTATGCTGTTTACTAACATGCAATTTGTCTCCCTAGTCAGGAATATTTTCTTATTGTTTGTGCTGTAATTAAAAATTACTTTTGGTAATAAAAATGAGAAGTGGTAAACCAAAGTGAATTTCTTTTAGCCATTAGTGACCATATGACATATTGCTAGCATCATACTCTTCATTTTTTTTGTGATCAGTAATATTTATAATGCTGATTTCCTCAGCATACAATTTAATTTCTAAGGAAAAACACAGTAGCAATTTTATGGTTTTAGAAGTTAACCCCCTTCTAGCTTCCAAGTATTTTAGGAAGGGTTTCATTGAAATTCAGTTCAAAAATGAATGTAATTTACTCCTAGTTGATAATAAGAGATCATCTGGCTTCAGCAAGGCTCGCGTGACTGAGTTTAATAAAACATTTGATGAAATCTTGATTAGATCACACAAAGCTTGGTATTTGAGAAACATCAAGTGTGATTTGTGCTTTTGTATCATTCTAACCCTAATGTCCCTTTTGATGAATGAGATAATCAGCTTAAATGTATGTATGCTAATGGTGTGTTTGTCATGAAAACATTGCGCACAATTCCTTCATCAGTGTCACAGGAAAGCACAATGGATTTAATTCAGTGCTAGTTGCAAAATATTTTTGTGGCGGGATGTCCTTAAAAGGCAAGATACATTTGAAAAGCTCTTCTGAGTATAATTTATACAGACAATAAGGTGATAAGCGGGGCTTTATCCTAGGTGTCTTTATTGTTCTCTGTTTTACATTTTGGAGTCGAGAAAATTAATACATAATTGGCTACTGTAGGATATGGTCTGAAGTAGGGTTAAATTCACCATCACTCTTCTATGAAACTGCTCAAAACAAAACTCTTGATACAGTAGTCATCTATGTAGCTTGTGAAATGTCTGGTAACTTCCTCTCTCCACCTCCTTTCCTTCCTTGGAAGCAAGGTTGAACCAATGTGACACTTTTGTGTCTCCCATTTTTAGTTGTTTATGTAAAATGCACATTTGCATCAGATATGAGAAGAAAAATTGAAAAGTTATATAATGTTCTGAGATAGTAGTGCTCTCATTGAAGAACGACACCTCATTAAAATTAAAGTAGCTAGCTTTCAATAACATTTCTTTAAAGAACGTTGAAATAATTGCAAGGAAGTCAAAACATTCTAGCTGACCTTCTTTGACAGAACCTTGTGACTTTTCATATCAGGATATTTGTTCAAGGTATTTGCTATGACATTTTATGTTATTCAGCTACAAAATAAATTGTCAAAATCAAAATTTTATCTTTCAGTGACATCAAGCCAAGTGATTAATTTCTTTTTTTTTCTTTTTTTTTTTTTTTTTTTTTTTTTTAAATTAAAAATAATAGGAGTTTGGAAAAAGAGTAAAAAGGTTGAAGTTCTAATAGTACGAATATATGTGCACATACTTTTGTACTTTAGTGGTGCACTCCTCTGTAGAACAGATATTGATCTTATCATCTGTTATCTGCACTATTTGGAAAGTTTGCATTTTCTTAATTAGAAATTAGACTAGACTATCTATTTTATATTATATTCTCTATATTTTAAATATTTTTTTTGCATTGTAATTTTGGATAGAGATGCTTGTTCCCTGGCAGATCTTACATTCTGTTTGTTCATTGTATACTGTAAAAAGTATTATTATACCAACTTTTATCACTGCAAAACAGCTAACTACAAAGTAAAGCAGAATTGTCAGCAGTCTCAAAAGACACTTTTTCAAAAATTTTAAATATTATGTATGCATTTCTTCTTGGAATATATTAACAGATATTCCTGACTGGGAGTTGCATCTTCCCTTGTTTTATGACAGTGTTTTTCAGGCTAAGTCTGTAAAAATGAAATCCTGGTTTCTCCATAGTTCCTTTTTCAGGAAGATTATTAGGAAGAAAGAGTAGGCTGAAGTAAATGTATCTTTTGTTTTCCTTTTATGGAGGGAGACAGTCTGTTAAGGGAACAGGGAACAACCTTGCATCGTATTTAAACTGCGAACCATTTAGAGCTTGTAAAGCCTTGGATGGCTTTTTAAAATTGGAATAACATCTAGTTGAAAGTTCCAATTTACAATTTTCTTCTTGTGTCAGTAGCATCAAAAAACTAAGTGACAGGTTGTAGAAGGGAAGTAGTCAAAAGCTTAGTGAACCACAATGGATAAAGAATGCTCAGAATTTCCCCTATTATAAATTCTGACTTTAAATGTACACAAGATGTAATATTCAAATATTTCAAATAACATTTGAACGAACTCTGTATCTAAGTGTCTGATCTAGTAGTTATAATATTTTGTATTTCCAAAATCCTTATTTGGGCACAATTTGGAGTTATTGTATCTATTGTCACTGTCATGTAGGAGCTCTAGACAAGGACTGGAATTTTAATGTCCTAAATATTATACAATCCAAAAAGGTGTCACACTGGGATAGTTAACTTTTCCCATAAAATACTCATGGCTTTTAGCAACTGCAGTTGTTGAAAGCTTGATATAGAAACTAATAACTATTAAATTTAATGGGAGTCTATCTTATGGAGAAGTGTTTCAACCTCAGTGTTAACCTCTACATCTCCAAGAGAATGGAATATTAAAATTTGCAATGTCCTTGATCATATAACTTGATATTGACTCAGATCACCTTTTGAGTGGTTTGGTCAATACTCATACAAATACAAAGATGAAGGAAATGTCAGCAGTACAGAAAATCCGTCACCAGTAAGATTTATAGAGAATACAGTAGCCTCTGGAAAGCCTCCAGCATACAACTTGCAATACTAGGATGCATCTCCATTATTGTTGGAGTTCATGTTTCTTATTCTAAGTTTCTCTTGTTGTTTGACACTAGCAATATTTTCCTGCTGTGAAATACCATAAAATACCAAATGATTTATTTTTGCTGTAGCCCTAGAGTTAGAAATTTGTTTAGAGGAAAAAGATTTTTAGGGTATTTTTGTTGCTGTTGTTCACTGATTGTAGGAATTCAACCTTCTTACTCTTTGGTGAATATGTAGAAAAATAATGAATATTTTAACAGAAGAAATAACACCACACCCAAGTGCTGGTAAAAGACATATGATGGGAAGTGTTAGAAATGCAATGACAAAAAAATTTACCAGATATGCAGAGCATTGCCTGAACTCTGACTGTGTTCCAGAAGGTGCACACTGGACCGTTCAGGTAGTATCTGAGCCTAGCATAAAACACAAATCAGAAATACAATCAGCAGTGATGCTTATTGCATGTACACAAAATAGCTGAAGCACTTCTCTTTATTCAGTGATCTCCTCAGGCAGTGGGAATTAAAACCACCTTTCCAACTACTCTGATAAAACTGTTGGAAAGAAAGGACAAGAGAAATATCTCTCCTCCTTCCATAAGTTGATTAGTATGCAGCCAAGAATGCAATCCTTAGGGCCAGAGGAAAAGAAATTTGGAAACTTTGATTGTTTTTCATCATGGTCATTTCACTTCCCTCATAACTGGAAAGAGTTTTGCCGGGAAAAATAAGTAGAATATGAAGATTTTCTCAAGCCAAAACACATATTTTACCTCATAAATATTTACATATTCAATGCTTGTGAACACTAAAAAGTGACAATTGAAGTTCTTTCTGAAAGTTCCCAATCTGTCTTTTTCCACGTATATAATTTCAACCAATTTAGAATGGTTTCTACAAATAAATAAGTATATTTGCAATCTGACTATTATTAATTTAGTCTGACTATTATTAATTTAGTTAATTTACTGTCTGGCTATTAATTAGATTTACATTTAGAGTGTAATGATCTTGAAATGTTTGCCGAGAGAGGATGTTATGGGAAGCCCTGCAATATATATATAATTGTTAGGTTTATTAAAGAAACCAAAGGAGACCACATCTTTTAACCTCCTCTTGATCCCAGCAGTAATATAACTGTTAGTTAACTGGATAAGTATATCTGCCATTTCTTTTAGGGATCAAGATCCTGCCAAACACTGTAATACTTCATAATAATGTGTCACAAACCAGGAAGAGAACAGCATTAGCACAACTAGGAAAGCAGCTGAAGGCAACCTTCTGTTGTATGTTTCTCACCTCCAATGTTATTTCAAAATCTGCTTATGGAACAGAAAAATTTTTTGTTCTTGGACGTAGTTGAAGTATTTTCAGAAAGTCCCCTGACACAGCTTCATCTCATTTCCTCAAGTCATGTCACAGATCATGAAAGTGAAGAGATCCTCCTCTTCCTCTCCTGAAGATGTTGAAGACCACAATGAGGTCTCCCCTCAGTCTCCTCCAGGCTCAACAGACCAAGTGACCTCAGCCACTCCTCATGCAGCTTCCCCTCAACGCCCTTCACCATCTTTGTTGCCCTCCTTTGGACACTCTGTAATAGTTTAATATCTTTCTTATATTGCAGTGCCCAAAACTGCACACAATATTCAAGGTGAGGCCCCCTCCCTCGACCAGCTGGTGATCCTGTGCCTGATGCCACCCAGGACATGGTTGGCCCTCCTGGCTGCCAGGGCACTGCTGACTCATGTTCAGCTTGCTGTTGACCAGAATGCCCAGGTCCTTTTCCATAGTGTTTCTTCTCAGCCTTTCATTCCCTAGTCTATACACACAACCAGGGTTGCCCTGTCCCAGGTGCAGAATTCTATACTTATCCTTGTTAAACTTCATATGGTTGTTGATTGACAACTGTATTGTAAGGAACTTTTTATTTAATTCAGAAGGAAATAGTGAGTGATGCCCAGTTCTGAATATTCCTATGACTCCTTAGTCTCACTCTCTCTCAATTATGAGATTAATTTGGTTCATCTATAACTTGACTTTAAAGCTACACATTTCTGAAAATTCCATTTAAAATTATCAAGCCTAACTTATTTTTTTCTTAGGCTATACAGAAAGAGATGGATTCAAAGATAAAATATCTGATCTTTATGAGCTGTATAATATATACTGTAAAAATAAATACATCTTGCTACATTTGGACACTAAGTTTTTTTGAAATGTATTTCAAGAGGTTTTCTGTTTATCCTAGCCATTCTGCTTCAGCTTCTTCAGATCTATTGCTGATTTTAAAGAACTGATTAGAAAGAATGATAAAAAAAATGCAAACGTATGCGAACTGCTTCTCTGGAAAATACCAAATACTGCAAGATAAACTCCAGCCCTCTACATGAATCTGAAAACATGAACAGTAGAGAAAGCTAAGAGCTTACTGGTATCTGACCACAGCCTGGTATTCCCTAGTCAAAAGAGTCTGGAGAACAAACTGAAATTTTATTATCTGGACAGCAGTAATCATTTAGCAAATAGCAGCATTTGATCTCTAAAGTAACCTGGGATTCAGAGACATTTTCTATATGTCTGGCACTGTTCAAGTACATTTTCCTAACCTTACTGTATCCACTGTTTTAAGCTTCCCTCCTCTGGGGACAGAGTTTGGCCCTTGTAAGTGAACCATTGAGTTCACAGGTGCATCAGGCTGTAACTTTCATTTAGGATGTGATGTAAAAAAGGCATGGTTTTGCGTGAACCTTTATTTTGTTAAGCACCAGAATGGTTAAAATTATGATCTGGTTTCACTCTCAATAAAATCATTCTTATCATAGAACTAAGAAATCAAAAATCAGTCTAGAGAGAACAGGAACATTAGGGAGGAACAAGTAGGACCAAAAAAACCAGCAGTGCAGAAATAGTGTCAAATAAACGCCAAACTTGGAACACAGTAACAACTATTGATTTAATATATTAAATTTACTGCATCCTTGGTGAAAATATTTTCCTCAGTTTATTCCTTAATTTATTTCCTAATGACTTAATAGGCATTACCACTGCAATGTGTTTCTGCCCACAAAAGTACTGTACAATATGTCTTACATGTCTGTAAGTATGTAGCTGAACACAGAGGTGGGGTTATGTAAAGTTATGGGGTAAGTGTAATACCAATACACGTGCTGTTATTCTTGTGTTATATACTTACCTGTGGTAAGCAAAAACCATTGGCCATCGAAAGGAAAGCCTAATACTTACAGAGAATAACAAAAGGGACTGGTGTGTACATCCACATTGAGAAAGTAAAACTAGATGGAGAAGTTAAAATTTGTTGGTGTTATGGAAAGGAAACAACAGTCCAAGGCTGCTCAAATGTGATACAACTGTGTTATTCTAATAATATTCCAGGAGCCTGCTCTCTGAACTATGGTAAATGAAATATAATTTAGCCTAGATAAAATGCAAATAGGCCTTAACTGAGCAAGAATTACAGTAATACTAAAAATTTATTCTGCTAAGGTTCGTAGATACTACAAAAAAATTCCAAAAGATGGCTGTAAAAAGACAGAAAAGAAATAAGGATCATAAAAGTAGGACAAGGTTTAGTTATTTGTGGCAGCCCACACTGAAGGATAACAATTGCTGAGGAAAAAAGAGGATTTCCTCTGAATAAAAGAGAGGAGAAGCAAAAAATTAGCAGCGTAAAAAAGAATCACTTACTCTACTTGATATAAATATCCCTTGCATCTACTCAGAGGTTTTCTTAGTAGCCTCAAAATAATAGTTGTAAAAGCAGGGGGTGAGTCTGAGTGGCACAGCACCAGAGATAGCCCAGAAAAGAAATGGGGGGAGCAATGTCACTGCAGTGCCAAGCTCCCCTTGGCATGACTTCTGCTGTCCCAGTGTCTCTGGAGCTGTAGGCGATGTGACTCTCTGAACCCTAACTCTAGTTCTTGGTTTTCTCAGTAATGTTAATTGTTGCACTTACCCCGTTTTCCATTTATTTTCAAAGAAATAAATATTTACTTTTTTTTTTTTTTTTTTTTTTTAGATCAGGTCCTGGCATTTTATGGTTTTTTGTTTTTTTTTCTTTTTTTTTTTTTTTTAATTTTTATATTTCTCTCATCTTTGCTTTTATTTGTATGCAAAAAGTTAGAAAAGAGCTGTGAACAAACTTATTTTAGGCTCTCAATCTGTATAACTCTTTGGAGACGTCCAGAAACTGGTAGGGCAGACACTGACACTGATTCAGCTATATCTGCTGTAAATAAACATGAAACTTTTTTCCATCTCACATAGTCTTCTTGGGAATTTTGAGGTATTTGGACAAAGGTTCATATCTTTCCTTTGAAATGCAGAAGAAATAGGGGTACATATTGTTAAAGGAAAAATGAATCTCAATACTGTGTGCAAGAGATTGTGAGAATTAAGAAAGGAAAATCAGAAAAACCCCAACAAAACACTGAAAAATCTTAATCATTCTTCTCTCAAGGGAGATACTTGTGGTTTTTTTTCCTGAAGTCTTTATATCTTTGGTTTTTTCAATCTTATCATTCAAAGTAGCAAGGTGAGTTTTTAAATACAACAAGATTTATTTTTGTTAGTTGCTTAAAGATTTGATGCTATACCACACCCTAATGAAGATTAATGTGCACAAAGGCATAGGACAATTGAAATTGCAAAAAGAATATAATTTGTTCTATCAATCATCAGTTTACCTGAGTAAATATGTATGACGTGTCTTGTAGATCTTGAACTTTGTCACATGCTTTAATACTGTTGTTCATTCTTTGAACTAATCAGTAGTCATATTTCACTCCTTATTGATGCCAGCAACTACTGCTAAAAATTATTTCCAGGTGGTGATATCTGAACCACTTTAAACTACAATGGTTTGAATCAGGTACTTATTACAGCTCTATATCAGTGAGGTCACCTTTCAGTTGATCTTGCAAATGTCTCTTGAATATCCTGGTTCTATATGCCTCAAAAGTGAGAGACTGTGAGCAATCAACTCCATAAAATACTTTCAAAGTAGTAGTGATTATTTATACAGACATAAAAATATGAACTTAGGAATAAATATAGAAAGTCATTCCTTTATTTCATGCATCTTTTCTGTTGCTATTTTAAATGTCAGCTTTTGAATGGAAAAGGGATAGAGTACTTGCATGTTGAAAACAGTCTGCCACCACAGTTATTTAGTCAGCAAGCATGGAGGATAAAGGCTGTTAAAAAACTGGCTTTACAAGCAATCAAAAAAATCAGGGATATGCCCTTTTCTTAATATGAGTCTACAGGGATCCTAGGAGTCTTTTTCAATTATCTGGGGCCTCATTGGATGGTATTATTCATTGTTTTATTTCACCATTAATATAGTTGTTTGTTTCTCAGTATAAACCTTACATTTCTGAAATATTTTAAAACAACCTCAAGGAAGTGTAAAAGCTCTTTTTCTCTAATCCTGTGAATTGTTCTTCGGCCATTAAAGGTGAATGATGACATTTAAATTCCAGCATTTAGTTTCTAGCCATCTACTTTATTTTCTGTTTTTCTTTATTGGTTTTCCTCTTTACTACAGAGTAAAATTATAGCTAAGCATGTGCATCCTGAGGCTGTCAACACAGTGATGAGCTGCTTCTACAAGATGGGTGGGAAAGCTCTGACTTTTTGTGATATAGCAAGTGAATTAAGTGGTTACAGAAAATCCTGGGGTACTTTTCCTGATGGCTGCTGTGCTTAATTTAGACTATCCAGAGGGGATGACTGTAAAGCAAATAATTTTAAAATTCTTGCCTTTATTCCTTTGTGTACTCTTTGCCAGGTTCATAGAATGTTAATTGAACTTGGAATTCAGTTGCTTTTGACTAACCCCTTTTAAAAGCTGCAAATTGTCAAGTCATTTAGAAATATTTATTGATATGAGCATAGCAGTAGTACAATAAAACTGTAAAAGAATGCTATTGAAATGAATAACTGGGCAGATTTGAACAGACTTGAATAAAAGCTACAGCCTGGTTGAGAAGGATTCGGAGCCAAAACTATACTCTCCTTCAATCACCAAAACACTTGGAGCAATAAAACCCCCTCCTGAGTTTGATCTGATAACTGTAAATATTATGAATTCATCAAGTTAACAAAAAAAAAAAAAGTTACAGTTTAAAAAAAAAAAATAGCCAACTACTATTTTAGTAGAAGGTCATTAGATTTGTTTTCTAAAGGCATTCTAAAAACATAATCCCTCAGTGCACTGCATTTCACATGATTACTTATTATTTCAAAGGAGTTTGAGGAGTTTGATGTGTCCCTGTTGCAGACATGAATTATGGTTGTATCAGGTTTTGAGTGAGCATTCACTTGTTACTCTCTTTGCATTTGCTTGTGTATGGCCAGCAGTGTATCTGGATATGACAAGGATATTTTTTCCTATTTTGTTTTCTCAACTGCGGAGGGGCCAGTGAAGATTTATAGGAATAGTGCAAATATATGAACTTTCAGGTGATAACTTCACCTCCATCCTTAGTGAGAGAAAGCACAGTTCAGCATTCAACCATATCCCCAAAAGTACAAGTAACCCTTGATTTCAGGTATACATAGCAGCCTATTTGAGGAAAAAACCTTCCAGTGTGAAAAGCTGAGCATGGACAAAGGCTGTGATTCAGGTGCCCTCAGTATAAAGGCTAATTTTTAAACAAGATACTTTCTACCACTAAGTCATCTCAAGTTTCCTCCTTCTTTACTACTCATGTCTGTTGTCTCTTGTGTATTTCATGTCCTTGGACATGCCAGGCAAGTCACTCTTTTATTCCATCTCTAACCTGACAGATAATCTTGCCACGTTTTGGAAAAATCAGCATTCCTAACCCCTGCTTTTTCTGTCTTCTAGTCTTTCCACACCCCTCTCTAGCACACACAAATTATAACTGTAGTTGTGGTTTGATTTAGAGAATTTTAGAATTTTCTTAGGCTTGCAATGCATAAACATAAGGAATGAACATTTTCCTGAACCATTCCACCCATAGCATCAGATCAAAAGTTCAGGTTGCTATCTTCATTTTCCAATCCTCTTAGTCCTTCATGGCTAATACAATGTCTTTGCTGCTACTGGTAGTGTCAGCATTAAAACTATCTCTCTAATGCCAGAAGTAAGGGAAAAAAAGATGTCTGCATTCATCCTTTAATTTTCATGCTTTATGAACTGAGAGATGGTCTGCATTTGCATGAATGTGTGCATGTGGGCAGAGGAAAGAGGAACTAAAAAAAGAAGGATTTTAAAACAACTTGTGGGAAATTGTGGGAGGGGTTTGGTTGTGGGGTTTTTAGATTTTTTTGCTTTTTGGTTGTGTGGGGTGTTTTTTTTGGGTGGTGGGTCAGACAGATAATTCATATGCATTTATTTAAAATTTTTTATGGATGTAGATTTGTCATGAAATGTGTGTTTGGGATTTGGAAGCCTGCAGGCCATTCACAACAGAAAAAATTGCAAACAAAAAAAAATCTGCAAGAAATCTTTGCTAATAAATTAAATAGCATTGGGGGACAGTCCTTGGCATGGGGACATTTTGAGTACTGAAACACTCTTTTGCTTATATGTACATTTCTATGGTATTTCTCAACCAGACTCCATTCAGCCCAAATAAGACTGTATTAGGAAATTTCAAGGCACTATTCTCAAGTTAAACTGAGTCATGAACATAATATGAAGTCCACTGATTAGTTGGATAAGACTACGCTCTTGCAAAAAGTAAGAACATTTGTAGGTATGGACACAGTCTATTGATCTCATTGCAATAGCTCAGTCCCAGACACATTTAATTTATACATGTATATAGTCTCACATCTTAATGCAATTCATTCGGAAAACTGTCCCAACCATACAATTCATCTATCAAACCAACCAACTCCTTTATGTAATTGTCCTCCAGTATTTACATAAGCACTTATTTACTTTATTGTTCTTAGACATATCTCTCTCTCTTATAAAGTCCTTTTCCTCTCTTTATACTGCTTTATACATTGACAGGCTTCCCAGATTCTTTTCCCACCTTCTCTGTTTTACCCTATTTGCTGCTGTGAATAGCTGCTTCCTCTGTGAGTGGAGCTGGGAAGGCACTTTGTTGCCAAAATGCTTTCATAATTTCACACATTGCTTCCTGATTGCCTATAATGCCACTGTTTTGAATTTCAAGACCTATATGGCTTTTTTGTTATTTTATTACCTTTCCATGAACTTGTCATAAGTGATACAGAATATGTCTACAGATGCAACTGTATGCTACAGGGGTACTTCCACTGTTTACAGAGTGTCTGTACTTGAAGTGTTACAGTACAGATTTGAGTGTAATGTTGATATGCTTGAAATTTGGATTTCTTTCCTGATGGAATAGATGTGGTATACACCAGGGCACCCTCTAGAGCACCCTTCTTGCAACACGGACACAAGTTCATTAAACGACTGGTGCTCTGTGCATGCATGAATGATGTGTGTGCCTAGGATGGGCTACTTCAACCAGCTGGTAAATTCTAGTTCTAGTTTAGTAAGTATAGTTCTGACTGTAAGTAATCACAGCAAATCAAACCTCGGTCCCTCCTCCTGTGCATTACACCTGTTTCTTATGTAGTTAGCTCATAGGTATCAGCTCAATAGCAGGAATCAGCTCAAAAGGTTTTGCATTCCAAGTAGAAAATGCAATTATAACATAATTTAGAAAGGAATTAAAATGTATTTGAGCCTATGAACACATAGTTTGCTTTATTATACATGACATAACATGAGAAATAAAGAACTGAATTTTGGCATCAAATAAAGGTCTGTTCTTACCTTGTTTCCAGCAGTGGAAGCCAAGGCAAACATGTGAATACCATAAAGATCTCTTAGTTCTAACTAAGATCTCTTGGCTTCCAAAGCTTTGTGACTTAAGGTCTTCCTGAATTAGAGACAGTGTCTTGTATTTAGCAGCCTCTGACAGATTTTTCTCTCATAAATGCTTTCAGTCCCTTTTCAACTTGGGCTTCCACAGCATTCTGTGAACAAAGCCTTTGCTACCTACCCAAAGGTGACCTCCAGCCAAAGACAAGTCATTATGACTTTGAAAGAAACTCTGATGAAATCACAAGACTTAGAAGTTGTAGTTTGATTTTATTCAGTAGCATATCAAAAACCCCCCTTCTGGTGCAGACACAGTACAGAAGTACATTGTACACAGTATATTGCAGACTGAAGTCTAAAGCAAAAGATGTCTGTCCTCACAGCTGAAAAGTTTTCCAAGAGAGTGAGGGACCAAATATGGAGAAATAATTTATTGACGTAAAGAAGGGACGTAGTGAAGGGGAGAAAAATGAAAAGAATGAATGTGCAAGCCTAGATGATGATAATTACCATTATTATTTTTATTTTTTTTTACTTTTATATGTTTTTACATATATTCGCAGACGTTTTATTGTGTCAGCAAGCCATTCCTGATTTGAACCAAAAAAAGAAATCAAATCAATAAATCACTGATTTCATCAAATGGAGAAAAGTTTCTGGTTTTATTAGTGCATAAAAGTATAGAGTAAGTAATTATACTTAAAAGGTATAGCAAATCACATCATAACATTGATATGAAAAATGTTCATCCTGGAAAGAAAAAGCAAGAGTACATTGTTTAAAAGTCTCCTGTTAGCTGTAAAGTGACAGCAACAAGTCAAGGCACCTGTGTAAGCATGTGGTACACTGTCACAACTTTTAGACCTCAGTGATACCCAGGGATATTTGGCCAGGAGCCAAAATAAGAGAAAGTGCTAGTTGATGCAAAGGCCAGTGTCTCCTGACAGAGGTTGTGGCTCAAGCAGAGGAAAAAGTATCTGATAGCAGTGACCAGCAGTGACTAATGAAGTGAGGCACACCAAGGAGTAGCTGGAAGAATAAGGATCCATGGAGAAAAGTTAGTGATGATTGCAGAGCAGAGCAAGGAGTAGTCAGAAGAAGGAGAACCTAACACAGAAAGACATGACAATCCTGAGCTGTGAGTAGCAGAGAAAGCAACTAGATGTTCCAACAATGTTGAGCCTCTTAGTAGCTACACTGAAGAAATAAATGTAGAAAGGAAAACATTCTGTCATCCTATACTGATTGGGGTTTTTTCCTCATTTAATAAAATATTTTTTCAAACGTATTGATGAATGTATAGGTGGGAAGAACTGGTACCTGAAACTTCAGGTCAATGTTGCCAAGTGTTTGTCTCTATCATGGCTTGACCCTAGCTGACAACTAAACACCAAACAACTGCTCTCTCACTTCTCCCCTCTCTATGGGATGGGGAGTGAATCAGAAGAGTAAAAGTGGGTTAAGACAGTTTAATAAGGAAAGCAAAAGTCACACACACAAGCAAATTAAAAGAAGAAATTAATTCACCATTTCCCACAGGCAGGAAATCCAGGAAAGCAGGGCTCTATCACATGTCACAGTGATTCAGAAAGATGAACACCATCACTCTAAACATTCCCCCTTCCTTCTTCCCCCAGCTTGATATACTGGGCATGATGCCATATGGTATGGGATATCTCTGTGGTCATTTGGGGTCAGCTGTCCAGAATGTGCCCACTCTCAACTCCTTTTGCCCCGCCCCATCCTGCTCACTGGTGGGGTGGGGTGAGGAGCAGAAAAGACCTTGACTCTGTTTAAGCACTGTCCAGCAATAGATCAAATATCTCCAAATCGTCAACACTATTTCCAGCACAAAGAAAAACTGTATTAGCTACTGTGTAAGAAATTAATTCTATTCCAGCCAAAACCAGTACAGGATAATAGTTCAAGCCACTGTTTTAGTAGTGTCCTCTTAATGTTTCAACCTAGCCCTTACTGCAACCAGTGATTTCTTCAGTTATGCGATACCTTCAACTACCATGGATACCTTTCTGGAGTGGAACATACCCAAGCCACATCAATATAATTGCACCATAGAGGTCTTGCCTTTGAAAAACATTTATTTCTGTAACACTCTAACTGTAATAAGCTTGAAGGATTCACCATCATGTCTCCATTAGAAACAACCATGCATTCATGCGTGTAGTGGGTTGTTACCCAGTGATAAAAACAGTCTCTGTTAAAACTCAGGATTCGGCCATCATACAGATTGAATTATTTCTAAGGATTAAACAGAAAAAAAGCTATGAAGCTTTGACCTGTTGATCGATAAGGAACTTACATCTCCAGCAATGTGTGGCTCTTAATCAAAACTGTGGCTGCTCATTTATACCAAACTAAAAGGTCATTGATGCACTTTCAGAGAAAAGATTGACAACTTTCCAAAACGCCTTCTTTCTCTGATCCTTAAAATCTTTTAATGAGCAAAAAATGTACAAGAGGAAGTTCTTCAGACTGGAAAATATAATAAGAACTTAAATGAAAGACACCAGATATGAAACTGGAAATAAACTTTTCAGTCCTTTGTCTGAGAAAGCTGACACCAACTGAAACTTTTGTGTCCAGCTTCCCTTTATGAGCAGTGACAGTCTGAATTCATTTGGTGACTCTACTAGAAGCTAAATTTTAATACATCTCATCCATCTTTAGGTAAAAACAAAAACTACTTAACATTTAAAGTAGTGCATCTCTGAACAAATGTTCTTGCTCTAAACTGTTAATCTGGTTCTGTATGAAACTACATTTTATTTTTCATGCTATCAGTAAATGCCTGAATAATGCCCACAGTATTTGTACACTCTTGACATAATGGCAATATCTGTAAGATAAGTTTTTAAGCAAGCTATTCAACAATATCAGTAATGAGTTTCAGATTTGTTTTGTTAAAATTTGTAAAAAATAACCTGCCTATATATAAAGAGAGGAACATATCATGAAGATCTTGTTCTTATAGTTACTCAGGTTTACTGTGACAGCTTTGTCAAACTAAGAGTTAAATGCAATTTTATTATTTATGGAGTAAAATTTAAAAAATGAATACTAGGTCACTCAGTTTGCATAAGAATTAAACATGCAGAATATCACCATTAAAACTAGTGTATCATATTTTTGGTCATACTGTATTGTATAAATCAGTATCAACAGGGAAGATTAAAAGTGGTAGAAAGTTCTGGCCATGTGCATATTGCTTCTGATACGTGCAAAGTTTGTTTTAACAACAATAAACTTGCATGAGCATATGGCAGAGGATTATTTAAAATTCAATCTTTAGATTTTTTGTCTTATGAGAAATAAGAGCATAGATTCTAAAAAAGCATAGATTTTAGTGACTCTGGAGGGGTTGGGTTAAACAATAGCAACAAAAGAATTTATTTTTTTTAAAAAAGCTATAATGTTGAAAAGGAAATGTTGCTGTAAGCAGAAGGAATTACAATAAAAAGGACTAAAAATAGAATATAAGAAGCAGGAGTAGAACCATGTAAAAGGGAAGTAATACAAATGCCATCCAATGATGCATGTAACATGAAGAACAGACAGGAGGAATTGGAAATCTGTGTGCAGATACTGGACCATGAACTCATGAGGATGATGGGTGAATGTTGGAATATACTGCAGTACTGGAGTGCTGCAATGGATGGATAAAGGCTCTTTTAGGAAAGACAAGGTGAGAAAGCAAGAAAGGGGTGTTGCACTTTATGTGAGAAGGCAACTGGAATGCATGCAGGTCTGCCCCACAGAGCTGCTCACTCATGCTTCCCTGGTGGGATGGGGGAGAGAATGAGAAGGGCAAAACTGAAAACTTGTATGTTCAGATAATGACAGTTTAATAGGCATTGCAACTGCCACATGCACAAGCAAAGCAAAACAAGGAATTCAGTCACCACTTCTCATTAGCAGTCAGGTGTTCAGCTATACCCAGAACAGGAACAAATCTCACATTCACAAGTCTAGGCCCATGTGATATCATCTGGAAGGGCAACACAGGAGGAAAAAAAGCAGCCTATGAGATTTCTGGAGTGCACTATAAACTACTTCCCGACATAGGCAATCAAGGAACCAACAAAGAGAAATGTTAAGTGCTGTATCTACAGAGATATAACCCCAGGCATCAGAATATGCAGGGGGTGGACCTGCTGGCAAGTGGATCTGCAGAGGACCTTGGGGTCTTGGTGGCAAGCAAGGTGACCATGAGCCAGCAGTGCACCCTTGTACAAAGGAGACCAGCAGCATTCTGGGTTGCATTAGGAACAGCACTGCCAGCAGGTCAAGGGAGATATCCTTCCTCTCTATTCAGCTCTGATGAAGACACACCTGGAGTAATGGATCCAGTTCTGGACTTCTGAAATAATGGACTTATTGGAATAAGTTCAGTGAATTATGCAGCAGAACCTCACCTTCCTTATTGAAAATACATTGCATACAAAGACTTTGATCACCACCAAAAGGCACTGGAACACCAAAACAGATACAGAAAAGGGTATTAGTAAGCAATCAGTTTGTGATGAATATTCACTTATGGCAGACAGTACATCAAGGGAAATACTGTGGTGTGGGGGATTCAGAGAGAACATGAAGAAAAGCTTCTTCTGCATGTGAGTAGTAGAGCACTGAAGCAGGTTACATAGATGTGTAGTGGAAGTTTTTTCAGAGGTTTTCCAAAACAAACTAGATACAGCCATGGCTGACCTGATCTGGTGTTGATTTCAGCCTGGCTTAGAGTGGAAAGATGTCCTACAAACATCTTTTCTAGACAGTACTTCTATTATTCTGTGAATGCTCCATGATGAAGACAACCTTATTTAAACCAATAGGTTTGTAAACCTACTTTTCTACCTACTGCTAATTTGAAATACCAAAACAAGTCCCTTAGGTGATATTCATGAGTCAGATAGCAATGCCCGGACATGACATGTTATTTCATCTTCAGAGAATATAAAATAAACTCTTTTCTTAAGATGATAAGAAATAAGCTATAAGTAACGTTACAGCTCAGGAAAAATTCCTCCTCTTTTTCCTACAAAAACAAAAACAAAAACAAAACAACAAAAAAAAACGCCAAACCAAAACAAAACAATTAAAAAAAAAAAAAACAACAAACACCCAAATGAAAAACCCCTAGCAGAACCAAATAAACTGAGATTTAGAGCAACATTTAAAAAAAAAAAAAAAAGTTTTAGCTTTTGTAAAGTTGTTTCAGTGAGGTATAGCACTTTTAAGGAATTAGAAATCAAAATTAAAAATGTCACTGACATATTCAAGCCACCTCTTTTGACTTTGCTTTGCTTCTTAATACATATTTCTTGTGAAAATTGCATTCTGCTTCTTATTAATTGTACATATTACATTATTTTTGTTTTAAAATGCAAATTATTTTTAAGTAAACATTATATTTCATTATATTTCATGTTGGATAAGAAGTTTTGTTCAGCCTGGTACTCTTTCTTTTAAAGTATTTTTTCCTCCAGAATTTTAAAGAAATACAGTAGTTTCTTTATTTCCTTGGAAACTATATTTAATCTTCTCTGGAGGTCAATATGAGTATTTTCTCTCGAGAGTAATATTTTCTCTCTCAACATGCTATGAAGGAAATTCATTAAGATCACAATGTTTCAAGACTTATGAGGGCAACAAAGACCACACCAGCATCATTAGATAAACCCTGTTTTTACATATGTATATCAGTTTTCTGCTCAGTGGGATGCAAGTTTTATTTTAATGAAAGGTCTTATTGTTTTATACTCTAGAAGAAACACTGAAGAAAGGTCATGCAAGACATGGCAGCAGACTCGCATCTTAAAGTAGGTATTACAAATACTGAATTTTGGCCTGATAAGCCATACTTCATCCAGACAAAATGCACCTTAAATAAACATTCTAGCTATTAGTGAATTTCAGTGAAAGTTGAACACAGTGGCATCCAGAAAATCTGGCATATAGCCTTATGAATTCACAGTATCTATTCTTAAGGAAGAAACATAGTTTATTCTCTTGGGACCAGTATGTTCAATGATAGGTCCTGGGAATTTTTTGTGGATAGTTATTGGAATTTTCTGGTTTGAACTTTACAATAAGATATTTCATGAAACTCATTAAAAATTCACTAGTTCTTTTTTCCACTTGGTCAGCTCACAGGAGCTTTGTCGGAAAGAACACATCAGTAAGTCAGAAATATAGGAAACTAAATCAATCATTTACTTTTCTAGCTATTTTAACTTTCTACATGTAAAACAAGATGTGCAGTTAAAAGGGGAAGAATTATTTGGCCATATAAAATAAAAAGAAAATGAAGGCCAAGAATCATTCCACTGAAAACAGTTACAGGATCCTATGTAGCAAGACTGGTAGAGTGTGCTCTGAGTTTTAGTCCCCTCATTGTTGCTTTAGCAATTCTTTTTCCTCACTGTGCCAACAAACTAGCCAATTATATTTGTAGACATTTTCTTCATCATTTTGTTTTTGTTTCCTACTTCCAAACTTACCTCACAAGAAGTAAAACAGAACAGTAATAGGGATGTAAAATCCATCTCATAGGGCCACTGCAATTTTTGTGCATTTTATAAGTTCTGGTTAGTTTAGATGCTAATAAATAAATAAATTTTCTGTTGTTAATTTTGTAACATTTCTGAAAAACACATATAGCACTCAGTTTGTCTCCCTGCCTGCAGTTCAGTCATCACTGTGTAATACTCCATTTTCTTCCGATGCTCATATAAAATGGGAATATAAACTCAAAGGAAGACTTGATGCACAATTAATTAAGGTGTTTTGCTTTCAGTTTGACCTTGTTATTAAATTGTGATATGACTTTTTTTATTTTTTACCTTATCAAAACTTGGTACAGATGGTTTCTCCTGAAAAGATTTTCTCCCAAATTCATTTTAAGAATGACACCAGTGCAGGGAGAAAAAAATACCATATAGTAAAAAGCAAGGCTTTAAAACTTGTGTTCATATTCAAATAACATGTTCTGAGAAATATATTCAGTGTAAGTTTGTGTTCCATGGCTTCCTCACTGAAGAAAACATGGACATCATATAAAAGGCTATCCTGTCATAGTCATATAGGTCATAGAAGGTATTTTAACCTTCAGATTGAACTGTTCTATCACTGCTTCCTCTTGTCTACTTTTCAGGGAGTACCTCCAGCTCTGAAGGAGAGAAGAGGCAATTTTCAGGATAGATTCCAGCCATGTTTGTGTAAAACAGAAGAAGAGAAAAAACAGACCTCCACTTTTTGCTTATCAGGGTCATTAATAGAAAAGCAGTAAACACGAAGTGGAAATTTTGTGTCATGCCTGATCCTTGAGCAGTGCAGGCATGTACCAGTGTCATGCAGACTCATTTTTAGAATACAAATTAGCTGCTAATATGATCTAATTCAATAGAATATCAAAATCACTGAGACAAAACCAATGTGCACGATTCTTTATCCATTTTATTTAGTCCTATTTATCTCATAAATTTTCTTCTACTAGCAAAAGGTGACAAAAAGAGACTTTTGATGTAGTCAAGAAATCTCAGCTCTTTGACCCAAATAATTCATGCAAAACTGAGGTCTGAGCTGCCATATATCAGGGGTTGGTGTTAGAGTTTAGTCTGTTTTGGAAAGGAATAGCCTGTAGGTACCTAATCTGATATGGCACACCCCCTCACACCTCTCATACCTGATAGCACTTTATGGTAGATGCTGAGATAATAGCATGACACAGACTACCATTACGCTCTAATCCTGACATAAATCTGAGTTCACTATATTGCAGCCAAACCCTCACGGTCCAGAAAAAAAAAAAAAAAATTAAGTTCCTTTATAATTGTCATACCCTCCTGTATCAGACCACCTCCTAGCTCTCTGTCATCGACTGTTTTAGCCTTAGTAAGACAGACTTATGTGACAAAAAACAATCTGACAGTGTCTTACATGACAATGTTTATACATCCATCATCCTCTCTGTTTATTGCTGACATTCTGAGCATGTCTGCCACCCTCCAAGAAATCCAGGTCTGTTATTCCTATTTCATGTACCAGCTTTCTGTAATACTTCACTGTGTGTTACAGCATTCTGTGGCAAAGCAGCAATAACTATTCACATTAATCCCTCTGATTATTCTCTGTGAATGTATTTATGATTGCTTCTTTCAACTGAAAGAAAAGGAAGGGCTTTCACTTAACATAGCTTAAATTACTTATAGATCAATCATGTCATATAAACCTACCATCAAACAAATTGTTTACTTTACAATCTCATTCTTTTCTGTACAAAGTTTGTTAAGGACAGTTAATCAAGCCAAAATAAGTAAAATGTTAACAGAATGGGGAAGGCTACAATCTGTTATTTGTGCTTAAACATGTATGAAAGGGTCATAAAGCAAAGCAAAGCTATCAATGTCTCATACAATCATTTGGCAGGAAATTCTGTGAACTGCTTAAAATATTGTCCTTGTGAATTACTTGTGGCATTTTTCAAAATGGTCCTTTTCCGTTCTCATTTTCTACACCTATCAATTGACCGCTACAAGGAAAGGCATTTTTTATTACTATACTCATCCAAGAAAAAAGGAAAGAAAATTAGTGACAGACCTTGGGAGAAATAGAAAGCAGCAATAACTTGTGTCAGTCCATTTGAGAGCAGATGAATAAAAAGACAGTAAAACCAAGTTGGTAATATTGCCCAGCTAATACATTATGCCAACCACAACTTTATACAGTATTAGTTAATGTAGCTTTCACATAGCTTCTGGGAGTTTTAGTGTTCCCATTTTCTTTTCTGCCTTAGAAGATGAATCAGAGTTCTCTTCTAAGCTCTCACCATCAGTATGGTAAATTTTGGTGCAGATTTTTCCTTTAGCTGTGAATCTAAATTCTTAACTAATAACATTCTTAGGCTGTTATATTTTCTGCATAATATTACTGATTGAATAGATGCAGAATATCAGGCTCCTCTTTCACCCACTTTTTTCAAAAAATACTGGCATGTTTTCTAGAGTTGCCACTAGATTGGCTGATGGGCTGAGTTGTGAGCACTGCAGTGGGTCTGTTGGAATCCACCAGAACCAGCTGTGTCTCACACAGGACAGCCCTGGCCTCTTATCACAAAGACATCCCTGCAGCCAATCCACCCTGACACAAACCCCTTGCAACCCATACCTGATATACCCATATACGAAGAAAATTCCTAATTATTCTGTCTGTGAGATCTAGACTCAACAAAAAGATTAATTTCATTTGGGATATTTAAAATAATGTTAAAGAGGAGTTCAAATACAAATTAAAACAAACCTTACACTAAAGAGGTGAAAAAGACAATCAGTCAAAGGAAAATAGAATTAATCTTGTTGCCCCAATGCAAGTACATTTCGTAATGAAAAAAATCTCACATTTATTGTAGCCTACAGGAAGCTAGGCTTTGCTGATTCTTAAAAGTTTGGAATGTGATGAGTGTTTTGCTGACAAGGAGAAAGTCTGACTGATCAGACTTGAACTTGTACAGAGGACTTACCTAGACCTGGCATGTTGAACTTAACTGCTTATTTACAGATCAGCAAGGTAGCACAAGAATAGGAAGTCTGACATCCTGGAGTGTTTAGTCCACAGTGCACTGACGGTTTGTGGCCAGGTTGTAAATCAAGTTAAATAAAAATAAACTAATCAAGCACCAGAAAAAGCACTGGTTAACTTGGTAAGTACTGTAGTCCTTCGGTTCTCTTTTGCTTACTGAGTTTGGATAAAACCTGAGTAAGAACCTTGGCTACCTTCATCTAAAGTATATGCCATAAATCTTTAAATAATTTAATATGAGCATTTCATAGGATTGAAGCAAGGAAGGAAGTGCACAGAAGAAAGTATTGATTAATGGCTGTGTCAGTAAGATCTATAATGGCTATTGACAACTCTCTGGAAGTAGTTAACGTTGCACACAATGACAAAGTAAAACTGTTGATAAATTAGTTGTTCTCAACAGAAAGAGGGGAGGACAGACAGAAAAATAATGCATTAATTGCCTCTAAGTCAAAGACAAGCCTGAACAAAAATATCTCTAAATACAATAAAGTTGTGTCCAAACTTTTTTTTTGTGGATTTATAAACAATGGCCTGACTGTTTTGGTCCTACACAAGCTGTATTATCCTCTAGAAGTTGTAGAATATTGTTTCCACTGGGGACTAAATGTGATTTTTTTGTCACATGTGGTCATGAAATAACTTAGTTCATCATATCACCATCACATCAGTGAGTTTATACCTAAAAAAGAATTATGACCAAAATTCTTCAAGAAGCACTTCTGCCATCATTATGTATATAGTACATTGCTAAACAATATGAAGAATGGAAATTTTAAGTGAAACATATTGCTTTGTCCTGAAAATAAATATTTCTTAAAAATGAAAGCTAGTATCTTTCCTCCTTACAGTGGAAACTTTGTATGAACAGAAAAGGAGAGCAGAATACAAGATCTTTTATAAGCCCTTATACCTATGAAAATTCCCATTAGTGTCATTGGAAGAACTACAAGTATAATGAATAGAAAATAAATCCTACCATGAACAAGTTAAAAATATTATTCTGAGCTAATATACTCTGGAAAATCTTCCTGGCAGCCCACTGAAAATCCAAGAAACTATAGTTATACCATTCCTGCTGTTTCTGCTGATCTGCCTTTTTACCATGCTGAACTGACTCTAACGCTCAGGGAAAGTGGTAGAAACTCTACTAGGCTGTAATTCATGTCCAAGGCAGAAAGAACGTCAGCACTGTCAGTGCTACTTTGTTGGTTTGATATGAAATTGAGGTAGACCACATCTCCTTGGAAGGCAGAAGGTAACACTGGCAGTGTGAACAGTACTAGGAAGCAGATGAGAAGCTCTATAATTTCATTTACAGTCAAAAGAGATATCACTTACTACCACTTACTGGGATGAGAACCCAGGCTTGCTCTGCCTGTTTGAAGGACAGGGCTAGTTGGAAACAAAAGTGTGGCTAGTATAGGTGCCACAAATATATGAGATAAGAAGTGAATTGCCCCTTCTCTAGCTTCTCACAGAAGCTTCTCTAGCTTGTCCCCTTTCCAGAAGCCTCAGGGGCCATTTCCACTGGAAGTCACGCCCAGGACCAGACACCCACTACCAGTTTAACAGGAAGTACACCAGCTCCAAAGGCTCTTCCCCTGTATACACAAGGGACTGCCATATGTTTTGGCCATCATTTTAGGTTGAGGTGTCTCCATTTTAGGATAGGCAGCTCTCACTTTGTTAAATATTGTACTACTCTGTGACTGGCTGATTACCATTTCTTGATACCATCATACCTACCTGTTCTTCTCCAATTAGCTTCTCACTTTCTTTGGACCAGGAAGTGTTCAGATATAAAAACATATACTTCTGTATGAAATACATACATATATAGTGTACTATAAGGAATGTACAAATATGTATAAATCACATTGTGTTTAATTATATATAGATACACTTTACATAATATATATATCTATATATGGATAAATATGTTTATATATATATATATATCTACACACACATATTTATCAACTATAGAAATTAAATATAAATAGCCATAAAAACATGGTACAAAATGGCTAAACATATTTAATAAGAGCTATGGAATGAATAATTAAATTTCAAAAGCAAGGAGCAAGTAATTGAACAAAAGTAAAAGAGCCGCTCAGTGTCCCCACTTTACCAGGCTGCAGAACAAGCCGTGACCTGTCTGAGGTGTGGAAACTTCAAAATGGTGCATTGGTGACATGCCCAAGGACTGCAGACCCGTTTTAGGAGTCTGCCAAAAGGACTCCACCCTCACCCACGTCCTCCCCTTTTTCTGTTGCAAACCTTCAAAGAAGAGTCCAATCCAGTGAGCTGGAGCAAGAGCCTCCTGTGTCCTGCTGCAGCACAACCAGATGGCCCTACCGTATCAGTGGGGCAGACTTGGGCCTTTCCATGGTCCTGCAAGACACAGGCAGAGCTGTCTTTGAAAATGGAAAACCAGAAAAAATTACTTTGGAAAAACTTGTATGTGTGGGCAATTAGAAAGAGGCACAGAGGGAATTCCAAAAAAGACTGCTTTCTTTTGCTTTATTTTGGTGTTTGTACTGGTATGCATTCCAGGCTTAAAAATCTTGTGTAGATGGATTGGGTGGAACAGTGAAGAAATTCATCATTAAGCTGGACTCCAGTGTCATAATAATAAATAAATTGTACACTCGGTGGTTACAATTCACTGCATAATCTCTTGTTTCCAAAATTTCTGGCTATGCAAATACAAATATGCACTAATAATCAAATGCACAGTAGATCAAAACAGTTTGAATAAAACTTAACCTTGCTGGTTTTTTTCTGATGGCAATAACATTTATCCAGAATGACTAGAGTTACAAGCTGTTGAAGGGCTCTAAACTGGCTAATATATTTCTGGTTCAAAGAACAGAGCCACTCAAGATGTCAGCATACTCATATGAATACAATACAAATAGGTTCTTTTATTTCACAGTATGACATCCTAGAATTGAGTGGGATCTTTTTTGGTTAGACTTATGCTACCTAGAGTCCACCAGTGAAGATTTTTCCTTTTCATAATTGGAGAACCCTTTTGTAAACGGAGACTCCTACTCTTACTTGATTTGCAATGGATAGCATCTGGCTTGTATCTGAAATAATAATTTTCTTCTGACACATTTATGAGTTTTCCCTTCATTAATTTTTATCTGGGAAATATTCACTGCTATGGTAGGGTAGTTTTAGAACAAACACCTGGTTTTTACAACTCTTATCAGAAATTTGCAAGGTTTCAGGCAGGGAACAGCTTAAACTTAATGAAGTGAAAAGCTTAACCCTTTGGGCCTCCTTTTGGAGTGTCTCAGTGATACCCTTTCCAGTAGCTTTGAAGGGTAATTTTTTCCTTTACTCCATATATGTTGTTCTCCCTCAGTGACTCATAGTTCACAATGAGCCATTACTTTCTGCAAACCAGAAGCAGCAGAAAGTGTAGAACAGAAGTCATTGAAAGACATGAAAGATCTGAAAGCTTTGCCAGTATTCATAATTTATTCCCAATTCTTTGTCTTTCTGAGTGCAAATATAGAATGAATTTACTGCCTTTGAACCCCCCTGTGGCCAAAACTCTACATTTCATTGTGTTCCTGTTAATAACCTCTTCCAAAGAAACCTTGTTATTTATTTCCCTTTTTTTTAGGTGGTTCACAACATCTGGCAGCAACCATTAAGGGTATCTAGGCTACCTCCCTTAAGTCAGTAAAAAGTACTGTGTGAAAAATGCTATTTATTATAATGCACAGTTGTTCTGTGAGTGGAACAGAATTTGCCAAAATCATTTATAACTTCATAAAATATAAAAAATAACAAATTTACTTTGAAAGGGTAGTCGGAACAATCTGAAGCTGATTAGATAAAGTATTTTTTAACTTCAACCACCTAGTAAAATACATTAAAACTCCAGTCTCCTAAAGAGAGAATCCTTGATGAATAGACATACGGAACATATTAAATTGATATAGGGTCTAATGCATACAGTCTCATAACACAGCCAGATTATGATAATGTACAGAATTCAGCTTACTTCCCACATTTATTATACACAAAAATTGTTTCATCAAAAAAAAATCTACAGAAAAAAGCTTTAATTTTTTTTAAGTCAAATACTCCTTGTCAGAATTGAAGCATAAACCATTAAAAAACTTGATATTTGAGGAGGGACTGAAAACTCAGTTTAACTGTCTTGGTGACAAAACAGGCTTTCATCATCTCTGAGTCACGGTGCAGAGATCCTTCTGAGAGCTGGGAGAGGCATTGTGTATTCCATTTTTAACAACACAACCTTTTTTTGGCTTCAAGTTATGTTTGGATAATA
Source organism: Margarornis squamiger (assembly GCA_035222235.1). Classification (NCBI taxonomy): domain Eukaryota; kingdom Metazoa; phylum Chordata; class Aves; order Passeriformes; family Furnariidae; genus Margarornis; species Margarornis squamiger. The sequence goes on along the minus strand of JAWWTY010000077.1, from coordinate 25,800,344 downwards.
TCTCTCAATGTATGTAGCTGAATGTTTTTGTTTTGACATTTTCAAATGACAAATTTTGACTTAAAAATATCTCTTTCCAAAATTTTACTGTGAAAGTGTCATGGAAAAGTGATGTCTATCTTAGGACACCTGCACACAGCAAATTAGCTTGCATGAAGAGCTGCAGCTCTAGCATTTGCTAACCTTTCTGTACTTAATTTTGATATTAGCTAAATGTTTTAACTTTCAGAACACAATGTTCTCAGCTTCCTATTAAAAAAAGGAAAGAAAAAGAGAAAGAAAGAGAGAGAGAAAGAAAAGAAAGAAAGAAAGAAAGAAAGAAAGAAAGAAAGAAAGAAAGAAAGAAAGAAAGAAAGAAAGAAAGAGAATAATCACTTTACCCTGTTGTCCCCTGTACTACCAGCACAGTTATAAACCCTGAAGAACACTCTTCTATTCAGAAATGATTCTTGTAGTTCTGTGCAAAGGTGGTTTGTGTCCTCCACAAAATATTTTTTGTGAGCCTTTAGATAAAGTTTGCATTTTTCCCACCTGTGGATGTGTTGTTCTTTTGATGTACAAGGTCAGAAGGATTCTCATTATTGCCAAATGAATGAAATTTCAGCCATATGCAAGAGAACTATATATGGTTAAATTACTTGAAAAATCTTCTAGCATTTAAAAAAAATAAAAATATGCTCTTCCCTACTGTGACCTACTTGACTGTTTAAAAAAGAAGAAAACACACATTACCTATTATGCAGGAAATGTAAATGCAAACACACAACTTATAAGAATTTTAAAGAATGAGAAATCTTAATGTTGCATTAGCTCTTCCATTTAATGCACAGGACATGTAAAATAGTTCGTTTTTAAAAGCCTACTGCAATGAGAACAAAGATTTGAACAGCTTGATGCCATAAATGTTAAGTTCCTAGCTTCAGCTGTGAACAGAAGAATTTCCCCTTAAGAGATCAGATCTTTACATCAAAAAGTGTAGAGCTACCTACTTAAAAAATCCAATTTTTAAATCTGTTTTGATTGCTGCCACTGGACTTGCTTTTAACTGTCATCTTGTTTCACTGGAGTAAGTAGTCTAAACAGAAACATAAAATCCTGAACAAGGTTCAGGTCAGAAAGCACTTAATAAATTGCTTTTCTTAGGAGATCCCACCTTACTTACTGCGTCCAGCTCTGGATCCCACAACATAAGAATGACATGGACCTGTTGGAGAGAGTCCAGAGGAGGCGACAAAGATGATCAGAAGGCTGGAGCACCTCTGCTATAAAGTCAGGCTGAGAGAGCTGAGGTTGTTGAGCATGGAGAAGAGAAGGCTCTGTGGAGACCTTATGGCGGTCTTCCAGTACCTAGAGGGGGCCTGCAAGAAAGTAGAAGAGGGACTTTTTATAAGGACATGTAGGTGATGGCTCTAAACTGAAAGAGGGTACCTTTAGATTAGATGTTAGGAAGAAACTCTTCGCTGTAGGGGGGCGAGGCAGGGGAACAGGTTGCCCAGAGAGTTATGCATGCCTCATCCTTGAAAGTGTTCAAGACCACGTTGGATGGGGCTTTGAGCAACCTGATCTAATGGAAGATGTCTCTGCACATGGCAGGAGGTTGGAGGTAGATGATCTTTCCAATCCAAACCATTGTATGAATCTATGATTCTATATACTTTGCTTGTGGAGTGATGAGAGGAGGATGCAAACAGACTAAATGTGTTGCAACGAACAATATTTACCAAGAAAGACTACACTAGCAAGTGCAAAGGGAGAGAGAGTCTAGAGAGGGCAGGGTGCAAATTACAGGTTCAGAGGTTGTTCCTCCCGGGTGTCTTTGTAAACTCTATTTATATTAAATTGTTTAAAGACTACCAAGAACAGACAGACCATTAAAAACACATCTTTATAAGGCTCTTCCACTTTAGTTACTGCATTTGAAAGCTTCAGAGGTTTTCCTGATGGAGTTTTATAGGTCGGATGGATAACAAAAGCCTGAAGTGTTCTGTATCAAATGGCTCCTTACTATCCTCTCAGCAGAGTCAGCACAGTAGCACTCAGCTGCACATAGCTGAAGCCACATATCAGCAGAAACAAAAACATGTTCCAGAGCACAATTACTGGAATTATAATCTCTGTTTTAAACAGATCCACTCGATTTTGTTCATTAAATGCATTTTGGTTTTGATTAGACTTCTTTTGTCTTCTTTTTTCTTTCATTTTTGTGGTGATTCTCAACAGTTTAGAAACAAAATTCTCCTTTGTTTGCACATCATCTAAAAAGTGAGATTTTTTAAAAGCACTGAGTGTTGACCAAACTGTGTCTCTTCATGTCAATATGAGCCTTACCTCTGCCTCTGGTGAAATGGAATTTTTTATATTTATTGTTTGCTTTTCCTTCTAATTAAGTTCTTTCAAAAAAAAGGCAAAATGTTCTGTGAGGGAAACAAGGTTGGGAAGAATGAATTCAGCAATGTCTGGGCAATTCAGCACTAGGAGAGTAAAGACTTAGCAACTAGGAACAGTGGTTGTGTGCATCCTCTGTGCCATGAAATAGCACTACAAGTAGTAAGTGTAGTCCATCGTATAGTACACTGATTTCATGGCCTGGTTTCTCTACTCTTCACTGCTAGATTCTGAAGCCATTTAGCAAGTCTTCTGTGTCTACTTTCCTGAGCGTCTTTTGTCATTGCCATATAAAGAGCAACTTTTCAAATCCAGTATTTTCATTGTACAGCAGTAAAATTTCTAACACAATGCAAGTCCAGTTTTACTTTGAAACTTGCAGATGCCACTATAAAACAAATAAATAATATTAGGTGGCAAAAAGTATATATGCGTTCAAAGGTCAGCAGATGAAGTCATGGGAACAAAGGGAATGAGAAATTATAAAAAATTTAACAAATTTAAAATGTTAAATATGTTAAAAATTTTCTTATTGGTTTCAATGGGAAAAAGAGTAGATAATTTGTATTACAGCTGATGCAGAGAACACTTTTCTGAGAGAAAATATATTTTTCTCAAAATTTAAACTCTCTGTAAAATTTTATTTTGGGAAACAGTTACTTTACATCTGAAAATGAAATTAAGTATTAAATTTTCAATATATTCAGCCTATACTTGGAGTGTTTGTCATTGCTGTGATGACCTAAAGGGTTCAATTTGAACCTTTTTGAAACCAATAATTTTTATTTCCCAACCACATTTCTTCAAAAGTATTAGGCTTTGCCTATGCATAAACTCCTCACCTTGAAGATTTACATGTCCCAGAGTAAAGCGATATACACGGTTAAAAGAATGACAGGCACTTTCATACCTCATAACAACTCTGCTTAACCTATTGAGTGCATATGTTTGACTGGAGTAAAGAAAGCTTAGATTCAAGTTTCTCCTCTGTCATATTTGGAGAAACCTGACATGGGAAAGAGGCTGAGCACAAACTTGTCCTGCATCTAGCGTGTTCTTGCTCAGGACTGCTTCTAATACATTATCCGTGTGGTTTTGCTTTAAAACAATTATTTTCTGTTTTGTCTCCTTTAAATATCTGGTTATGTTCTCTCCTCCCAAGAAGAATAAAACATTTTTTAGTTCCTTTAATTTTGCTTTGGAATAGAACTGTCATATTCATTTCAATACTCATTATAATGTGTTTTGAGCTAACAAGAAAACTAACTAACATTAGGAAATCCCCTAGCAATATTTACAAGTAAGATAAAACTCCAGTTATATAAATCTTGGATATCAATTTCAGTTGCAAATACATAAAGCTCTTTTCTGTGTTTTGAAAGGTTATATACTAATTAGATTATAGTTCTCAAATTTATTCTAATCAGAGTTATTGTATTATAACTCTTGATACTTACTTTAAACCCTGAAGAACTTTAAATTCCTTGAGAATTTTCTCATCCCTTATGAATAAAAAATATACCATTAGGAAAGAATGTTGTTTCATGGAGTCCATGGGTTGTAGAATTAATTAGTAAAAAATTCTGAGATATAGTTTATAAAATATATGAAACCATGCAAAAATATTAGGCATATGAATGATAAATGAGGCAGAGGAAGTGAGGCATACAAAGTGAATATTGCATTGATATTAAATATAATTTATTTTGGGGTTTGGGGGGAGTGTTTGTTTATTTTTATGTTGGTTTGGTTTGGTTTGGTTTGGTTTGGTTTGGTTTTTTTTGTGAGGACATCATGAGATGGGTAATAGAAATGAGTTTAAAGAAATAGAAATTTCCATGACAAGGTGAAAGAAAATTAAAAATGTTTAATATACTCGAGTATGGGCACAAGCTGGTGATGATACTAGGTTTCTGAAATAACTGCCACATGACATCAAAGATTGAGTAACAAAGATTTAAAATTATGGCAGGTCAACAACACCATTATATGACAATGGAATGACAATATAGCACCTGCATTTAAGAAACTAATGTAAGCTGTATGATTTCTATTACTTACAAGACTTTAGAACGTGCAGTACGGTGAACATTCACATAGAATTAAGATAATAATGTGCTGATTTACTAGAGAGAGTTCATGACAGAATGATTTGGTAGATTTCACTGAGCAAGTTAGTAGCTTTCTACAGAGAGAAAATTTATGTTGGCTGCAGATAACTTGAGTCTATCATTTTATACTGGCCATACGGGAAACAATTAAGAAGGCAAAAATGCTGATTAATACAAAAATAATAAGCTGAACAAGCAACCACTTAAGTACTTAAGAGCTGTGAGACTGAAATATTGTATTAATTGAACTATTGCACTTGTTAGTAGTAAATAGTTTGGATGTATTTTCAGTACAGAAGAATGATAAACAGGAAAATCTGAGTAGCCTACAGGAACCAAGTCGTAGGAACAAATTTTGAGTTTTCCTTCTCTAGAATTCTGCTGCCCCGGATACTTAAAGATTGATAGTACCAAACAAGTGACATATGTCATGTCTCAATTCCATCAGGATTCTCAGAATATACGTTGTCCTAACTGGTTTTCCTGCATTTCCAAATACAGCACTTTTTTGTATTGAAATTAGGTACAGGATGAAGCCATGCACAATGATGGAGAATTTGTTTTTCCCATTCACAGCATACACAATGGCCAAAACAATTAACAATTGTATAGATAACCGGGTCTGTTGAAGGAGATTTGAACTTGAATTCTTCATCTTCTATGCAAGCATCCTTTTTTTCCCATGCTGGGTTATTTTGGGGTATCACTTATGATCTTTCTCAAATAACTATGCCAAAAAGATTAGGACAAAAACTTTAGCTGGCTCTGCTCGTATTATAGAATCATAGAATACCTTGAATTGGAGAGGATCCACAAGGATCATCAATGTCCAACTCCTGGTCAAGCCAAGTGAACTCAGCCACTCTGCATGTTCCACAAGTATTCCACACCATTCCTTTACGTAATCAGGTGCACATAAGACAAGGAGGGAGGTTCTTCTCTCTCTTCCTTTCGGGCGCTTGGAGGACAGCAGGTCTCAGTGTGTTGGCTTCGCTCTTATCTATGTAAGCTGAGGCCTATCTGAGAAACTGCTGTCTGAAGCTGCACGGGGGTGAAGATTTCTGCTGTTTCTTGAGGGAAGTTTGGTGAGAGTTTATTGTGTTAGTTACTTTATTGAGCTATTCCCTGAGTTTTCGAGTTTATATGTCTGTTTTGTTTTATTTTAACCCATTTTTGTCCTTTTTCCCTTCCCCTTTTCCCCCTCTTCCCTTCCGGAGTTGTTTGGGATTCCTGTCCTGTATATAAATAATGTTTAATTGTATATAACTGTAACATATGTGAATATATATATATATTTACTAGAATTTTCTTTTAGTACTTTTTTTCTCTCTCTGGGTGGAGGGGGAGGAATCTGGCTGGGTTTGGCAGGGAGCCAACCCAAACCTCCACACTCCCTAGTACAATTAACTCAAAGCTTTTTTAATGGTAGAAGACCAACACCTGGTTTCACTATAAAAACCTGCAGTATATATCTTTTTGAATTACTCTGTTTACATTACTGTGTTTTGTTTATCTTTCAGTTTCATGCTTCTTCCTTATATTGTGTGGTTAAGCTACAGAGGAACCTCAGTCTGAGGAAGAAAATGTTTTCATTGCCTTACTTTTGGTAAATTTTTTTGCTCCTTGGTTTTGTTCTTAGACAAAAATAAGGAAAGCACTGCATTATAATAGCATGCTGTATTTCAAAAAGTATCATAGATACTCAATTTTTCCCCAGCTGTAAACAGAAAATATTTTTAATTTTAAAATATACTATGATAACCATAGCCTCTTTGTGGTTTACTAGAAAACTCCTACCTGGTGCCTTGCTAGCAGTTCCTTTTAACTTCAAGAAGGTCTCCATAAACATAATTTTTTATAATTTTTACATGTGAACTGTAAAACCCTAGTCTCCTGAAACTGCTTGAAAAGGGTTGATGATGACGATTCTCTACTGCAACATGGAATAGCAGCTACACTCAGAGTAGTTTTTTGCAATAAATGTGTTTATTTTACAAATGGACCCATGCATGCTGTGTTATGACAGGCAAGTGGTGAAAATTTCCTGCTGAGGAATGCCCCTAAGCCAGAAGGTCTCCAGGATATCTGATGAGTGATCTCCTGTTGCTTTATTTGGCTCTTGCTGGTACCCATTTCACTGCTGACTGGACAAATACCATTCAACAATAAAATATCCTTGCCTGGAGGATTTGACACAGATGGGTCTGGTCATATTGGTCTGTTTAGGGTAAGGAATCAAGCCCATGAACTTTTTTACTGATAATGGTATTGCATGTTATACTTTTCACAGAACAGCTGTTCACTGTTTGAGTTTACATTGTACTTCTATTTAATTTTTATCTTTTTCAGGTTTTTTTTTTTACCTGATACTACATATCATCATAGACAAATGAAAAATTATCTATCCTTGTGTACAAATCCAAGATAATAAATTATTCTACTGTGTTGATTATAAAAGCAAAACACTTTCTTCCCCCGCTTTTTTCTTTGGACAAATGCCACTTTTTATTAACAACTGGTTAGTCAATATGAAGGTTATTATATCCAACCCTTAAAAATAATTTTATGGTGTTTGGATGTAAAATAATTATTAATCCTACCGGACTGTGACAAAATGTTATACAGTAACAATTTATAAATTGCCGCATAATGATATGGTAAAAACTGATACACCCAGCCATTTCTCTTTTCACAGTAGTATAAACTAGGAAATACTCAATTGAAGTCAGTAATTCTCAGTCAAATAAAAGGAGAATAAAGTCATAACTATGCTACCATAGGCTTTATCCTTGTAGTAATGTGGTGAATAACTAAATTCAAAAAGTTTCAGAAGTTCTCAGAAAGTAGTTGTTATCAATCATATTTAACATCTTTCATTCTCTAATTTTCTCTTTTTCTTTATTTATCTTTCAAAATCAATTTTTATCATCGTATATAATTAAAACAAAATACATTCCTGTCCATTATACCAAAAGAAATATTTACCATCAGGTAAGACAATAAAAGTAACTCTATAAGGTGTCTTTCACAGTGAAAATATTTCTTGTAAAATAATTTAACAAATCTCAACATTACAGAATACCACAATCCATTGCATGACAGTTTATGTTACATCCCTCTGTTTAGCAACCGGAAATGAAGGAAATGAAGCTGGTTTAACATTTTAACTGAATGTATCAGGACAGCCAAGCCATGACTGTTGGATTGTAAAATTCTACATCACCTCCCGTCTTAGAACTCTGGCAGTCTGAATTCCTGACTGCAGAAGTCAGTGATCAATCCAGCAGCAGTAATTGAGACAAATAGCACCATGATATTTCCTGGTCCCAACCACAGGCCTAGACTAATCTTATCCTAGAATAGAATGCTAGAATAACTGGGAATTTTGGTAAATACCTCTGTGACTTGCTCTCAGAGTACTGGCAAGTGTTTGGGGTATGTAGTAAGGATCTTGTGTCTCTTGGCTAAAGAGAATAATTTGCCTCTTCATCATGTGTCATATACGTGGGGAAAATGTCACTCCAGTAGTCAATTCTAAACATTTACCTCACAGAGCACCATACCAGAGTTTTGGTATGGTCATGTAGATTTATTTGTGAAGTACGGTAAAACTGAATATAGGGATCAGAGGGATCTATATAGGGATCTAGTTTAAGAAATTTCAAACATGCATGTGTGTAGTTCATTAAAAAGGCAGAGTTTTTCAAATTACTTGTTCATTATGAAATATTTACCCAACTCTGATGATTAGTCATTGGTTGGCAGAATTTAATCTCCAGAAATACTAGAAATAGTTTTATGAAGAAGCAGCACAAATAACTGGAATGTAAGATTCCCCTAATGTCTATACATCTCAGGTCTAAATTGTTACTCTAAAGTTGTTTTGAATTAGAACTTGAAAGTTCAAATTGAAATTTGTCTTGTATGTTGTAATCAGTTTTTGAAAAATGTAATCATAGCACAACGTTCCATTTAAATAGTTATTTCCCACGGTGTAATTACCAGTGAAGAAGAATGAAGTGGCTAAACTACAGTGAGATTGAATTTGCTGCTGCTAATGCAGCTCTACTTCAGAGTACATTGTTGGCTGAAAGGCAGACGTGAGATCTCCCAAGGTTACAGGTTTTAAGTCTCAAAGTCTCCAGCAGATCACTTTCTGAATAGCCACAGATTTAAAAAGAGCTCCAAGACTTTACTTTAAAACAGAAATAAGTGTCCCTCAGAAAAGACACCAATACATGATATTAAAGAAATTTCAATATTAAAACTATGATATAAGAATCAACACCTGTTCATAGAATAATATTCCCAACTTTTTTCTAACCAAACATTTCTCATGTGAAAATAATGTGACTCCTTGTTCTTAAGGCTTTTAATAATATTCCAAACCTAGATACATAGAGAGAGAAGGCTGGAAATACAACCAGAATGAGCCATTAGTAGACATGATGAGAGATAAGTAGAGATGTCCACGTATCTCTGATTATCTCTGTATCTTCAGATTTCTCTTATCCATTAATAGTAGTAGGTTTGTAATCCTATTTCAACAGTTCATTATGATATAACAACCTTACTGTTCCCTTCACTTAAGATCACATAGACAATTTCTAAAGGGATTTCGAAGATGATGAAAGGAACACTGCGTTATGTTACAGAGTTCTCTGCTCTATTGGCAATTATCAGAGTAGCTTCAAGGAACTATCAAGCATATAGATGTCCTTTCCCCCTGTTGTTACCTTTTGCTTACAAAGGAACATATACACCTTCCTAAAAAGTGGAGTTTCCCTAATCTTAGGAGAGAATGTATGTCAGATAAAAGCACTGCAGCTGTTGAATATATTTTTATATATTAAAGCATTTTAAGATTGTGGGTGTATTGCAATTAAGTGATTTAACTACATTCAGCTGTCCTTTAAGTTGTTTGTAATTACTGATTTTGCTTTTCAAATGTGCATAATAAAGTTCTCAATGTAGCTCTCAAATACAGCAGCAATGCTGACTCTTCAGTACTCAACAGTTCAATCACAGGGTATCTTCATGAGGAAGAAAATAAAAGAGAAAGATAGAGGCAGCACAAGGTAATGCATGGCATTATTAGTGGCTTAAAGTCATTTGCTTTGCAATGATAACTTGAGTCTTTGAAAAAATTTTATGTTTTTAATCATTTCTCTGGCAGTAGTAACAGCTTCAATATTTCACTAAGTCCATAAAATTTGTCTTTCATATGTTGATGAATTTTCCTACATAGTCTAGACTAAATGCTTCCTTTTAGCCAAAAGCACTATCAAAAATATCTTCTCCTAAACAAGCAAGACACTCACACTGCATAAGAACAAAGCAAGTTTTTTAAAGTGTCAGAGTAATTTGATTTGACACATACTCAGATCTCCAGTAATCTCACTCCCTTTCCACCTCCAGCTCTTCTACTCTTCAGATGTCAGTAGAAGTGTTCCTCTCGTTTCGATTGGGAAACAAACTTTTGCACTGTTTGTGATGCAAACAAACTGTTTGAAAATAGAATTGGAATTTTACTTACATCACCTCAGAAGCTGTTCCACAAGTAAAGATACTTTGCAATCTACTTTAATTTGGTTCCAGAATGTACACATAATCTGAATTAATAGGCATTTTTTTGTGCTCATGAAAAAGGCCAGACACAGAGACAAATGTATTTTGTTTACCTGCAGACCATGCAGGATTAAATTGAGTTTGAGGAGTTAATTTGAATAGGACAGGAATTAAAATTAAAAGTAAGGCTAATAAATGCTTTTAAAAATACTTTATTTCTACACACTCTTCAATTTCTCTGCAAATACAAAGCAGCAATTGTGAAAACTGCTTTGTACAGAAAAGGCAAAGCTTTGCCTGTCTTCTCCAAGCAAGTTTTGTGATAAGGTTTTAGGACAGTGTACCCTTTTCTTAAAGAAAACTGATTTTTCAACTCTCTGCACTGTACAAAGAACTTGGAACCCCACTGTAGTGAAATATGAACAGTTGAAGACAAGAATATTTGAACAGATATTTTCCCTTCAGTGAGCTGTATGATTTAATCTGTAGGTAAATATATTTTAGAGAGATAAAACACAATGCAAAAGTAAGGCAGGGCTCAATAAATTGAACTCTAGTTGTTCACATTTTTGGCCTGCAAGAGTGTACCCCTGAGACAGAAAATATTGATGTTTATGTTCTGATTCAACATCTCTGTCTAGTATTCAGCAAACAGTGAGGGAGTTTCCTTTCTGTCTTAATCTTCTCTGACCAAAGTAACTGCTTGAAAACTTGTTGTTAGAACAGATCACCATGCAGTTTGTGGCTACTTCTGTTCAAGGACTGGTTTATAGACTACACAATAACTATGTAGGAGATAAAACAAGACTGTGCATCCTCAATAGGCAAACTATGGTCCGTCATAAGCTACTGCTCATTAGAGAGGCATAAGGTTCTTGAATTAAGCTGTTCCTTTGAAACTGGCACTGAGACTATCTAAAACTACACCAAAGCTTCTGTTCAGTTCAGTGTTGCCAGAACATCATTTAAATTCAGTGAACCAGTATAATCACAACATAGAAGATGGACATAATCTCAGATATGGCTGTAGATACTAGTCACTTTAGTTGCTCTTCTTTCTCATGTAATGCCCCCTGGTTTACACAGTTGCATTAAAAGCTATGATTTGTTTCACATTTATTCACTTGTCAAAATTAAGTGTTGAGGTGTTCTCTATAGCAAGTTGCCTCTGGAAGAGCAGCCATCCCATTCTAAGTAGGTGTCTGAAAAGGTTAGGCTACATCACACCTCTGAGATTCTTTTGTAGTTTATTTTGTTTTGTTTTGTTAATGTCCAGAGACTACTAAGAATCAAAATGTTTAGCTTCAACTATGTATCAGCCCTCTAGTTTGAAGGCGTTCACTGTAATGACAACTTTTCAAATCTATATGGCTTTTCCTTATTTTCATAATTGTATATTTCTAGTTGCCTCTTTTTACTCACATCAACATTTTGATGTTGTTGTGCTATTCTTTGCTTTCTCGTGGTGATTCTAGATTTGACAGCACTGGTCTGCTACTAAAAAAATCCTGGTAGTCCCCTAGTAGGACTGAATGAATACTGGAATTCTTATTTAACTGCTTTTTCTGATAAATCATGATTTTTTTTTTTTTTCCTTTGGAAAAACTTGGTTTTTTTCCCTTTTTTATTCCGAGCCAAAATATGTATCAATTGGCAACCTCACATTCCATCCTTTTATGTCCATTTTTATTTTTGGATGAAAATAACAACTTTCACTACAAAATGAAATATTAGACCTGTCAGGTTTTCAAAAAAGTAAAAATCAACGCTAAATACGGCAACATTTCTAGAAATTCTGTCATGTGGGCAAGAGAGCAATCAATAGAACTCAAATTTAGGAATAGTATTAACATGGTAGCATTTACTATTTTTTACACAGTGGTCAGCATTGAAATCCATCGTTGAGTTAGCACATCCACGGATCAGCCAAACTGTCTGTAATGTAAGCACTCGATCTGTGATGAACTTCACCAAGTTAATTAGAATGAGCTTAAACTTGGGAAAATGTGAGAAGCCTGAACCTATTAATGATCAATGCTGTAACTTGGTCTGGAAGAGTTACACGTTATTATAACTGAGTCCTCAGGTTAGTTATGTCTGTGAATTGTAATACTAACATTTTTTATTTTTTTTTAAATCTCTTTCACTTCCTTTTCCTACTTAGTTTCACTGAGAAGAGAGAAAGAAATTCTCAAAATGAAAACTAATGTCAACAATAATTTCTAAAAAACAAGGAACAGCAGCTATTTAAAACAAATGAACATGTAGCAACCTTACAGCACTGTAACAGCAGGATACAGGAGAAAAAAATGTAAAACTAGCCACTTCAAAAAATTGTTTATTAAAGAACTCATCTCCACAGCAGGAAATAAGAAAAATACTGGAACAGCCACCTTAAAAATAATTTATTAAAAAATACATCACCAGAGATGAACAGAAAGAAAACAGTTTGCCAACTAGCTTTAAATAAATTTATTTAACTATTTCTCAGCAGGAAACACTATAAAAAGTAAAATTTACACTGTATGAAAATAAATAAATAAAATTATTTTCAAAAAAGAAAAAATAAAGTTCTTTTAACATAGTTTTATATAGGTTGCTTTGCACTGGTTGAGCATAAAGACCTCCATTCACCAATGACATCATTCTTCATATTGTCACGTTCCCTAGCCCCATTCAACGAACAGGTAAATATGTATTTAAACAGAAGCATGTGAGAGGCCCCTGCTACCTCAAGTTTAAATGTTGGTGAACTTACCATCTCTAATAGCTGATCTTCTTAAATTAAATTTTAAATTATATTTTAAATTGAATTTCTTGCAAGCCTGTTTCCAAGAGGGCGATGGAGCAGTTCTAAATGTTTCTTTTACAGCCAAATCATGATTTTCACTGGGAATCTGTCATCTTTCATGGTATGTCTCAGTTGTATTTGTGTATAAGGGTATTACTCAAATTCACATGGAAGCACAATATCTTTAAAGAAGCCAAGGATTGCCTAATGACCAGGTAGAAGCATGGCAGGGTCTCACCCCAATAAAACATTATGTCATTTCACTGGCCTCAGTGGGGCTGGTTCTGATGCACAGTGGTAGAAGTGACATCAGGGTCATTCTTTGGTTATCAACCTGGCTTTGCCATGGACTATGTAAGCTTGGATATACTTGTTAGCCCCACAGGTCATGGTTTACTTGTTCTTACAAATCAACAACAAACAGCTACCTTTGCTGCACCAAGATGGAGCATTCAGAACCTTTGTTGGTTATTGTTTCACATGCAAGTAAAATGAACCTTATCCTTGTAAACACTTGTAAGTCTCCCACTAGAATTTTTGTCATACCAGTGTGAGCTAGGTTTGTCAACCCAGAGAACTCCTTTGATATTTAGATCACCCAAAACTTCCCCTGTTTTTAGGAACAGGCTTGGGGCAACAAAGTATGCAGTGATTCCGATGTGTTTCAGCAGAGTTAGATTGGCTATACACTTTATCCATGAAAAATCTTGGAAAGCCACTATGCCTACTGATGCCATATGAAAAGTTGGATTCCATGACTTCTCCCAGCAATACTCACTTCTATTCTAATATGCCAAATTTTCTGTGGTAGTAAGAACAGGAAAGCCCTACTCTCAGACATGTTCCTCTAATATTTATTATAGGTATCCCTGCCTTTCCCCACTGGGGCCAGGAGAAGTCAGGCACTGGAACCTCCTTGTTGGGTGACAAAATTTTGCCCAGTGATAAGAAGCTGTGTTCTGTTTGTATGAAGAAAAAAACACTGGGGAAAAAAAGTGACATAAAAAATCTTTATGGTCTTAGCAATAATGATACACTGAGAATTGAGTATTACTATGAAACCAGGAGAGATAAACTTGCATTATGCACAGTAAACACCTCCATGAATGTAAGGAGATATATGTGTGTGTATTTAAACATGGAGACCAAAGGAGCTAAGAAAAATAAGAATATCAACGAAAGCCTACTGTGCAACGATGGGGTCATTATAACCTATATGTCCGTGACATTAAAGTACTTCACTACTTTAGGGAAAGCTAAAGCAAATACAGTGAACTGCTTAAGAATTGATTCTGCATACAATTCAAGCAAAGTTACTATTTGCATGAATAAACACTTCAGGATCAGGACCAATGATTTTTTATTGCTTTCCCCATTGTATAATTCAATAACTGGAATTGTAAGGTAAAACCTATCGAGATATGGCTGCTCATTAAAAGAAGAGGATTGTGCAGTTGGGTTATGTGAAATCAAACCTCAGTATCTCTTTCTTATTAAAAAAAAAAAACCACACCACCAGAAATAAAGTTCATCTGCAGTAAAGCTGGTGTTGCTGCTTCAGCAAATTATTTGTGTGAATGGCAGGGATGATTACAGCCAAGGAAATAATTCCTAGCAAATTATTTATTCTATGAATTTCACCATTTCTTCTGTCCATGATTTATATGAGATCAGACAGCAATTCTGTCAGTGATATTCTCAATTCAAAATTGTTCAGAGATATCATCACTGAGTGCATCTTGATATGAAAGACATTCATGAACAGCTATTCAAATTACACATCTGGCTTGAAGCTTGTGTTTATCTCCAAGAGGAGTAGGTCAGGTAGCAGGTGTCTCAACAGAGCCTTTTCTCACTGGCTTCTCACTAACCTTTGTAGAACATGTTGGAGAAAATACATTGTGACCAAACTTGGTGAAAATGCAGTTCTTTGCGCTAACTCTGGAAAACAGAGTTATGTGGGAGAAAGCTTAAAGTGGTGAAAAAAGCAGAAGAAAGCAGCTTTCTTGACCAATTTCTACTAAAAATCCAGTCACTGGAGGCTTTGGACAAAGCTCCTTCTAGAAAATCCTTTACAGTACTTTCTCTGGTATTTCCTAATTCACCTGCAAGGTGGCAGAAGAGGAAATCTGGGATGCTGAGGCCTTCACATGGTCTCAATTACCATCAAATTGCATGAAGAAACAAGCAATCTTTAAGGTGTAAATTGTCTCAAGTCCTTCTTTCCAGCATTCTTCCTCTTCCGTCTTGGTCAAC
Source organism: Margarornis squamiger (assembly GCA_035222235.1). Lineage (NCBI taxonomy): Eukaryota > Metazoa > Chordata > Aves > Passeriformes > Furnariidae > Margarornis > Margarornis squamiger. Next base: position 25,785,233 of record JAWWTY010000077.1, on the reverse strand, counting down.
GTGCTGTGCATACTATCTTCACTAAATAGCAACTTCAAGTTCATGGCCATTAGCTATGACTTAAAACTCTATTTTACACCTTTCCTGTTTTCAAATACTTTGCATTTACATGAAAATGTCAGTAGTGACACAGAACACTATTACTTCAACCAATAACAAAATAGCAAAAGTAGCAAAGACTTCAAACAATAACAAATCCCTGTGGATTCATGTTAATACCCATAATCAGTATAGTGATGTTTACTAAGGATACCAGGGACAGGTAAATTTAGGCAAAAAAGGCATCCTCAGCAACTTTCTTCTTCGGCATCTTTCTACTCTTTAATCTTTGCCTGTCTGTTCTACTACTGCAAGAAAGAGCTAGCTGGCTAGAAAAGAAAAATTCTTAGGGAATTTTACACGCATAAAGTAGTAAGATGTGAGCCATCAGCACAAGGAAAATTTCATTGTGTTTCAGGTATTTAAACCTTTATTAAAATACTTCATATCTCAGTGAGAATATTGGACATACCTTTTAGTTGTGTTGTGTACTTCCTCTACTGTTCACTACCAAATGCTCTTTTTCCCATAATGATTTTGGAAAAGGAAACTATAATGTTTCATAATAAGCTTATAATAGGTTCTTATCATTTTTGATTTTTTTTAATAACAACATTCACTGTTGTTGAACAACATATTGTTCACCTTTTATAGGAAAATTCTTTTTTTATTGTATTAAAAATCATTCATCTAAGGAGTTTAATAACATTCCTGTATAAAGACATTCTTACATTAATATGTGTATTTTATGCCACTTCAGCTGTATTTTTATCTTTAATTTCATATAAGCTATTTGGAGTTGATTAACTAGCATATAATCTATGCCTGCCAAATACATGAAAAGTTGGTGGTGTATTTTTAATCATCTATATTCAGAGCTGGAAATTAATTTTACTTTGATATTTTTTTTAAACATCGCCTGATTAAAACTTAAGCAGTCAAACATCTCAGGCATTTAACTTCAATGTTGTGTCCTCCTCTATCAGAACAAAATTGGGCATTTTCCTATACACAATGGAGGAAAAAAAGCAATTACTATCAATCAGTGACTAAGCAACAGATTGGAGTATTTAGAAAGACTCATTCATACACAGATTTGCAGCAGTGTTCAGCTCTTCTGATTAGATTCCATAGATTTTAAATTGTAGCTAATTAGGCTGTCATAGGTTCATTAATGGCTCTACTGATTCAGCACTCCCTCACCTGCATGCATATTAAAGCTCATTAGCTCCCTTGTCTAAAATACCACCTGCATTAATTGCTGCTGATGCACTAGGACTCTTCAGAAGGCTCTTCTGACAACTAGTCTACCTGCTTGTAATACCCCTTGCCCCCAGAGCTCTTCAGGAGAGCGAGCACATAAAGTTCGTAGTGTTTCACACATTGTAATGCTGCAGCTGTTGTGAGGGCAGTCAAGCCTGTTTTCTGCTTAACAGCAGGAAACAAATAATTAGCAATGCCTATACTGTAATGCTTACTACAGGATGAGTTTATTTGCTCTGGAGTCTCACTACTGAAAGCTACCTAACAATATCATGTACTAACCAAGTGCTGAGGGAGATCCAAAGACATAAATAATGCATTTTGACCAAGAAGAACAGATGACTTCAAGTTTGTCTATGACTGATGTTCTGTGACCTCTTTAGATTAAATGTTTTGTGAGTTATCTGCCATAAGGATAGTGAGACACAGTTTTTACTCATCCTTTTGCAATTTGTTTTATATTGGTGTCCTCACAGATATCAGGGAGCTAGACTATGAACCACAGCAGTTACAGTCTACAGCTAGAATGACAATGCAAAGCTGTAACTGACTAGATGATCACTCTAAGAAACACTTCTTCCTGGTTCCTGATTTCCAAGCAGTCGCTATCAAAGATGAACCAGTAAGCTAAACTGTCATAAATTCAAAATACATTTGGTAACATTACTGGCAGCAACTTGCTTTACTGAAAGACAAACTGCAGAAAATGTCTCACCGTGTCATGAAGAGTTTGGGGATAAACAGTGTAACCTTTCATAGGTGTCCTCAAGTGTAGTTTTATATTTGAACTAATTGTGCTCAGGAATGGCTCATTTCAAAGTACTTTTTCATATTTATAGTCATATTTTCTTACATACTTCTATTATCAATCTCCCAAAGTTTCTTTTTTCTCACTTCTTCATATAAAACTAAATTAATAGCAATATTTTGAACTAAATTTCATTTATTATGCTGATTTTATAATGATTCATTTATTACTTTCATTATTTGATTTAAACTTCATTGAAATAATTTAATTTTAAAAATACTGAAATTTTAAAAATTGATTTTTATACATCTTTCTTAATTGGTTTATGTGTGTGTATATATTTATATATATATATATATATATCCCCCAAAACTTTTGTGTATATTACATCAAAGAGTTTTTCACAAAGTTTTGCTTGGCTTTTGTTCACTGTAAAGAATATTTTTGGGGTGAGAATAAAACATCCTTTCAATTTTTACCCTTGGAAATATTTAAAATATTTCCTGAAATTTCCTATCTTTTGCACAATTTTGAATAAGATATTTGGAAAAGGGAATACTACAGGTGAAAAAAACAACCTCTCTGTGTCATGTTCATAATTGTAAATTTACCATAAAACCTGACATTTCAGATTTACTTCTTCAACATTGAAAATACTTAATGAAACAGAGCATCCCTGTACATTAAAAGCTAAATCCTGTTTCTGCAGAAATCACTATGAAAACATTGACCTAAGTGATGAGTGATTCCTCGCACAAATAGAAAAATACAGAAAAATCATTAGAACTTTACAATTACTATTTGAAGCTCTTCCTCTGATACTGAGTTTTCTCTTAGTTGTCCTTTTAAAAAAAGCAAAAAAATTAATTATCAGTGAAAAAATCACTATTTGAGTAAATTCTCAGCTTGCACAACAAGCACTGCAATAGTTGGAAGACATAGAACAGTTAGAGCTTCCACAATTCTTTTCTTCTGCTCTTTTTGCTGGACACGTTCAAGTGTTTGATGACACACATCACAATTCCTGTTGTGAATGCGTTTACATCCTCTTACCTTATTTTTCTTTACTATCATAAAAGAAAGAAGAAACAAAGTTTTACTTAGTTCAACCTTTTTAAGCCCACCTGGGTCCAAGTCTTGAATGAGAGTGAGGACAGCAAAAACAATTTCATATTGTTAGTATAATTTTGTTATGATCAAAGGCAGCATCCATAGTAGTGTCACTATAGTGAAAAATGAATACTTCAGAAAGTGTTGCAGCCCATCAGGGGTTAGTGTAATGGGAATCTAGATAGACAAGTTAAGGTTTAGGAATAATACTAAGCCTTCTACTGAATTCTGATCAATACTTTGATCTTGCAAGTCTGAATGCCACTCTGATAGATGCCAAAAAAAAGAAACCACTGTATCAACAGCAGGTGGCTTAAAAATATCTTGCATGTGCACTGAGACAGAGACAGATGGAATCAGCGGAGCAAACCCACCAATGATGTTTTAGAGCCATTTTGGCAAGGTCCAAGATATAATCCCTTCTTCCCAACTGTGTAACTGCTGACAGATGTCAGCAGACTTGGGGTAAGAAAATGAGAGCTCAGTTCCCTACCTCTTCCCACCTTAGTCATTCTTTCTGGTTCTGCAGAGCTCCAAAGTGTGGCAGGAGGAGCTTTTACTAAAGAACTTCATGTGAAGCAGCATTTTATTCTTGTCAGAGTGGTGGCCAGTGAGAAAATTACTCCTTATGCTGTATTTTCCTGTAAGTTTTATTCCTTTCTTTCAATCTTCTGTTAATTAATTGCCCCTGTGGACTGAAAATAAAAATATTGGCTCTTCATTTTTCAACTTTTATTTAGAGTTCAGTTGTATTCCAGAGGTAATCAGAATTACTAATTTGTTTGGATGACATTCTTCACTTCAGACAGGCATTCAAATGTTGTTACGGTCATGAATCAGTTTCCGTTCATATAGGCAACTCAACAATTGTCAGGTACTTTTCCATTTGGAGTTTATTTTTTCATGTTATGTTATAACACCTACCAAGGCAGGACAACTACAACAATTTACACCTTTACTGGCAGCCTCAGCTGAGTGACTACACCAGAGGGGCTGATATGCTTTCTTTTCCTTAGACGTGGGCATTGGGACACAGCAGTTAGTAACGTGAGGATGGCACAGTCTTGCAGCTGCTTTTTTATCAGTCAATGAAGGGAATTCTTTTGACAGTCTAGTGTTTTCATAATATATTTCTCGAACAGTTTTTGAAGTATAAAAACACTCAACCTCCTCTATTTTCTTCTTCTCTTCTATCTTTAGTGCTGTGTAGAGTTTCTGATATTTCCCAGAAGCGCTGTCTGAGAAGATCTGTTGCATTGCAATAGGCTTCCCATAAGGGAAACATGCAGATGCATCCAGCACTGCACAGAGAATAACAAAACATATTTTGTAAGCATATACAGCATCAAACTGTCACCCAGTGCTATACCAGGAAGACATGTTGTTTGAAAGAATGTATTTCTTAGCCCACAAGGAGATTACCATGTACTATCCCATGCAAATACTTTTAATTACAAATCACAGAGGTATTTATCTATGCTGGAAAATAGGATTATTTTCTTCCACTCACATGCACATACCTACAAACATCCTTGTGTTTTGGAAGAGAACAGGACAGTTGGAAGGATCAAATATGTTTTTTTCTCCAAACATCTTCCTTTGAACACTTCAAAAAAAGTGTTGTGTGAAAGAAAAGTCAGAGGCACTCCTGGAAAAGAGGATGTAGCTCTTCCTGACACTTTTTGCCATAGAGTTCATACTAAAATCTCTCCCTAAACCTGGGATTAGTTATTACAATCTGATCAACAGGGCACAGGTAAGAGCCACAGGCTCCCAGCCAGCAAGCAAAGTGGCTACCTGCCAGCTGCCCTGGCACTGTCAGAGAGGCACTCTGCAGTGACGGTGTGTGAGAACTGCACCAATAGTTATGACACGTCCCTGGTCATGAAACTTTCTGCAGGCCCCAACTGTAGTCTCACTTGCACCAGGCAGTTCACTCCAAAATGTTGACATTAGGAAATACTGTCATTTTTCATTAGTGTCAGTGGGAACTGGCTTTGGATTAGACCTACAGATTTTGCACTCTATTGGAAATGTGCATTTTTCTTTTTCATTTTTCTTAGCATAGGAAGACAATATTAGGGTCCCTCATTTTTGTCTCTTTTATTTAGTAACCTGTTCAGCCAGCATATCTAAAACAATAGACTAATACCTAATACATCGAGGTATGAGCACAAGCTACTTTTTATGCACATTATACATCTTTATTTGCTTTAAATAAACCAGAAATGCCCCTACTTTTCTTATTTTTTTTTTTGTCCATTTATCTTTGAAACTGCCGTGTTAGCAAGAAAATATCCTCTCAAGTTCTTGCTGCAGTGTCTTTTATTATTCTTACACAAAGGGAGTACACAGTGCCTTTGAGACCTTAAAGAAACCCGACTAAAAGGACAGGCCTTTGAAGTCTAAAAAACATGTATAATCTACTTTTACTTAGTCTAACAGAAGAACCATATTTACCATGCTCATGTCATTATGGATTTTAGGTTTTTGTTCTGAGTACAAGGTGTATGATAGTCTGGAGATTATCAATTTGGGATACATTTGAAAGTTGACTTTGATCTCCTTAAAGCTATCAATCTCAGCTTTGGAAGGAATAAAGAGATAAGAGAAACTAGAAACCTAATTTGCATCTGATACCTCTGGAAAAAAAAGCACAGAAAACAGGGAACTAAATAACTAGAAAGCCAAAAGCCTTGCTCTGTTCACCGCAGGGTCTTTGTAAAATTGCTTGTTTTATAGCTAGAGAGACACCCAACAGACTGTAGTGAGATAAAAACCAGCAACTCAATTATAGCCATGGGCAGCCTTATTCTTTATATGGCTCATAAAACTAGGATTTGTTTTTAATGATGAACTAGAACCTGTATCTTCTACAAGATATAAGCCAGAAGCCACACAATAGGGGCATTTATTTAGACTTCAGAAGGAAGCCTGATAAAAACTGGATGTTAATTATAAAAGGGAACACAGGAATAGCACTCTGTTTAGAGCTCTGTTTAAAAGTGTGTTTTGATGATTTTTCTTTTGAGTCAATTTCGTCCACTCTCTTATCACATCAGACCACATCTTTTCAGCAATGATTCAATACCAACATACAAATGCTGTATGGCTTTTTTTCCATTATCAATATGAATGAAGTGCCCTACCAAAAAGGGTCAGGAAAGCCATTGCCCTTTCCTTTTGTAATTGTTTCCAAAAAAAACCCCACTTCTCTTGTGTTGTCTGCAAGGAAATGACCAGGTCAACATGCACTTCTTTAACCTTGTCAACTCTAACATAAAAAAAAAATAACAGTCTGTACATTGGAAAACAATACCAAATGCCTAGCATGACTGAATGCTTTACTACACACAATTTTCCCGTGAAGAATAAATGCAAGGTATTTGAAGGAGATGTCATTTAATGCAAAAGGGTGCACAACTTTTCCTGTATGGCACTCAGAGTCTTCCAATGGCCGAGAGACTGTAAGATACTGCTGAGAGGATGGAGAGATCTGGGAATAGTGTGTGGATGTATACAAAGCACCAGTTCCCCAGTCAGCTTATAAACCCACAGGGAAAGACAACTGCAGCACAGCTAAGCTCTGGTGATCCTGTATAGCCAGCCTTAACATCCACTCCAGCCACTTCTGCACCTAGGCACCCAGACTGCCCTGTAGTACCCAGCTTGAAAATTCACTGTCAAGCCCTCCAGGCAAGCAGTAAGTCTTCATTTCACCATGTATGAAAATACCTGTGGCCAGGAGCAATATCTATCTGTGTCTTACACTGATAATTTCAGCCAGTGATTAGAACAGAATAGAGACTCATTGACCTCATTTAATTATCTCGTAAGGGAATTGCTTATGGATCAGAGGGCATGAATTGGGGGACATGCAGACGCCATCTGAAATCCTGTTTTTTCATCAACTACTAATTGCAAAATTCTCACTGATAGAAATGGGTGCAAAATTTCGTCAATTTAAACTAAAAATGGAAATTCCTGTAGGAAAATGAGAAAGGGTCACATAGAGAAGGACATTTGACTGTCAAGGTAAGCCAACTAATATGTATAATATCTGTTTACTTAGGTAAGGCAGTCTATCTCACTTCATTCCTAAACAGCTTCTGTGGGGAGGGGGAGCGGTGTTAGGGCTTAGGGGATTTTGAGAGGGTTCATTGAAGGTGGGGATGTGTTCTTTGTTTTCATTAATGGTAGTCTGTAGGTTATTTAAGTCAGATAAGGAGCTTTTGCATTTTTTGTTTAATATTCATACCTTGAAATTCTGATTAGAACTTGGAGGTTCTAATGACATTTGGTCTGCATCAGATGGTACAAATAATTTGCTAGTTTTAGTGCACATTCTTTTGTGTTTCAACCATTCCTTAATTATCCTTTTGTCTTGTGGCAAAAAATGTTGTCTTCTCTTTTTCCTTCATTCTTTGAAATATTTAGTGAATAAAGTTCTTGCTATTTCGAACTGTTGTACAGAAGCAAGACCTAAATACTCACTGATGTATTTGAAAGCTGTGTAAGCTGCTGTCTGAAACAGGGATATCTAAGGTGTAATGCATTGAAATATGAGGCCTCTCTGTGGATGTGGATTTCTGTTTGGTTTTATATACATGTTTTCTAAATTTAAAATTTACTCCATCTGATTATCTTTTGGTAGACTTTTGTGTATTGTCTGAAGATCTCCATTTATGGAAATGATCACTGAAAATACAATTTTTCTTTTCCAATAATATAAACCAAGAGCAACTCTGAAAAAATCTGCAATAGTTTTGCACTTTGGAAACTCAGTTGCTGTTTAATTCATCTTGTCATTTCATAACTGGGTGCCATTCAGAACTGCATGCAAAGTAGCACCATATTGCCAAAATTTTGCTAGACTACTATGAATAACAACAAGATTAACTACAATAAATTTAGTGAACTGAAAATTATTTGGATCAGTTTATGACCAGGAAGAACATGTTCTTTCATTCCTGATTAGGGCTGAGGATCATTTCGGCAGTCTATTTCAATTGTTGACATAAGTTAAGATGTTTTAATTCTTTACTACAAAGTTCCTTGTGTGAATAAACTTTAACAGATCCGTCCTTTAGTTTCACCCTAATAGATTTTCCTTGCTGAATTGTTTCTAATGAAATATATAGAATTAATTCAATAAAAATGTTGTGATTAGTAAAACAAATCCATGGGTCAGTTCCACTAAAATCAATGAAACATTTCTGTCAGCTCTGTATTGTAATTCCAGTCTCAAATTTCAGTGGACCAGAGAGAATGACAATGAAATATAATGTGATTAGTTTAAAGAAAATAGGGACAGGGAATGATAAAAGTAGAGGAAAAGGAGTGAGAAAATCATTCCTTAACAAAGACATCATTTACCAGGCACCTGATTCAAAGCCTCTAAAAGCCAAAAGAAAGCCCTGCAATACCACATAAATATGCTTGAGATTAATATTTGGTCTTGTCTCAAAAATGCAAGAGTTGGAGCCCAGTGAATGTCTGTGTATTTCTGGTTCAGAGACAAAATGTTTATTTTTTTACTTCTCTAAGATCTACAGCATTATAGGCTATAAGCTCGTAATACCTGATAATTTTTGACAGACAAAAACAGTGAGCTAATGATTGCCTTCCTGAGTAGAAAAAACAGAGAATTGTTTCCTTTGACAACTGAAGTACTTGGTTTTGATTAGTTTATTCATCTTTCCTGACCTTTTTTTATCCTTATGCCTTGTTTTCCACTACAAGTATCTCCTCAAGCTTCAGCACACCAGAACAGTAAGCCTAGTAGGCAGCTTTTAGTTTCAACAGACATGGAAACAAGACAATGCACTGCAGCAGAAAATTAGGTAAGCTTTATTCCCACTCCCTGTAGTAAAACAGACTACCCACCACGAGGACTGAAATGTGTAGACCAGGCCTCCCAGAATGGAAACACATGCATCTCCTAAAGGAACTAAATAGTCACTTCGAGGGAAACTCCCACTCCTCCAGCTCTTGTGTCAAGGATGATAAAATATATCACGCAGATTTATTGAGACTAGCTCTATGCTTGTGAGTAAGGAAAGGAAAAGGACACAAAAAGTCATGCCTCTCTGTACTTGCCTTGCAGCAGCATTCACATACTGAGCAGTTTTTAAGATTGAGAAGACTGCTGGGAGCAAATGCTGGCATTAATTAACCTAATCAAACTGGGTCAGCAAAAGAAGAGGGTTATGACCACTTAACCTGACATCTTCTGGTAAGAGATTTTAGGGCCAAACAAGCCTTTTGTTATCTTTGCAGTTGCCTAGAAGTCAGATGAAAATATAATTTAGTATTTAATAAAGATTTAACATAACCTGGACATGAGGTGCTATTATGGTACTACTTGTCTAGAAATACTACACAGATTCAATAAGAGAAAGCTTTGAAAACTTAGTAAGAGCAGTGACGTTTCTGAAATAGCATCAATGATTTGGTTCAGTGTTCATTTTCTGTTTCTATACAGCTGGCATTTCATGGACCTGTGCATGTATAGGGAGGAATGTATATATTATGTATATGTATACTATGTATATATTTTATGTATATGTATATTTTGAAAAGCTGAAAAAGTGTCTCAAATAACACACATTGAAAATGGACACTAAAATTTAGTTTCTATTGTACTGTGGTATCTTACTTTTACAAAACTAATTCTCAAATTTCCACAAAGCTAATTGAAGTTAAATGTTTGCAGTTACATTTAAAGAACAAAATATCTTCATGCTTCATACCTTTTTTTGAAAATGCTGGCCAAAAAATTTCTCTCCCCCAGAATAGGTTGGAAATTACATATTAGGAGGACTTCTGTTATAAATCGTGTTAAGAAATATTTTTTCTCATGAAACTGCAGGTTAAGAAACTAATTCCATATGAAAAATACAGTATTAAAATAATAGTAATGATGATGGTGAAAAAGGTAAGGAAGAAAAGTTGAAGGGCAATCTCAAAAGTTAGATAGATTGCAGGGGAAGTTTAACAATGCCATTTGAAATAATTTCTTCTCCTTTGAAGTCGGCAGTTCTGAGATGTTATCGTGTGTTGATCATGAAATCTTGTGTGATCATATTCTGATTAGTTCTTCCATTCCCCGAGGATCATTGCTCGCATAACATTATAACCTTTTCTGGGTTGATTCAGCAAATTATATATAGAATTAAATTGTAATGCAGAATAATTTGTACTCTCTGTCTATTAGGATAATCCCTTGTGGAACTGATGAATCGTATGAAAACAACTGACTTTGTCTTAGGTGAAGTGGTTTTTTAGTCAAACAAATTCAATCCATAGAGTATACAATCTTCCACTGTCTTGAGATGGCATGTTCATGTCTCATGTAGCACTTGTAATCTGATCACTGCAATTTTATATTGTAAAAGAAGCTGTGTTAGGATATTAGGAGAAACGTTCATTTTCACATTCATAAAAATCACTATTATATTCATTATTAATGCTTAAGCTGTGAAAGTACCTAAAGACTGCAGTGATGATGAGTCCTTATGCTAGATATGCGTGAATGTTGAAAAGTTCATAAAACTTCTTCCAAATTTCAGTGCAGTCAGCACAGGAGATAAAATCACCACCACTAGACATTTCAGACAACTTGTAACAAGTTGGACACTATGAGACTGTAAAGCACTCAAAGTGGCCGTTGTTTCTTCTAAGTTTTTCAGCTAATTTTCAAAAGCTATAGGAATATATTACTGATGAGGGTGTGGCATTTCAATGAGTATGTGAACTGTACTATTACATCTTTGTTGTTCATCCATCACCACACAACATGTGACACCTTGATAAATCATCATTTATTTCTAACTTAGTTTATGCATGATTTTTCTGCAATGTAGCTGATTGTACTTGTTATGGATGCTAATTTTCAAAGGTTTGCAAAAAGTGGATCATTTTCCAGAGTCCAAGTCAGAGAAGATAGTAGTAATGTGAAAATTGTTGCATTTCACCTCAAAGCTAGCAGTTCAACTTGGGATCAAATCAGAAGAGATTGAAGTTGTAGCTATACAAATTTTTTTGGTCATCTGAACAAAGTGAATTTATTGTCTCAATTCAGTTCACAATGTCCTATGTCACAAACAAACAAACAAACAAACCCCGACCAACCAAACAAAAAAAAACAAAAACCAACCAACGAACAAACAAAAACCACACCAAAACCCATATGTAACTTTTCCACTCAATTGCTGGCATAATTTCAGGGAAAGGATATTCCTTTCATAGACATAAACAATTTTGCAAGTCAGAAGCAGTGTAACAGAGAAAAACTGATAGCATTTTATCTCCCCCAAAATTTTCAGATGACGTGTTCTATACATTTAGTTTATATTGCAGTCCATGCTTTATTTTGGAATATGTTAATAATGACTATATCTAAAACCTTAGGTTTGTATGACTCCTGCTCTTAGAGAGCTGGAATCACAGAATCACAGAATTGCTAGTGTTGGAAGGGACCTCTGGAAGTCATCCAGTCCAACCTGCCTGTCAAAGCAGGATCACCTAGAACAGATTACACAGGAACATGTCCAGGTGGGTTTTCATTGTCTCCAGAAAGGGAGATTCCACAACCTCCATGGGCAGCCTGTTCGAGTGCTCTGCCACTCTCAGTGTAAGGAAGTTCTTCCTCATGTTGCAGTGGAACTTCTTGTGTTTTAGTTTATGATCATTACTCCTTGTCTTGTCGCTGGTCAGCACTGAAAAGAGTCTGGCACTATTCTGTTGACGCACACCTTTGAGATATTTATATATATTGATAGGTTCCCCTTTCAGTCTTCTCTTCTCTAGACTAAACAGGCCCAGCTCCCACAGTCTCTCCTCATAAAGAATGAAGCTCCAGACTTCAGAAATTTTATGTAAGAGTGAAGTAATGAAATACAAGGCATTGATGATGAGAGGTCTACAAGTATAAAAGTGATATCACACTCATGTAGAAACCATGTGTGGGTGGGTTCAAAACATTGATGTATTGCATAGGAATAAGTTCTAAGACATCACAAAACCCCCACATGTTGCTTGATTCAGCCAGTGTTATTTGGCTGGTTTTCTGGTGGGAATCAGAAGAGAAAAAAAAAACCTGAAGACAAGAGAAGAGGACTGTCTTTTTAGTCAGGGAAGGCATGCCATGATTATCTATGCAAAGGAAAATTCCACTAGTATAAAACTAGAGAGACAAGAGTTATGTTGTATCTTGAAACTAAAACTGGAGGAAATCTGTTTCGTGCTCAAAACTATAGGGAAAAGCTGCTCTGAGCACTTAGGTTTTGTGCATGGCAGAAAAATATGTTTCAAGAAGCAGAAAGGGGAGGATTTAATAATAAAGGCAGGAATAGATTAGAGACAGTGCTGGTGAGTTGGATGGATATTTTTCATGATTCCACAGAAGTGAAAGTAACACATAAGTAGAAAAAGTATGGGTATTAACCAAAAATAACTGAGGGCCTGTCATTCTGTTCCTTTTAAAGTATTCACACATGAGAAAATAACTTATATACAAAATATGCTATGCTGGAATTTCCAAGCACGTCATATCATTTTTTTCATAAGACTGCTCTGATTTAGCAGTGTGGAGAGGCTAACAGAAAGAACTTGCACTTCTCACAGAGAGTAAGGTTTGTTTCACAATGGAGAATATCCAAAACGACAGCAAATATATATTTAATCATTTGGATGCACTTTGAAATGCACCAAAGAGTTCCCATACATACTGTGACTTGTTTTTAAACTTTCTTAAAAGTTAATACATTTCAGGAAATTCCTGTTGGTTCACACTAGCCTAGTAACAGCATATGTTTCCATTGCATCAGTCAAACATTATCACTGCTATAATACCTATTCCCAAAATAATTCTCCTTCTTTTTCCCCCTAAAGATTAAAACTAGTAGCAAATCTCAGTCTCTACCTACCAAGACGGATGTGTTTCGAAGGGCAATGGCTCTCTTAGGCAAAGGGAAAAGAATAAAGAGGAAGATGCAAGTGAGCTGACAGCATCAAGCGAGTACATGATGCTTGATCAATGCTCGTCTTTGTCAGAGACATTCTTTGGGGAAATTTTCCATTGCAGATGTCATAGACTAAATGAAGTGGAACAGAATTAATACAGAACCTGCAAGACTAACAATCAAATTTTCTGGGCTGCAGTTCTTTGTTGTTCTACTTTTACAACAGCTCTTTAAATTGTGTACATTTAGAAATTAATTGAAATACCCTAGCTTTAAGCCTTTGATATTTAAGCACCTTATGATCTCAGACATAACATTGTTTTCAGTAAAAAAAAACAAACTTGCAACTTATTCATATAGAACATTGAAATCAAAGTATAGTAAAAAATGTTAAAATATTTTTGTAATCAATCTGAATGGCAGCAAGACAAACTTGTTTTATTTCCTCTCTGGTTTTGGTTGGGTCTTTGCTTGTTCATTTGTTCTTTTGTGGGATTTTTTCTTTTTGTGGTTTTTGTTGTTGTTGTTGCTTGTTTTGTTTGTGGGGGTTTTTTTGTGTGTGGTTTTTGTTTGGTTGGGGTTTTTTTTGTTTTTTTTTTTTTGAGGTTAGAGAAAACAACAATGATGTAGAAACCCTACTATTTTTTGTTTAAGGAACAGGAGTTGATAAGGGTTTTTTATAGCTATCCCCAGGCCAAAAACAGAACTAAGACATCCCTCAGATAAAATGCCACAGAAATTGAACAGGTCAATCAATATAAGTGGAGAATCTGTAACAAGGAGTCATTCCATCAGCATTACATGTAAATAAAAAAGGTGATAGGATTTTCTTACATTAGAGTATTGTGTCAAATGTGACATCTTGGTCATGATCTCTTGCTGTGGCCTCTGTTGTTGCACATGGTGAAAAAAGAGATTATGATAAAATACTGAAGAACAAAAAGGTGTTCATTATATACTCTTTCACACAAGGAGATGGACATTATCTTCTGTGTGTGGAATTAAAATACTTACTAATTGTTTCCGCACTCATGCTGCAATGAGCCTTTTTTTTTTCCTTTTTATTTTTTTTTCCCTTCCTTTTTTTTACAGGATATTCCATTCATTTCTAATTCCGCTTAGGACCCACTTTAGTAATACTTTCTGCCTTAGATTAATTACCCTGATCTAATTCATTTAGTGGAGGACAGCTGTGGTACGTGGGTTGCCCACTGATGTATTGTGTTAAATGACGCCCATCTGTCATTGCAGCATATCAGCATGGATGCAGTGTCATCCACTTCATTGGCTCTGCGGAGATGTGAAGTACAGCTACAATGTTTACCACTGTTGTTAATTTAATATCTACACCTTTAATAACCTGACTGCTGTCATTTGCTGAACAATGATACATGATGGCCAGCAAACAGCCAGATAGAAGGCATTAACTTGACAGTGTAGTAGACCATTTGGTACAGTTAATTACAGCACTTCTGGGCAAACTTGCTATTGAGGGTCTTGTAGGGCATTCCCATGCAAAAGTGTCATATTGAAAATAAAGGTAAAAAAAAACCCCAAACTTTCCTGCTAACAGTGATTCTGACAAGTATGAACATTAGCCCATTCTCTTGACTCAGAAGTGGTATTTTTTTGTAATAGCTATTTTCTCTTTTGCATGATCAGTATCCTGATCTTTCCTCTAAAATGTTGGGTGTTGCGCACCCAAACATACCCTGTCATTTCAGTCCAGTGGTCTATAGGCATGTCTCCAAAACCAGTGTGGGTTTCTCAATGTACAAACGTCAGGTTTAGTCATTGACCCTCTAATGAATGTAAAGAGGTAACCCATTCAAAGGATTCTATCTGCTTTTTTCTTTCTGAATGGAAAAGGTAATAGCAAGAGAAAAATTGGTAAATATTTATCACAAAAGTTCTCTTACACTGTAGACAAAAATGTGAAAATTGATATTCAAGGATTTTGTAGAGGGATACTTTATAAAGCCATAGTATTTTGTGTATAGGATTATATGAAGACTTCACTGAACAGAAAAACAAATACATATAAAAAAAAAGTACTGCGTGCTCTTAACCCACTTTCATGTACCTCTGCTGTCAGAAATAGACACACACACACAACCACACTGTGATCATCATTTTTAGGGAGCTGGGGAAAACTGTATGAATGCCTGTAGCTGGTAGTGTGTGATTACTGTTTTAAGATGCTTGGCCATTTGCCTCATGCAGACATTCAGCTTTGGAGCAAGACTACCACCTGTTACACCAGCTTGAGAAACCTCAGGACGCACACAAAATAGTTTGGAGTATTATTCCGAGAAGAACTTTGCTGAGTCCTTTACTTCTTTTTAGGATGACCTAAACAGGAAGAGTGCCTCAATAGTAACAGGATGGGGAAAATAGCTTTTACACATATTTTCTATTCAATTTTACATTGCCCAAGAGCAGAAGGGTTTGCTATGGTTTATAGGGATTTGGGGCTTCATGTTTGTTCACCTCAGTTTTGTAGTTGTAAAATTGGGACTTTCCTATCTCAGCTAGCATGGCAGTAAACACCTTTAAGGTCTTCATGTACACTGACAGACTCAGGCCTGAGAGATGGCTGCCAAGTTCCATGTTAGGTGAGATGACCCACCCTGTCCCCAGGCTAGTTTAGTTAAGATAAGCTTGGAAGCTTCTGTAGACATATATTAAGAGTAATTCACTGTAGTCAATACTGCAGAAGTGATATGACTACATTAAAATTGAGCTACTTGTGACTCTTTGGACTGAATGATCCATTTACAAGTCGATTAGGGTGGTTTTAGGAATGAGTTGAAAACAAAGATGAAAATCCCTCCTGCAGTATGAAGACCTGCAGTGAGAAGCCTGAGGGTATAGCAACAATAGATGCTTAGAAAGCTCTGTGAAGAGTAGCTTAATACCATTCATGAAAGAAAGATATGGCTCCCCATTCCCCCATACTTAGATAAACTAACTCAGTCTCTTCCTGTGGAGATTGCCTTCCCAGAACTTGCAAGAGTTTCTTTAACATATTCCTGAATAATAATGATGTAATATTAGCAATGGTGTAGGATTCACACTACTGACAACAGGAGGTATGACATATTTTGAAAAGTAGGTACATTGCCACACTTTTTAGAAAACAGCCAAAATAATTTTAGCTATAGAGCTAAGGGTGAATTGACAACAAAACTTTCATTTTGATTAGCCAAAATACCATCCATCTACTACTATTCTTTTAAGAAGTACTCTATAAGAAATCAATATCCACAATAATTTTAGTATGTCAGTTTTTAAAAGTTTTATTCTATTTTTAATTAAAAATCTCAGATTAAGAGAAGCATCATAGAGAATGAGTTCCAACTGATAATATCCAACTGTTATTTTAATATATTTTCTACCTTTTTCCATCATACAAAGAAATATTAGAAGCTAGCAAACTGCGAATAAGGTGTCTGCAGAGATCCTGAATGTGAAGACATGGAGAGACTGCACATATAAATACTTTTGCTGACTGCTGTGAAATGCACATAGTCAGCTATGAATGCAGATAAACAGGTCCTTGGGTACAATACAGTTAGAACAAAGCTGTTGAATCTCATTCTGCTCCAGATCCATTTACATGTTGACGATGACAAATTTTGCATGGTTTTGAGAAAACACATGGGCCCAAATCTTTTTAAGGCCTTATAAAATGTTTTTAAGGCCTTACAAAATGGTTCACATGCTTATGTTTGCAAGAAGGAAACTTTATGTGTGCATGTCCTTGTACCTTTCCCTGAAAGAATAAAATAACAGAGTGGGTATTCCTTAGGTTCAACTGAGAAGAAGTTTTTTCTTTAAAGCAGACTTCCTGAGATCTCACACACACAAAAACAAGGAGACAGACATAGCATCTGCAGAAAGACAAAGAGGCAAGTTTATTTTCATTGGTTCCATTTTTAACTTTTTCCTTTTACAGTAACTCTGTGGGGCACTGTGGAAGTTATATGTTTATCTGTATCCATGTGGCATATTGCTTCCCACTTAGAGCTACTTTTCTTTAACCTAGAAATCTCATGCGGTTTACCAAGACCAGGTGCAAGGTGCTACACCTGAGTTGTGGCAACCTCTGGTATCAATAGAGTCTTGGGGATGCATAGATTAAGAGCAGCCCTGCCAAGAAGGACTTGAGAGTGCTGGTGGGTGAGAGGCTGGACATGAGCTGACAATGTGCACTTGCAGGTCAGAAAGCCAGTTGTGTCCTGAGCAGCGTCAAAAGGAGTGCGGGCAGCAGGTCAAGGGAGCTGATTCTGCCCATCTACTCTGCTCTGGTGAGTTCCCATGTGGAGCACTGCATCCAGCTCTGGGGTCCTCAGCACAGGAAGGACATGGAGTGAGTTCAGAGGAGACCACCAAAGTGATTAGAGAGATGGAGCACCCCTCCTGTGAGGAAAGGCTAAGAGAATTAGGATTGGAAAAGAGAAAGTTTTAGGGGTGACCTGATTGCAGCCTTCCAATACCTGAAGGGAGGCTACCAAAAAAGCAGGAGAGGCAGTTTTTACAAGGACATGTAATGATAGGACAAGGGGGAATGGCTTCAAACCGAGACAGTAGGTTTAGATTAGATATTAGGAAGAAATTCTTTACTGTGAAGGTGGTGAGGCACTGGAGCAGGTTGCCCAGAGAAACTGTGAATGCCACATCCCTGGAAGTGTTCAAGGCCAGATTGGATGGGACTCTGAACAACCTGGTCTAGTGAAAGCAGAAAGCAGAAAACAGTGCTATGCAATGAAAAGCAGACTTTTTCCTAACTAGTCTGAAGAAAGAAGCAAAAGTGTTTAGGAATGACACAAACATGCATACATGGAATGCATCAGGAAAAATACCTAAACAGAATGTAACAGCCATTTCCCAAAGAGACAGTCATGTCTTAAAGTCATCATACCTTAAAAAACCTTAAAAAAAACCCCCACAGGTCTAATTGCCTTTCTTTAAAACAGTTTTCATTCAGGCTGCAACTGTCACAGAAATTGTTCATCAAAGTAACTAATGGAACAGAGCACCTCTGTTGTAAACTGACGTAAGAAGACTGGGATAAAGAGTCACAATAGAAAACATAAAGCTAAGAAAAGAATATGAATTCATTGAGGAAGAAAATTTATTTAATTACAGCTTAACATTAGTGCATGGGCATAACTGCATAAACTAGTACAAATAAATTAGAGCTGGAAGTTATAAAATGACTCCTGATCATTAGGGACTCTGACACTGCATTCCAAGAGATGTGACTAGAGCTAATGGCCTACCTGATTTTAGAATGGAATTTTATGAATTTATAACTAGGATCATTGGACAAGAAACCTATATGTCTAGGCTGTGGAAAGAGGTTAAGAGAACCCTGTGCAAACCTAGAAAAAATTGTATGTTCCCATGGCCTAGAAATGCTAGTTCAGATTCCATAAAACACAGTCATGGCACTGTCATCCTACTCATGAGCTATTGAATTGCCTCTTGTCATTTTGCAGGGTTAAATGAATATTCACCGTGTCAAAAACTGAAATCAAAGAGCCTAATCTCTGACTATCCAACTCTGACTATCTAACCAGTCAAGTAAAGGACTGTTTTGAGTTTTTCTCTCTTGCTCAGTCCTTAAATATGCTTTCTACAAGAAAGGATGTCTTGTGCAGGGTGGAGTGATGTATCTTTTCATGTCCACAGTGCAG
Source organism: Margarornis squamiger (assembly GCA_035222235.1). Classification (NCBI taxonomy): domain Eukaryota; kingdom Metazoa; phylum Chordata; class Aves; order Passeriformes; family Furnariidae; genus Margarornis; species Margarornis squamiger. The sequence continues at coordinate 25,766,406 of JAWWTY010000077.1, read as the reverse complement.
AAAATTTGATTAAGCCAATATTGAGGAGTGAGAACTCCTTGTTCAGAGCATCAAATCAAACAATATTACCATTGCAGTGCTTACATTTTTGGAACATTTTTGTTTAAAAGAAATTACTTTAAAAGAAGTTACTTTGAAATGCAGTGTCTGAAGTGGGTTAAATGCAGTCATGTGGATAGACACTGTGGAAAATAGATCTAGGGCCTGTTTTACCAAGCAAGATAATTGCATACCTTTTCTATGTAATTTGAATGACATTACTGGGTATCAATGAACTGCTAAACTTTGGAGTTAGAGTAATATTGCTATTCTTTTCAGTTCAAAGATAAAGAAAATGTGTAAAGAAATAACTATATAGAAAAGACTTTTTGTGACTTCTATGAATTTTAGCTTTTGACGGTTTCTGAAAAATGCTTCCCCTCCAAAAAGAAAGTCACCCTTGCTCATACACCCCAGCTACTTTCAATTTAACACTGTACATCATAAAAGCAAGGACAATCTAAGGTTAAGAAAAGAAAGTTCTTTCTTTTCTAAAAGAGATCTTTGAACAGGGCAATAGCCCTTGAAAGGGCCAGCTTCCTAATCAGAAGCAGTTCCAGCAGGACTATTGAGGGAGGCTGGGGGGAAACAACTTGGAAAATGAATGAGACTCTTTAAATGTTATGTATGGTGAAAAGTCCCTGCCACATTCAGTTGATCCATATAAGTTTAAAGTCAATTTGCAGAGAGCTCACTGGCTTTTAGAATTTAACATTTTCAAAATACATTCAGCCATTTACTCAAGCCCTAGGAATTCCTAGTTGCATATACTACAAAACAAACAAACAAACAAATTAGCAGCAGCAAAAAATGCCAACATTGCTATGCTGTACATGTCTAGCCAGGCTTATGGGTGGCCATGGGCCTGACTTGATGTGTCGTCCATCCTTATTGTTGATCACTACACTAAGTCTTGAGAGAATAAACAAATGCAGGTAAACAGAGTGGTATTTCTTTTGCTTCTTAGGGCAAAGTGGAGCATCAAACCTTGTTTTGCAGCGGAGCAGGAGCACCTAAGTGTCTGAGAGACAGTAAAGCGAGCCATAAACTTCAGTCTTTCTCTAAGCAGGAGATTGAAAATGGGTCCTTGGCTAGCACTGTGGCTCAGTTTGTGCCAGAAACCTTGCACATCTCTCGCTGCCAGGTTTGCATGCCTTGACCCTATGCCTTCCTCCAGTCCTTGTTAAGGTTTTCTGAGTCCCACTGCTGGACTGAGTTAAAAACAGTAGCAGGTACGGATGGTATCAGTCTCAGCACTCTAAAAAACATAGTTATCTGCCCATGCAAATAAGCTGAGCATTGCAGAGGAAGTTGTTTGTAAATGTTCCAAGTTCACACAGTTTTTGCTGTATGTTTCCAAAGCTAAGTTCTTAGTTTCTCTTTTAGACGCTGTCTAGTGGCAGTTGGTGTTGTATAGTACCCAAGATGACCCTTCAAGATGATTCTCTTAATCTGGCAAAGGAAAATAAATACTATATAGACAAGGAAAGTTTTGCTTAGGGTTGTTGTTTGCATGAAAGTTTTATAGATTAGTAACAATACTGCTGAAATTGTTAACAGTATTTTATTTCTGAGAATACTGATCTTTTTCATCTTACTTGGTTGTAATATCTTAGTTCAAAGGCATCTTTGACTCAATGGAAGTTTAGTTTTATAAGAAAGAACAGAAGGAAATAGTGTAATTCTTTCTTGCACTTTCGTCTTCTAAAACAAGGCAACAGAAATCCCCTCAACACAAAAAAAAAAAAAAAAAAAAAAAAAAAAGTCGCAAAAAAGCTTCTTATTTAGCCAAAACTAAATTTGGCTAATTACTTAATGAATACTAATTCAAGTGCACTTAAACATCACTTAAATGACTGCTCCCTTGTCCCCTTGTCTGTGTATTATAAACAAGAATCTCACCCACCCTGAAGTTAAATCCTAACTTTAAATCCAAATTCAGATCTTAATGCGGCATAAAATAAAGAAAAAGCAAGCAAGTTAATATCATGAGCTTCACAGTAATTTTGGTGGATTTTACATAAAATATTCTTCAGTGCAGACAGCAGTTGTAACCATAGTTAAACTAATTCTGCATAATCACAAAAGGAAGAGCATTTCATAAAATCTTATCCTTTGTGTCAATCCATCCCTAGTACAAAAACTTGATACTTTTAAAGAGAAGAAACCTCCTGTTGCCTTCCAAGAGTCAAGTGAAAAACCAAATACAGATTAATTTCAATTCACTCCTGCTCGTCTACATGTGACAGATAAAGTCCTTGGCTCATTCAGCGGAGCATGGTTTGATTTATATCAATGAATCTCTGCAGGTGATGTCTTTAAAAATTCAACTTTTTATTAGTTGCAAATAAGACTTCTTTTTCATTTGTATTATCTGGTATTTGACAAACACAAGTGGCAAAATACTTCCTAGGGAAACATTTTCTGCCTGGCGTTCTGCTGACAGTTTAGATCTTATATTTAAAAAAACCAAAAGGTATATGTTACATTAAGCACATGAAGTTATAACAAATAGTTTGATAGATCTACTGTAAAATAAAACATAAGTAATGTTATGTGAACTGTATATCCTTTCCCCTAGAGTATATTTCAGATGTGTAGTGTCTTTTGGCTCTTTGAGATTAAGTATATTGAAAACAGGAAAATTATTAAAGGGTGAGTACTGTATTTTTCATTATAAATTTCCTCTGCACAGTAATGAAAACTGAATAAGCAGATTAAAAACTGATTTAAAAATTAATCCTCAAATCTCTTCTTCAAGAGATTTTGGTCTTCAATTAGTAACTTGAGTTTTATAAAATTCACATTGTAGAGACCAAGATTTACATTATTTTCAGGGCTGCTGCAAATAACCTGGGTATAAATGACATGAAATGAAATTCCCTCAATTGTATTTTAATATCAGAGTTAATGAGTAATATAAAAATAAGTTACATATTAATTTGCTTACACTAACTTTCATATGGAATAAATTATTATCACACTAGGTTATCTCAAAAAAGTATATGACAAAGTTATTTCTAGAAAAAATATAGTTCTGACAACTTTCAAATAAGAGAAAATTCAGAAGTAGGTGTTTATTGACTGAATCTTAAACACTGAGTAAAATCCTGATCCCACAGAAGACTATGGCTAAACATTCAATGATTGCAGTAGCATACTTGCACTTATTTTTAAGAAAATATCATTATGTTTGCTGGTTTTGAGACTCATATTTTTCTTACTCTGGTATGAAAAATCCATAGGTGTCATCTCTCTAGCAAAAGCTCTGGGAAATAATTATAGTCTTTTTGCTATTTACTATTTCTTTTGGTAAATCTGAAATAAAATTCTCCTCAAATATGTTTAATACCTTAGTGACTAAAATACATTAAAGCCGATTTGGTGAAAATACAGAACCAAAGATCATTATTAGTTTTTAACAAGTGAATGTGAATCTGTATGTCTTAACAAGATGATTCCTTGTAGATTTTGTTTCATAGTCGAAGTTTTACAATAGTAGACTTTTTAAAGAAGATACTTAGTTTTACTTTACTTCCCTTATTTATATTTGGATCTAGACTCAGGAAAACAAAGAAAAAAACCAAACTGCAATAGAAGCTACAACCTGAAAAAAAAATAAAATGCAGATATTTTTTTCCTTTTTCAGGGCTATTATCAGTTCAGTAGACCCTGAATACTACATGTTTTTCTATAGGGCAGTCATTTGTTTCTTTGATAGCTATGGAAGTGCAGTTTAAGTTTACTAAAGCACAACCATCTCACATCACAACCATCTGATGCACAAAGTGCATCAGATTTGCTTCCATTTCCCTATCTGCCTCTAACAATGTTTTACAATAAATAGAATATATCTGCTCATATATATATATATATATATATATATACAGAGAGAGAGAGAGAGAGAGAGAATAATTAGAAAGTGTACTGTGTAGGTAATACCCTTCTCCTTCTTAATCCATTTAATTTTCATAGTGACAGACTGCACTGAAATATAAAGAATATCCTTTCTTTCTCTCTGACCCTTTTTTCATCCGGTTGCAGACCTGTTTCATTCAGAAAAGCAATGCAAAATTGTGGGTTAAATCTAAGTTTCATTTTGTCAGTAGGACTAGGATCATAATTTTCAATCATATTTTCAAAAATGCATTACATGTTTCTTCAGAAATAATCTCCACAGGGAAAAAAGGTCTAATGGCCCAAGTGGCTACCTCAAGATCTGCAAACTCCAGCTGTGGTATTGGGGATAGCCTAAGAAGAAATTGTTTTGCAATATTGATCACTTCATTGCCGCAGTAAAAAAATGAGGCATCTTACTTCTTTTACTTGCACTCCAGCCTTTGTCACCCAGGGGCAGACCTGCCCAGAAGGCAGGGAGCTTTGTTAGTGTATAGTGTTGTGTCTTAATGTATATATTGTTTCCAAAACTACCAGATTAAGTAATTGAAGGGTGAAAGGTGGGGTGAATCGTTTTGGGCATGGTAACATAGCCATATGCCTTACAAACAAGTAAGCTGGTTTGTGCTTGGTGTGCTTAGTGACCCTGGACGGAGAATTTGGATCATTTGTAAACAGCCTCAATAAAACTCCTGAGCTTTTTGTCATTTTTTTCCCTGTTTTAGGTTCAAAAAACCTATCTTTGTATAATGTAGTCTAACTTCTAATATTGTAATAATATTCCTTTAATTTCAACCATACTGAGTGCGTTAGCATGTCCTTGATGGAAGAACATTCTCCAAGAAAGCCTAATTTGAGGATGTCAAGTGAGAGACAACCCACCATTTGAATCTTTATCCAACAATTAAACACCATTACTGTAAAAAAACCCCTGTCCTATTTTGGAAAACCAAAAGAAAATCAGGCTACTTTTCCTCTTCTGGAGAATAAATTTGTGTCTAGTTACTATACATGTTCAAAGAAATTTTTAGAATATTAATTTAAGTTTGAACAAAGGTATTGATTGAAGGGAAAGTAAAAAGAAAATAAAACAAACCTAAAAACATTCTTTTAAAATAGTTTAACTCTTTCTTGGAGATACAAGATCTGATTTATTACAACACATATAAAACAACAATTGAATTTCCCAGCACAGTTTTATATTTAGTAAGGACGCCCCTTGGCTTCAGGATGGAGCCATAAGAAATGCTGCTGTGAAGCAGAGTTTGGCCTGGTTTAAAATCTGGTTTAAACCTAAGTGTTTGAAATCCTAAAGGATTATGTGGATAGCCCTGAACACTACAGTTATGTTCCTTGGTCAAAAGGGTAGTAAGAGTCCAGTCAACCCTTTGTATTTTATATTTACGGGTGACATATTTGTGTAAAAGATGGAAAAATATGTACAGTGAAATTTAAAATATACTGTATATGATTAAAGGAATCTGTAGTGCCCAATTCTCTATCACAAAGACATAAGATCTGGCTGTCTAAATCAACACGGTGTTAGGGACAGAAAAACACTAACCAAATGTAGGATTCAGAGAAGAGAGCACTGCCCCAATTGCCAAGGAATTACAAAGCATGCAACTCTTTGTAAAGTATTGATTGTTTTAAAGCATTTTGCTCCCCTCTCTTTGTATTATCAGGCAAAGCAACTACCTTGAAATAATGACTTTGAAGTGATTGTGAAAAAAAAAAGGATGTAACCTCTTGGTTTTGACATCACGTAATGAGGTCATTTGGTCATTCTGGCCCTGAAATGTTTTCTCCTTAAAACATTAGTACAACTTCAATGCCATGTCTTTTTATGCATGATCTGTAAGTCTCATTTTCCAGAGTGAACATCAATGGCAATGAGCACTGTGTGTGTTTGCATTTGCAGACAGCACACAGAATAGACAAAAATTTTCCTGCAAATGTGTTAATGTGCCTGTGTATCTCCCAAAACTTGAACGTTTCCAAAACTTAACAAGAAACAGAGTACAATTGTTCTGAAAGGCTTGTCTAGTCTTAAATTATGGGTGTAGGAAATGGATCCACTAATATGTAGCTGAGATACACAGGGAGGAACCACTCTTGAGGAGGCTATGTCTTTCACATACTACACTTAATCCCTGGATGATTAATTCATAGTAATTGCTTACATTCTAGATACCTAATTTTGATGAGATTACTCTTATCTTGAGTGGTTATATTTAAAATGTAATTCTCTAATATTTTGTTACATCCAGCAAAGTTCTAATTACCTATAGCATCATTTGCTGCAGAGAAGTGTTTCACCATGTGCCATGGGTTTTGGATGACTAACCACAGCTCTGAATTAGGCACCATTACTGTATCTGATGATCTGAACTTAAACCAATTGGACCTGTGAGTGGTTAGCTCAGTGCAAGAGGAATATGTTGCCTTTTCAAATAAGTTCCATGAGCTCAATTTCACTTGTGGCAGAAGTTAAATAAATGCACCTATTCTGTATCAAAACTTTTGTTTAACAGTTCTCTGTAATTTAATATTGTTTACTTTCTATCAATCTGCACCTATTTTTCTGTGTATTGTGGCTATTTTCTTCCAAATATATGAGAGTTACTAGAGTTTGTGTTACTATGTTTATGAATCAAAATGGAAAATGTGTCTTTGCTATTTTGGTTTTTGCTTTTTTTTTTCTTTTTCAAAAATGGCAGAGATGATTCTTTCTTTTCCCAGTCACCTAAAATATCATTTTTCTCATGGCCCATCTGTGTTCTGCCAAGCCAGTCCACAAATCTAACACTCACTGTCTTAGTTATCATATTTAATTTTTCTACTGTGAAAAAATATGAACAGTCTTTATTGCCATGATCTCTCTCTTAGCTCAAAGAAGGGTTTATGAGGTGAACTTTTTCCTTCCACAAAGACAACTCAAACTCTAAAGGACAACTGGAAATAAAAAGACCGAAGTCAGTGATGACATGACTGTGATTTATGCTGTCAAAAGCCTTTAAGGAGTTCTAAGAAACACTATTTTTAAAGACCACTAAAGTATTTTGTCTTTCCTTGTAAATTCAAAGCACAGCAGCTTTTCTGTTCCCTTGACCTAGCACTTGCACATTTCATCTTACCCAGGATTTCTAGTAGATCAAGAACACTGATTGAAGTCCTGTGGGCTGTTACTGGTTCAGTCATGCATTCTATATTCTGACAGGGAAAAAAAAAACAGCCATTTTCTATTGTGCAGTTTCCGTGTGCACAAATGATAAAAGATATTAAGATTTGTAAATGTTATTTATTCTATGAACTTGGGAAGACGCAATAGAAGTGAATACAAATAAGACACCTCTCAGCAAGATCTGGACTGTGAGTTTGGAAAACACGAGTTACCTCATTATCACAGAAATAGACCACAATATCTGCCTAAGGTGGTAATGGCTCTTTCTAAGCTCACTTAAAATTCAAACACAAATGTCAAACTGCTATGAATTTCAAGAAAGCTGTGTCTTACTTGAAATTTATTCATATAAGTTTTAAGAAATATCCCTCAGGGAACCAGAGCCTCAATTTTTCATTGCTACAGATAAAACAGGAAGCTATCTATGGGGCTACAAATACAAAACACAAGAGAAAGAAAAGAAGGCCTTCCAAATGACACCAAATCCCAAAGCAGGCACTTTTAAACAGGTAATTCACTCCATTCTGACTGTTTTAACCTTCTAATTCTCTCTTATTTCCTAAACTGAAATCCAGTCTCTCTCCTTTTCAGATCAGACACTGTAAGTTTTATGTTTTATAGTAATAATACTCAAAAAGCAATTCAGATATGAGTGAACACCATAGCTTATGTTTTCTGAATAATTTGTGGCAATCCTTTCAAAGTGATTCACATATCCAGCATATTTGTGCAGACTGCTTACTATCAGAGAAAGTGGCAAAACCCCACAGTACATAACCCCAAACCAAAATGACAATAATGGTAAGACAGTAATAGCTAATTTTATCTGGTATAAATGGGAAAGGACTGTAGAGTATTAAGTATTGTGAAAACTGCCCAATTGTTTTCAAGCTGAATTGAATTTTAAACATATCCTCTGAACTGCTTATAGGGATCTGGTTTCCAGAAGTCATGACTGACCAACATTTCTTAATGGTGGAGACACAACTTTTACTCATGCTAAGGTTGAAACCTTCAAAATGCCTAGTCTCCTGCAGTATCCTTCTACAGAGATAAATGGGCTTTGGGCAAGCAGCATGTGCATTTTCTAAATAAAGAGAAAGAGGAAGAAATAGTAGTAAAACACAATAATGTGATTTAAAAGTAAAAGCAAGACAAAACCTGTAAGTGGGTACCGCTTTGCATATTTTAATCAATGCTCAAGAAATTTATGTTCACTTTAAGGAGGGAAGACTCTAGGCCAGTGTAAAGTTAATATTGCAGCATGACAATTATTTTTAAACTTTAGGTCCAATTGAATCAAGTGCAGTTGTTTAAATTAAGAGGCTTAATGACAGAATTTTCATTAAACACAAGTCTCAAAGGCAAATGAGTTTTAAATTATTTCAGAGATTTATTTTATCTGTAAAACCTCATAACCTGCTTTTATGTTATTCAGTCTTATGAAAAGCTATGGAATGAATTCTAAAAAAAAAATAGAAAAACAGTTAATGCTGTAAACAATTTGCATGCAGTCAAATAACGAAATGGTGCAGTGCTAAGCTTAAAGTATGACCTTTTATAATCTTGCAGAATCCTTTTGAATTACAATTCATTTTTGATCTTCTTACTACCATAACTTTAAACTAATAATCATCATTACTTTCAACAAATATTTTTTAGCATAGCCTAGTGCTATTCGAGTGTTAGGAAGATATTTTTAGTAAGATGCAAACAGGTAATAACGGGAAAATTCATTGTGCAATACTTAGAAGTGACTGACTCTACATGGAGAAAATTATCCTTGTTCAACAACCCTTTTCACAGGTGAATGCCTGATTATGTAAACATCAATTTATGAGAACATCAGGGTAATTTTAAGTCTAAAAAAAGGACTACAGGAGAAAATTACAGACATGTAATTTATCTGGTTGGAGCCCAAAAGTTGGCCAGAACAAAATAATAATGGCAAAGAGTATGTTTTATACTGTGTAGTAGTACAATCAAGTCTCGTATTTTGAACTTAGGATGAATCTTATTTAACTTTACCTATCATAAAAATTAGAGTCCCATTTAAAGCTAGTAATTGAAGTTCCTATTATAATCATATAAAGATGTATCCATCTCAAAAGAATATTGTCATATAGATGTATAGCACGGTGACACCTTAGTTTCAGACAAAGTAAGATGAATCCCATTCACATCTGTTTAACATACAATAGGAATGATGATAACTAAATACCACTACACCATGAAGACAGAGAACATTTAGAAATAAAGAAGGAATTCTGAAATATAATCATGTTATAGACTCCTCAGCCAATGACATTAACATTCTATCATCATGGAAAGACTTGTGAAATTTTCACTATTTCTGCCATTTCACAGCTTGAAACAAGGCATTGTAAACTCAAATTTTGCTTTGCTATAACACAGACTGGTGTTGTATCCCCAAATGGCCTAAAGAAGCACACTTCCATAAGCATTTCCTAGTAATACTCTTCAGCTTTTTACCACTACTAGAAAATAAAAAGAGGAGCTCACTTCTTTCAATTTACCACTAAAATATGCTTGTGTCTGAGTGATGGACTGTACTGGTTGAAGCCAACTCAGTACAAAGTGTGAAAGCATAATCTGGAAGTGCAGCACAGGCTAGGGTCTACCCAGCTGGGGAGCAGCTCTGTGGAAAGGGACCTGGGGGATCTGCTGGACAACAAGCTCAATATGAGTGAACAGTGTCCCACTGCAGCAAAAAAAAACAGTGCGGTGCTGTGTTACATCAAGAGGGGCATCACCGGCCAAAATATATCCCACTATACTTAGCACTTGTCAGACCACAACTGGAATACTGTGTTCCCTTTTGGTTCCTGCTACATAAAACAGATGAGAACAGGCTGTAGAGGGTCCAGAGAAGTCCATCCATGAAGATGACCTACGGACCAGGAAACCTGCTGCATGATGAAAGGCTGAAAGAACTGGGTTTGTTCAGCCTTGAGAAAAGAAGAGCTAGGGGAGACCTTATGACTGTTCCAGTATTTAAAAGGTGGTTACAAAGAAGATGTGACTCCCTTTTTACAAGAAGTCACATGAAAAAGGTGAGGGATAATGGGTACAAGGTACCACTGAGAGTATTCCGATTAGACACAAGAAGAAAAATTTTCATAATGAGAACAATGAGCAATTGGAATAATCTCCACAGCGAAGTGTTGGGTTCCCCAACTGGTCAGGATGGTGGTCCAACTTGTCTAGATGGTGCTTTTTGCCAAGAAAATTTGGCCCAGATGATCCTTGAGGTCCCTTCCAACCTGGTATTCTATGGTTCTGTGAATAAAATAGTAACTTCTGCCTCTGTTCTGGATCTTGATGACTGGTCCTTTGAAAAGCAGATTAGTGGGGAGTTAAAAATGTTGAAATAATGATGTCTCAATGTTTTATTCCTTGGGTATCATTAAATGACAGTTATGAGAACCACAAGATTTTGGAGAAGTTTAAGACTGATAAGAGAAGTACCTTTGGCATTGTATGGGATGACAGAACTTGAAGTCAAATACATTATAGCTGAGTAAAGGATTTATTTATATGTGCATTGCATTTTGGGTGTTACTTAGATTTGTCATAAAAGGATGAGACTGTGTGGCAGTTGTGTCTACTGTAGCTGTGCTGCTGAAAGGAAGAAAAAATATCTATAATGGTTTCTTCCACAGAAATGAACAGCATAAATATATTAAACTTGGAAGAAGCAATGGGTGTGAAAGACAATAATGTTTTCTTGTACCTGTCCTAGTTGATGAGACAAGACTTTCATGAAGGCTCTGAAGTTCTGTAAAACTCTTTATTTGACATTTGTTAAATACAGTTTAATGACAGTGACATTTTAGCCTAATTTTTTATTTTAATAGTTTTCATTAAAAATCCTTCATTTACCATAATTTCCCATCTACCTCTCTCAAATATATTTGTTCATTTGCTACTTTGAAGAGAGTAGCCTAATCTAAACATTTTAGAGTATTTTATGATTTTAAGAGTATAACTTAAAATCATAAACTTTGTAAGTTTGCCTAGATATGGGGTAACAAATTCTAAGAATTTTGTGGGGTTATTTTTTTCATTTATTACAATGACAGTAAGTCATTAGGTCCAAGTTAACTGTTTCTGTTAATCCATATGTATATGCCAAGGGTTATCCCTGGAAACAGATTCATATATTATTATGAAACTGCAATTTATAACACATATTCTTTCCTATGAAAAATCTTTAATAATGATCTCCTGTAATGAATGTGATGAATTCAACATTCAGAGTAGAAGTTTTTGTCTCAAGATCTTCCTACAAAAGCAATTAGAAGTCACAGAATACAATAAAGAGGTTGGTACATTAAAATGCTATAGGCTGAATATAATCTAACTTGGAGGAAAGAAAAGATTGAATGTTGATGTGAGGCTAAAACTCTGAGCAGGAACTCAATAAGCTAATATTCTACACTACAATATTAACACCCATACTCTTTGTGTCCCTGAATCTACTATAAAAACTTTCTGTGCCTATGTGCCAGGATATGTAGCTTTTGGGAATTCATTGGATCAAACTAATTCTTCAGATAGATTAAGGATTTTAGTTCCTGTGATTTTTGCCAGAAATAGTGGAAGTTTATACATGAATATAATAATTTCACTTAATGTAATTAATATTCAGATTTCCAGTCTACATAAAATGTGTGTCCCAATTCACATTTCTTTTTAGTTCAGCTTAAATTGCAGTTTATTCCCTTGGTGTTAATCATCTATCATGTTTTTCCCACCCGATTATATACTTTTGGATAGCCTCTCCCTATAGATGCTCTCTGCATACTTTTTACTAGGATAAACAAATCAAAATTTCTGAGTCTATTCCACTGTGCTTTCATATATTCAAATAGACTTTTTTTGCATCTGTTTTGCTACTTCACCTTTCTTGAATCCATGTGTCTCACCAGGCTGTTCAATGGCTTCAGTCTTTCTCTTTCTTTAATACTGGGTCTTTTGCCTTCAGTAAAACACACCACTGAGCAAGATGTAATATTCTGACTATTGACAATAGCAGACCCTGTGGACCAAACTCAGTCTGAGTTCTGTAGGCACAATTTCCCACTTAAAGCATATTGAGTGCTTATCAGTACCCTTATAGTGACTAATACACAAAGCCATTTTTCTTAATTTCTAACTGACCAATTTCCAGATAATACTAAAATACCAAGTTACCAATCCCTATAAAATTGTATTTTACTACTTCACTTCTCAATACCTGCTTATTCTTTTCGTGAGATACCATGCTACTTCTGTATATAGATGTCTGTCTCTGATGTCTTACAGGTTTGTGCCATGAGCGTAGTTTCTTAGTACAATTGACTTTATGATATGGTCACTAATGAAAACATTAAATAAATTCCTATGTAAAAGTATTTGTTGAAGGATGCTGGTAATCATTTCTAGCTCCTGAATTCTGCCTTGTATACAATTTATTGTGATCTTCATTGTAGACAATTTCTTATCCACTTCACATTGCACAAATCTCAATCTTCTCTTTACTTGAGGTGAGCAGGAGTGAATGCATCTACACTGCTACTTCAGGTTACCATATCCAGTTATTTCAGGGGAATGATTCAATTAATCAAATTTCCACTGGCCCCAGTCCTCACAATTCCTAAACCAGATTCATCTGTTTCTGATGATCGTGTTTTTTAGTGCTTTTGGCTATTTCATTCACTTTCTGTCTACCCCACAGAATGTGATGGACTATTCACATTCTTCACTTGTACAATGCCTTTTATCCTACCAAGCAGAAACATGGGCAGAAGTCACATTTCTGGACTATGGAGGTGAGTATCATAATTAAAAAAAAAAAAACAAAAAAAACCAAAACAAAACAACAAAAAAAACCAAACAAACAAAAAAAAAAAAAACAAAAAACAAACAAAAAAAAAAAAAAAAAAAAAAAAAAAAAAAAAAAAAAAAAAAAAACCCCCCCCCAAAAAAAA
>JAWWTY010000077.1:25713846-25745404 GCA_035222235.1 Margarornis squamiger | reverse complement strand
AGTGGTGTGGTTTGGGAGGGTGCAGGGGTCAATAAGGCAGCAGGAGGTCCCAAGTCCAGTGGAAGCCCAGGAATGGGGAGTGACAGGTAATACATCCAATAAGGTTGGGAGGGGGGTGGGGCTGGATGCTTGGGAAGAAAGGAACAGTCTATTTTCACCTGTGTGCTAGGGTTCTAGAGTTACAATCTAAACAGGGGAAAACCTGTACATAAAAGACTCAGGTAATGTTGAATTATAAAGTCGTTGGTCCTTTGGAAGTTGTCACAGTGGTGGTCTTGTTTCCAGGGGTTTCCCTTTCCACCATGTGTAGTCTGGATGATTCTCCCTCTCTGTCCTCCATGTGCTGTGGTAGAATTCTTTCCCAACACAGAATGACTTCATTAATAGTTCCTATACCTACAGCTATTAAATAAAACAGTGAAAAAATAGGGGTATAACTGTTTCCAAAGCTTTAAAGTTTACCTGTATGTCCTCATATTAATAAGGTAATTTCTAGAAATATATAGATGGGAATTTTGCCTTGGGTATGAGTCCCTCTTGAAAACGATAAAGCTACTTCTCTACATAAGAGTTGCTCATTCTTTATCGTAGAAGGAGGTCTCTGAATTCTTACAATATGTTTATTTGTGTATGAAGCTATATATGCACATGTAACTATATATATATATAAATTCTCTACTATCTTTAATACACTAATGCCTGTACAATGTTGTAAACAAATAGAACTATATGTAAATGCTAAAGTTAGCATGTATTTATTTATTTGTTTATTTATATGTTTTTATACCAATATTAGACAACCAATTATTGGGATATATATTACACAAAAATGGAGACTGCTTATAACCAGGGATATTACAGTTATTACTTTTTAAAACTAGTTTCTAAAAAGTCAAGACTGCTGAAAGCAAAGTTACAAAGTAATTAACAGTTTCTTTTCCTTTTTAATTGAACGAGAGAATGTAGTTCTGCCTCAGCAACTGTGTCTCTCTACTTCAGGTTTTTAGTCTTTTTCATTAAAGCCCTTTTATTTAGCTGGTAGAGACAGTAGGTAATGCAGTTTTGAATTGATAAGAGCACACTACAAGAGCAACTGAATTGCCTTTTCTATGATCAGACTGTATTTAGACACGTTTTCTTTTTCCACAATGAAAACCTGGTTAAAACATGCATAACTTTTCCAGGTTATGATTAATTTCTCCACCCACCTTCAGCCACTCAATCCGATTTACATGAATCTGATTATTTGTTGCACTATTTTATAATGAATTATCTAATTCTATGGAGAGATCAATGAGGAAAGAAAGAAGGTTTTCACTTTGCATGTATTTGTTAAAATTTTAATAGTGTCTCTTTTTTTCCTTATCACTCTCTTTTCCCCCAAAAGAGAGAAGAGATGCATGAAGGTCACTACTGAAGATTCATAAAGCATTGTGAATAATGTCAGAACTATAATTTAATTAGCGGCCCATCTGTCACTTTCTGTTTGATGAGCACTAAATGTCCAATTATCATTTAATATCTGCTCTAATCAGCTCTGGCAAATTTTGCAGGCACACTAGAGATGACATTAATAGATGGAAGTGAGGCTACCTTTGCAACATTATCAGAGAGAGGAAGCTTGTGCAGTTTTGACTTACAATGGGGAAGGCATGAATTCATTCCAATTAGTAGCAAAGACCTTTAATGCAGACTGTATTACTGCCTATCACTAACAAAATCTTTTAGTTGATTTTCTCCCAAGAGTTTGGTAAAACATTTTTAATTTTTATGGAATTTTTTATTTTGCTGGTGTACAGAAATAATATTAAATACTATATTCTCAGAGCCGTTGTCTTTAAACTATCTTTCTTTATTTTCGTAATCTATTGGTTTGCACGTTTTTTTCTTCATTCTCGGCCTGTTATTCCCTGTAAACAGAAGACTCATGGTGTTCTTCATAAGGAAAGAGAAAAAAATGTGTTGAATAAATATGAGTAGATTTAATTTTATTTAAAAAAAAAATAAAAATAAAAGGACATAGAAAAATACTGGGCCAAAGATTTCATCAGTTGCTGGGATAGAGGACTAATCCCCACCACGACCTTTTTCTCATAAAGGAAGGGAAAAAAAAAATAAGTTCTTTTAATACAAACATGCAGTATATGTGTCTTTTCAGACAACACACAGAAAATTACTATATGTTAAAAGCATAGAATAACTCATTGATAACAGTGACGACCTATGAAACATGTATTGACAGTGTCCTAAAAGGCATTTTTCCTCTTGTAATGACACATTAAAAGCCTTATTTACCCAAACCTTGGGTCAAGGTCAGGTAGCCTATATTTTCTTGGATTTGAGATCAATAACATAAGAGTCTCTGAAAAAGGCTTTTGTCTTGACAAGAAGCTTCCTCTAATCAGGAGCTGCTCACGTCGCCAACTCTGGTTCAAAGTGAAATCTTACAGCACTAGGAAAGAAAATATGGCAGAAAAAAGTCCCTGTTTGTGATATTGCATGGGTTTGATGCTTAGCAGCTAATAAAATCAGAGTTGCTGCCCAGCAGATCCACTGCAGTGATAAAGTAGCCAACTAAAAGTAGTTATAAAATAATCCCCTTTTCCCTTCTACTGTATGTTTTGGCAGCAACTCAAAAGCCAGAATGTCTTTTCTGATACTTCATATTTCTACTAATAAGATTGAATCTGTGATTTTATCAGCTACAGCTTGAATTTGTAAGAACTTGTCAGGATGTTCTGATCTGCTTGACCCTTCACTATTCTACACAACCCAACATACATCATAGTACTGAGTATTTAGAAAACAGAAGTCTGCTCTTTAATGATATGCAGATTCAACAAATCCACATGAAGATGCATTCTCATTAGGTGTGCCCTCTCAGTTTTCCTATGGTTTATAACCTTATAAACGCACTGTGCGTATGAGGCACTGATTTAATAGTCAGCTTCTAAAAAACGGTCACAAGAAACCTCTGAACCAAGGTGTAACAAAAGGGATTTCTGAAAAGAAAAAAAAAAAAACAAACAAACAAACAAAAAAAAAACAAACCACCCAAAACCCAGTGTGCTCACCTTGACAAACTTTTAATGAAACATTGCCTTGACTGCACTATTTGCTGGAAAAAGAAGCAGCCAATCACATGGCCCACACAATAGCTACATATTTTACACAAATTGTAACATTTTGAAAAAACTTTTGACATCAACACATGCTATAGCCCCACAACCTTGTTGAAGTTCCTCAGATGTTGTGGCAGACAAGTTATATCTTGTCATGACCTCTCTGTGACAGATATGAATGGGTATCTAAATCCTGATGTAAGTAGACTTCTTAGTTTTGCCTTATAAGCACAACAGTAATCCATTTAGTAATTTCCAAATGTTTTATCTATCATTAAAAGAGGGGTTTTTTAATTCATATGAAATGTAGTACTAATTTAGACTCACATCCAGAATTAGTTCTGGATTACTGAAAATACATTCAGAAAAAGGTTAATTTGCTTTAAAAAATTCAGCTCATATCTATGTTTTTTTTCTATCTGTTTAAAGTATATATACTTTTAAAGCCATACGGTAAATGACAGAAAATCAATTAACAGCTATTAATATTTTAGGATTGCTGATACAATAAGACATTCCATTAGTATGGTAAGTTAAAGGTGTGGACCATCACCAGTGAAAAGTAAAAATTAATCTTGTCTACATAACGGAGAACACAATACTTCAACCTAGGTTTTGTAAAATATGAAACAAATTAAAAAAAACCCAGGCGATAAAGTATAGAACACATCTAGGATGTTCCATAAAGAATGGTAACCAGTTAGGAAAAAAGAGTGCTGGGGAAAGCAGCTTCCATTGGTTAGATAAATATTTTCCATTAACATTAGATCCTGCCCCGAGGGTCAGTACTTAGACACAGTGTTACGTGAGTATGATACTCCACCAGCCTAAAGGCTAAGGTTTTGGAGGGCTTTTAGTGCTGGTTTAGCTGGTAGATCTTAACCTGGAAGACCACACTTGACTAAAAAAACTGATGATATCTATCAGAATTATAGAAAAGGTCTGGGTTTTTTTTCTGACTTAGTCCATTAGCAGAATAGGTCCAAATGTTATTCTCATTTCTCTTTCTAATCACGTCTTAAGTTTTACCATTCTCTATCATTGCATTCCTGTAATATTTTTTTCAATATTAGACACCTATATGAAAAATTTAATAGGTAAAAACTACTACAGGGGATCAGCTTTTCAGATAAAGTAAAATTTAAAAATAAATATATTTTTACTTTTTAAGAAAAAAAATGAACAGGAAAAAAAAAGCAACTTCAAGAGCATTGTTCATTCATTTGACCAGGATTTCGGTACAAGTCTTTCACTGTAAGCAAGCTATGAAAGTCGGTCAGGAACCACACCTTAAGTTTGAATGGTGCTTCCTAGTAGCATACTAGGAGGTAAATAGATTAGAAAAAAATTAGAAGAATAAAAAAAGACAACCTCAACCCTAATGAAAATAGAGCACTACTTGGTAGGAAAAAATGGATGACATTGATAGTGTTTAATAGAAAAAATACCAGGCTCTGGAGAGTATACACCAGTAAAACTGGTACTGGCGCACTCTCACTGATCCTGCAGATAACCCTGGAGAGCCCTGCTTTGCCCCTGTGTCTTCTTGTGCACCTGCTGCCTATTTAGGAAATTTTGTGGATTCTGTTTATGAAGGACATGTCTTGTTACCTTTGAAGTCAACGGTCAAACCATCATTACTTCCTTGGAAGCAGATGGGGCCCATATGGCCTACTTGCATGATCATTGCTCACGTAAAACACCCACAGAGCTAACAGGTTTCTAACTGGAACTGCATTGTGAGAAATAGTAAAATGAATGAAAGAAGCTAAAATAATGTGAAAACTTTATGGGAAGCAGTGAATTTTAGAAATCTCTTCTGGACACCTCAGTTACACCTTCTGAAAGACTTGCTGGAGGGATGAGTTGTATGGGGCTATGATGGGGCAGTGAATAATACCAGGATGATATGGAAAACTCCTGTAACTGCGGACACCAAAGCAGTAAGACATTATTAGAGCACTATTACTGTCTTAGGTTGTTAGTGCATGACCCTAGTGGTGTCATTCTCCTCCTAGGAGATTCCTACGGGATTGTGAAATTCAGTGAAGTGCATACATCTGAACCTCAGTATTGTTCTCACCAAAGCAAAGAGGTGAGGAGTAAACGCTGCTAAAGAGCATAAGACTAAAATCAGTTTTCCCTAGCTATAACACGGAGTGTATTAATCCTGAGAGGTGTCAAGTGGAATGCTGAATGAAGCACCTAGGAGTAGCAAAAAGGTGTATTTGAGGGCAGGGAGGCAGAACTGCTGTCTACAGTTCAATATCAACAGCACTTAAAAGATACAGCAGAAGGATACACAGTTGTGAAGGCACAGAGATTCCAAAGCTAACATGGACTAGGCATGTTTGAGAAGGTGTTTTAGCATCAGTGTGTAGCAGCTAAGCCCTGCTGAAAGGCAGGTTTAATTAGCTGAAGTCAGACAAGCTGTGGAGCTAAAAGTCTCAGACAATAAACTGTGTTGTTGGCAGAGATGAACTATGTCACCTAGATAGAGTTTGCTCACTGCTGACTTGGACAATCCCAGGATGAACAGCCAAGTAGTGCTATGCAGATGTGTATTTAGATGTTATTTCACTAACAGCATGCCAAAGACTAATCAAGGCAACTGATCTCATGGTCCCAACTGGTAGGAAGACACATGCACAAAATGCTTTGTAAAGTTAAGAAATCAGGGCAAGCAAATGAGATCAAGCAATAACTTTCAAATATGCACACAAAATCATTGCTTGAATGACATACCCTCCCCAGCTTCCTGGGGAACCCTTTCTCATTATGTATTTCTCTTGATGAAAACAAATACTTGCAGTTCTAAAATGTGTTTGTATCATTCACCGTGCTGTAACATGGGTGTGAAAAGTCTTGGATGCTTTGAGCACTTAGTTCCACTACCCCAGGCCTGGCACCAGCAGTAGAACTTCAGTTTTAGCAAGGAAAATAATACCAGGTTCCTTGCTCTGGGCCCAAATAATCAGACTTTTCAGATATATTTTCATATTAAGCAACAATATTCATGCAAACAAGTAGCATCTTTAAAATTAGTGCAATGGTCAATGTAATCAATGTAACTATTACCACCAGTTGTCCATCACAAATCCTGTGGAGAGGAAGGAGATCAAAAGAAAACAGGAGAATTGCCACATCTATATTTCCAAAGGAGAAATATTTGTATTTTGCCAGCTGATAATTGAACTAGAAATGTTGTAGTGTGTACTTGATGGGGTTTTTTACTTATTTGTACAATCATCAGTCTGCTTAAAAAAAATTAAACATATGAATTATATATCTAGAATATGGGCACACTGGTATAAAGAATAAGAAAAAATTACTTCAAAAATGAAAGGACTCAATTAACAATGCAAAATTTTATTATTTATGTACTTTTGCTTTGGGATTCAGTAAGGGATCTTTCTCTTAGAACAGTAAAAGTTTGCTGTTCTCATTTTATAAGAATCATGAAGGTGGTGACAATGATATAACATTGCAATAGGTCCTAGAAAACTCAGTAATGTTCAGTACCGTGTTGTGACAGGGCCATAGAAGCAGGAAATACAAACATACTTAAGGGCACTTCCATGGCAAGCTGTAGATGATGACTCAATTATGATTACAATGACATCACAATGATATTGCAGAAAGGGCAGTGTATTTATCTTAGGGGGTTTATATGTGGATGCAAGAAAGTTGTAGCTTGTTTATACACACAGGCATTTGCTGTTCCCTTTTCATGAACTTTAATAAGAGTTTTAGACACTGAAGGCAAGGCATTTTTCACAGTGCTCACCTGCTCATGCTCAGCAACATTGTCACAGCTCATGAAGCTTTCTAAATAAATTTTGCAAGTGATTGGTACTATCTGAACACAGAAATTGTCAGAACACTAACAAGCAGAGGTTTCCTAACTAGCTGTCAAGTCATCATCATTACAGAGGCATGGGTGCCTAACTTTTAAAGGGAAACTCATACAGTATTTCATTTTTCTAATGGACTGAGAAGTTCTACACACTTTCTAAAAAAAACTCTCCCTTGTTCCATGCCAAAGTAATGTTTCATGTAACTGATGGATTAAGGATCTCTGTTGAGGTATTGTAACTTTTGAATCTGCCTTAAGTAAAGCTTTTTGGATCCTTTCCTTTGCAACTCTTTAAGAGTTCAAAACCAACATGAATTCCTATTCTTTCTAAATCTTACTTATGCTGTCCTTCTGCCCATTATAGTATGCGCCCTCTTTTTTTTTTTTTCCTTTTTTTTTTTTTTCATTCTAGAATATTGAATAAAATAGAACAGAATGGAATAGTTCACTTGGAAGTGACCTACAGCAATCATCTGGTCCAACTTCTTGACTAATTCTGGCCTGACCAAAAGTCAAAGTATATTGCTAAGGGCATTGTCTAAATGCTTCTTAAACACTGACAGGCTTGGGGCATCTAGGAAACCTGTTCCAGCATTTAATCACCCTCTCAGTAAAGAATTGCTTTCTAATGTTAAGTCTGAACCTCTTCTGATGCAGTTTTGCACCATTCCTGAGCATCCAATCACTGGATACCAGGGAAAAGAGGTCAGCACCCCCCAAATTTCCACTTGCCCTTTCAGAAAGTTGTAGGCAGCAATGAGGTCACCACTCAGTTTATCTCAGCCACTCCTCACAGGACTGCACACACATCCATATAGGTCTGCTACTTCGGACCAAAATATTAGACCTGTGTATGCCATTAAAAGTAACATATGTGAGTTGTGAGTGCTGGTTTGTTTTTTCCTTTTATGCTTATTTGGTTTGGTTTGGGTGGGTGTGTGTTGGTGGTACAGATGGATATGAATGGTAGGTATATGTTGGTAAGAGATGGTCAGGGATGCAATGAAGAGGGAACCTGAAGTTAGACTTGGATACAAAATGGAACCAAAAAAAAAAAAAAAAAAGGCACCAAATCCTAAAGATCAGCGCCGAAGAGAGGAAAATTTCCTTCCCTAAATATTAAGAACATGGCTAGAATGCTACAGGGGTTCAAAGAATCTGCAGTGACTTCTATGCTCTTCTCTGCTGAACTCTTCTGAGTAAGGTAAGGTAAGGTAAGCTTAGCTTTTTCTAGAGTTTTAATGGGGCTCTCTGGAGCCCTCTGTTTTTCCTAATTCTTAATGTCTTGTTCCTATATTCCTAGAAATATACTTAGGGCTTTTTTGGGAAATCCATGGCTTTCTTAGAATGGGAAAATTCTTTCCCTAACTCCACTAAAGGCTTTTCATGTGTCATAGCTCTAGTTAAGCTTTTTATGGTTCACTGAAGAATACAGGCAATTAAATCTTCTGTTTTTCTCATTTCTGCTGAAAAGAAAGTTGGATTTATCGGAATAGGTGCTTGTGCTGGGCAGTTAGAAATTCCAACCCTCACTTGTTTGAAAGTTGAGGTCAGAATGAAGGAGATAGTCTAAGACTGTAACACTTATAATAAGACCTTGAACACACGTCTTGAATAATAGGCAGACAGTTGAGTTTGCATGAGTCCTGCAGGAAAAAGGTCCTTGAGCAGTCATCCTGCTGCATTCACCATGAGTTGCAATCTGTAAGTGATTTTCAAGGGTAACTCCAAATAAAGCACATTACGGTAATGCAGCCTGAAGGCAAAGATCAAAGCTGAGAGATGGGAGGATATAAATACACTTCCTTTACAAATGGCCAGATGATTCTTAAGCTGCCTGCTTAAATACTTCCCTTAATGAAGTAATAGAAAGTAGTGCAGCAGTGACAACAGCAGAAAACAGAACAGGTGCTTTCAGCTTATTTCTACCATTTATCCTGAACTCACATCCTCCAGCTTCTGGTATTGAACTTTCATATTTCTTGGGCAGAAATCCTTAATTTAGGAAACATAATTGTCTTTTGCTTAGGCAAAATTGTCCATCAGCCTATAGCTCTTGGAGTGTCCATCTATGAAACGTTCAAGTATACTTAATTCTGTGGAATACTGAACAACAAAACACTGTTTTTTTTAAATAAATCCACTTAAAACCTTCCACAAAGAGGTATGACAAACATTTTATGTCTAAATTTTATTTTGAGAACAAATAGTTTTCTTATGCATGTCTATTTTCTTTTTGCATTTCAGATGTTGGTGAGCTTGTTATCTTTATGTGACCTATTGTTTCTTGGATTTTTGTTATCTTTTTATTAATTTTCTGTTGCTATGTTAGACGTGCTGAAAAAAATAAAAAAAATATATAATGTTTATACATGGAGTCATAGAAAAAATAGAGAATTTCATAGGGGTTAAGAATAAAAAATGCACTTAAGTACAAAATGTACCTTAGCTATCATTCATTAGTTCAGAAATTCATCACACATAGTTCAGAAAGCCAAGTCTAGTTTTCCAATTGGACCTGGTTCTATAGAAGTGCTCAGATTAAGAAAGAAAGAAAGCCTTAACATTTTTCTGCTTTGAAGAGAACCTGAAAGTGAAAATTGAGGTTTCTGAATTCTTTGAAGTATCTTCAATGTCATTCTTAAAAGCATATCAGGCTTTTTTCTTATTACATTGTGGAATTTCAGTTAATTTCAAATTTTAAATCACAGTTCTGAAACATGTTCACTTCTGTTATTTAGACATGATACATGGACAAATCAAATAAATGGACATTTCAGTAGACATCATTATTTTTACGTTTGTACCAATAATACAATACATTCACTACCAAATTTTGAAATTCAGCATAAATAATTAGAAATAAACTAATTACAATAAATGGAGTAGTTCTTAGAGTTGATAGTGTCTCTTGACCTCTTTGCTCATTCAAAAAATGCATTAAGTAACAGGATCTCTTATTACAAGTGTCAATTAACAAGATTATACTATGATCTTGTTATTTAAATGGACCAGTAGCAAAAAATAAAAAATAAAACACTGATGAGACTGCATGGTAAATTTTGCACATAAAAGTAGTTAAAGTGGAAATGATGACATTAAAAACCACTTAAAGACAGGAAGCTTACAAGATATTTTCCAGAACTCAGGGTAATTTAAAGTATAATTTCTTCCAATTGTGGGGTCAAATCTTCTTAACTCCAACACTCAGATTTAAATTCAACTTTTATTTAGTAGAGAAATAAAAAAGAAAAACTACAAAAAATTTAGTAACTTGGTATCACGTCATCACATTTCAGATTTGGTCTTTACTTTTTTGCTTTAGCTTGCAGCCTCTGTGTTTTAAACAGATGTGATAAGGACTTTCCTAGGTATTACTAGAATTTTTCTAAGACAAATAATGCCAAGAAAATTTTTCTCCATTTTTGGTGTAGACCAACTTTGCTTTTTGTTTCATTCTCTGTGATTTTTTTTCCCTCAGTAGCCATTGACTACAGTGCATTACAAAGCTGTCTTAGATGAACATGCAAAAAATACACAAAATAAATTTCATTAGTATGGGGTTATGTCTTTCCAACTGCTTCATCACTATGTACATTTTATGCTGTCTCATGTACTAACCATGAGCTGAAACATAAAATCACCAACTCAGAGAATACGCCAAGTTGGAAGGGACCCGCAAGGTCCCATAGGTCCATCCCCAAGTGTCACACCATGTGCCTGAGAATATAATTCAAATACTTCTTGAACTCTGTCAGGCTTGGTGCTGTGACCACTTCCCTGGGGAGCCTATGCCAGTGCCCAGCCACCCTCTGGGTGAAGAACTTCTTTCTAAAATTCAACTTAAACTTCCCCTGACACAACTTCAGGCCATTCTCTCAGGTTCTGTCACTGGTCACCAGTGAACAGAGATCAGTGCCTTTCCCTCCTCTTCCCCTCACAAGGAAGTTGTAACTGCAATGAGGTCTCCCCTCAGTCTCCTCTTCTCCAGGCTGAACAGACCAAATACCGTCAGCCACTCTTCATATGGCTTTCCCTCAAGGCCCTTCAGCATCTTTGTTGCCCTCCTTTGGATTCTGTCTAAGCTTAATATCTTTCTAGTATTGCAGTGATCAAAACTGCACACAATATTCAAGGTAACCTTTTCACAAAAAAAATCTATTTCTGAAAGGCACAGTTTATAATGGAATTCCTCTCCCCATCCACTTTCAATATCTCTGTTAACTCTCTCTTGCTCAAATATTTTAATAAGCAGCCTCATAATATATTATGTACACTTCTCTTGTTCATTCCAGTATGATGCTTATTTACTCTGTTTGCTGGATTTTTTTTCCTTTTATTTAATAAATCCTAACTGATTGTAGTCTGTTGCTAATTTTGTTTCCTTTTCCCCATTTCACAAGCAGTTTTTATAACTTTATTTCAGCAGTCCCTCTTTAAACCATATCATCCACTCTTCTTTTTGTCTTAGGCATGAAGAAATAAGATTCATATTATTCTTACAGTCATTTTGTCATCATCATCATTGCCTCCTTTGTCCACTCTCATATTTTCAAGATTTATGGCTCAGAATGTTGCTCATTAAATATCCTATGTTGTGTCAAGTGTACTACTGGATACTTTATGCAAAGCTATGTTTGACAGTCATATACATTTCTTCCAGGTCCATTTTCTATTCTAATATATTATTTTGTCCTTCCTATTCAAACATTCCTTATTCATACATATATATTTCTATATAGTGTTGTTTGTTTGGGTTTTGGTTTTAGGATTAGGTTTTTGGGCTTTGGTTTGGGTTTTGGGTTTGGATTTCGTTTTAAAAAGATTTGGGAAAAGTTAGGGTTGAATTGGAATAAGCTGACTCTCTAAGTTATGAAATCTTTCTGCTGGGCACTATACAAAAAGTAGAGACTCATTGAAAACATAACTGCTATTTCTAGACTACCCTAAAAGGGATTCAGGAAACAGTCCACACAGTCCATCCAGAGTCCATGCTTCCATATGGTAGAAGAATAGGCAAGATATGTCCAAATAAGTTGTATCTATAGATATCACCATATCTATCACTTTCTTCCTGTTGGGAGAAAATAATTGGGACATTTTTCTCTAAGAATAGGCAGATTCTCCCTGCACTTGTCTTTAGCAAGTGAAGGGAAAAAGTTCCCAGCTGCAATCAGCTTGATATAATGGATACATAATGTATCCATAGAGGCACAGAGCAACGTTGCTTGTTCCCAGGACTTTCTATTTACTATAGTCGCTCCTATAAATTGCTAGGCAGATTAACACTTTCTGTAGCAGATCTACTGCTTACTCAGTACTTATTTTGAATGATGCTTGTGTATGTACAGGGTACCAGTTGTGTCCTTTCCAAATGTTAATGAGGAATTGCCATGGATGGTAATTAATGAAAGTATTTCATAAAGGCAGCCACAGTTGCTTTAAAAAATTATTTGTCATCCTAGGCAGTAACTGGTGATAAAAGTATGCACACAGAGCATTTGTTTTCTTCTCAATATTATAAGTTAAGGTCAGAGATTCAGATTTTGCACTTTGTTGTCTTTCTCAGCTTACCACAAGACAAAGCAGAGACTAAAAGGGGAGAAATGCTCATTTTTGTCACTTGCAATTGTATCAGTGGTGGTCAAAGAGTGATAGAGGCCAGAACACTTGATAATTTGCCTGCAGTGATGCTTGTACTCTTTGGGAGTTGTTTGAATTAAACACTGCCAACCAGGGAAAAATCAATGGAGTTGTTTAAATGGTTTCACAGGGGCCTTTGTGATGATTGAATATTACTCTTCTTACAAGACCAAGAACTCCTTTTTTTTTTTTTTCCCTTACAGTGCATGACCAGTAACTAAAGTTATTCAGTTTGAGTCCAAATGAGGACTGAGGGTCTTCTCTTCTTACTGTCTTCTTCTACTGACAAATAGTTTTCATTTCCTTTTTTTTAAAAACTAAAGTAGAACAAATCAATAAACCTCCCAGAAGCAGCAACATTAACATTCAAAATCATCCCTATTTCCAGCTAAATCTGCAGAAAAGAAAGGGGAAGAGCAAGACTGATTTACACTATCTAAGGATCTACTCCAACATTTCTTTGGGTTAGATGACATTCAATCAATTTGCCCATAGAATGATGCACTGTACAAAAAGAACTGCAAACAATACAGATTTTCAGTGTATGAAAGATTTTATTTCTATAAATGTTTTAGACTCTGTTTAATGATAAATAATAGGTTAGAGAATTTAATAACCAAGAATTTAGCATTGAAAGCTGCTTTTTAAAGCATATGTCAAAAATTTAGATTATGAGGAATTTAAGTACTAGCTTGGAGGAAGTAGTAAATCTGAGAAAACCTGCATCATGTACATATAGAGAATTCATTCGTTTTGTGAAAGAAAAATGTGATCGGTAAAAAATAATTAAAATATGCTTGTTGGCACAGAAATAAACCTCAGTCTTGGCTCCAACACTATATCAGCTAAACTAGTACCAGTTTCTGGCATTACTAGCATGAACTTACAATGCAGACCTTGTAGCAGTCAAACTGGTGGCAGTTCTCTACATTGTTTGTGTACATCATTACAAAAGAAGCAAAGAAAAGCATGAATCACCACTATATCAGTGAAAATGGTCCCCTCACTCTTTGGGAATATATGCTATCATGTATGAGTTTCCTTTCACACATGTTGAAATGCTTTCATTCTCCTGTGCATCTTTTAAGGTTATTATTTTCCTGTTAGAAGTCACACATGGAGCAGAAAAATGGTGGATGAAATGGGATTAAGGGAGGCAGGACTCCTGGCTTTTTATCTCTGCTTTTCCACAATTCAGCCTTTAGCATATTCCTTCATTTCCTTGCTAAAACCATGACAGCTACAAGAACAGCTAACTATAGAAATGCTTTGAGATTTAATTAACTGTTATTACATTTCAAAACCTTCATTAAAATTCTCTGGTGTGAATGAATTACACATTGTGGAACAGTAATGGAGGAAGATATGCCAACACAGAATAGAGCAAACAAACAAACACCCAACAAAAACAAAACAACGACAAAAAACCCCCACACCCCCACAAATACTGGCAAGAATGCCTTTACAGTGTTTTTTTCACAGTTCTGGGAGATGACACTTTCAATTTCTGTGCTGTTCCCATCCCCATAATGTGCTCTTTTAGACTCATTGATACACGTTTTTTATAGGACACTATAACTTCATAGATTAATATTTATTTATATGCATGCATTTTCACAATAATCTCTCTTTATCTTCTTTAAATTGTGAAACTTAAGATATATCTTTTATAGACAATAAGCTCTGAAACAGCTTATGTATCTGATCCCAACTTCTGGCATAGGAAAATCCAATGAATGCAGTGGGAGCAACCATCTTGATTGAAAAAAATACACTCTTTAAACCTAGCATGTATCCCTAAATCCCTGCCTATGCTTTCACAAAAAGAAAGAGTTAGAATTTCTTTCTCTTCCTTTCTGCTTCTAAATTTTTTGCTTATTTCACAAAAAAACCCCAACCAAGCAACCAAACAAAAACCCCCAAACACACAAAACAGACAAACAAACAAAACAAAACAAAACCACATAACCAGGAGTAACAGTACTGACACAAATTAAAATACACCAGTATAAATTGGGTTTGCATAGGAGGGTTCATAATATTCAAATAAGAAGTAGAGCATAAATTCAGTCTTCAAGTTCCCAGTATTTCATCACGGCATGATTACACGTCTGCATCACTTCATTTCCTATCAGTTTGTTATTTTTTTTCCAGATTCCATCAAAAAATGCAAAGTACAGATGAGGCAGAAATGCTGTATAATTGAATGGAAAAAAATACCAAGTTGTATTTTAAGTATCAATAAAGTTCTATAAATGGAGAAAAAAAATCAGCCTACTCCAGATCCAAACTAACCTATCCATCTTTCTATAAGTACCTTGTATATGTGTGTCACAAGCCCTCCTCTGGAAAAGGGATAGGCCAGGTATCCTAACATTTGCCTACTGCACCACCTGGTCCTTCAGCTGGACAGTTGCAGTGAGATTCTCAGTTCTGCTTCGTGGCTGTCTTCTTGGAGTCAACCAAACCCATTAGTACTTGTGGACATGGACTGCTCCAGCAATTAAAAAAAAAAAAAAAAACAAAACCAAACATAACCAGCTTCATAATCTTCATAATCTAGAAATTATTAGCTTTTTAAGAGCTAATAGCTTTCCATCTAATGAAAATCTTAATTAAAAATGTTTATTTTAGTTGATTTATTTTTTTTTTTTTAATTCCAGTGTTGATAAAAAATTCTAATATCTGGATTGTTTTATACGTGGCATTTGCTTTCATAAGCCATGCAGTTATCAGAAGCTAATCCTGTTGAGAAACTAATCAAGGAAGGTGTTAAACAAATGCAAAACATATGATTAAAGAGAGGGAAGGCAAAGCTCATGCAAAGAACTGAATATTATAATGAAATTGCCACTGAATGGAGATGTGAGGACTTCAAACTCAGTTTAATTAGGCCACTGAGTGGAATCCCCTAAGACTGACAAGAATTGAACAGCTAATAATCAGTTTGTTCTTTACTGATTACTGGCTAATCATGTCCCAAACACAACCCCTTTCCCCTTTCTCATTATGAATACATTTACAAGACTTTTTTCTAATCTCTGCACTTTTACGGGCACACAGGCTCTAATCAGATACCTTCAAGAGCTTCAACTAGTGTCTTTAAAAGCCCACCTATTGTTTGTGGAGCAAATATTTGCCTTCTTCAGCATCACATTGGTAAACATTCCCTGTGCTTGTATGAAGTGATGAGAAACCCAGTTATGCAAGAGCAGCATATTTTGTTACCTCATTTTCCAAAGTTGATTTCCATTTTCCAGCAGCTGAATGTGCCTCTGCTGAGTGCTATAATTCTATGTACAAAGAAAACCTACTTGCATTCAGAATTTCTTGCGTATCACGGGATTGACTTCTGAGACCTATTCTTGTGAAGCTCCTTTTGTATGAAAAGAAATAAACTTACTTTTTATATATCATCTTTCATATGAACTGTAAGCTCAGATTTTTATCTATAAGCTTTTTAAGTAATTTGGAAAAGGGATATTGGCTTCCTTAGACGTTACATTTGATCTGTCATGTTATAGACAATAAAGTGAGATTATTTGAGGGTTAGCTGATGAGAAAAGCAGAAAGTAAGTAAACCAGCAGAGAAGAATCCATCAGCTGAAATATGGTGAATAGGTTACCTGGAATATTTTCATACGAGATTTGTTATGAAAAGAGTTAAAGTGTCAATTGCCTTTTGAAAAACAGTAAGCTGTTGGGTGCCTAAACTCTACATTCATCTTAGTTTTCATCAATAGAATTTACTAAATTCCCTATAGAGCTTCTTTACTTTTATAAATACTAAGGGCTTCTGCCATCTTAACAAACCTAAGCAGTTCAGCACCAAGGCCATGAATATGTCTCATCAAGATCCTTCGAACCTGATAGCACCAATCCCACATTAGAAATAATCTCTGTAGAAAACACAGAGGGCACAAATGCTTTTATTTGAGGTCCCAGTGAAACAAGACAGAGGTGACTGTGCATTTCCATCTTTTCTATAGTTCAGAGAGGCTAGAAGACCTTTGAAAAATGTCCTCAGCATGAAAGGACTAAGCTTGCATCTCTTCCCCACAAGACATCACACTTTTTCAAGCAGCCACACGTTTTCACTCTCCTTCTGCAGCTTTGATTTTTTTTTTAAAAAGGATTCAGTATTTTTGTTTGGTCCAGAAAAAAAGGAGCAATGGGGAATATAATTCCTTCCCACTCAATAAATCAGGACACCTGCAGAGGAGATCTGTGTTCTGATCTCTTTCCACAGACTGTTTCTGTGTCTTCCATGATGAACACTTAATGCTATCTATATGTAATTACATGCAGATGAGAGAGAAAATACCTTACTGAGCTCTTTAGGACACCAGCCATCACAGTATCTACTGATAAAATAACCAATAAAGTCAATTAAACAACTAGGGATCTTACAGACATGGAAACAGCAAATAGCAGAGCAATGGATCACGGTGACATGATGACTAAAGCCATAATGTATCTTGTTAATGCTACAAGCATTTCCAAATTATTTTAACACTGATTTTAATTTTTTTTGTCTATTTTTAACTTTGCCTTGACTGTTCTTACCATTCATTACTACTACAACAGTACACATATAACATCTGATAGCTGGAAAGAGTGTGTTGAAAATAAATGATGGAAATAAATTTCATCTTACTGAATCCATTAATATGTTGCCATTTGAATTTTTTAATGTATTAAAAAAAAAGGTTTGTTTGTTCTTCTTGGATTGAGTCTTATAAACAAAATCAACACAAAAAGAAGACTTAAAGAAATAAATAGGCACAACTATAAAATACTATTAAAGTAAGACATATTATCAATGATTTTTTTTGTATCTATATAAGCTTGAAACAAATTAATATTTCAAGTAGTTTTTTCAACATTAATTATGATTGATGAACTGTCAATCAGAGAAAATCTTTCTGTATTGCAAAAAGTAATAGATAATAGTAGTACGTGACTAGATACTAAAAACACTATTCATCCCGACATAAACAAGGTAGCATATTAATAATATAAGATTTGTAAGTAGGTAAAAGTTTAGCTATCCTGTTTGGGTAAATATGTGGGTTAAAATTAACATCAAATGTATCCCTAACCAGACCTTGATGCTCCCTTTTCTTACCACATCACCCCACTTCGTTCTTCATCCTCAACCCACTGCATTTCAATCTGGAAGGATAATAATTTTTAAATAATTTATTCATTATATAAGCATATAGATTTCATTTGCATTAGGTGACATGTTCAGGGTTCAGATGAAGTCTAGATAGGACAAACATATTGAGAAAACATGACATAACAAGAACTATTTGAATTACATTTTTGGTTTTGTAAAATCAAAACCTCATTGGCTGCAGAGACCAGTCCAAACTTTTAATTGCAGATCCAGTTTGTAATTCTGAATGTGCACTTAAGGAAAAAATAAATCTATTTGATAGTCCAAATGTGGGGTTTCATTATTCTGCTATTATTTATTTTTGCCTCATGACTCTGGATCTTTTGTATTATTGTTATATTCATCTTTTCAGAGGACTGAGCAGAATGGATTACCTAGTAGGGGGTCACTTGCAATTCAGGACTTGCAGTCAACTATGTATTGGCTCATATCCTGCAAAACATTGCTATTTATACCTGTGTTCCCAGGCATGCATGATACCACTTTATAGTCTGCCCTAAGTTGATCAAATATTCACCTAATATATCTATGTATATATATTTGCAGTGTCCAATTTACTTCAACTGAGAATCTAACACAATTTGTGTATATAATTGAAACCATAGTAGAGACTCATCCTGCATAGGTGACTATGAGTAAGTCAGTAATAATCAAACAAGTAAACAGAGAAGTGGTCACAGCACCAAGCCTGACAGAGTTCAAGAAGCATTTGGATGATACTCTCAGGTACATGGTGTGACTCTTGGGGATGGTCCTGTGCAGGGCTAAAAGTTGGACTTGAGGATCCTTGTGGGTCCCTTCCAACTCATCATAGTCTGTGATTTGCTGATTCTGTCATAACAAATCTCAATTCATGTGCTTAATCAAGAAATTTTACTAAAGGAGCATAATTTTTACCAAAATAGAGAAACTGGGTACTAAAATTTGCCTTTTTAGTGTGTGTTCATACAAAGGGGATGTCAAAAGCATTACAGATTCATACATATTGACTACCAAATGTGTTTTGTAAAGGCAAGGAAATGAGGAAAACTTAACAAAAATCTATCAGGTATTATGTACGTTGTTGAATTGTATTTGACAAAACTGAAATAGAAAAGGACACACATTCAAAAAAAAAAAGAGATAAAGATACAATATCAATGGCCACATACAATTCTTACACTTACAATATCTTCTACTTGTAAGCGTTGACTTCTGGTCAGTTCTGTAAAGATGAGAATGCCCTGAATCTGCAAACATTTCTTCCCTAACTTTGAGTACATGATTTTAAAGTCATGTCACAAGAATGACTCATATGTTTAAACAAGTACATTATTATGGCCAGATTTAAAAGTGGACTGACATTTTTAAAATAAATCTTAATATTTTGAATTTTATTTTACAGTTGTTTTTGTTTTTGTTTTTTTTTTTTCTGGGAAAAAACACCTTCTTGAAGAATTTAATATGTCCTCTCCCCTCCTTTATGAAAAAACTCCTATATTAAAAAGAAGAAGGAAAAGAAAAATATAAAGAGATGAATGCAAAATAGTAATCGAAAGCTAAGATTTTACAGACATAATTACTTTCTTGATCCTGATTCTTTAAATAAATAAATAAAAAGGGAAAGAAGGAAGCAGTAAAGTGACTACATTAAGAAATTGATTGATGTTTTGCTCTTGTGTGATGTTCAGCAAGCTTTTCTCTGGAGAAGCTTTATTGCTTTGCTGGTACTAAATTTTCCAAACATATATATATCTTCTGATGCATGGCAAGTTTGTCACTGTTGAGAAACTACGTCAGCCAAGTTAGAAAAGTTAAGAGCCTGTAAAACTTAAGTCATCCAGAACTGCCAGTAATGGAAAAAAATATAGAGGGATATTAAAGAAATTCAAAGTTATATGAAGGTTGAGGTTTTAGATGAAAGAGGGTAAAAGATGACAGGCATTGAATTTGCATATTGCTTAAAACACATAGAAAATAAAAATCAAAATACAACAGTATGTTAGATCATCTTCTAAAAATTTTCCTTTCTAAAGGAAGAAAAAAGAATTAAACCTTAATCCTACAAAAATGTTCTAATTCTCTCACCTGGGCTCTTTCTATGTAAAGTTTAGTGACGTTTAAAATGGCAGTTGAAAAAAATATTAAGTAAAGTACTTGGATTAATAATATTAATTTGAGAATTAATAAAGTAGTAAATGAACAATTAAATTTGGAGTGACCAAATTGCAACCTTCCAGCATCTGAAGAGAGCTTACAAGAAAAATGAAGATATAGACTGTTTACAAGAGGATGTAGTGTCAGCACATGTGGGAATGGATCAAACTGAAAGAGAATAGGTTTTGATTAGATGCTAGAAAACAATTCTTTACCATGGCCATAGTGGGTAGAGGGTAGTGAGGCACTGGAAGTTGTCTCAAGAGAAGTTGTGGTTGCCTCATCCCTGGAAGTGTTCAATGATGGGTCTCTGAGCAACATGGTCTAATGGAAGGTGCCCCTGCACATGGCAGGGGGTATTGGAACTAGATGATCTTTAAGGCCCCTTTCAACCCAAACCATTCTATGATTCTACATTTCTATGAAAATCATAATAACGAAAGAACTATATCTGTCTTTTTCAAGAGGCTTAAACCTACATAATTTTATTGTACAAGTTATTAGAAAACCTTGATTGACAGGCTCTACAGGCTCTTCAGGAGGCATAGGCAGGTCAGTTTGGGGCACCACAATATAAGTAAGAGGGAAACGTCATCACATTCTACAACTTCCTCATGAAGGGAAGAGGAGGGGCAGCCATTGATCTCTTCTCTGTGGTGACCAGTGACACGGCATGAAGAAATGGCCTGAGGTTGTTTCAGGGGAGATTTAGGTTGGATATTAGAAAACAATTCTTCACTCAGAGTACAGAAGTGGTTGGTTGACTCTGTTGATGTCACTTGGACATCAAGCTCTTAAGATTCTTAAGATTTTCTAAATACGTTTCGTCTTTGACATTCAAAAATTGATGAAGTTTGTCACTGGTCACTAAAAAAAATTTCAGGCGTTTTCTCACTATAAATGAAGCAGAAACAGTGTTTTGTCCCTAATAAATCAACTTTACTGGAAGTCATGGTACTAAATTTACTTGTGTGTATGCCATTTCTTTATTTTCAGAAGGGAATAGTACTGCAAAATATCAGCTTAGTGGTTGACACTCAGTTCAGAAGTGATCTGAAGATAAACAGTTTACTTGCTAAATATAAAAGTTTGGAGTATCCTGTATCATGAAATTCAAAAGAGAAACTTTAGATTTTGAACTCGAGCTTGATTCAGCCACACTTTGAAAACTTTAATCTTACTGTAAACACTCAAAGGTTCAAATCTATTGGAGGAAACCTTCCTGAAAAATCATATCTTTAATATACAATCCTTGAACATAGTCCTTGAACAAGATTTTCAGTTATTTAAAGGACCAGTAACAAAACTGATATCTACTGGAATACATGTCATATGACAACAGACTGTTCTATCATTTAATAATGCAAGAAACAAAATGTTATTAAACCTGGGCAACTAACAGTGCAGTTTAGATTTAAATCTTTCAGAGTTCACTCATACTTTATCTGTAAATACTCATAAGCAACATGGGCCTGTCAAAGAATGTTGATAAGTTCAGGGGGCTTGTACATCAAATATTTATTCATCATATCCCTGTTATCCTTATAATTTTCCTCATCAGTAATGCATAGGAACAACTATATTTGAATCAGAGTACAGTGGTAGTAGTTGGGACTTGCTATTCAATAATCCTTTCACCCTTGGGATCACTGCCCTTCCTAAGTCAGGTGAAAGGTGCAAGTTAGAAAAAAAAAAAAAAAACAAAAACCCACAGCCATGAGACAGCCCATTTATAAAAACAGGATATAATCAGCCAGACAACTGTATGATTTATTTTAAAATTATATTTAAGCATGTGTTCTGCTGTTATGGGAATATTATATGCTACTAATTTTCCACTAATCAGGCACTATTATCCACCAAGAGCAGCTTCTGCCAGTGAATTGTTACTGGTAAAAAGCTGACAGATTAGTTTCTACTACAGCATGTAGAAATAAGAGATCTTTACAAATGACATGCCGCAGCCATGAAAGCCAATGACACAGGGAGCACTTACAGTTGATAAGAAGCATTTACTTTCTGCCACTTCAAAGTTGAATTCTCCCTGGTATGTCTTTAATCCTACCTGGAACCTTAAACCCAGTGCTCTGCACTGCAGCAAGAAGAGATGAAACAAAAAGGCATAAGCAACAGAGAGACAAGCAGACCATACATGCAACTGATTATTTGTTGCCCTGAAATGTAGGAAGAGACAATGGAATAATGAGGAGGTAATAACAACAATAATTATTATAATAGGTTTTAAACAAATCTACTTGGAAGGCTGTTGCTTTAATCAGTAACAGCAACTGCCCACATAACTGGGTAAGTGTTCTCTTTTGCAGTGAAAATATTGTATGTCCACTGTATGATAACCACATCATCAAAGCGAGCAGGGACTTGGACCTCTTAGATGGCATAAATATTTTGCTCTAGGAAATTGTCCAAAGCTAGTTTCTTTCTGGACTTCTCATTTCTGCTAGCATCACTTCTCTATGAAATGTCACAACAGAGACAAAAAACACATCCAGTTTTGGCTAAGACACAGAAGAACCATGAAATACAAACTCTACCAAACTAATAAGTGAATTAGTAAGTGGACTGATTTTTTAAAAATATTATTCCAGATTATCAAAAGGTAATGTAAATTCTTAATAAAGGTGTATGTCAGTTCCTTTCTAATCTGAGGATGCGCACCCAGGCTTGGTTTGGAGGCATCTTTGACAATGTCATAGCTTTGCACTTTTCAAGGATAAGGTGTAAAAATATTTTCCATAGCATACTAGATCGCAAAATTTTCTAAAACTTTTATCATACTTTGTGATGTTGTAATGCAGATGCTGTTTGAGTATATAAAAAAAGATTTCCAGCACTGCCTCAGTATTTACAATACACACAACCCAAGGACAAGGGATTATGGCATGAACCAGAGTGTGAGCAAGATCATTAGATTGGACTAGTCATTTTAAACACTGCAGAATTAATGAATGTGAATTCTTTTCCCTGTGGATCAGTCCCAGGAAGGAAACATTATAATATTTTTGAGTAAAACAGCCAAGGACTTACAAGGATGATGGCCTAATGTTTCTAGTATATACTTTTCCTTATCAAGAAACAGTTTGAGTCACACATGGTCTTTGCATGTACTCTTGTGGTCTTTTTAAGAAACTTGTATAACTTGAGTCTTCAGGGTTGTTATAGACCAGCTGGCTATAACTTCTGTGTCTTGTTTTTCTTATTGGTATCAAGATAATTGAGAAGGAAGACAATTATTTGCATTAAAATTTTATTATATAATTTAAGTTATATAGACAAACAATCCTGGTTTGGTACAGAACTGTGGAAGAATTATCATAGTTATTATTTTTTATGCTTACTATGCCTTAGACTGGGATTTCGTTTAAGTCTCAGTGAAGTCTAGGGTAATACAAAGGCCGAAGTAACTGAAGGACTAACACTTAACTGGATAACCACAGAGTATAGCTATGAAAAAAATAAACAAACGAAAAAACAAGCCACTTATGGTAAACTCCCTATGAAATCCCAATATATAATGAATAGAATAGAATAGAATAGAATAGAATAGAATAGAATAGAATAATATGATATAATGTTCAAATAAGTCATCATCTCAAAGTATTAGAAGACATCTTTGACATATTCAGCTTTATTGCAGTGAACAAAGCTGTGACACAGATGTCCAAATTCTGCCAATCTTCCTCTTCTGAACTGTTCTTTCTATAAGAAATGCTGTGGAGACAGTGTTCCCGAAATAGCACACTACTTAATGGAAGAAGATTGACAGAATCTTGATCAAAGCAAATATGTGACTGAAAGTGAAAAATGTACACATAAAATTTAGGATAAAGAGGGAACGAATGAAATTATTACAAAATAATTCTAGTCAGCCAAAAACTTGTTTTCAAGTGTGAACCCTGTCCCCTCACAGTGAGGAACTTTCCTGTTAAATTTGTATTTATGGTTTGTACACAGATGTATTCATAGGCTTTGTAAGTTTTTTTAAATGTAAACACTCAAAAAGACAAAATGTACAAACTTTTGAAAGCCTTTTTTTCATATCAAATGTAATTATATAATTGTATTTATTCGTGGAAAATTCTATTTGCTTTGTGTTTCAATATCCAATAGCTATGTTGGCTTTAGACTACCAGATAATTATATGCTGCAGTCAAGACAAAGCTGCTAGTACTTCAAATCTAATCCTGTTTGATCTATTTCACCCATTTCTGCGACATTAAAGGGCTTGCCTAAAATAGGTCCACTTCATCACTTTGAAATTTCAAGACAATGACAACTTAGAGAAACTAGCATCACTCAGTACTATAATCCCCTGTGTTTAAGGATATGGTGACCGTTTTCAGTAGTTTCTGTTCATCATCCTCATTATTTTGACAAGTTTTAATGGTATTCATCAAAGAACACATACTAAGTGTATACTTTGTGGCTATCATGGGAATTTTCAAACTCATAAAATTGTATCATTATTCTTTAGCTGAAGTGAGTGATTGGTGTTCTATGCCATGAATCTTCCCTTAAACAGTTTCTATTAGGCATTGAATGAAATTTGAAGACTTTTCATGTTGCCTAAAAAGTGGCATTCTTAATGACAAATCTCTTTATAACTTTAATTACCTTGACAGTCTGGTCGGACTAAATGATCTTCAGAGGTCCCTTCCAACCCTAACTATTCCATGAATCTCTGACTGTGATTAATTGGCTTTAGTTGAATCCCTTGCACTATTGCTTGGCTGACTTAATTAAACACAACATTTCACCTGCTGGTCCAATGACTAAATTCAGCTTTTCTGAAATAATTTCAACATAATAGTTACTGTAATGTTACTAGTTGAGAAAGATCACTAGGAGCATTAAGAAAGGATACTGAACTGAATGATCCTTCAGGTTAGGTGGTGCTGGTCTCCTTCCATCAAGTCAAAACAGTCACCCTTCTTCAACTAAAAAAGGACCACCCTCTAAAAGACTTGTCTGGGGTAGCTGTGTTATTAAAAATTTTGGCACTCCATCAGTGTCCCAGTGAAGTATATCTCCCACAATACTGTCACCTGTTGCATCAGGAAAGAAGTGACTGATTGTAGTGGGTTGCTCTTGGCTGGACACCAGCTATCTACAAAGCCACTCCATTCCTTCCCTTCTCAACTAGGCAGTGAGGAAAGGCTTGTGCGTCAAGATAAGGATGGGGTGCAGTCCCTCAGGAGCAGACTGCTCCAGCATAGGTCCATCATGGGGTCACAAGTCCTACCAGAAAACCTGCTCTGGTGTGGGCTCCTGTCTCCACAGGTCCACAGATCTTGCCAAAAGCCTGCTCCAACACTGGCTCTCCACAAGGTCACAGCCTCCTTCAGAATAAATCCACCTGCTCTGTTATGAGGTCTGCTCCTGGTGGATATCTGCTCCACTATGGACCTCCGTGGACTGAAGCGAGACAGCTTGCCTCACCATGATCTTCACCAGAGGCTGCTTCACCAGCAGCACTTCTTCCCACTCCTTAACTGACTTTGATGTCTTCAGTGTTGTTTGTCTCACATCTTCTCACTCCTTTTTCCCCATTGCTGTTGCACAGCAGTTTTTTCCTCTTGTTAAACATATTATCACAGAGCGAATACTACTGTCACTGGTGGGCTCAGCCTTGGCCAGCAGCAGGTCTGCCTTAGAGCTGCTTAAACTGTGCACAAGGTCTGGCACCTTCTCACAGAAGTTACTCCTATAGCCCCTCCACTACCAAAACTTTGTCACACAAACCCAATACACTAGTGCTGCATCTTTTGATGCAAACTAGGTTTTCAGGGGTCTGCCTAGACATAAAGATTCATAACCTTCTTTCCCTGACCAGAGGAGTTTCCAAAAGCAGAAATGGATGATCCTGGCACTACCAAAAAGCTCCTGAGAGAGGGAAGACCTGTGTTAGGATTAGGTCCTCACAGAGTACCACAAAGAGAATCTTGTGCCTAATCACCATCAGTAGTCACTAGCAGACTAGTGACTACTAGAAATAGGAATTCAAGTCTAATTCAAGACTAATAGGAATTCAAGTTCATTAGTTGGATGGCAGTGCATCCAGCTAGTTATGCTAATTCACAGTTCACCGGGGTGTGGCATAGCTACCTCTACCCAGCCAAGGTTTTCTTGGACTTTTTCTTCCAGGCGAAATGACTAAGTGCCAAAGTAGAGTTTAAAAACCTATGTGGCAAATCTTCCTTTTTCTTCCTAAGGCTCTTTCCTTTCTCTGATGTTTTTACCAGTTCTGGGCTCCCTTCTCACTTATGCACACAATTAAATACATTTCAGATCTGTATTCAGTTCTGTCTCAGTAGAGAACACATGAGGAATACAGAGGGAAAACAGTGTTTTGAATGGGAGGAACTAGACAGTTCTTTTTCTTTCTTTTCTTCTTGGTGCTGACTCTTTATGCCTTGCTTGATATATTCTAAGCACATTCAATCATGGATATATGTACCACCTACCAGTATACATTTTTCTCCTGGGCTTGTATGAGCTTGTGGTTGTATGAGGTGATTTAGAGTTATTTAGAGCCAGTGGCATTTCAATGGAAAACTGGTAGTATTATGAAGTTCTTCTTAACAGCTGCCTTGATCAGGTACCTTTCTCATCTTGATAAGTCTGCTTAGGTCAAGAGATAAGTGTATTTGATGAGACATTATGAAATACTGTATTCTTAATGACCTTTAAAATCTAGGAACAGCATTACATTGCAGTATAGTGTTACATCTTACTGAGAATATGTCAGATTTTAAACAGATATTGTTTAGAAACCTATCTATTCATAGTGGTAGTCACTATAAAAATATTCATTTATTATTTTTATATAGATATTGCCAGCAACCAATTCTGTTCTTTATGATGACAGGAAAAATAGAGATATGCACAAAATGATCCATTTAACTTCCAGATGATTAATTTTCAAATATGTCTTTTTTCTTAAAAATTTGAACACTAGACTGACATGTGCACAGACTGGTAAGGTAATAACTCATTTCCTTTGGGGAATGGCTATTTGTGAGCTAACACTAACTTCCTTCACATAGGAAAGAATGGAGAGGATAACAAGTGGAAGCTAAAAGCAACTGACAATAGAGTTTGAGCAAAACTGTAGTTTTCCTGACAGTGCAAACCTGTCCTGAACAAAGCAGTGCACCATCCTGGTCGGGAAATTGGGGATAAAAGTAACAGTGACACCTGACAGTGTGATGAACTCTCACAGTCCCTTTGGAGCAACCATTGTATATTCTCCATTCCTTTTTAATCATTCCAGTCACCTACAGGCAGTTCCCTCTAGTACTGTAATAGTAAAAAGTGAAGATATTTTTAGCTGGTGAATGTTCATTTGACATTTGGAATGCTTTCATCGTATTATTTAGGGTAGAAACACTGTTTCTCACTAAATAAAAAGATTTCAAGTATAGTAGATTCAACACAAGGTGGAAAAGAGCTTTGATTATGATATTTCAACTGCATAAGAACTGACTGTAAAGGCTAAAAGAAAATTCTGTTACTCTGTGGGAGAACAATTTTCAGCAAAAAGGCTTTTTACTACCTAGGACTTTACTAAGTTTTAAATGCTGATTTCCCTCACTTTTCTTTTCAACTTTAGAACATCTCTATTAATGCCTTTTAGACTGGAACATCATGCAGGGAATTAAAAGGGCACTACAACCTGGAAAGTGAGGTCTATTATCACAATCTATTAATTATAAAGTTATATATATATAGTACCTAATGAAAGGGAAATAAAAAAAGTGTTGCATTCTGAGAAGTGTTTTTCTGACAAAAAATTACACTTTTCCTCCTATCTAGACACACACACTGAAATGTATTTAAATCCTGCTGCAGATAAATACACAAACACATGCTTTCAACTGGTTACTCTTGAACTTGATGCATCCTGAGTAACAACTCAGTCTGTTCCCTGTGTGGGAAGATGTAGGTGGATATCAGGATCTCACGAATTTCAAACACACATCCAGACAGACATAGGGGGGAGCAATCTTTTCACCTCTAGTATAGTTCATATAGCAATGAGATTTACAGGTGTAGAGGTGTAGGTGCCCTGGCCCTGACTTCAGTGGTCCTGTCACTTGCTGTGGCCTTGTGCTGAGACCAAGCACACTAGCTGAGTGCTACCTGAAGAGCCTATGCACACCTGTGTCCTCACTACTGAAAATTGCCTCAATGCATATAAGGAAAGAGGAATAGCATCATGTGGCACTGACTGTCCTAGAATCCTGTGGGTATCTGGCAGTGGCATCAAGTAATATAAGGGAAGTTGAGGTCTCCGTCAAAAACCTCTCTTTCAAAGGTACCCTTTCAACTTTTCTATTTGGTAACTTCAATAACATCAGTGCACTTTTGTTTCTGTATTGTATTCTGTATCCTTTTGCACATGATTCTTACTAGAAGGTAATTTGTTTCAGTTATTTATTTAGCTATTCTTTATTTTAGATTTGATTCACTTCTGCCTTGATGACTGTACCTTGAATGCTCTATATTTATATTTGTTTGATGGCTTGTGGAGAGTCCCAGACCATCACCCCTACCCATTACAACAGTAATAACTGCAGGTTAATTCATCCATCTTCATGCTCCTTTAATAGGAATTCAACATGCATTACTGTTAAGCAGATTTCACTGTTCTCTCATCATCTGCTTTACAGGGATGCTTATCTGGATTCTAAAGTCATGGAGCTCTGATAAACTATATGAAATCAGTGTGAAGATATCATACTAAACACCTCAGGTATGTCATTTTAAGTCTCCCTTGAAGTTACCTATAACTAAAGGCAGAGGGATAAGTGATGGAGGGGAAAACCCAGATTAAACATCACTTTATGTTTTTTTAATGTTACAGAATCCCTGTTGAATTTTGTAGGATGAGCAAAACAGAAGAAAACAGAAAGAGGGTGAGGATTTCTAAACACATGGATTATATTCATGATAATATACTGTCTTCATCTCTCACAATATACAACCTACACTGCCAGTTCAACTACTTTGATTTGACGGAGTACAAAACATCTCTCTTCAGAAAAATTTCAGTAGAAGTTCTAGTCATGTACAGCAATTCATCCCTCTGAGTGCTGAAATTAGCATGATTGCAGTGGTGGAAGAAAAGTCAGTCTAGAGCACTGACATTTTATGATATAATCAGCAAAAATAAAATTTTTCATTTATTATTTGGAATTATAAACTTCAACTGAAAAATAGTGTAGCCAAAACTGGTTTTGCTATCTTGTAGATTGTTCTATATACTTCAAATATAGATCAACAATCTTAAGTTTAGGATTCAGGTTACACAGCTTGCAAGTATTCTTTGAACAATTGAAATTCAAAATGGTGATAATGGTGATAAATAATCTATTTTACAAGTACTCCTTCTTACTGAAAATTTAGAAAATGTATGTAAGAGTTTTTAGTGGAACCATTTGATATCTTTTAAAGGCACCAAATGGTATACTGTGTACAATATGGTGGTAATAATATGCCTTAAAATGCACATCATCCTGTATATTATATTCACAGAAAATATCTTATTGCAGTGAAGATGATGTGTGTGTATGTGGATGTTAGTCAGCCTTTTCGTAACAAAGGTCAACATTGTAGAAAGAGCTGTTAAAGCACAACACACATCCTGCAGTATTAATATTTTTTTCTGGAGATACTCCAGTCATATTGTGAAGGAAATGTCTTTGCCATAATTTTGAAACTACTTCTATAGTGCTTTTCATTTACTAATAGATTTTTGTGTATCACAGTGCCTACTTACTTTTACTTTCAAGGCAAGTCATCAGCTCTTAGCAATTCAACTGGCTATATTATGCAAGTTCAGAATCCTACATTATTACAAATCATCATACAACTGAAGTTTCAGATGCTCTGTTTAAGTAATCTAAGTTACAAGAAAGAGGAGCAAATAATTTGTAGAAGCAGATTCAATACAGAGTCAGTGGTACATATTGCTTCCAGTCTAAGTGGAAGCACCATGAAAATAAGGACTCCAATTTTATCCTGACTTACGCAGATTCTTTCAAGTCCCAGAAACAAAGACGCAAGCAGGCCATTCACAATTTACATTTGCATATTACTGTGAAAGAATCCCCATTGAGCAAAACTCCACCCAGATGCAATATAATCAGTGGGCAAAGCTCCTAAATGTTCCTGCATATCTACAGAAAACTTTCAGTTATGAACACATATCTACGCTCAGGGAAAGGGGTCTAAGGCACGAGCATAATGCTTTATCCTACTCAAAGTATTGACTTAAATGCATAATTCTGAGATAATATGAGCTAGTGCTCAGAAATATAGTTGTAATAAGTGTGTTACAGTTTCCCTATGTAGTTACTTTGATTTTGGCCAGCTTAAGATACTAGATAAAATTCATACTATTTTCTGCTCTTTGTTCAACATTAGTTATAAGAAAGTGCAGTCAGAACTTTAATACTTAAAGTATGCTCTGAAATATTTAGCAATAATGTTAGTATTTTGACCTTTACAATATACTACATCTTCCTTGGCTACCTGCTTCATCTCCTTTCCCATAGGTTAGAAGAGGCAGTAAAATAATGGGATACATGGAACAGATAGGCACCATGACCAATCAAACAAAGGAATATTAAAACGGTCAAAATACTCAGGTCTACTACTATGATTTATAAAACATATGAAGAATTGCAATTTTAGTACCTGATTCTACTGAGAATAATCATAATGAGAATTGAAAATGGTGCAATGAATAGATTTTGGTGACAGTAATTTCATTTTGAATGAAAGATAGCACTCTGTATTCTTCCCTAAAACTAAGTTCATTACTTTTATGATTCCACTCTTCAAAGCTACCCTTGGGTCTGGGATGTATTCTTCCTTTTTTCTCACAAGTCAATTTAAATATTGTAGCTATC
This sequence comes from Margarornis squamiger, assembly GCA_035222235.1. Classification (NCBI taxonomy): domain Eukaryota; kingdom Metazoa; phylum Chordata; class Aves; order Passeriformes; family Furnariidae; genus Margarornis; species Margarornis squamiger. Next base: position 25,714,531 of record JAWWTY010000077.1, on the reverse strand, counting down.
TATTCCACACTGCCACTCTGGGAAATACTTTGGATTTACTTCTTGCTGTGGTAAGTAAGAAGCTACATCTACGCTCACATTTTTAAAATATTTCTACTTGTGTATGGTTTTCTCTCTCTATATATATGCACGTATGCACACAGCTTTTCTGGGTATTATGAAAACATACAAAACAAAGCTCAAAGATAATCTGCTGAAATATTGTCTTCTGGAATCAGCTCTGCAAAATGTGAACCAGATGTCTATTTTTTTCAAAATTACTAGTAGCTGTTTTACTGCAATGTAACAAGATATTGCTGGCTGGTTGAGCCATTTCAGCTGACTGTACCTACAATTCTGTGATACTCACTTCCCCGGGATTTGTTACTTCTACATTCTTACTCTTAAAGCTTCCTTTGAGTTTGTTCTCCCTTTACAGTACATGTAGTTAACAAAGTCAATAAATAACATGCATTAGCATTTACCTCCATATTTCAAAAAGTTAAATTTTATATTGCACTTGCAACAAGCTAGAAAGGAACCAATTGATTGAAAAAAATCTGGTTTGATATTTTTCTTGTTCTGCCTCTGGGTCACTGTCCTAGTTCAGCAGGTGGGACCAGTTATCGCTGTGTGGGGGTGATCAAAGCTATGTATTCTACCCCCCTCTATTCATTTCCCAAGAACAATGGACCATTTGCAGCAG
>JAWWTY010000077.1:25696306-25713746 GCA_035222235.1 Margarornis squamiger | reverse complement strand
GTTTTGGTGAGTTGAAAGCAGTTTCTCTTTGTGCCAGTGTATTTATTGTAATATCTTTCATTAAATTGTAGGTCTGATTTATAATCTCTCTTGTGGAGGATCCATTTCTCCTGCTGGTTTACCTTTAAAGCAGCACAGTCACCATAAGCAGGCAACATCCTTGCTACCATGAGACGTAACCATCTCCCTGGGGTGGTGCCAGCACAGACACCCATCCCCTTTGCACTGCTCTGGCGAGCAGGCCCAGCACACAGATGGCACGCAAATGACACAGAGACAGCATGTGCCTGTCACACACCTGACACACGGCACAATTCTGACGCCTAAAATCCTGGAAGGTAGGCACTCAGAACAACATTAGTGGAGATAGAAAAGTGCTTTTATTTAGAAGCTTCTAGGTGCATACCAGAAGTATGCTCACATGTGGTTCAGTGATGTTACAGCTTTTATAAATTCCAGTAATTAGCATATATGATATCTAAAACCAACCCGTAGGACCCATTTCCCCAGGTGCCCATCCTCAGAAAGCTCAAAACTGCCCCTTGGAGCCCCTCCAAGGGCTCTGGGCCTTCTCTTCTGTTTTGTCTTCAAGCTATCTTGCAGGTGATTCTTCAAAACACTGTGTCCTTGGCAAGACTCAGAAATGTGTAATAAACTGCCCAGTGATCTCTAAAAACCACCTAATATGTGAGCAATCCAGGAAAACCTACATAATTCTAAAAATTCTAGAAAATCTACAAAATAAACTAAAATCTTTAGGCATCATTTCCATCATGTGCCCTGCATGTGGCATTCACTTGGCTGTCACATGCCTATCCCATGCCAATCCCAGGATCACAAAATTACAGCATCATTTATGTTGGAAAAGACCTCCAAGATCATCACGGTCAATCTTTGACTGATCTTCATCTTGTCAATTAGACCATGGCACTTAATGCCACATCAGTCATTTCTTGAACACCGCTAGGGATGGTGACTCCACCAGCTCCCTGGGCAGCCTGTTACAATACTTGATAATACTTTCCATGGAGAAATTCTTCCTGATGTCCTGGAACAATCACACATCTATCACATGGCAGTCATGTGCCTGACTCACGAAAATCACATGTTCATCACGCTCTTGTCACATGGCAATTACACATTTGGCATGTGATTACACAGTTGGCATGTGTCCGGCACTCACCCAACACACACCAATCAGTCACCTGGTATGTATATAGCATGTCTGCTTCAATTGCATCCTTATCCTCCATGTGTTGGTTACAGAACAGTAATGTTTGCATTTGGGCGCTTTTAAAAGCAACCATTACCATGGCTCAGGAAAAGTATGAGTTCATTTAAATTGTGTTAACTTAATTATTTGAGATCATGTGAACATGTTGGTACTGCTGTCTGTGAGACTCTCTGGGAAGCTTAATGGTGAAAATTTGCATTTTAGTGCAGCTGTGATAATGCTGACCGATTTTGCAAAATATGAAGCTCATGTGCTTGTCTACATTCCAGCAGAGATCTTTGAAGGCAGACCTCAATGGATCTGACAGTTCAGATTTCCCTGTAAGAAAATGGCTCGAATATGACCAAATCCAAGTGTCAAAAATTGCAATTTCAACCTGGTAAATTTCAATTTAGTAATTCCGAAAAAGTAAAGAAAGTAAATTAAACTAACAGTATAGTAAAAATAAAGTACATATTCTGATTACATGGCTTATTTTCTAGCTCAAATGAAATTGCAACATAATTTTCAAGCTGTTACATGGTACTACCACTGAATTAAGAGACCTTGCTATAAAAATTAAACCAGTTTACTATAGAACACTGTGTCTAGGTCCTATATTATAGCTTGAGAGCATTAACAGAAGCATTTTATCATGTTTATGAAGCATGTAAAGCTAATAAATATTGAATTTTTAGTTACAGACAAACTGTTCATTGTCTTAAACATATTCCTGCAAGTGTGATATACTGGATTGCCTACTGCATTCTCAAATTATTTTGACTGCCTCTTGAAAAAATTCTCTAACTATATGCTATTGTGTCACTCACTGAAAAAGTTTGATGCCAGATGTGCTACATTAGTCTTACTCTGCAGCCAGGTTAGAGTTCATTAAATAAGATAAAGTCCTTCTGGGAACTGATACAGATGCAGAGTTTGCAAGCTGAAGATTTATAAACTTCAAAGACACAGTGACATTTGGAAAGAGAATTACAAAAAGCCAATCTTTTTTATATTTTTTCTGTAGACTATATACTGAATTTCCAAAAAATATTTCATCCATTTTTGGATCCATTCAGAGGATGTACATTCATATGGGCCTTACTTTGCTTCATAACTAGCTTTCAGTTGCTGTTGAAATTATTTTCTTGCTGTCTCACTGCTGGCTGACTTGAGACTGCTTTTAACTTCAGGTATGTTGTAATTCTGAATCTGTTTAATTAGGTAAATTCTGCTGAAAGGTCACAAAACAGTGGTGAGCTCTATGATTTCAGTACACCAGGTGGCGGCTGCATACAGAAATACTTCAGCTCAGCACGGATACGCTGATACTTCAGACAGGTTTCAGGGAGAATCCTGGAATAGTTCAGGCTGGAATGAACTTCAGAAGGTCTCTAGTCCAGCCATCTGCTCCAGGACGAATGTAGCAGGCCTAAACCATCTCCATGGGTGTCCTCTGAACGCATTCCACTTTATTGATCTCATTTTTGTACAGGGGAAGGGAAAAAACCAAACATGTATCATTTGAATGTTATCTAATGAATGTTGAATACAGATTGACAATCAACCCCCTCAAGCTACTGGCCATGCTCCTGTCCTTACAGCCCAGACATCTACTGGTCACCTTTGCTGCCAGGGCTCACTGTCAGTTCATGTATAAAGACTGATGGGTGCTTTTTCAGCCATTCAGTCCCCAGCCTGTATCAGTGCTGGAATTGCACCTTTTCCAGTACAGGGCTTTGCACTTGTCCGTGTTGAATCCTATTTGTTTCAGTCAGCCCATTCTCCCAGCCTATCTAGATCCTTGTGGATGGCAGTCCTGCCCTTGAGAATATTGGCTAACCCTTCCAATTCATAAGTGTCATTTTCAAACCTGAGAGGAGGCTTCATTGCTTCCTCCATTGATTCCTCCAGGTCATTGATGAAAATGTTGAACAAGACAAGTCCCAGGGTTGACACAAACCTCATTTGTGACAGGTATCTGGGTAGTGCACAACACGTTACCTTCTACTCTCTAAAGGTGACCACTTTTTTACACTATCCAGTTGTCTGCCTATAAAAGAATGCTTTCAGAGACCATGTCAGAAAGCAATTCTCAAGCTAGGTCAAGGTAAAAATTCAAAGTAAATAGTCAAGGTAATTGAAATTCTTTGCTTTTCTTTCACAAAACCCATCATTTCATCATAGTAAGCAATCACGGTCGTTAAGTGTGATTTACGCTTCATAAATGTTTGCTCTTTGCAGATATCTTCTTCTCTCTCTTGTGGCCAGAAATGTGTTCCAAGAGGACCTGGTTCATGATTTTCCAAGTTACTAAAGTGAGACTGATCCCCAGATTGTCCTTTGTTCTTTTCAAAATATAGATGCAAAAATTTATCTTCCTCTCATCTTGGAGGATCTTCTCTGCTCTCAGGAGGCAATTCAGGGTGGAGAGTAGCCTCCCTGTGACAGTGGCAAGCTCTCAAAACCTTCAAATGCAGCCCGTCATGTCCCATTGTTTTATGAGGGTAATGTTCTCTCAGGTAGTCTATGAATCCTCATCCACTGCTGGTACTTCTCTTTGAAACCCACTAAGCAAGAGAGGGCTCAGATTAAAGCACTTGCACCTTTCAGCAAGGAGACGAACATTTCCATTGTTCAGTTTTTTGCTGCTAAAGCAACAGTACAGGTTCTATTCCAATACAGCCCACTCCCACTTACAATTCTTGTAAACTGCTTTTCTCCATTACTGCTACAAAACAGCTCCCTGTCTCTAAATATGGTCTCCTTTTACATATACTTGTTTTCCTTGGCACTAGTATGGGATATTCTCTCATGTGGAGGTCTTCAAAGACCTGCTTATTTTCCTGAACTCCCTTAGAGATGATTCCCATAGTATCTTACCTACAAGAAATATTAACACAACTATGTGGCCTCAAAAATCATGTGTTTAGTTTCTCACTCAATACTACCTCTTGGGTTTCCTATAACCTGTCTTGAACTTTCTGTACTTCTGACTTTTAACCATCAGTACATTTTCAAAAGAAATTCCACGTTTGGGAAGTCCAAATGAAGACAGCTGCTTAGAGTCAGTAATACTGTTCTAATGACAGGAACATTTAAGCAGTTTCTCAGAAAGACTGGTTAAAAAACAGGGAAACCAAAACCCAGCAAACACTTTTTAAATGTGCTGCCATTTGGCTTCCCACCCAAACAGACGCTAAAGTTCAGCCCTGTTTAGATTAACCAAAAAATATCACAGGCTGAAGTGGCATAGGCCCAGGTGTTTGGACCAGATTCTGCACTTTGAAAGGCTGCCTTAATTATAGATCTACTTTGTTACTATAAGAATAGCTTATATTATGTTCCATGACAATACCTTGCGTTTATATTGGCTTAACAAAGGTCTTTGCACTGTTCCTCCGTGTTTATTTTATGCATCAGAGCTCATAACAGTGTGCCAGCTGAACACTCCTGTGCAAATTTAACTTTACTCCAAGCACACTGAATTTGATTTTAAGTGGTCACATCCTTAGATGTTATTTTTTTAATTTTCTTTCTGGCATAGCCCACCACAATCACTATTTGAGGTTGGGGGGTTTTGTGTGTATTTCCCCAATTTAAAACAATCTTTCTCAAATACATTGACAGCATGTCACATATTTTTATGATTTATTTTTGTTAAAAATATAATTTGTACCCTTCCAGTATCATTTTTTATCACTATAAATGACTTCATATTTTTGTAACCGCCTCCCTTAGTGCATGACAAACTGTGAAATTTGCCATTTTTGCCATGACCAATCCATAAAATCTGTCATCTTCCTGCATGATGATGTTCATGATTTACATGGAGTCTTACATATAAGGTCACTTATTTAAATGTCTCAAGAAAATTACCATTAAGAAAGCAGGTACAACATGTAAGTGGGAAGTCACAGGAGCACAATTTGTAACTCTTTCCATTTTGTAAAAAGAATATTTTTTCGACACTTGGGTATTCAGTATTATTCCCATGTTTTTAATTTCCAAGCGTTAAAAAAAAAAAAAAAAGTCCATTGCTTTACTTCTCCTTAGTATATTATCTCTAGATGAATACTAGGCCAGACAAAGGGAGCTTCTCCTTAGTATATTGTCTCTAGATGAATACTAGGCCAGACAAAGGGAGACGTGGAGTGTCTTATTGTGGGTAGTTTGCAGACGCCTGTTATTGATACAGATTCACAGTCTTTGAAGAAAGAAACAGGGGAGGAGCCATCAAAAATGCAAAGTGCAAAACTGAAACTGTTTTGGGAAAATTGATTTTAATTGTGCCCACATAGCTGAGGTCTCTAAGGTTGAGGGTCGCAAGCACACAATCTAGGGTCCAAATTCCCAACAAGAAACACACAGAGACCATAATATTCATAAATTCAGTCTTATTTGGCAGAAAATAGGGTATAGGAACATGAATCTTCAAGCACAAATATTTTGGTATAAGATTCATCAAAAAATAGTTCTTGGATATAGCAGGATATCTACTATGAAAAAAAGAATCACATTTTTAGTCTGTCTTTGTTAACTTAGCAACTCTCATTTTCATCAAACAGGGGCGATGTCCCCCAGAATTTCTACGAAGTTTCTACTACCCTGAAATCAAGTTTATTTAATATCTAAATTTGCATTTCTCTGAAGTCATATTCATTACTTTTTTTTAAGGACTATAAACTACATACATGCTGCATAAATACATGCATACATATAGATAGTTTTACAATAATTTCAGAAGTCTCTTTTGACAGGGAACATGGAAGAGAGATAATATCCCATCAGTCAGGAAACAGATATCGTCTATTAGAGAAACTGAGAAAATTATACAGTAATGAAGGCTTGGAATCCAACCAAGATTAAAGACAATATCCCTTTCCAATCTTAATAAGAATGATACATATCTGCAGTTTCAGAAATGTTAAGAAATACCATAACCTAATGGAAAGTAGATAGAAACTGCCTGAAGGGAGTGGATAGTCTGTCACTGGTAGATGGTAGGTTTTTCTCTACCAACAGGAAATCTTTAGGCAGAAACTAAATTGCCCCTTGTCAGGGATACTCATTTATATAAAGTGACACTGCTACTCCCACCCACTGATACTGACTTCCAGTAATCATTCATGTGTCACACGTACACCAATACAGTTATACCAAGTCATGTGAGCTAATATTCACTTCCACACTGCCAGGCTGTGACCACTTACTCATGTCAAGATATGTGCTGTCCTGTTCATTAATACTAATGCCAATTCAAGCATATCGGTGTAGTCATCTTCAATCTTACTCAGTTATGTTGGCACTTTACTCAATCACTATCGGTCAGACCCACCCAGTCGCACTGTAGCTGTGACTGATGCACATGCTCAGAGCCTCAGGGTGCGTTTGACAAAGAGAAATTGTGTTGCCCAGATTTGGAGATTATCTAACTCCCATATCTTAGTGATTGAAAAGCAGCAACGACTTCAGACATTTCATTTGAATAACTATTCAAGAGGAGGAGCTCTTAATGAAGGCCAAGTCAACTCTTTCCATCCAGAACTATACAGACATCTACATTTTATCATAAGTATAGATACAAATGTAAATAGGTAACTAGCAGAGAGGCTTCAAAATGAGTGATTACATCTGCAAACAGGTGCTGGTGCATGTATCTCACATATTTTCCATATTCTTCAGCCTTTTTGATGGATATGCATGAGTGGTATGTGTTGTAGTTCAGTAAAATATTCTCAGACTGACACTTCTCTGTGAGACTTTGGCAGTTCTTTGGGTCTCTCTGTATAGTGTGTTGATTTAATATTTTATTTTGATTCTTAACACAGCTTTGAAGGGTAAAGAGAGACACGGCACACTCTGACAAAACAGGGAGAACTGGAGAACTATTCTGAACAATATAATGTATGTGCATATGTATATAACAACCAACATACAAAACTGAGAGAACATGTAATAACATTGGGAGCCATTAAAACAGTGTCCAGGTATATGTATTTCTTTCGTGCTCGGATAGCTCATAACTTGATGGTCTTCATCTCCAGGTCTCAACAAACTGTTCCCTGGTGTTTTTTCCATTCTTCACAAGACTGTTCTCCCACAGATTCTGACTGGTATTGAAAACTAGCAAACACTTTAATTGTACTGTCATTGTGTGATATAATTTTAAAGAACCACTTACCTAAACTCTGACAACAATACAACAAATGATAGCAAAACTCTTTCTATATCCTACATGTTTTGGTTTATTTCACCCTTTAACAGTGGAAGTTCTTAGTCCATAGTGTTTTATTAGGAGGTAATTGTAACATTTCCATTCTTTAAACATGGTAACCAGAAAACTTTATTTCAGTAATACTTGCCCTCAGGCTAACCTGCTCATAACTTTTTGGCTTTGTCTGGGAATAGGAGAAAGTCAAGTGGAGTAACTGTAGCAAGTAAAGGACAAAAGTGAATCATGTTTCACAATCACAGAAATGTATTTAAAGCAAAAAATTGTTTACTGTCATTACTATGTTTATGAAGTGGATGAGAAAAAGACTTTGTGATTGTATGTATGAAAAGACACAGGGAAAAACCATTCTTTTATTTACCATTATGTCTCCATTGCACACATTACGAATTACACAGACTTAATCCCACTGCTTTTTTCTTAAGAAAGGAAGATTATCGTTTAAGTTAGAGACCAAACAAGGAAGCAAAGTGATCACTACATTTTGCCAGAGAAGTCCTATTAAAATTCTTTATTATAGATGAACAGCACAAAAAGGGACCATGATATTACCAAAGCAAGCTTTTATACTATGACATTTACACTTTTTATATTTCACATTGAATTTTAGGGACTGAAGTTTTGAGGGATTCAGTAATAGAAATCTGTGGATCAGTTTAATATGAGAAAGAAAATAAGCAAAAAATTTTGGCTGATTGTTCTTCAGTGCCCCTTGTTAAGATTGGATTATTGAGAGATGCCTCTACCTAAATTAAGGTGCAAATAAGACCCTATGCCCAAGTCAATACTACAGATTTTATTTCATAATAAAATGTGAGGTAGAGAGGTAGAAAGAAATAGAAAAGTGACAGTGAGTGAGTGACTGAGTGAGTGAGTGAGTGAGTGATCAAGCAGAAGATAGTCACCACCCGAGGATTCAGCAGTGTTGTGTTGGTCCTTCTTCATCCTGGGCTTCTTGGTGGTGGGGGTCCTGAGGTCATTCAAAACTTTTCACTATTTATACACTTCAGCAAGCAAAGAAATTATTGTTCATTGGCTACACAGTTCTCTAATGCTTATTAGTCTGTGTGTTCAGTCTTTTTTTTCTTTTGAGTCAGTGGGTTTCTTGGGTCAGTGGTTGCAATCTTCACCTGCTGGAATTACCTTTTACCCAGTCAGTGCTGATTTCAGCACAGTTGCTGAGTTGGCTTTCCTTGTGGCCATTAAATTCTGCATTTTTTATGTGCATTATCAGTGATACATTCTCCTCCCTCAACTTTGTTATCCTCCCCCTAGGTCTGAGATAACACCTGGTCACCTTTATCTTATATCAAGTTCCCGCTGTGGTGGATTAACTTACAGTCCAAGTTTCAAGTGTCCATGGAGGCATATTCAGGGGGCTTTGGTGGTCATCAGTGGTCACAGATGCCATCTGTCCCATAACTTGGGGTGATCTTTGTTTGACTGGTGATATGAGTATGAGCAGTTGCTTCCTTACATAGTGTGCCCCAGTAGGAATTTTTGTTGGGATGCATTACCCAGGATGTGCTAACCAGATCTCACCTTCACCAGGCTTGGAGATAGCACCATCCTGTTGCTGCCTTGTGTACTTATGGCAAAGTCCTTCTGTGGCCTTAACAGTGTTTGAGACAGGCAACTGTGCTCTTCAAGTCCTTACAACACTTAATAAAGATACATTTACAAGTGACAAGGACATCTCATTTCTCTCAATTTGAAATAACATTGTATTCCAGGGATACAATGCTGACCTTGGTATTACAGGACACAAGTTTTGCACTGAGTTTGCAAGGCCTCAGGATAGGATTGTCGGGTTTACTCTGTCTGAACCTACCCCGCCTGCTGCTGCTGTTTTCACCTGCTTAACTGCAACTGCAATTTTTCTCACAATCAGGTGGCTATGCCTAGGTGGTTTAGTCTTGCTTATCTTTGTAGGCAACAGTAATGATTTTTTTAGCTAAGTAAAGCTAATGAGTAGTTATTCTGTGTAGAATGAGGCAACTGGACTAATGGTAACTCTATGATTGGACTGTTGAGATTTCAATTATGCTAGTAAAAATTATTTGCTTTACATATAAAGTGTGTTTTCTGTTCACCCACAGCCAGAGTTTGAATGTACTAAAGCACAGGGCCCAGAAATTGTGGGGCCCTGTGGATGTGGAGGGATGTGGAGGGATTATTGCTCTAATCCAACTTCTTTACTTCAGATCAGGGGAAAACCAGAAAATCACTATACAAATTAATTGAATATTTTTCTGTTTGTGACGGGTTTGAAGGGAGAGCAGGTAGAATACAAATAAATGCCTTTCGTTCTTTTCTCACATTTTACTTCCACTTGCAAGTTCTTTATTCAAGAAAAAGTTGTTCACTTTTTTCATAACTTTTCATACTGGAATACACTTCAGGAATTTATGCAGGATAATTAATTAATTTTCATCTATTATCAAAAAGTATACACAGAGTAAACTATTAATATTTTAATACCTTGCATTTTAAGAAGTCAAATATTCCAGATCCAGTCTCCTTTACTTATTTTATAAGTGAGATAAAAGGTAAATAAATTGTTTGACTATCCTCTTTCTTTCTTTTTTGCTGTCATGAATTCACTGTTTCAACCATAGTTGTTCATTTTTATGAACATTATACAGGTTGACGAGATTTAGCAGATTTGAGCAGACTCCTGATAATGTTCTCATGCTATAATAAAGATGCAATGTGTTCAAGGTCATACCCAGCAGGTATTAGGTACAAAACATTGCAGTAAATCAGCGGTTCCTCACTTCTACTCTGTGGAACACCTAGTTCTTATGTGGCAATGGATCTTCAGTTCTTATTAAGCAGTTATTAAAATAAAACAAAATTAAAATTAACATTTTTCAGATAATATTTGTTTTTAAGTTAAAAAGTGTATACAATCTGTCAAAGACACATTACTTATACATAGTTGAGATGGAACCTGTTGTTTATGGTCTTTTCTGTATACAGATGACAGAAAATATCAGATTATATAAAGAGCAAATCTTTCAATATTTTCTTAGTTGGAACTGAGTGCATCAAGAAATGCTTGTTTGGAGCAGTCCAGCATCATTTCTTCAAAACAGCAAAAGAAGTGAACAGTGAATGCTCTTTTTTTAATTTGTTTGTTTGTTTGTTTGTTTTTTGTGTGGTTGGTTTTGGTTTTGTTTTTGTTTTTTTTTTTTTTAAGATCAATAAACTGGGAAAGGAACATCCAAATTTTGTAAGGAACATGATTTTTAACTGAAAAGGATTTCTAATCATGAATTCTCAAGCAGTTCTCAGTTAAGTTTGTGCACTAGATTGGGTCACACCTCTTTATATCTGCAAGAAATAAAAATAATCTGTCTGTTATCCCATACCAGCTTCACTGATAGCAATTTGTCTTCTCGGAGGAGTGCAAAGGTTTTTCTGGAGATATTTCTTGTCAGAAACAAAGGAGGATAGGGAGATGGCTATGTACCCATGAGAAGAGATTTGTATATTCCAACAGAAATTTCTTCATTGCATAGGTTATCATGAAGGAAATATCATTTTATTTTGCCCCTTCTGACTATGCAATGGGCACACTATGTCCTTAAAGACACATGTTAAAACCATTTTTTATTGTTTTCTGCAAAGCACATTGAAAGGTAAAATTGCAAGAAACAGCCTAAAGTGTAATTTGTTTTTATATAGGACAAAATGGAAAGAAATCATCTACATGTATAAATGTTTCCATATAATAATATGTAGAAGCTATCAAGGCACACACGATGCAGAATACTATTGTAAAAGCTTATTTTAAATGCTGTAGCAACCTCTGTGTGAAGTAGTAACATTCCTACATTCCACATTCAATAAAAACAAGCATTCAAACTTGTGAAATTGTTTTGATTGTTTAGTAATATTTGTACATGAAGTTTTGTGTCTACCACAAGGACTCTCTAAGTGTGGCACAATCTCTATGACAAACACAGCTCTAGGGAAAGAGTCACAGAGAAGAGCATCCTTTCCCAGTCTTACTCAAAACCTCTGTTGAATTTTGGTGAACAAATGGAGTTCACAATGCTCTTCATAGATTCTCTGATATGCTTAACAATATATGCTTCAGCTGTTTCTGGGCCACATAACACTGAGGCCATCTCCCTTCATTCCTTTGTTTGCTTGGTAAGTCTTTTCAGTCTATAAATGATGCCACTTCTTCTTCCATAACATTTTAAAATTCAGGTGTTTCTAACAGATTTCAGCAGGCCTGAAACATAACCCTTAGAATGACTTATTACTGATACCTTATTTTATAAACCACATTCCTTTCTAAAATCTCTCTGTATTTTCAATGCTTGGCCATTATGCAGTTATTTACAGACAAAACAAGTGCTGAGTTCTTTCAACACATGTCAAACCTTTATCTGCGCCCTAATCTCCTTTCATCATAGTTACTGGTAGTGTATGTCCTAGGGTTTCCCTATGACCCTCAGTGACAAATTAGAGAGCAGAAAAATTCTAATTTATAAGATGATATTATCATATTGTGTACTCCATTGAGTTCCTCCATTCTGTGCTGCATTTCCCTCAGTACCACAGAGACTTTTTCATGATGTTTTCGAGGTTCTTCACAACAGTGAACCTTCCTATGTGTTTTGTTGTCATGATAACCATCCTTCTACATTCTTAGAGTATAACTCCAATTCTTCAAGAATAGACTGAGTCTTAGGTTTGTTTCTGTGGCTCTCTTAGGAAACAGGCTGTAGACTGTTTATTTCTGCTTCCAGGTCTCTGATTGACTGCAAAAAAGAATGACAATGGTGGATGAAAAAGATGCCAGTGGATAGAAGCAGTGGAAAAAAAAAAAAATGGAGCAGAGCTCACCTCACTCTCAAAAATTCCACAAACCTTTCAGGGTGAGTGACCAGGGATTGAACTATGGAGATTCACAGAGCAACAAGAAAGTAGACTGTATTAGTCTTCTGATTTTTCATGTCTTTCCTTTTGAATTTTCCTTCATTTATTGTTAATCCAGAGAGCCTGTAATCATTAAACCAGTGGCTGGCTGCCACAACTTCTGTGATTTGATAATCAGACCCTACTTTCTCCACTCTTCCACTGTTCAGCAGCCTTCACTATTATGGTTTAATTTAAAATAAATCTAAATCTACAACAGTGGTACTTCTTCCAGTTATTTTTCTTTTGAAAGTTAGTGGTATTAATATATAATAGCTATTCCCTGAGAAAATCAATGTTGTACTATTATTATTTCCCTTTCTGATGATAGAAAATGTAAAGACACTTTTAAGAAGTTGCATTTCAGCTGTACTGCTCATAAACACTAAACTTTCTGAAGTTATTCTTTGTTAGAAACAGCCTGAATTAATTGTTTTCTGCAATGTATGCCAAGCAGCCAAACTAAGAAAATTAAAGCCAATGTGACTTTTTCTTTAATCCTTATTTGATTGCTTGATGCAGTCTACTGATGCATCTGTTGGCACAGAATATTAAGTTACTTTTAAACACTGCAAACCCTATTGCTTGCCAATCCTAGCCAAATCCTAGAGGCACTTGTTTTCCTCTGCCATTTATTAGCAGCGAATGTAATTAGAATATTTTGTAGATAAAACATGAGAATACTCAGTGGCTGAATATTCAGACCTTTCTAAAACTGCTGCAGTGACAGAGAATCCAGGTGGCATTTGCAGGTGCACAGCTGCAGTAAATGATGAAGCTGGCATCTTTGGGAGTGCTACTCAGCACTGATGGCAGTGGATGTTGAGGTTTTTTATCCAGTTAGTAATCTCCATTCCTCTTTTGTACACACAGAAACACCCACACATTCAGTTTGTCTTCACATCTTTTCATCACATCCATGCTATTAATTGCAGTCATTGCACGAAATATTATTCTATTTTCCCTAATTCTTGTTTTACAAAGCATCACTTTACACATGCACACATATTCACAGACTTCAGTTTAGTTTACTTTCAAATTTTTCATAATAGGTGCCTGTACGTTTCAATTTTATTTTTTTTTAGTATTAAGTTGCTAAAATGTTTTAAGACAGAGGCACACAAACCAACTAGGCAGTGTCAAAAATTCCAAGTTTCAGATTGGACTCAGGAAATATTAATGATTTCTGACTGATCTTGTCTCACTTAGCTGCAATAGATGCCATTATGGCTTATAATAACAAAATATAAATTACATTAAAAATGTAATAACATACTTTAGAAGCAATAAAAATAACACCCTCGAAACATGCATGCACTCAAAGATAAGAAATAGGAATTTTAATAGATATTTAAATAGAACCCTCACTCACTTTTTTTCTGAACCTGAAAGTACAACAAAGCTTTGCAAAAATATTTCAAAACTGGAAACTCTAAAAAGATCAATTCCAAAACTGCTGCTTAGCAGTAAATACGTCTTGATGTATTTTTAAAAAAATACTATGATATTCATTTAAAAAAAAATATGGTTTGTTAGTAGAGTCTTGATTGAGATACTTTGTCATAGGGAATGTTTCTCACTTGTAAACACTTCTAAGAAAAACAGGCATTTTTGTAGATTTTTTTGCATAGTAAGATATGTTTGAAATATTTTGCATCATATCTAAATCTAGTTTTGCATTGTAGATCAGATAATTGATATAAAGCACTATTTATCCTTTAAATACACTGCTGGGACATTGATAGGCAATTCTACTGCTTCTCCTAACACCTGACTGTCTGGCATAGTATTCCACTGGCCGCAGAACTCTAAAGTCATGCGGAAAGATCCTTTTGAGCTGAACTCATGATTGCTCTCTTTGGTTTACAGGCATTTCTACTGAATTTCTTATCTCCAGCAGCACTTTTAGAAGGGCCTTTCCCATGTGACAGCATCAATAGGAGAACTAACATCATGAATGTCATAAATAACTTAGCACATGTGGCTTCAGAGGAATTTTTTTTCCTTCCTAGATGGGACTGTCTCCAGGGCAAACTGTAAGAAAAGGAAGAATGAATGTTCCACTGCAAGCCCACTTACCTGAATTTCAAATCTACTTTGTTTTCAAATTTCTTTTCAGTGAAACCAGTTGTTTAAATTACCTAGCTACTTGAACAATTTTCAATTAGCTTCATGTGTCATGTCAAATTATGAAATGTGATAAGGACCTGCTAGGAGCAGACACATTTAGAGGAAGAAAAGTAAAGAACTCATAACAGTCTGAGGGAAGGAGCTGAATTTTCTCTCAGGTATCATTCAAACACAGCTGTTGGAATTGGTCAGGGCATAGTCACAGATATCGAGCTACCCAGCATGGAATTTCCTGGCATTCCTTGCAGCAAAGTGAGTGACACAGCAAATGTGTAGCTCTGTATGTGCACATGTAAAACCTGAGAGAAAAGGTATGGAAGAGAGAAATGGTGAATCTGATTAGATACTCTTTTGACTTATCCCAATGGCAAATTCTGCTACTTCTGAATAGTGGACACAGAGAAGAGACAGGAGACAGATTTTTTGTAATGTGATTTGTAATGAATACATCATAAAGCAAGAAAAAAGAATATTAAGTCAAACTAATTTTCAAATTGTTGTCTTCTAGATTTTATTTTACAGCTGTGTATTAATTTCTAAGAGTTATTTTCTTCTTAAGTTTCTTGTGGCATTTCAAGTCTGAGACAAGTAATATGATGATACTGTATTTTTCTGTGCTCTCATTTTGCAATGAACTATATTAGCTGAAATACCCAGGAGAAAGAGAAAACTTCAAAGCATGGCCCCAAATAATGTAGAGAATAGGTATGGTCTGAATACCAACTGAGCCCAAGCTTTAAGTTCAAACAACTTTTAAGACACTTCCCAAGAAATAACTTTTTTAATGAATTGAGGTCATCTCAGGGGTAATGGTGATGTAAAAGTAGGTTCCAAATCTGACTAGTTCTCTCTTTCTGCATGTCTTTTATATCCTGCATAGCAGCTTGGGCACTGGGGATGACTCAGAAGCACCTTCACTACCCTATCCCTTCCTGCAGTGAGTAACTTGCAGCTAACATCAAAACCAGAACTTTCAAAAGCTCTTACTTAGGAGTTTACTGTTCAGTTTGATCAGCTGGGGAAAGAACACGCTATTAAGAAATGCTCTCCATATGTGAAGTAGAGAGGAAGTTCCCCAGTCAGAAACAAGCAGTGGACCTTCTTGAAAATATTTTTAAAACGTCATGAGACCAGATAGCAAGACTGAGTTGCCATAGAGTACTTTTGGATCATCAGAATTATAGATAGAGATGAAAATCTTGCTTAAAACTAGAATGCCCCATTAATCATCATCAATTTTCATAAACGTTTAGTCAGCCAAGAAAATGCCTAGATAGCATATTTTTCCCAAAACTCTTATTGAAAAAATTGTCATCTTAAAGTGGGAAAGCTGAAGCACCTCGAAATTCTGTACAAGATGGATGCATGAATTACACTTTTTGGGTAGACTACACAAAGAAAAGGATGCCACGAAAGGCTCAAAGATGGTTGATTATGGCATGAATAGGATGCACAGAACTTCAAGTGTCACACTCCTGGCTTAATCCATGAGGAATATGACTGTAGTTTTTTTCATATTATTCATTTTATGTGCTCTACTTCTTTGTCCTTTGGGATGTCACTTCTTGAATAGGTTTGTCAGAATGTTCAAAAGTAGACCATCTCACAGAAGTAGGAGTCTCTAAAGAGAGGTTCTAAGTCTCTTAGTCATAGCATATGAAAGAGTTCCCCAAAATAGTCACATTTATCATAAAGTCCTCCCAGCAAAATTTGGCATGTGACCTGTGAGAGGCATAGATGTGGGTGTGAGTATGACAATGCACTATTTCCTATCTTTAAATGGCCATCTGCAGTCAATCAATCTACAACCTTATTCAACTAATAGCTTTCACAGAAAATTTCCCTTAAACCCTCTTCACCAGCACAGTTTAACTTTTAGCAACTATATCATTGTTTAACACTTTGGACAAGTAACTCATTAGACCATCTGGGGCTTTCAAGTGTACAGATCCATTTCTGCCATGAGGCCTTACCACTTCTGCTCATCTGGTCAGGAATAGTTGGATCCACAATGATGGTTCCAGCTTGTGCCAGCTAGAAATTGTTCACAGAAGAATGTGCCCTTGTCCGTCCTTCTTGCCACCCTCATCACACTCTTCTGAGTTGAGTGATATAAGGGGAAGTCACTGCTGTATCCAAATTGAGTAGGACCACCTAATGTTGATAGTGATTCTCCTCTCTAATGCCTAACAAGTCACCACAACTCAACTAGCTTGAGGGGAATGTTTGTGCACAGCCTTTTCATAGGACCAATGCAATGTTCACTGGCAGCAAAATAGATGGTCTGAATATGCAAAAGGTAAAGTTATTCACGTGGCATATGAATGTGACATTTCCACCTTCAAAATATGGCATATATAAGTGTCCAGTCACTTCTAAAATAGCTACAAATTCAAAATCACATGGATAACTTTTACAGTTTTAACTAGGATGCTTAAACTTTTCAGAAGGATCATTTTCAGAACCTTTCTAAAACTGTATTATGCCACATATAACTCAGTTTGAACAAGCTGAATTTCTATTGCTTTAAATTTCAGATGCTCTTCAGCTTCTTCATACCTCACACTCCATACTTCGAGGATTTTCTTTATTATGACTCTTTATTAGCTGTTCTAATTCTTGTCAATTATGTGCAAATTCTTTTGATATTTTCCTCATATAACAACTGTCATTTAGCACATGTAGGTCGTTATCTCAGACTATATGTTATTCTTAACAGCAAGAACATATATGAAATACAGAATTAGATTTTCTATAATATAGTCAGTTGGTGAAAATAACTTTTTGTGTGTTATTTTTTAACCATATTACTTTCAAGAACCTACAGGATAATTTAATCCAAAAGGTTTAGATATTTTTATTGTGGGATTTTTTGGTCTCTGTTTTTGATTTGGCGGGGGGGGGGGGGGGGAGCATGGTTTGGTTTT
>JAWWTY010000077.1:25573446-25696206 GCA_035222235.1 Margarornis squamiger | reverse complement strand
GGGGGGGGGAGCATGGTTTCTTTTTTTTTTTTTTCTTTACTTTCTAATATATTACCAGCTCACTAATTCCATTTTCCATTACCATTACCTGTTTTCATATTGAAGCCTTTTCTGGTGAAAATTATACATGGAATTTTGTAACATGCAACAGGGGGTTATGAAGCACAACAGTAGTTGTCCAGTCCAAAGCCTACTGAGAACATGTGACTCATTATACTTAAGGAACTGAAATCATTAGGTGGTAACAGCTTGTTGTCATACTAACTACCAAGGTGGTCTGAATTAAAGGAGGCACCCTGCTGAGATCTTTACCAAGATTCATTCATTAACTTCATCTCCTTGTTCTCATCTGTTTTGCAGCTGTAGACAGGTGAGAATTAACGGGGCAGTTTACATCAGGCAGATGGTAGATTCCCCAGGACAACTCTATTTAAAGAATGAGGAGGAATCAGTAACCGTATAATAAGCATGGGACAAATATAAGATGCAAATATTTAGGGTGTTTCACTGTATTCTTTTGACTGGTTGGGAAAAAAAATAAAGGAAAAAAATAGTATAGAACCTTTCTAGCCAGTTTAATTTCCCTACATGTATTACTGTTGAAAATAGCTCTTGAACTAGCATATCTACTCTGATAACGTAGAATTCCTTTAAGTAAAAGGGAAGTACTTCTGAAAGACAGAATTACTTTATGTCTGTTACTGAGCACACTGAAGGTAATTTCTATGTTAAAGGGAAAATTAAGAAACCAGGCAAATTTTTTCTGAAGTAGTGGGATCAGAGGTAACCAGAGTTGTTTACTATATAACACAGGTACTTTGAAAAGTGCCGTCAACCCCTTGCTTCCTGAAAAATGTCTACTTTAAGACAATCCTGAATAAAGAAGTCCTGAGACAGACTCTGAAGTACAATTGCTCCCTGACTGCTTCTTCTTTGTCCAATGTGAAGTGACCTTCCGCTACACATATCTTGCATTTGCTTTTGTGTTTTAGTGCAAAGTCACAAACAGTGAATAGCTGATCACTCAGGTCTCCACAGTCCTTGCACCCCTGAGCTGCACCAGCTCCTTGCCAGCTTCTTCAGGCAACCCACATGGATAGTTGTCTCCCATTTTATTATTAACCATGGAAGCGCAGGTCTAACCTATTCCTTTCATGTGACTGTCCAGTCAGTTCCTAAGGGTACTACTGCCTTATACAGACCACAGAACCTCCCTGAAACAATTTTCCTCTTGTGCTTCCTTTCCTTTTATACAATCACCGTGCTTTGTAGGAGCTCCACATCCTTTGATATGTCTTTGGTTTTCCGAAGTTCTAGTGTTTTCACTCAAATGTTTTTGTATTCCAGAACATGTGTGGTGTAGAACCTTTCATAACACTTGAGTGTTGCATCTTTCTTGGTAATGGATTTCATCTTGTACCTGACAATCTGTGTTTGAAACTTGTAAGTATAAAATTAAAATACTAAACAAATTTCTAAAGCAGTTCTTTGAATTAGCACATTGCACAGTATCTCAGAACATTTCAGTAGGCATTTCCTACCCTCCACAGCTTCCACGACACGGGACTAAGGTGATGCTTGTGACTCTTATCCTGCATGCCCTGTACTTTCCGATTCTCTACGCTCTTTACCACACACCTATAGAAATTCAGAGAGGCACAAGGGAAATTATTTTTAAAATTGCTCTACTTCTGTTAAGGAGAAAATCTCAGCAACACTGTGGGGGTTTTCTTTTACCTGATATGGTCAGAAAAGTTTTGCAAAGACATTGGCAATGACCCATGAGACAAGTACAGTATTTTTATTTACATTATGCTGATACGATTTTGTCATTATTCCTTTTGGTATTCCCTCAAGATGCATATTTCTTGAAACAAAGAAGCTGCCGTGTTTCTCATTATCCAGATTCTACCTTCTTTCAGTTTTCAGATACCTTATTTCTCAAGTAATAACATCTAACATATAAGTACTATAAATATAATTGTAAGTTCTCATAACAGACTTATTGGAAAAGTTATTTCTAGACCTAACATTAGGTTTTTCAAAAGTGCTTTCATGAAATACCAGTTTCAAAGAATTGAGCATTTACTATGACAGAGTTTAGGGGATTTAGGTGCACACATTCTGCATTTTAATATTCTGTTATAGATTTTTTTGGACTTGGTTTACACATTTTGATCTCCAGAGATAAAAAAAAAAAAAAAAGTACCAAGAACAAGTTATATCAGTTATTTGTAAGCTGTCCAGACCCATTTAATGAGTAAGCCTCTTTTTCTACTATAATCTTTTCCCTGTAATTAATTTCCCTAGCATTCCTGGGTACTCTGAAGTTACATTACAACCTAACCTTTCCTCTACGCCTTTCACACTCTGTTTAGGAGATGCTTAAGTGACAACATGATCCCACAGATCAGAACCTGTTTCCTTGAAGCAAGTGAGAAATGGAAACATGTTAGTTTGCTGTATTTGTGCTTGGTGTTCTACACCAGCTAAAGGTTAAAGGAGTGATGTAGTTTTTCCTCTTTTTTTCTTTCTATGATTGCTACAAAGAATGGACTAAGTGAAATACTTTTCTTCTTTTGCATGTTGTTCATTCACATGTTCTGTTTGAGTGGATTAAAGCTGATATCACTAAGGTTACATTAATATTCAGTGTTCTTCAGTTACTGAACAAAAAGTAAAAATCAAAAACTTCACTTTAGAACTAATGAAGTTTAAATTTATTTGGTGTTGTTTACTGAAGTACTCATCTTCTTCACCCAGAACATAAGATTCAACAATGATTTCTTTCAATACAAAAAAAATTGCAGTAAAAAGTACTGAATGGATGTAACACTACAATGATCCTGATGGTACCACGAGGTATTAGAGAACTCATAAAGGAAGACAAGGTTCTCTTTTCTTTGAATTGGAAACTTTCCATCAGTACCTAAAACACCCCTGCTACCAGCATAGTAATTCCTGGTGAGAGGCAGGATAACCCAAAAAAACCTGAATGGAAACATCACACCTAGAAAAGACAAATTTTGATCCAAATATTCAACATAAAACTCTGTGTCTAATCATTGCATTAATATATGGAAGAATATGTTTTGGTAGTTTAGTAGCATAGGATATAGCCTATACTGGCTTTTGTTGTTTGATTGATTTTTTTTGTTTGTTTGTTTTTTGGTTTTTTTGGTTTTGGGTTTTTGTGGGGGTTTTTTTGTTTGTTTTTTTTTGGGTTGTGTTTTTTTTTTTAGAAAATGCATGGATCTCTCTTTTAAATAAAGACTGTTTGATTGAAAAACTAATCTTGACTTCTCTCCTGTTTGAAAATGGCACATCCTCTTTGGCTTGCATGACATCTTTCTAATATCATAAAACTTCAATGTTTTGAAAGTAAAGGTCATCCTAGAAATTTAATATCTGGCTAGAAAACATCTCTTCATCAGTTCTTTTTGCTTTGATCACTTAATTGTCTGTATTCTCATAAATATGCCTAAAGAGGAACGGAACAGACCAGTCAAACTCAAATTAGGTGTTTGGCCAAGATCTGAGTAATTAAAAAGATCTGTGCTATTTATAACACCTTCTGATACTAACATTTACCAGGTTAGAAGGTCTGTATCTTTTAACTTCAGATAATGAAAAAGCCGCTGTGCAGTTCTGTGCATCTGCTTGAATGAGATGACTTAGTTATTTCTACCTGCATACACATTTGCTATTCTGCTGTTTTACACACTGGAAAGATCACAGAACAAAGCCTGATCTAGTACACTGTAGCTAAAGAAATTAGGCATATGCATTCCTGTATTAAGAGTAATTTACTTAAACACCTCTCTGGGTTCCTCGTGTTATACTAAGATACACTAAATAAAAGCAAGATCTGTTAATATTCATTCCCATATTCAGCCACCAAATAAATGGCTATTCATTCCATATTGTGGAATATGTTATAAATTGGAAAAGATATTTTATATTAAAAAACCTGTGCATACTGCTTTCATAACTACTTTCAAGTAAGGAAAGAAAGCATGAGCCTCATCTACATCTTTTTAATGACCTTTTAATATGAGAACATAGCCTTTAGTTACAATGATAAGCAAAATTCTCATACTGCTAGACTTCAGAGGATAGACTTACACCTTTTCTACTTTGTTTTATTGCTGATACGAAAGATACACAACATCAAAGATGCTTTGGTTCCACTTGAGGTATTTCATTTCTACAGCCACTGCTATAAAAAACACTCTTTTGAGAAAAAATGAGTAACAGCAATCTGTAATATTAATAGCCATCTCAAGCATTTCCCAAGCTATAGCACCACATTAGCACTCTATCAGCTTTCACTCTTTCCCTTTTTTTCTGGTTTCCATATTGTCTCCGAATATTACTTTTGAATCTTCTAACATGTTAACACCTTAATATCTCCAAACAGTCTGTAAGTTAGTTCACCTTGTTCAAAGATCAAGCAGCTCATAGGTGATCATATGCATTCCTTTTTGCTGAATCAAATTCATGACTTGACACAATATATAGCTGGCACCTGTCAGGGACATGGTTTAGCAGTAAAGGCAATGGTGCTATTTTAATAGTTGGACTCGATCTTAGAGATTTTTTCTAACCTAAATGATCCTATGACTCTCATACTGGCCTCTATTGCAACCATTTCCACAAGCTATGAAAGAACAAAGTTTCTTATCATCCTGCCTGTGTTTCCTTTTGAACAATGTAGACTGTTGGTTATCGATCTCAAAATAAAAGAAATCATATCTATTATCCTCTTACTATAATCTATTTTTTCACACCCAAAGAATGATTACCATGCCTGAAAGTCTTGTATGTTTTTCCAGGTACAACACTTGTTCAAATGGAAGCATTCACTTCTTTCTACAAAAGTTTTTTGGGTGTTTTATTCTGCTTATCAGAAGTGTGTGCTGCTAGAAGGTAACGTGGAGACTTCTTAATATTGAGCTGTCCAGGAAAAAAAAAAAACAACACACATTCTTACTATAATTGTGCATATGTTTTTTTACATATGTTTCTTGAATTGACTATTTATTTGGCAATTATATGCATGAATAGCATATAGCTTATATCCCTTTGAACTTAGTTCTTCATGTGTCACTTTGAAATTGAATGAGAAATTGAGGACAACTGTGTGAATTTCTGAGGAGGAAATTTTTTTTACTTCAACCTGGTAGCATAAGGACCATGTTAAGTTTTTAATGCCATGAAGGACCAATGTGCCTCTATGTCAGAATTTGTCCATGTGTGGACAAGAGAGACTGCTTTTTGCCTTTGAATATTTCCCACATAAATTTGAATGCCCTAGTGCTTTCTTCTCACTACTACAGGTCCCCAGTTGAAATGTAAGCAACAGGGAGCCACTCTAATATATAAATCACTTGAAAATATAGCTTGCAGGTGTATGATGGGAAAGGAGGAGTAAGTAGCATTAATAACAGTAATTTTTCTCTCAATTTGTATTTTGGGAAAATTATTGTCAATTCTTCAGCATCCTTCCTGCTTTTATTAGGTGGGGTTAAAGTAGTTACGCAAATTAGAGACAATCAAGGGCAATAGAAAATTACTAAAAAGTCCTTTACCACACTTTGTATTTTTAAAGTGTGCTTTCTATACCAAACAAGGAATTATTTTCTAAAGTAATGCAGAGGACATCTCAAGACACAGCACAGTTTTTCCAAAAGAGTAATCCTTGCTTTTCCTAAGACTATGTACAGAAATTGTAACAAGATTAGTTTCCCTTTTATTGGCCTGCATTTGAATTCAGGTGATTTTGGTTTTTTTCTATAGTTGGAAACTTTTCCAAATAGTACTAATTAATATGTTTTATGTTAATTTTATCTGAAATACTTAGGGAGAAAAAAGGCAAAAACAGCAATACAATTACAAAACTAACTAAATCCCTTTATTATATGCCCTCAGAACAAACTGTCCTGCCACTGATTAATACAAAATTAAGTTAGCAGCATCAATAAGAAGGGAGACATCCTCTGCATGGGACCAGCCTGTAATGTTAAGCAACAGCCAATCTGACCAAATAGTATTGATTTGATTCAACTGAAGATAGAAGAGTTCAAAACAAGACCCATAAACATTAAGTCTCATCACTAAATAAACAGGTAAAAGCAAACACAAGAGAGCTCACCTATCTGTGATGCTTCAGGAATCACAAACCAAATCCAATTTGTTTTGCTCAGGTGAGTAGTTTCTCACTTGAGTGCTGGGTCAGTCTAGGACAAGCAGCTTTGCAATTCAAAAGAATTGAATCTAAAATGGATGTAATAGGATAGTAGGGGTAGTAAATGATTCAGGATAACAAATTACTTTTGCTAATGAAATTCCAATGGTTGACATTATGGCAGTTGTGTGAGTCTGTCCATGTATTTGATGAAATCTGCAAACCATTACACAGAAGAGAATTGTTTGAAAATAAACAGATTGATTTAAGCACTATCAGGAGTAAAATCTAAAGCTGAATATTAAATTTAACTGTGTATACCAGTTTTATTCTTCTTCTAAAGTATAAGTTTACAGGATATATTTTTATAACAATTCAGGTTAGAATTTCAGACAGATCCAGAGCTTCCCACAGGCAGATTCTGGAGTACATAGGCCAGCTCCTAGGCACTATTTTAATATTAAACTAAAATGATTCATGTCCTGGCTGGACACCCTGGTCATTCCAGAAACTCCTCCCAGACAGTTCTGGCCATAGAATTGACTAAGCTGTATGTGAATAATGCATCTGTAATTAGTAGAACCTGCTCCAACAGATGAAAAATTGATCACATAGGACAATCCTTCACACATAACTAAGGTAGTTAGGAGTTATTTTGTACATACTTTAGGATGATCAATAGCAACAGATGGTGCATGTACTGAAGTGATCAAATAGACCATGAGCCAGCTGGGCATAAGAATTCAGCAAAAAACACTCCATAGAATCTCACAGAATCCCACAGGAGTCACTGTCACTGATTGTCACCACCAGGACGGCAGCTAACTATCCTGTTCAAAAGATTCAGTTTTCCACATGAGCTTTATCTTATGCAAGAGACACCAATAACTTCACATTTTAGCAAATACTCTCTGCCAACTGTAATTCAAACATTTTTAATTACAATAATGAGAAGAAGTGGAGAATTAACGCTCTAAGTATTCAGCAAGTAGCAGCATGTTTTATATTCCTCATACATAAGACAGAGGTTTTCATTTCATATGCATTCACAGCTGTTTCAGTGAGTAATTCTGAACAGTCATGTGACTGCAGATATTAGACTTAACAAAGATTTAAAGGGGGTTTTTTTGTGACTATTTTATTTCAGGAACAGTATTTATGGTTTCTTATTTAAACTTGGAGGTAACCAAGAAAGCAGAAATGAAGCAAAGAGACTAAATTTTCATGCTTTGCTGGTTTAGTCTCTTGAAGTCAAAAATGGCTCTTGAGTCATACAACATTCCAAGATTTCCATACTGTCTTTTACATTATTAATAAGTGGTGAAAAAATTAATTTAGCTAGAGCTATATGCCTCTAACACAAATTTAACTTTACAGTTGTCTCTTTCAGTGGTTTCTATAATTTTGAATTTCTGCAATCAACTGACTAAGGACATATGAGAATACCACCATATGATAATTATGGATAGGAGCCTACTCCTTTTAGTAACAGCCCAGGGAACCGTAAGCTTTAAGTGTAATGTTTATCTCAAAATAATACAGTAGTCACCCATGAAGAAAAGTGTGGGTTTGGCCTGATTTGGCCTCAAACTCCTAAAAAACTTCTCCCCCACTGGAAGTCCTACACTACACTTTACTGATCCCTACTGATTCTCTAAAAGCAGCATTTCACTGCAACAAATACAGGATGTGTTGGTTTAGATATCTCTACATGCCTAGGACTGTCTAGAAGGCTTTCTGCCTAGTAGTCTTTCTTTTAATAACTTTGTTAGCTTTCATCTTTCTTATAAAAACCAAAGGTATCTCATTTTAATTTTGCCACCAATGTGATTAATTATGTTGAATGCTCTGTTTGGTGCCTGCTTCTGTACACACTAAGGTCGTAGAATTGTAAAATGATTTGAGTTAGAAGGGGACTTTAAAGACCATCTCATTCCAACCTCCCTGCCATGGGAAGAAACACTTTCCACTGGACCATGTTGCTCAAATTCCCATCTAACCTGGCCTTGAACACTTCCAAGGGTAGGGCATCCACCACATCTTTTGGTAACATGTTCCAGTGCCTCACCACCCTCACAGTGAAGAATTTCTTCCTAACATTGTGAGACACAGGATTATGATATTATATTGTCTTGGAACAACTCAAATGTGTGGCAAGGGAGGGACAAGTTGAATCACACAGAGGTGAGGTACCACCTCTGCCACATGGCAGCCCGTGCAGCCTCACTGGGCAACCTCAGAGTGGTTGTCAGTCACAGGCAGCCTGGGAGCACATCCACACCATGCCCCACTGGAGCCCCTGACCCAGCCTCTGACTGGCTGACACACTGGGAGCACCATCCCTTACCCTGCCCAGAGCCCCAGAGTGGTCAGTGAGCCAGGAGTCCTGCCTGGGAAGGGCGACCATGTGGGAGCCAAAGCACATAAAAACAACAACATGTGCAGTCTATCTTTTCTTGAGACCTACCATCTGGCCATGTGGAACCTGGACTCTCACAGGACTCTGCTGGTAGCTGGTAGGTCTTTCTTTACTTCTTCTTCTCTTAATCTCCTTTCTTAATATTTTGTGTAACTTGGGACTGAACAGGTTAGACTTTGCTAAGTTGTATGGGTTAACATGTGCTGAGTCAATGCTTTGTGGAATGCTTTGGTTTGGTTGTATGTTCTCCTTGAAACTCTTAAAACAAACCAAATCATTCCTACAACTGCTTTCAGCAAGTTAGAAGCGTAAATAAGTTAATTTTCTCTACTATTCAAAATAACATGTTTACCTTTGTTACCTAGACCTCTCTTACATTATTTGTTGGTCTCCTTTAATTTGATTCCTCATTATAAACATTTAATTTGTCAAGTAATGAATAAAATGTTATGGAATTTATAACAGTTTTCTATTAATTCATTGACTTGTTACAATATATTGTAGATCTTGAAAAATCATTCTACATAAAAATCACAAAAGGTTTCGTCTGCTAGTCTTCCAATATGGTTTTTCTCTAGGAATATTATAATTTTTCTATGAGATTTCTTTGCAAATAGAGAAAGTTTTTTATAGCTTAATCTGAAAAGATTACTCAGAACCAAAAAAGTCTTGTAATTGGGTATTAACAAGTACTTTTTGTTTACCAACAAAGGCAATACCCATTGCCTTCCTCAGCCATTGTTCCTGAACCCCTCCTGGGAGAAGGATTTTCATGAGTTTTGTTACAGTGGTTAAGAGACCAAGAATACAGACAGTGTATATAGTTTGGTTTGCATTCTGACAACAGAAACATGAACACTAAACAAACAACATGATCTTTAGATCTTCTAATTGTGACACCTTAAATACCTTACCCAATCTGTTGTGTATCTTAAATCACTAGTAACAAGTTTATTAGTGCTGATTTCTCTCTCAGAATAGCTAGGAGATTTTAACATTACCATATGACTTTCTCCACAGTGAATAGTAATACAGATAATTATTAGGCTAAGATATTACAATACCACCATAAGCACATTCTTGTTTGCATGAATGTTTGCAGTGTGTGAATAATATATGTTCTGAATCAAAGTGAATGTGTTGTTTTACTTCAAATAATATTTGCAAACACTTTCGGCATTATTTATTCATCTTTGCCTGTAACAGTTGGTAAATGTTGACTTGGTAACATGCAACTACTGTAAATACTGAATTTGCCTCAACTTCTTTAATAGTTTAAATTTACAAGTCAAGTTACGTAATTAACTTGATTATCTGGTCTTGTTTTAATTTATTTTTACATTTTCTCTTGAAGTTGCTATTGCTGAGAATGAAGACCACACACTCATAGAATCATTAAGGTTGGAAAAGATCTCCAACATCATCTAGTCCAACCTTTGACTGAACATCTCAAAGACAACTAAACCAGAGCACTAAGTCCCATGTCCATTCATTTCTTCAACACCTCCATGAATGGTGACTCCACCACCTCCCTTGGCAAGATGTTCCAAAACAGTGATGTCCGTTCGTCTCAGTCTTTGCTGCTGTGTTTTATATTCTCTGTCTCTCTAAATGAAAAAAAAAAAATTAAAAATAATAATTAAAGAAAAACAAACCACAAAACCAAAACCAACCAACAAATAAAATGGCATTTCATAGAAGTACTCAATTCAACAATTTTCTTTTTGGTGCATTCTTTTCCTATATCCCCAGTACTTTGGAATATGAACTCTTCTTGGGAGGGACTTTATGCTACTATTTGTTGGCAAAGTGCCAGGAATATTGTTTTTTTAAAGAGACCCTAACTTCTTTTTTTATAACAAAAAGTTGCTTAAGTGTGATCCAGTCCTCTTTCCTGGCAGCTGCAGCTGGCAAAGAAGGTCTCCTCCCATCCTCCTCTATTCCTTCCCATACAAAGAGGTGAGTATGTCTGACTTTGTTACTGAGACAGTATAGACTACATGGGCTACATAAAAATTCTCATGCTATCTCTGACTGTTAATTATGTTTTTTCTTAAAATCTCCTTTGAGAATAAATAGTTTAACCCCCAAGCTACCTAGCACTTCTTGAACTGTGTTCACGCCTCACTTTTTGATTATGGTAATGTCACTGATAGTATCAGCACAATAATTAATAGCAGGTTTTGTCAATTTTCTGCTTGACAAAATCCTCCCCAAGCCTTACCTACATCTTACCACATCACACAGGATTACATCTTGCCTTCTCCTTTTAACCTCCTCTCAGTTTTCTTGTTTGTATGTGCATATCTTGAACTTGATTTTCAATAGTGCTTACTTCCTTCATGTCCAAGTGAAATAAAAAAGGTTTTCAGGGCTCCAAGTTTTCTGCTTTCTCCTTCTCAGTGTTTAGTAGTGCCTTACCAGCAAATTCTTCCCAAAAGAAAATAAGGATACCCTGAAACAGTTTGTTTTTCAGCTGCACCTTGAAACAGCCAGTGCACAATAAGTTAAACAAAGCTATTGACAATTCCAATTTATAGTTGGCAATAGAGAAAGTATTAATATAGAAAAACAGGAAATATCCACAGCAAGACCCCCATTATCTAACAAATTATTTGCTTTCAAAATATATTAAAATCATGCAGATCTTAACAGGACAGTCTGTAGCACAGTACTTACCTGCCTTCTGGCAACACTGTTAAAAAGGCAAAGTGTGTCTCATTCCACTTGTGATTGTATAATAAGATATGAGCCAACATTAAAGAATAACATGTTTGTTTTCTGACTGAAATTCCCCAGGTATTCCAGGATGGAAGGCAGCCTTTCTGTCTGCACTACTGTTAACATGTTTCATAAATCTAACTCAAATGCAGCTGAATCTTTTTCATTGCAAAGCATCAGGTTTTGTAGCTAGATAGACATCACATGCATGAAGTGGTTAATTATGTTGTGGTTTTCAAAGGCAATCTTAGTCTAAATCATTTGCTGCTCTGTGAGAGAAGGGTCACGTACGCACCATAACTACAAAGGGAAGAAGTCATTTCTGCTGTCTGTTCTGTCTCCATTTTGAGTGCAGGCTGCCTGCTGATTATTCTGCATTCACTTCTCTAAAAAGCTTATTAATGTGGTCTAGAGGGAGACTGTCAGAAATGGCAGACTGAATCAAGGGATTTTCCTTCAACATCCAAATGACATGCTGCAGCAAGAGAATTAAACAGATGACTAAACAGTGCCCTTTTGTCTGCAGATGAAGATGGGATTGCCAACTTGTAAACCAGCGACTGACATTTGGGTGGATTAAATCGTCCTGTTATTGTACTGCTAGTTTTTAATCACTGGTGCTTTCTTGATCTCGAGTGCCTCAGCTGAAAGCCTTCTCAGTTCTCTGAGACTTGTTTGCTGAAACCCTCAGCAGATTTTTTGCTGTAAACATTTATCCACAGAGAAGTACTGCTCTGACACTGACTGAGGAGAAGAGTTGGCTTCTAGGTATTTAATTAAAACATTAAGTAGAAAAAGCATTAGTGTCAACAGTCACAAGTGCTTTACTATAGCTGTAGGTTGTTATAATTGAGTTTTCCTGTGAATGCTTTTCCTACCCCCCTTCCTTCTCTAAGAGCTTGAGCTTTGCTTTGCCTCATGCTGTTAGTTGTGGCTTTGAGACTGTGCCCCATGCTGTCATTCTCCGGATTCTTTCAATCTGGTTGTTAGCTTTAATTTCTAAAATCAAGATTGGATGGCAACAAGGGGCTCTAATGAAAAGTAGAAAAAGAAAGTCATTTGTTAAACAGCATTAAGAATTCTTATGTGCAGCAGCACATAATACGGTCAAGCTGATTGTGTTCTGATTTTATAAACTATCAAACACTTCTTAACTTGTAATTAATTTTAAAAGAGAGAATGCACTATTCAGGAACCAAAGGTCCCATGACACCTGTAGAAGTTTTGTCTCGTTTTCTGTTTGTCACCATTCTGATGTTTCTAATTTCAAAAAAAAAAAAATCCCATAGACTGCACTATCCCATGCATAGTGACATTAGAATTTGCATATAGAAGGTAGGGGGGAAGTCA
Source organism: Margarornis squamiger (assembly GCA_035222235.1). Taxonomy (NCBI): domain Eukaryota; kingdom Metazoa; phylum Chordata; class Aves; order Passeriformes; family Furnariidae; genus Margarornis; species Margarornis squamiger. The sequence continues at coordinate 25,683,529 of JAWWTY010000077.1, read as the reverse complement.
CGTTTATTTGTTGTCAGTCAGTTAAATAAGATACTACTTACAAGAGTACTGCTTTTTTAAAAATAAAATAAACCTGTATCTCCTAACTTGAAGCTAATAAAAAGGTACAAAATAATACCATTTCAGGACACTTTATTGAATGGGATCTCTAAAGAACATGCTTTTCACACTCTGGAAAATCTTACTTCTACTACCTCAAATTGTCCCTGCATATTACATCTTCAGCATAATGAATCAATGAAGAAGCTTTTGTTCACCAAAGAAGGCAGGAAAGTAAAGACTTCTTTACATCTAACGTAATATTTTAAGTCATAGAAACAATCTTTCAAAGGCAAAAACACCCTGTAAGCTGCCATTTCCACATTGCCTCTGGCGTTCTGGACACAGAAGCAGAGAAGCTTCATAGTTACCTGGATGGCAGAAAATTTGTAAAAACACGTTTTCTTGACATCTCTTGACATCTGTAGTTGTTATAGATCTATATTTCTATCCTCATTTCCCTGCCAGGGAACAGTTCTTGTAGGGTATACTTTAACATAGTCAGCTGCCTGTTCACAGGCATCTTAACTTAAAAATAATGTATTAACATAGTAATCTTCCCTACTTTGCATCCCCTCCTTGGAAAGGAAATTCAGGTATAGGCTAACACAAAGCCATTGTGTGAAGAGGAGCTGGAGCTCTCAGTTTTTCACATCTTGGCCTCACCTTCCTATCTGTCAACATGATACAGATAGGTGCCTTCCAGGAACTTAGGCATTGCACCTGGTACAAGATTCTCCTTTTTTCTGCTGGCTGTTTCCCCCTTCTGCTCTTGACACAGGGAGCACAGTCCTGGAGCACAGAGCATTGCTCTGTTAAGCAATGCAGAGCTGTTTTACATGAACAAAAATGGCAAAACTGGAGCCCAAACTTAATTCCATGTGACCCTGAGCACTTTGCCCTTTTTTTGCAGTGGTAGGCATACACAAATACAGGAAGACCAGCAACCATGCTACTTCCTCCTAAGTTAGGAGGTTATCCCTATTCTGTTGTACAGTCACAATAGCAATAGATGTGAACCTCTTTTTCTTGCTACTGTATTCATGATATGCTGGGAATAATCATATTTTCCCAGCATCCCAAGTCTTTAGTAGTCTGATTTCCATACCTGTGCAAACAACATTGCAGATACTTTTTGAACCTGCTAAATCAGCTTTTGAAGTATTATTAGGAGATGAAATATTCACCTGACAAGCGTAAACAACAAGAGCTTAGTCATTCATTCTGTAAAAAAAAAAAGAGAAAAAAAAAAATTAGATGCCAATACTGATTCCAGCATTCCAGATTTTTGACAGATAAATCTCCGAAACCTTTGAAACTACTTTTTTAGAAGGTGAAAATAAAATCTCAATAGAACAAGTTTAATTGCAAAAGGTGCATTAATACTCTATTTTTCTTCTCTATTTGCACACATGCAGGGTTTATACGTATGTTTTATTTTCAGCAAAACACACACACTTTCATGTAGTAAATCATGACCTAGCTTATTAAGACTGGAATAGGTGAATAAACATTTAATTCTGCCTCCCCCCCCCCCCCCCACTTCCCAAGAAACATTAGAATTTTGTGGTCTTTTTTTGTCAGAGACTTAAGAGGAAAAGAACAGAAAATTTTAGCTCAAGATGGCTTTTTTTTTTGATTTTTTTGTCACTGTTTTACTGACTACAGTTTTTGGTAAAAGCAAAAGTATTCCACCCGAATGTTATTTATACTTGAATATTTCTCCTCGAAAAATGTAAAGAGAAAATTCTGAACAATCCTAATTCATACTGGATTTTTTTATGCAATTTATTTTTTTATTTATTTGTTGAAATAATTAGGAGTGAAAATACATTGGGCATTCTTACCACAATTTTTAAAGAAATTATAATAAGCTACAAAAACTTCTAGAATGTGAATTGGTTTTTGATGAAAAGTTATGAACTTATACAGCAGTGACTAGTTTAATTAGGAGAGACACTTTAATTAGGAAAGAAATTGTTCTGATGTCACATTCTCACCGCTTTCATTACAAGGTACTGCTTAAAATGTGGTAAAACTATTAGAAATCTGTTAATATAAAAGGATGATATCTCTTTAAAAACTGCATTAGCGAGCTGGGGATGTCATTAGTATACAGCTGTAACCCTAAGAGTGCAAACTTGAAAGAACTGTTTATTTTCTGCCTTGCAGCTGTGTGTAAAACCCACTGAGAGAAACTTGTTACCAATTACTGGTTTAGAGGCTTCAAGTAAAGACAGCGGGTACCAAGAGAGTAAAACAGTCTAGCTCACAAATAACCATACAACAGTGAAATTCCTTAAGAACAGCTGTTAAAGGAAAGGAAATATAAAAGTGGAGGGGAAAAAAAAAAAAAAAGAATTCATAAGTCAGGAACAAAGTAAAGCAAAGCAAGACATAGAGAAAACGTGAGTTAGTGAGAGAAGGAAGGTTTTGCGCCATAAGCCTCCAGTGATAAAGTTGAGATCAATAGTTGCAATCCATGAAACCAATATATTTCAAATGGTGTCTGAGTACTTGTAACATGCAATTGGAAAGTCACTTCTGTGCAGCATCAGGTACATTGAAGAATATATTGCAAAAGGGAAGGACATTATATAAGTGTAAGAGAAGCCATTAACTTGAACTGTTACAAACAAGAAATCTATCTTTGAATTGAAAGAAAGTCAGTTCAACTAGTGAAAAAAAAAAAAAAAGGTAGCATTAACTGGGGGAAAAAAAAAAAAAAAAAAAAAAAAAAAAAAAAAAAAAAAAAAAAAAAAAAAAAAAAAAAAAAAGGAAGAATTTGAGACATGCCAAGAAAATGAGCTCATAAACAAATAACTGTCAATCCAGAGATGAAAAAGGTAAGTGACCAAGTAAGAAAATCTTAACTCAGAGGAGTTATGTATGGGTTGTCTGATGTACTCTGGAAAAAGGGCTTGAATACTGGGGACTTCTCTCACCCATAACCGGTTTTCATACTGTAGTTCCTGAGTAATTAGCACCTCATTGAACACATTTCACTCTCGAATTTTCCCAAGGAGCTCATGACCTCATTGGAGGTAAGAGAAGGAGGACTCTTCCCTCATCTAAGCCCATCTCTCCATCCAATTAAAAGGCATCCTGAGAAAAAGAGAGAAACAGCACAGGGCCAGATGCTGCAAAGTCCGGCAGGAGGAAATTATATCACAAAGCAACTCTACTGTCCAAAAAACAGCTACGGTAAACTTGTGTGACTGCTTCCCATTTGTTTTGCTGTAAAATGAACCAGTTTAACTGGAATAACCACAGGAGAGTTTATGTGCTGAATTTTCTACTAAAGCTAATCAGGAAATTTTCCCAAAATCTACGACCTTGGTTAGCTGTGTGAATAGTAGTCCATGCAATAAGAATAGCTTGTGCTAGATTCATAGATGAACCTCAGACTTCCTTCTTAGTCTGGTCTATGTCTTCCTTTGTTCTCCCCATCTTGTTTATGGATGGCTGCCAGTTTAATATAATCCTTGCATTCAGAGTAAGCCTAAGATGGATATTCATTCCACTCAGAACTGCAAAAGGGAATATGGTGGGCATTCTCATGCTTCTTTGTTGTCAGGATGAAGTCCAGCTCATTGTATTTTTTTCAATAGAAGAGCTCAAAGTGCAGAACAAATATAAACTCTGTAATACTCCATGGGAAAAAAAGATGGGTTTGTGGTATTTCTGTTTTGTTCAAAATTAGAAAAAAAAAAAAAAAAAAAGAAAAGAAGCTAAAAGATAAAGTCTAAGTCAGACAGATACTAAGGAGAAAGCAAGAAGAATGAGAATGAGTAAAGATCTTAAGCTTCTATAAATTGGGCACTAGAATGTCCATCCTTCAGTTTTGAACCTCTAAATTTCTTAAAGTAGAATCTACAAAGGGCAGTTATACATTTTATTCTCCACTACATTGTATAAGAAAATTACTTACATGAAAAGAATAGTCCCCAAAACCTGCATATTGAGCTGTAAGCTTCCTAAAGGAAACAATAATGCCTGTGTACCTATGTTTTCTTCTGGGATTAGTATGTAGTGAAAAGTCACAGAGGTGTGATCATCACAGTCCAGAAAAAGGAGAAAACTATGATAGGAGTGTTAGAAATGCTTACAATGCAGAATGGGATTAAATCAGAATCGGGTCAGATTCTTCAAATGAGATAGGCACACATGAAGCATAATGGTGCAATAATAGTTCTGGACACTGCAAAAGGCTTCAAACCATGAAATCTTTCTAAAATTTTGTATCTACTGAAGACAGCAGCTAGGTGTCTTCAGCAAAAACTGGCACAAGCAAACATAAAAACCCCCTAAACCTGTCCTTTGGCATTGGATGACTTGCATGAAGCACATGAAAGAAAAATGTGACAGTCCACAAAATAGTTGTGTTGCTACTACTACAGCACACTGTTAAATTTCTGTTCTCATGGAGTCTTTGCTTTTTATAATTTGTACATAAAAACTGAAAGTTGTTTTCAAGTGTAATCCATTGATAGCAAAAAGTAGGCAATTTCTGATTAGAGAATGAAAATTGTCATTGCTTGTGCTTTTGAAATGTAGGTCACTGGTTACAGGATAGCATAGGTGCACATACAGTGTCTTAACCATGAGCTAGTATGAATCTGACAGGACGATAATACATCTGATTATGCATTGTAATGATTGTGGGAGTAATTGAATTATTTCCATTTTTAAAGCAGTTTTGTTAATATGGCTGTTGCTTACTCTAAATGGTTTTTGTATGTTTTTCTTTGAAGTGACAGTTGTGACGATGTTGGTTTAAAATGCACACTAAAAGGATAGTCTAGTGAAAATTCCTTGTTTACTTGAGAGACACTGCTTAAATGTTTAATGACATTAGCTTATTGCAAAAGGTATTCATTTCCTGTATATGCAAATTTTCTTAATGTGAAATCCCCATAACAGGTAGAATGTAGAAAGTTAATGAAGCCATGTAATTACAATCACTATAGTGACTACAGTCCCTGGAGAACAATAATGTGATAATATACATGGGGGTTGACTTTCTTTGGAAACAACAGCTTATAATTTGAAAATAGATAGTAAAATATTTTCATTATCTTTTGGTGTCTCCTAAGGCAAATGGCAGGTACAAATAGATTATGCTTGTATTAACTTCAAAAATGGGAGATAATGCAATTAGAAAACATTTGATTGTTTTCCATTTTCCATGGCTGGCACTGGACTAGGTTTAAACCCTTCTTTTCAACCATAGGGTAAAGCCAGAGTCAATCTGACTTTAGCCTGGGAACATTTTTTTTTCCTACTTCTGGAAAGATACACATTGAAGATAGCTAAGTATATGTCATTGCTCACTTTAAAGTACATAACAGAGAAATCAAAAGCTGATTAGAAGCTTTGAATGCCATTTAAAGAAAAGATTTCAAAGTACCTATTTTGAATTTCAAAGATTTCAGTGAAATTTTTTAAGTATTTTCGCAAATAATAGAGAAAAAAATAGTAAGAAGTATTTAATGCCTGTTCTTATAGGATTATTCTTTTTCTTATTACTGTGAGCACTATGAAAAGAAGAGGATACAAAGAAACTCTCTCCTCCAGCAACATACTTCTGTGGTGCAGCAGGACAAACTCCTGCAGCATCAGGAAATCATCTCTCGGGCAGCTCTGGGCAGATCAGAGCTGTCCCATAGGGAGGATTTATACACTCTTACCACTTATCCAAGAGACGAACCTAACTGAGGAACCTGGTCAGCCTGAGATCTCTATAGAGCAAGCAAAAAGAAATAAATTATATGAAGTCTCTGTTGGCAATATGCAACGTTTCTCTTCAAGGTACCTGTTTCTTTCCTTTGAGTGGACCTTTAAGTTGGGCACCTCAGATACGTGGCCAAGGTTTGCTAGTATTCTTACGTATTTTTAGCACCTAGTTCACCTCAATGCTGTGGAGAAACCACATTTACCAGTCTGCATTAGCTTTCTGCTCTTGAGCGTGTTTGTTTTGTGTCATGGTAATTTTATATTTGGCTATTACAGAAGAAACACTTCTGCAAACTCTGAGAGAGGATACTTTTCTCCACTGCAAAATGGAGAACTCTTCCTTAAATGATGAAATGTTTTATTTAGCAAAATTTCATAATATTAAAATATTACTACAGGTTCCACCACAATATTCCCATTGCCTGCGTTGTCATTTTGTGGCAAGGAGCACAGAAATTCTCATGACAAATTTATGAGTAGGCGTGTACCTTCCCTGCTTTAGCCCATATAACTCAGCTGCTGTTTAAAGTGCTAGAAAAAAAATATTTATTTTATTCTGTCAGCAGTGTGTTGTCTCCTTGTTTTTTTCTGGCATAAACTTTTAAAATGGTAGTGCCAATCAAGCAGGAATAGGTTGACTTAAAGCAGAGCAAGCAGCTATAAATTATATAGGTTGCTATCAGCTGGGTCTCTCATGCAGCATATAACATTCTGGAGCAGCAGTTCACACCCTATAACCAACAACAGGAACTGCAGGTTGAGGTAATATGGTCAGCTCATCTTAATGATGAGGCTACAAATATTGAATAACAGCTAATGCCAGACATTTTCCATGAGTGTTAAATCTGAGAGTTGTTCAATGGCATGCTGCTCATGGTACCCTGACTGAAAATGAGCTGTGCACCATGACACATTCTGGGTGCAAGTTTCCCAATCCTGCACATCCAAGGCCAATCAGAAGTTTGTCACTCCTCAATCCAGTTGACAAATACAGGTTTCTTCCTCCATACCAACCCTGATACAGGCGCTGGTACATAGCCAGGTCTTTGTTCATTAATGGGGACAGGACATGTACAAGTTGTGTGAGGAGCCTGGAAGTGTTGCTGGTTCAAGAGCAATGGAAATTGGGCAGTCAATTTCTTGAAGCTTCTACATCAAACCCAGCCAAACTAAATAGTTCTATTAATTAAATTACATTTGCATAAAATTTTAACTCAATTGTTGCAAAATACAAATAAGTCAGTAAAACTCCCTGTCTGTTCTTGAACATTTTACACTCAGAAAAATAACTATATTTCCTAGATAAAGTAATTGAATTCTTCATCCACCTTAATTTATCACCCACCTCATTGTGAGGATTAATTAACATCAGCAAAGTAATTATAAACATGAAAAATGCTCTAAGTATTTAGAAAATATACGTATCTGTTCTGAATGGAATATGAATCACATCAAAACATTTCTCATTCCGTCTCAGAAATACTCTTGTTTTATAAGTATTCCAGCACTTCGGAAAGCATGGCTACTTGTTTTTTTCCACTAGAGCTATTCTCCATATATCTTTGATAGTTAAAGCAGAGATTACTGATGCTACTATTGTGACAGGATTCCAGTGTGTTTTGGATTCCTAAACTTGGTTCGGAACTCAACCTCAGAGTTGCAGGCATTGACAGGCATCAGACAGCCTCTTACTTTGACATATGGATGTAGCCAGTGACTGTAAGGAAGCAAAAGCTCTAATGTGCAGAACCAAATCATGCTTTTTTTGATGAAGAACTTTATAGAGAAACATCAAGTTTAAAAGGCAAGCCCATAATCCTTTTCGTAAACACAATTGTAGACAGCAATTTCCATCAGACTACTACTATATTCTGAAATAAATTACTGTGGAAAATAGAAGGATGCATTCTGAACAGAGGTTTGATGCATTAAATAATTGTTTAGAGAGAACTTCCCACACTGAAATACTTTCCCGGTGTTTTTATCATTTAGAGAGAACGTTGAGCTGTTTTGATTGTTCTTTTGTCAAAGAGAGGGAGCAAAAATAGACAAACTGTTTCTAGCAGTTACACTGAAAACCTGAAACTGTTTAGCTATTCAGGAAGCTGATTTTGCATAGAGATAGCTTCCAAATATATTGCAGGTGTTGTTTCTAAAAAGTGGGCAGTTCCATCTATCAAAATGTTTTGAAGTTGTATTTCAGAAGAAAGCATATTTACCAGACAAATCATTATTTCTAACAGGATTCAGAAAAAATTATATTTATGACTACTCTGAGGTATATAAAATCGAATCCTGCACCCAGATGTGACAATTGAATCCAAAGTCCCCTGAAGATATCAGTGACAATCCCACGGATTTCAGTGGGATTTGGATTTTTGCACACATACTTTTTGTTATCTTTCATGGATATTCCAGCAGATTAAACTTCTATAGCTGAAAAATATGTTGAGGTTCATTGATACATAGTACCATAAGTATCATGTCACCCTGTTAAAATGAGATAGTAAGGTCTCAATGTTTGGATAGTTAGGAGAAGGGAATAATTTAGAAATGTGTCATTTCAATTTTGCAATAGTACAACCATGCATCTCCACAGAAAGAGATAATTCATTTTCAGCTTGATATTTGAAACATTGTGAAATATAACAAAATTTAACATTCATGGCAGGGCATCTTTAGCTCAATACAGTCAGAAATATATGTTTTATTTCAGTAGTTTATTATTTTAAAATATAATCTGCAGAATCCAAGTGATTGTCGACATCATCACTCTTCAATTTCACACTGATGTAAGATGGAATGGAAGGTGAAGGCTGTTTGCAGTGCCTTGACACATCAGTAACACAATGGACTCTGAGTAATGCTGTCTTTTACTCTCCTGGTTTACATGTAGAGTAAGAGAGAGAAGAATGTGCAGTGAAAACTAGCAACTGTTAACTAAAAGAAGGTTTGTATTCGGTGACAATTCAGTAACTTTCTACGTGTTATTGAGGATTCATTATCTGCATTTTTAAGCTTTTTTTCTCTTTTTTTTTTTAACCCTATTTTTTACATATCTTTTAAATGAATGAAGCATGAGAGCTTTCATATTGAAAAAGGATGGAGAATAATCCTGAGATTGATTCTGTCTCAACGAAGAGAGCATTATTTTGTCTTAACCTATATATGATGCATGACATGGTAGATATTCAGATAATTTGGTAATGTTGCCTTAGAACTGTAGTATGGGTGGTAAGCTCATATCTCAATATACTTAATTTTCTGTTAAAATAGATTGTGCTGGGTTTATATGGAGTCTGGTGTCCAGAAAAGTTTATTGGTACCAGAAGTTCTTTTTGTTGTTGCCTGTTGTGTCCTTGGGCAGCTCACTTTAATTTTTTGCTGTTCAGATTTTTGTTCTGCAAACTGTTCCTACTAACTCTTCCTTCTTAGAAGTGTAATGTGTTGTAACTTGTGATTGAACAAAGTTTTAAGGAGAGCTGCCATTACTGATGAAGTGGACAGTTAATAATAATTAAAAAAATGTAAGCTGTTTATGCAATAAAAGAATTCTAGGAGATCTTGGTCATATATTATCCAATAGTTTAGGTTACCTGTGGCTGTTAGTCAGAATTTTACATTTGTGTGAGGCAAGTGAAAGGATGATCATCACCAAATTTTTTATTTCTTAATCACCCCTAAAAAAATTCAACTCAAGCACTTCAAGTAAAAGCCAATGCTGAAGCTGACAAATAAGAATTTTTATCTTTTTTTTTTTTTAATCCAGAGCAGCAAATTTACACAAAATTTCAATAACAATAAAATATATTTTAACAGAATTATATATTTAGAGCTGGCTCTGCTTTGTAGATTTTGATTTGTGTTAATAAACTAGCACTGGCTATGTTAATAAAATGCATACGCATGTTACAGCCCCATCTGTACGAGCACCACTGTACATTAGATATACCCTGGTGTGAACAAATTAGAAAAAGCAAAGGATAACAAAATATATTATGTTGATAATCTGCTAGAAGATTGCATTTATATATTAAGTATAGCATGAAACTTCAGGAATGTTTAGAGCAGCCAGTGTGAACTATCACAGCATGATTTAATAAAATTGCAATATATGAACATATAAACTACTGGAAGAGTCATTACTTTCATTAAGAATATTACAGTGAATAAATTAACCTAAAACAATAAAACCTGAGCAGCAGATATATGTAAGTCATTTACATCTTGTAGTAGACTCATTTGGTGTAAAAAAAGAATGAATGTGTTATGGTAGAGGCTTCATTAGTACTTGCATTTCAATTGACTTAGAAGAACACCATAAAACTACAAAGGCAATAAATATCATTTATAAACAAGAATACTGTAAAAGGCTTTTTCTTTTTTTTTTTTTTAAAACAAGATGTTCTGTGCCATTACACTTTAATAGTAATTTTGTGTTTTCAGTATGAAAAAAAAGCTAAGAAAGCTTGTATTGGTGTTTTCAACAGAACTGACGTTCTTATTTTATTTTACTATATTACATAACTCTCCATTAACCCTATGAATGCATTGTCATGTGATGAGACAAGATTAGAATGCGGATTATGCCGTATTCTGTTAAAGTTACAGCAACTTTATCTCTTCTAGATAAATTGTGCCCGTATTTTCTAAGCTTTTTACACAGCCTAACTGAAACAGCCCAGGGAGTCAAACTGTTTATGAACACCGTTATTCACTGGCACCAAGAGACATTTTAGCATGTTTTATATAATTCTGGTACTATCTGAGTAAAAAGAATATGAGAAGTCTATTGATCTCATTTTCTACAGGACAAGGAGTCTAAATGGATTTCCTGACACCTGACCACATGTCTGAACTGTTTTGCACAATATCATTTCTAGGAATAAAATAGACTGATCTATCAGTTTGAATTACTTGTACCTTATTCTGCATCAAAGGTGACTGAGAAACCAGGATTATGCTGTGTTGTTCATGTGAGTATATATAGCATCCTATGCATCAGGATGCTATACAGGATGAAGCATTTCTAAATCAGAAATATATGAGCTAGATCATACAAAAATAAAACTCCAAATAGTTTCTACCATCATATATGTATGACTGTATTTCTTCATCTCAAAAAGAGAATTTCTAAGACATTTTCATAAAATGGCTAACCAGTTCAACAACTGTAAAATATTTATACCTTTTCATACTTAAAAAAGGCATGGAAACGGCCACTGTAAGTCAAAACAGTCATCATTTTAGCCTGAGATGACACTTGAAAAGAGGATAATAACGCTTGCTATAGAGACATTGTGTTCCCAAAGAGTAAGAACCTCAGTATGATAATTCCCCTGATAAACCTACCCACTTTCCAAGCTTCATAAATAAGAGTGTCTTGATCACTACATGTAAGAGTCCATGTTTGGTACTAATTTCTGTTTAATGCAATTGCATTTTTGTCATCCAAACATCTTTTTGTAAAATATTCAAAACTTAATGAAGTATTTCATGACAAGTATTCTATCAAATATCTCACTCTGTCATGTTTCTTTTTCAAGTTGATCTCTAATCTACTTCATCACCCCCTGTACAGAAGTAATTCAGTAACTCTGACTATACAGGTTACATATCCTTGTAAGTTATATAATGCAATTGCTTTTGAGAAGGGGTAGAATGAAATAGTGCATAATATTCATGCTAGCAGTTCATCACCAATTTGCTTGGGTTTACAGGTTTCTGTCTGGGTCTCTGTAATTTTCTTTATGAACTCTAATATAAATTTGTCATTTTGGTGGAACAATTCGGATGCCTGCTAAGATTTCTTTAGCAACAAAGAAAGTAAAGTCCACCAAATTCATGCAGGTTCAGTACTCTTTCTTCACAGTGATTGTTCTCCATTTAGTAAAAATATATAATTTTTCTTCTGTACTGGCACTCAGACACGCACAAGATTTTAATCTTTGAAATGTTGGTGTTGTACACCTGAAGTAACTGTATTATCAGTGAATTTGTCATTTTCTTTTTTTTTTCAGATCACTTATGACTATAGTTAATACAACTTGATGTAGAACATGTCCCTTGGGGATTCCTCTAATATCCTTCTTTCTCCAAAGCAAATGAAAATCCCCTTTCCTATATTTTTTTTAATCCCTTGGAGCACTCCTTTTGCTCCATGGCTGGTTAAGATTTGTTGCTAAGAAACATGTTAAGATTCCTGAATATGAGTAAAATCAAATATTCGGTCATGTGTTTTTTGATTCTTCAGTGAACTCTGTCAGATTAATAAATATGGATTCCCACTAGAAGAGTCATCTGATTCTTTATCACTATATGGGAAGTCTACTGAACCTATTATTTACTGTATCTTCAACCAATTTACGAATTTAAAGCATTGGGCTTACTAGCCTACAGTTCTCTACATTTTCCCATAAAACCTTTTAGTGTGTTACTGTGTTTACAGCCTTGCTTCTTTTCCAGTACAAAGTGAATATTCAGTAGATATTTCTAAAATTTTAAAGTATGTCAGTAGAACCTGAAATAGTTCATCTGTCCTATCCAACTCAGAGGATGGGTCTGGATTTTCATAAGCTTCTCTAAACAGAGCACTGAGTCAAATTATTCATTCTGGTATTTTTGTGGTGTTCTCATCCACCTTGAGAACTTATTTTAGATCTTTATCTGTATAAAAATGCTACAGATTCCCTGAGAGGCTGCCAGGAATCCTTTCTGTATTTAAAAAAGTTTTAAGAAAGCTGGCTTTCAAAATTTTGTTGTTGTTTTAACTTGTTGTTTTATACATCTATCTTTTTGATTTAATTTTATTTTTTCCTAGCCACAACTTCTGCATTTATATTTTATAGTCTGCATTTTTCTATAATCTGTAATGGTTTTGGACCCCTTTTGTATATACACACACAGATATATATATATATGCACACACACAGTCTTGACTGAAAGAGGGTGTACCATGATATTAGACAAGATTCATGCTCCTTGTGTTTTACTCTTTTAGCTACTTTTTTTCTAAATTGTGTGGCATGCTGTCAAAATGTCATCTGAATTCCAAGAAAAAAGGATTCAAACTGTATAAAAACCATTTCAAAGGGTTGTCATATTGTCTCAGTTTTGAAACACTAAGATTTTATTTACCACTGTATATAATTCTCGCAATATTAAACAAGTGTAAATCAGAGCACTCAAGTACTGCACCAAAATTTTATTGGAGAGCATCATACCTTACTTATATTTTTATAAACTCATGCTACTTATCCTAAGGGATTATCTTTAGCTCTTTATAACAATGGCATTCCTTTCCAAGCAAAAACTAGGTATGGTAGATCACTGCCTTTCTGGCAATCAGTTACTACTTCTAGGGTATGAAGAAAAGTGCACGGCTTTCCTATTTTAAAAAAGAAAGGCACACCAAATTTGTCATACAGATACAGCTTTGACTTTTACTAGTCTGCTGAAAATTGCTCTAATTCATCAAAGTTACTGGATTTTTAAAACATAACCTAGAGTGAACTTGCAATTAACAGTCTGGCAGCACTCTACTGTTAACACACATGTATCCCTGAAAAAAAAAAAGACATATGTACACTAAATTATATGTTTTCCATTAAAAAGAAAATTGGATGTATTTGTCTGTGCTTAATCAAAACAATAAGACTGATAAGGAAATTTCCTTTTGGGTTCTTTTGGTTTGTTTTGGTTTTCGGTTTGTTCCGGGCTTTCTATTTTTTTGTTTGGATTTAGTTTGTTCATTTTTTTTTTGTTTAGCTTGTTGTTTATTTAGGGTTTGGTTTGTTTGGGGAGAGGGGGGCCTTGTAGGGTGGGTTTTTTGGGTTTTTTTACATTGGACTGTTAGAACAGATTAGCAGGCTAGTAAAATTTAGGGAGAACTTTGGGTAGGTCTTTGTTTCACTTCACATACCAGTACATGCACTGTTACATCTCCAGATGTCCAAACTTCAGTCTATTTTGATCCCTTCCAAGCAGATGTTAAAGAAATTAATTCAAAAGGTAAATGATAATGAATGGCTTGTACCAATGCCTTTGAGAAGGATCTGATGGTCTAATGTCAGACTCAGATACATCTTAACAATCCAGTCATACTTTCTTAGTGTGATTGACAATTCTTCAATTAAAAAGAAAATACATAAAATAGATAACATGGTCTGGTTAAAATACAAATAATCAGCTTACAAATCATTCATCCCAAAACTCAGAACCAGCCAGGAAGTAATGGAAAAGTCTTTTGCTTTGTCTTAGATGATACAGGTAAGAATTGCAACCAGTAAATCCCTGGATGTGAAGGTTATGAATTTCACGTCATACATCCCACCAATTATCATATACTTATGAATATTGTCTAGGTTTACCTTCATTAGAATTAAAAACTGTGACATAATGAAATGAGATATCAAGCTTTCAGAAACTGAAAAGAGACTATAAAGCCCTAACCCAGCTTCAAATCAGTTAATGAGATCCCTTCTAGATTTTATAAATGGGCTCATATAAGTACAGATTGAAATTAAATTGAAGCATTTAGAAATTTTTTTCTTTGCATTCATGATTTCCCCTCTTCGTACAAAATAGAAGAGACCAGATAGTGTAATAACAGTTAAAATCCCAAGGCTCTCATTTATTTTAATTGCTTGGGCAGTCTGAGGCAGGCGCTTTCCAGAACGAGAATATGGAATGACGAGTCTGGGACTCATCATCTGGGATGACTTGTTAGTGCCTTATGAATTGTGCAGAGAAGGATGAATACAAAGCCAGATCCACAGTCTAGAGACTCTGACTCTTTCATAGTTTGACAGTGTGATATATGAATCTAATACATCGTTTTACCCTGTTTACACCATGGCTTCATTTCTGTTGACCAGGATAGCTGAAACCTAAATATTTTTGACAGAATTTTAGTAAATAATTTCTCCATCTGACTTATAAATTTCTTCTTATGTGTTCAAAAGGTGATTTCAAAACCTTTTGCAGGTACTATATCTAGTAGTCAGGGGTTTATGATTGTCATTATACAATTTCACAACTAAGATGTAGGGAATATATGCCATGAATTTTGAATCAACTAACAGAGATGAAACAAGAAGTAAAAAACTTCTAAATGGAGTTTGTATTAGAGTTGCATATGCGTTCATCATGGTATTAAAGCTTTTTTTTTAGAAAGGCAAATAACACATTTTATTTCAAAATCTGAGCTATATTTAACCCCTGTTTGTTGGGTTGTTTTTTTTTTTCATTACAAGTTAAAAAGTTTGAACAAAGTTCATCAAAGAATATGTAATTTTCAAAGAGACTCAGTTTCTCCCTGAAATGCATTCATGTTTATTTACACACTGACTGTGTTATGTACTAAACTGCAATTTTCAGTATTTTACTTTCCATTCCTTGATTGATTCAAAATGCAAATTAAAAGCAGCAAAATTATTATATACTTCCAAAAAAAAAAGACAAAAAAAGAAAAAAAAAGACTTTGATAACTTTAGTAGAACTCAAACATTATGAAAAAATTTTACCTTGAATTTAATATCCAATGACTTCTGCAGACAATAAATTTGTTTTTGCCAAAGTTTAGTCTAATCTTGATAGTGAGACTCCTATCTATAGTGAGTATGAATGCAATGTTATCTCATGGCAGAGGCTATATTATAAATATTTATATTTTCTGTAGCCTAGTATAATTTACTGACCAAAACTCATGGTGGAAAACAGTTTTCTAACTCACTGATACAGAATGTGTTAAGCCAGAACCCAGTGAAAAACTCCCATTATCTTCAGGGGAGCCCTTTAACAGATTCGGTGCATATTTTTGACCTCCATGTCTGCTGCCAGTAAATATGTACTAAACATGAAAAAAAGGCATCTAAACCACAACCAGATATACTGCCTGGATCAAAGGAGCATGTTTCACTTGTAGCCAGCTCCACAGCGCCCTTCTGTTTTCCCATGGGCTGATGGGCTTGGCATCAATCCTTTGTGCCTTGTACTAATCCTTCCTTTTTTGTGCCTTTGCCCATTGAGTAGAAGCCTTTTAATGTGTCCAGAGCAGAGTTCTCAAGTGACCTCCCAGGACTGAAAGCAGCACACATACTCGACAAATACCTTGTGCTTAGAGTCTTCTGATAGGTGATAGGCTGTTATTTGAAGCCCAGGTGGCTTGATAGGGTAGGAATAACATGACCATGGAGCTGGGAAATACACCTTGACCAGGGACCCTCCTAGGTGACACAGCAGTTGTTGCAGCCTCATAGACTTTCTTCCTCTGTCTGATCCTACAACTCATGCCAGCCAGTGGGAGCTGATGAGGCATTTACCTATTATAAGAGTCTTATGGTAAGTGCATAAGATTTAACCAGACTACATCCAAATGAATTAGATAGAAAGGGATATTTTCAAATGCTTTTTATTGCTGTAACTTCAGACACCAAAAAGCAAGACCTTTTTTTAAGATTCTGTAATTCCCCTGCTTACAGAAATACTGCAAATATTCTGCCACTGCTATAGTTTCAATGGCCTGCTGCAATTTGCCATTTGTGACAACGTTCAATAAATAGAATGTGTAAAGTGCATCAAAATTATATTTAAGAATCCTCTTCATCTGCAGAAGATGTGGTTATTAGCTATATTGCACATTTAGCTCCAAGGGTTCTGATTATAATCAATAACTAATCAGAAAGTAACTTACACAAATGAAATCCTGAATAATATACTACTGAGTCATAACTTCCCCAAGTACATAAATACGAAACATTTTATTGAAAAAAAAAATGCAGTTAGCACTTTTTTTCTTTTTTATTGTAGCATCTTTTCTGGAAACAAATTTTAAAAGTGAATTTGGAACAACAGCCTCTGCTTTCAAGAGCTCTGTATCTACAGTACTGTACCCAGTTTAATCAGGAAAGTTGGACAAGTGCCCTCTCAAAAGTATGGTGCAAGAAAGAACATCCAGATGGAT
Source organism: Margarornis squamiger (assembly GCA_035222235.1). NCBI lineage: Eukaryota > Metazoa > Chordata > Aves > Passeriformes > Furnariidae > Margarornis > Margarornis squamiger. The sequence goes on along the minus strand of JAWWTY010000077.1, from coordinate 25,666,791 downwards.
CTGATTGAAATGGAAGATCCAGGAGCAGGAAACCTCTCTGAAGTGGACAAAAATGAAGCAGAAATTCATCTGCAGGACATGCAAGCTAACACTTGTCTCAGCTCGGAGGCATAACAAATGCTGTGGGAGAAAGTGTGCTGAATAGAGCTATTTATGGATGTCCAGGGATGAAAGCTTTGCCTATAAAGAAAACCCAGAGACACTCCAGTGAGGTAAGTACCAACAGTGTAATAAGATTTAATGTGACCATCAAAAGGGAAATAAAATGGAAAACTTTTTGTTCACACTTTCTATAGTGAGGGCAAATTGCAGGAATGACCTTTACTGCTAATGCCAAAACATTGAGCCAAATACATTCCTGTTGTGACAGTGCTGAATTCCAGAAAATTATGCCAGGGATGACCTTGGTCCATTCTGTCCATTCTGTTTACATATCTTAGCTATAACATCCAACAGTAGCCAGACATATTATTTGAAGCAATAACTTTTAACAGTCCAGAGGTGGATTAAAAAAAGCAAGCAACCAACCAAAACAGGAAAAAAAAAAAAGAAAAAAAAAACCCACCAAACCAAAACAACCAACCAAAGAAAACCAACAACACAACACCCCCCTCCCCAAAAAAAAAAAGCTCCAGACAATCTTACTGACAACTCAATTCAACTTACATTTAATTGAAATGTCAACAACAATCTGCAGGTAATTGGTGCTTGAGAAATGGCTTCACAATCCACCCCAAACACAATAGCATGAATCAAACATTTCACTACCGAAGAACAAAGCAAACAAAATTTCTCATTTCTTATGAGTATCCTGAAAGTAAAACTGTAGTATCTAACAGCTTCTGAAATCTGTTTCATTTATGTTTTTAACTGTTCCTGGATGGCTTTTATCTCATCTCTTATTTGGCTTTTATTAGTGCCGCTCATGGCAGGAGAGATGAAAATCTGTAGTACTCCCCAAAACATCAAGAATTCATAGAAGATTTAGCTCATGTAGTTCAAACTAACAGTAAAGTGCTGGTAGCAGTGCACCTGTGGTAACTACTCAGCCATTCTTCTAAATTCACCTCAAAAACTCCAAGGGCACCTACAAGAGGGAATATCAAATAGTTGCTTCAGTAATAGCGGTGTATAACTTGGGATGGTGATAATTTGAAAAGAAAATAGCTACAGTCATGCACATTGTTGATCAGAATATCACATTAGTATTTTAGGAAAGGTTTCCCTTTTCCAAACCTTTTCCTCCATCTGAAAATGAAAACTTAGTTTGATGGTGTTCTATTCAAAGTGAGAAGTTTGTTTGTTTGTTTGTTTTTAAATTCAGAGAAACTGTTTCTGGTTTGTTTGCCCTCAAAACACAAAAGCCTGAGCCACTGAATGGCCTATGTATTCTGGCTCCCCCAGAGTTTTAAAATAGTCTCCCTGTGTTGTACAAATTTTCCTCTGGGGAATCATGGGACCTAGCAGCAGCTCACAGTACTCACACAGAAAGACCTGCCAAGACCTCAATAGCAGGATAAGGTAGCAATTCAAACCCTAGCTCTCTGGCACCCAGTGACTACAAATCAGAAGGCAGGGAGCCTAGAATCCCCAGCCATCCTTCCTTCAAACTCCTCAGACTTCCCAGTCCTTTAGCAGGCTTAATGTTTTTGTTCTGTAGGCACTCAGACACCAAAGGCAGTCTACAGAATAAGGCGACTGACAGCTCTGTGTGCTGGATGCCATAGGGACCAGGGAAATCATGGGAAAAAAACCTGTAGACTATTTCAAGGTTGGTCTATGATTCAATGAGACCAATCAAACCGATGAAATCAAAAGATTTTCATAAGATATTTGGACTTCATAAAAAATACATTTTCTTACTCCAGAATAAACCATTTTTAATGCTTCATTAGAGAAAATTTCAGTAATCATGACTTACCACTAATGGCTAAGGAATGCATTTACCAGAAAGCTATCTTGATGCGATTTGTGTACAAGAAACCCCAAATAGACCATTTTTTTAGAAAAGTTCAAATCTAATAGCATTCATTACTCTTAGGTCTCAATACCTTATGCAGACAGTCTTCTCATCTAAGAAACACATCAGTGTAAAATACGAACTCCATTTTTATCCTGCCCTTGTTATCCCACTGTAGAATCATTCTTAAAACATTTATAAGGGAATAGTATTTCCAGAGTTTCTACAATCAGAAGACAGGAACTCTGAGCTCCTAAACATCTTTATTTTGTATATTTCAACTGTCTGTCTCCAAAGATGTGCTTTTGATCTACCTCACACCAGTCTCAGCCTGTGATCCTACTTCTCCTTGCACATTATGAAGTGAAATCTTGTCACCTACTAAAAGGCTCACACATCAAAAGAATCCTTAAGAAACATGTGCGAAATTGTGTCAGACAGATGTATGTAATAGGACAGAATGGAAAACTGATACATCTGAACGTGGTTTTCTGGATACTGAATTTACTGAGATGTAAAACGCAGAGATGTCAGTGAAAGGACAACACAAACTCTGCTCCCTACTGTTTTATCTCATTTCACAAAGACACTTCTATAAAAAACCTCAGTGATTTATTAGACTTTCTAGTGAGAATTTAACAAAGTTGTGTCAGAGTTCATTGCAATAGAAATTTCCATGATAAAAACAAACATCCACTAATAAAAAGGTCAAAAATACTTACAAAGGAAATATTAAAATAATTTCTCTTAGATGAATGGTAAAAAGTAAAAGGAAAGTGTAAAGGAAAAGTAGACTTTTTGTCTTGTGATCACCATAAAGTTCGTAACAAAGTTAATCTAGAATTAATACACCATTAAGCAAAACTAATTCTGAATCATCTTCTCTGGGTTTATTTCTGTTTAAAAATATTTAAGTTCTTTAGGATGGAAAGGTGTCTTTTTAAACAAGAACAGAGTGTAAAAACTTACCAAGTAGAATAGCAAAACCAGACTGAGAATATATAAAATGTCCCATTAATTTCCATAAGAAATTAACATTGTAACCAGGAGGTGATGATATAAATACTAGTGGTGTTAATTGTTCCATTTTAACTGCACTGTTTCACACTAACCTCGCTGGTAAATCTTATTATTTCATAAATATATACTCTCTGCCACTTCTCTTTGTTGTCAAATACCGCAGTTGTTACACAGCAGGAGCTTTCTGTTGGAGCCTGGAGTCAGCTCTGGTCTTCACAGTGTTGAGGCTGAGTTTATCTAGCAATAGTACAAAAATCTCAGAAATGCGAAAAATCGAAAATTTAATCACAGAATCAAGTTGATTAGTTGCTACAAAATAAATGTAGCAGGGCCACTCTATTATATATTTTCATATTTATTTCGGCAGAGCAATCAAATGAAGAAGTTAAATGGTAAAATGCTGGCAAATTTTAATACAGAATCCAGGAATCATGTAGGAGGCCATAAGGTTTTCTTCAGGCTCTATTCCCAGGATCATTTCTGAAGTATTTCTGACCATAATTTGAATTAAAGTTTCTCTCGATTTGAAAACCACATTGAGTGGTTTATCTGAGTTTTTCAGTGGGGCAATTTCAGGAAACTACATTGGAACAAAAAGTTACCCATAAGGATAAAGAGATCCTCCATGAAAGAAATATAGTAAAGGATGGTTCTTCGAAGGCTTTCTCACATAAATGCCTAATCCTGTCCATTTTTGTGAATCAGTAACACAGAAAAAGTCACCTTCAGAAGAGTGATTAGCATGGAATTAGAGAGATATGGGATAAGAAAATAGAAAGGATGTTAAACAATTACTTAAGTACAGCCTGTACAAATGAAATCAATGAACGCTTACCTACATCAGAAATTAGATTTACCAGGACAAAAGAGAAGAAATTAGAAAGTATCTTGATAACAGAGTTAATTATTATTAAAAGGTTTGAAACTTGCACAATGCTAACACTAAGATGAGAGTGTATACATTCAAGTCCAAGATCACTAAATAGAGTTAGAAAACAAATTAATTTAGTAGATATTTTTATGAGTTTATTAAGCCCAAGAGAAAACATTGAAGGCTGGAACATGGCCAACATCATTACTTACAGGAGAGCAGGAATACATTAGGAATTTTCACATGCCTTCACATAGAATAGATTTAGTTTATGTTATTTAATTTCCTATGAAAACCAAAGTATTCATTATGGCTAGAAACCAGAGAATGCACCTTCCTCAGGGTGGCAGTCCTTGTTGATATACATTAAATTATTCTTATTACTGGCAAGTTAGGCTCAGTTTTTGACTAATTTTCATGCATTCTTCAAGAAAAGGCTTGGGAAGAGCTGTTAAGGGGAAAATGAGAGTTGCTGACTTCTGTTAGGCTAAAACTGGTTCTGGTGTTGATGTAAATTAACTAGCTGAGCTAACATTATTTATATTACTGCAAAGTAGTAATCAAGTAACCAAAGAGTTAGATTCTACTGTGTTAGCAGAATAAGAGAAAAGGAACTGCACCAATTCATTGGTTTACATATTCTTTCCCACATTTCTTCTTCCTTCACATCTGTGACATGGTTTGGATGAAGACAGAAAAAGTAGAGCAGAACAATGTTTTGTGCGAGTTTCACATCAAAAGAGAATTTACCTGTCCATGGGGCAATTCTTAACATCTCTTTTACTAGTTGAATTTGTTTGTTTTAAACTACCCGATATAATTTGGTCCAGAGAAGTTTGAGGTGAAATAAAATCAGAGTTTTCACCAGGTTAGATGCAAATTATAAGATGTTTAGCACTAACTTGGTGGTGGTATTTAATTATTTATCTAAATTTTCAGAATAAAACCTGTGTGGGACTACAAACAATTTGTCCTATCAGTAACCAAAGCTAGTCAATGGCATTTTCAGCATCTCTGCATTGCAAACTACAGAAATCTGGACTAGATTTTCAAAGGCTTCCTCAGACATACTGGAGAACAATAGCTTCAACAGCACAGGACTCAGCTGAAGCAAAGTCTAATCCACTGAAAAACTGGACTGAGAAGAAGCATAATTTAGCCTCTGTGGTGCTCCCTGCTACCACACCTAGACAGCTCCCAGTGCCATGCTAATTAACTTAAAAATGGCTCACTAGAGGTATCTCTGCACTGTATTCTTCAGGAGCAGCATACTAGTAGCAATATTCAAAAATACTTTGCTGAATAAAAATGGATATACACCATGACTTGAGAAAGTCTGGTACTCATGCTAAATGAGGATCCTCAAAAAGGACAAATCATACATCTTTTCTGAGGTGAATTCTAATTAGACATTAAAGCAGGTTGAAAAAAAGACTGTAGGTAAAACCTTGCCATGTTTAAAATTCATGTGTATGCCAAAAGATTAATTTGACATGAGATATGCAACTATATGTAGAGAGAAACACAACCTTTTCCCTATATAATTTTTACTTCAATAAAAGCCTGGACTGTGAGAGTGAAATCTTCAGATAAATTATCTATAACAATCTTAGCTTTATATGCAGATGGTTTCCTCTAGCAAAATACAGACTCTGTTACTACAGATTAGAATTAGAAACCAGGAATGACACAAAATGTACTAGAAACCTATGGAAGACTGACTCTGCAATTGATGCGACAGAGAAGAGATCAAAACTGAAAGCCATTTTCTACTCCAACGCCCAAAATACAAAAAGCAGAAGAAAGACACTTCCACAAAATATCAGAAGTAATAAGAGCACTCATACAAAGAAGAAAACAGGTGTAGAAGAATTAGGCTACATTTTAGAAAAAATTATAGGTGGCAGAAAGCTAACTGAAAGGTATTTCAAGCATTTTTTGAAATAAATAGTAATTCCAAATATATGTGCCAAAGAGTAGTAAACCTATTCTTAAAATTCAGCTTATTCAGATGTTGATTTGCTCTCTTGTTTACTGGTTGTTCCGTTTAGCCATGTCAAATATCCAGGCATGAAAGTAAAATGAATCAGAATAATGGTGATGAGACAGCAAATAAATTACCTTTCATACATTAAAATGAGTCTTTAATTAAAGTTAAATACCTGAATATGTGTAATGCTGAAAAGTTAATATCCACACCTGTATTCAAGTGATTTCCTGAGAACTGCTTTTTTTTTTTTTTTTTTTTTTTTTTTGGTAGATGTAGAAACTATAGTTCAGTTTCACCTTCGTGATTCATCATAAATAATTATCAGGCATTCAATGAAGTTTGCAGCTTCTTGACCTTTGTTCCTGAATATTGCTGCTAAGTTTCATATATATAGATATTAATACAGAAAATAATTTTAGAAACTTTTATTTACAAATAATTTATATCCACTATAGAGAGATGTCTATTTTGTCATGGTGATGTTATAATATTAATATTGTATTTATCTTTTTATATAGAATATTTCTGTTTTAGGGTACTCATTGTGTAAAAATACTTCATTGGACAAGTAGATTAAGGAAACAAGAACATATCTTACTTTCTGTATATGTGTTGTAACTGAACTATTTTATGCCAAAAGAAAGTAATTTAACATATTCTGGCATATATGAACACACAGGAAATTAAATATGAAGTCGCTAGTGATTTTAGAAAACACTGTATTAATTGAAAGAAGGGACAGGAGACCATGTATAAGGATCTAAAGGAATAAAGGTAAGTTATTTTTAATCCTGTGTAAGGTCTAGTGTAGTTGATTGTTCAAGATAGTCTGCCCATAAAAAAGAACAATAGGTAATGAGGATGGATGTATCACCTAAGCATGTAAGAAGTGGCTGCAACAAGAAGAGAATTGTGATGCATGGGGAAGGTTCCTTTTTGTTCAGGTCCCTCTTCTATGACTGGCTTTGAAAATGAAAGAAATTTGTTCTACATTTGCTGAAATGACATTACAGAAACAAATGTTAACCAGATTTAAATACTTATATTTTATAATTTCTTTGTTCTCCTTCTTTGTTTTTTCTTTCTGTGTTTTTCTTCTTTTTATTTGAATGGCATTCCCTTAACACTGGCAGAAAATAAATCATTTGGAATAGAGTAGATTTGGTTTAGTATGATGAAGATGAGCTAAGAAAGATAAGAAAACTATTCTATAAGGAGACAGAGATTTAGGTACTACTTAGGCAGTAATATTAGTCACACTAATGGTCAAAGTGTACTTGTTGTTATAAGTAAGAGATGGAGAAAAGTAATACATATAACAAAATCATGGGTTTAGTCCTTTGGAGAAGTCGAGATATACTGGTTTAATATCAAAATAATTTTCTCAGTGTTGTTTTTATACATTCAACAACATAAAAGAATATACAATTTGACACTTGTTACAAATGTTTAGTTTTATGTTCACTAAAAAATAAACATTCTAAACATGCTAGCATTTTTATCTGGGAATAACAAATTCGAAAATTTGAAAAGGAGTGGGAGTCTAACCGATTCAAAGTGTTTCAGGACACTAGAAGGATTCTTATCAGTTAAAATCTTTGTTTATTTGTCTTAATGATGTAAAGAAACCTTCTTATCATAAAATCATAGAACATCCTGAGTTGGAAAGGACCCAAAAGGATCATCGAGTCCAACCCTTAGCCCTGCACAGGACCATCCCGAAGAGTCACATCATGTGCCTGACAGTATTGCCAATATTGAACTCTGTCAGGCTTGGTGCTGTGACCACATCCCTGGGGAGCCTGTTCAGTGCCCAACCACCCTCTGGGTGAAAAGCCTCTTCCTGATATCCAACCTAAACCTCCCCCAAGTCACCTTCATGCCATTTCCTCGAGTCCTGTCACTGGTCATGAGAGTGAAAAGATCAGTGCCTGCCCTTCAACTTCCTTCATGAGAATGTTTGAAGACTAGATGAGGTCTCTCCTCTGCTCCAGGCTGAACAGACCAAGTGACCTCGGCCACTCTTCATAAGGCTCCTCCTTCTCGTTAGAAAGAATACAAGAAAAGAGTAAATATAGGAAATAAAAGTTGTATAGATTGCTGTACTCTTAAATAACAGGAAATAAGAGCTATCTAGCATGTTATATTGGAAGAATAAGATTTTTTTAAGCAGCTTAGAATGTGGAAATTATTCTTCTTCTGAAAATATGCAAGGAAACTGTTAGCCTTTAATTCATTTCCAGAAGGAATGATATGGAATTATTCCTTGGATAAAGGAACTTGCTGCAGCTGAACCCTGCACCTGAGAAACCAAAGAATCGGGATTGGTCTGTACCTCCAGCCTTGAGGCAGTGAAGGTGCATACATCTAAGAAAATTACAATAAAGGCATCACCTCAGGAGAAACATCTATGTGCCACAAACCCATCCCCTGTCGATGCCTTTCCTCCAGGGAAATACTTGTACTATGCTGATGGCCAGCGTTAGCACAAAGTGGGCTGCAGCGTACATGCCAGCTCAGATATGGGTGTTTTATCACCCAGTCAGTGGTGAGGCTGTGAATCTACTCACTGCTGAACCTAGGCCCAAGATTCAAACAGTCTGTACCAAAGCCAAACCCACAGGACAGAAGTATGGAACTTAGTGCTTGAGGATGTCACCCAGACCAATAGCATGTCATTCAGGGTAATTTTCTAAGGGTTCAGAGGAGCAGTCTAATTCACAGGTAACTGATAGTTCCAATTTTTATCTAAGTGGTCTTTTTTGTCAGCAATCTTCAAAACTGAGGAAGGAAATATCTTCATCAATATGATTTTAATATAAATTATGCTAGGTAAACAAGTAACTTCTCGGATCCAAAAGTGGTGAGGATTTTTTTTTTAATGAGGCTTCCCTCACACTAGTGTCTGTTTGCAGATAAAAGGTTTTAAAAGTTTGAAAGTAATTCAAAGTTATCGGATGTTCTTGATAAACTGTCATGGACAACGAGGCTCCTTCTACATTCTAGTTCAGCATATTTCTTAAACACTCCAGCATTGGCCATTTGAGCCATGCGTCCCAGCTTCTGCATTGCTAGATAACGAGCCTACTCAATGTACTTTGTCATTGCTTGTTATTTCATTCCAAAGCAGCGAAAGTTGTGATCAGACCTCCCTCTTACAACCATGGAAGCTCACATTTATACGTGAGATCAAAACTGAATCAAACCTCCTTGGAAGTATGCTGATACAGAGTGAAAGGCCACTGAATCTAGCCTTTGTCTATGTGTTTCTCAGTGCAAAAAGATTAAACTCTCCTACAGTCCAAAAGTAAATTCTGAATCATGTTCTAGCCATTACACATTGCCTTGTGTGATTATAAATACAAATCTAGACAGCTGCAATGAAGGTTTCTAGGTCACAGCCCCAGCTCTGCTTTCCTTTACTCTTTAAATCTGGTGTTTTTCTCAGATAATATAAGCAGCTTAATTAGATTGGAAGTCCATAACCATCAGCAGAGAACCTCAAATTACCTCAGAGTGACAGGTATGGCTGATCCATGCAGTCACTTAGTAGCTTATGAAGCTGCACTTACCTATATGTCAGCACTCACCTCTGTTCTCAGTTACTCTTTGTTAGTTTCTGCAGTATTTTCATTGCTAATGCCTTCAATAGCATTATTGAAGCAAAGTTAGTTTTATATAAAAATATCATCTGCAGCAAATTCTGTTTATTCACAGACAGTGTTTAAGTGGAGAATGACATAATCAACACTGTCAAAACCAGTGTTAAGAACCACAGAACCACATAAATTAATTAAGTGCAAATTTTCAACTAGATCCTTTTAGGCTGAAACCCTCGAGGTCAGCTGTTCCAAGGGCTGTTATTCTCTACCACTTTTACTTTTGTATCTTCATATAGTTATAATCAAAATTACCAATACAGTTAATACTGTTGATTAAAACAGAGTGACAAAAGTAATGTGATGGTGAAGGGAGTAATATAACTTTATAAGCTCTGGGGGTCATCAGTATAGTAGTGATTAAAATGATATTAACCACCAGCTTCTGGATTTTGTCCCTCATCACTGTCAAAGAAGCTACAAGAAGTTATGCTTGTTCAGTCTATGACCCACAGCAGTCTTTTTTCCATTCAGAATATTATTAGTGATGATTCAGTGTATTTAATATAAAGAACTCTACCTGTTTTGAAGTGCTGTAGAAAAATAAAATATGTTACTTTATTTAGGGAAAAAAAAAAAAAGGACTGGTGCATAAAAAATAGAGAAGGGAAGGTTCAAATGCATGTCTACCCATGTTCTGGAGATTTAAATCTGGAGTTTCAAAGCTATTCCAGTAACCTTATCTATTGATTCCATGAGCAAATACATCAGTGCATTTTTATTCCAAAGAATTTTCAAGAAGTAGGAATAGATCAGCATCTTTACTGAAGACCAAAGTATACATAATCCCTGTGGGAAAAACAGAGATACAAGAGAAGTGTCCATTTACACGCATGCTCTAAAAGTTTAGTTCCCAGTGACAGAAAGGACTGTGAGCATGGTGCAAAATAGGGCACTATCCTTAGACTGTATCTATCCAAATGGAATTCTAATTAACCTTACACTGTTCAGACAAGACATATGTTTTTGTACTTTAAAATTTGTGTTGTGCTTAGGCATCAGAGACATGTTGATTTGTAATGGACTAAACTTCATACTTTATCATATTCATTTCTGTTACCATTGCTTTTAGTGCAAGATGTCCCTTTGAGGCCCCTGTATTTGCAGTTAATTTCTGATACTGTCACATATTCAAGATTAATTTACTTCATGTACACTTAGTACTTTAAAATAACATGTATTATAATCTTTTGAAGAGATAATTTCATAAAAACATCTGAAAAAAAATTAAAAGGTCAAAAGTTTTAGTAAGTTTCACATAATTTTTTTTTAGTTGTGTCCCTTTTCTCAATTTATCTTTTTTCAACTTCTCAAAGTGGATCAACACTTTTCTCAACAACTATTCCACCCTCCACTACATCATCTTTCTTTACAACTTGAACTTGAGGTTTACATGAGGACAAAAATATGAGAGACTGAAGCTTACACAGGACCAAACCTTGGATGTGTGGAATCATAAGAGTTTTCCATATATGATGGAGTGACTTATTGTCTTTGCTTCTTTCACCATAGAAACAAATGCCTTCCTTTCTTTCTGATTCAATACCTGTCTAAATCTGGCTGGAAACAGCCCTGGAAAAACTTTTTTTGTTGTGTCTTTGTCAAAACTTTGTCACATAAGCCCAGTGGAAGGGATCTGGGAACAAAATGTTTATTCTCAAGTCCCAAAGTACCTGATGAAAAGAGATTACCCAAAACATGTCAGCTTTGGTCCAAGGAAATCACAGGAATCATGATCTTCAAAATGAGTCCGAGATATGGAATATTTTGAGTTCACACCTTCAATTAATCAGGTGATAAAATGGACAAAAAGAAGGGAGAAAAAAATGGAGACATTAGTTTCCATAAATTACAATATGTAATACAATTATTTCTTTGTTTATTTTCTGATAAGATCCTGTTATTCTTGTCTTTTGGACAGATACCATTCATTCTATGTATTCTTTAAAGTGTTTATAGCACAATGAAGCTTCATTAATCCAAACCATCACTACTGTAAACAAAATTAATGAAAATAGTAAGTGAATATTGCTCAGGAACTTCAAATATGTTTTTTTTGGGGGGGGGGGTTGTCTTTGTTTTGTTGTTGTTTTTGTTGGGTTCATTCTCACAAGTCCATTCTTTATGGCCATTATCTGCAAGTAATTCTTCTCACAAAGGAAAGGCTTATGGTTGAAAAGTATTCAGATGCCAATTGTGAAAAATTAATTCATAGCCTATAATTACGATGATAATGACACCATCAGTAATCATAAATCATCATTATGACTGCATGATCACTGATTATTGTAGCACCAGGCTTTTTCTTAGTACCCAGTAATATTTTAAGAGCTACGTGGCAAACTGAAAACATTGGCAAAGTAAACTTTACTGCAATGAGGCTGCTAATTTACAATGTAATGTTTCTTGAAATATGTTTTCTTGTTTGTCTGTTTTCCCATAAAAGTGTAGTTGCACAGGCTGCTTGCGAATAATTCACTCTAAATTATTCAAATGTGATAGCATCATACATTCTAAGACTGAACTAATTACAAGGATGGACTGGAGTCTTCTATAATCTGGAATATTGTTTTTTAATCTAATTCTGCTTCTGAGATAATTACTCAGAATCAATCACTGTCAGGATTATAGCAATAATCAGATTGGAGTTAGAAGCTGTTGATAATATCTCAGAGTCCAATTTCTCCCCACAATAAGGAGATCAAATCAATCCAGCAACTGAGAATTACATTAGGATTACTCTAAATATAGTTTGCATGCATCATTTTACATTTTTTGATCTTGGGTTTATGTTCACTTTACTCAGAATAAATATCTCTGTACCAAATTTTACACAGTATTTTTAAAATAAAATGATTCTCAATTTATCTGAATACTGGCTTCCATTACAACTACAGCTCTCTTTCCATATCCAGTGCTGATTTAGGATTCAAAAGGAGGACAATCAAATAGGTCCCGAATGTTTGTTTCTCTTTGACTCCTGAAAGAACACCAAGAAAGAAATCTGCCTGTTAAACCAATGATTTTCTAAGGATGTCAATATACTTGAAAATCCACTGTTACTAAACCTATAACAACTATGTATCTAGCTATCTTTATTTAAAAAAAATTGCAATGAATATTCTGTCTTAAAAGGACATAAAAGCATTTATTTGGTTTTGAATTTAAACAAAAGGGAAGATTTGGACTGCATTTTCCAAGGAAAATAACAATCTAAATATGTATTTGGAAGTAGTCCAAGTTTCTCAGGAGAAAAATAATTAAACTTAGTAAACAGAATTGTATTAATGACACAACCTTACAGAAATCAGGCTACAAGATTGGTTTCATATTTTTCATCTACTTTATTTGTTTACTGGATTCAGAAGTTAATTCTTCAAGCTCTTTATGTACTCTTCCATTGACTTCATATTTTCCATTGCCCTATTCTTCGATAAGAAATGAGTTAGCAATTCACTGCTGCATTATACATGATCTTAAAAAGACAAAGATATGTGGACAATTGCAAATCTGCTTGAATATTGTTGGGTTTCGGTTTTGTTTTGTTTTTTAACCAGGGGTATTATTGACAACTTTGTTGATCTTTACCTAAGTGAAACATTTACTATATGTTGTCTCTTCAACAAATGTTTTCTTTCCACATAGAAAAGAGGAGATAAAAAAGGGCTGAGAAGGAAAAGGGAAAAGAAACAAAATAAGTAGATGTTCCAAGGAAGATAACAGAAGTAAAATATGTAGCAGCAGAGAAGAAGCTGATACATGTGAAGCACAAAGATTAATTCTAGAAAAATGGGAAAAGATATGTATCTGTTAAGTACATAGGCACAAAACCTACCCCACATTATGCTAATTTTCAAAACCCTCTCTGCAGTTGCTAGTAAGTGTAGTAGCCCCACTATGCACTTTAAAATCTTGTCAGGCATCTGTCTCCCTTTTATGAAGGTAAACACTTTGAAAATCCTGTCTAATATAGTAATATAATTCTGAATTTATTATATTCAGGAAGTCACAGAAAACTGCAAAATTATTTAGATCATATGTCAGCCCTATGTTCTATAAAATTCTGCTGATTGATTTCCATCTACTCAGTATCTTTTAAATCTGGATTAATTATTTTCATAAATTATTTTGTCAACCTGAATAAAATTACACATTAAAATTGCTTAACCAAAAGAAAGCATCCTATTTCTGACAAATAAAACCAAGTTTTTTGGTGGAACTTAAAATATTCTTTTAAATTTTATTGTCCAGAAAAATTTGTACATTCTTGATAATACCTACAATTCACTTCCTCCAGACATGCCAGTAAATGTATATATATAACAGAAGCATATCAATTACTGTATAAATATTACTATTATTATTAGCCTCACTTTAATTTATATGTACAAGATTCTGGAGCAATACCCATACTACTGTATACCATTCTTATATTTCTAAGGAACATTTAATTGGAAATAAATTAACATTATATTTACCACATTTTGATGCTACGTTATATGGGCAGAGACACGTAAAGGAATAAATAAGCCTTCAATATAAAGAGATTTGTACTTTAATATCTAACTAGTTATAAACCTAGGTCTATTTGAAAGTCTGAGAAGATGGAAAGTGAATAGAATAACTTAGACAAAAGTTGTTAGACTTTAAGCTTTCCAGCTTGTCTTTCAACATTCATTAATTATTAAATCATATCACATTGGCAAGAGAAATTTCATATCCCATATAAAACTATTACACACTTTTTCTGAAGGCAAGTAGACTTTCACAGACAGAAAGCTGAATGAATATACAAATAACAGATGAGTTCTTAGGGTCCTTTTACAAAGTGTGTTTCTAAGAACAGCAAATGTAAAATCTCCATAATTTACTGGGAAAATATTGTGAGGCTGAAAGACAGTTGTTACATTATGGACATTACTCAATCTGCCTGGGAGCAGTGTCTTTGACTTCATAATTTCTTTGATGACTAGTGCAAGCCATATGCAAACAATTTCCCATCTGAAATAATACAAATTTTGTTGCAGACCTAATGAGAGCAAAAAGAAGCTGTGATGTTCATCTTGTCTTTTTTCATTTTTCTCCTTCACTTTGTATGTAAGTAAGGATTACTGGTAAAAGTCCCCAAGTAGCCACAATTTACTTCTCAGGTATGCTATAACTAGGATTTTTCTCTAAAATCCCCTGTCATTCTGGCTGGCATGACCCACACTCAGCAAGGACTCAAGCATAACCACAGGATCCAAGTACTTGTCCTGCTGCATCATGGCTGCAGTGATTCTGATATTCCTTTCATCCTGTAGTACTAACACCCAGTTACACTGCTGTACCACCTCAAGATTTAGGCCTTGAAGTGACTGGAATACGGGACTTTCTGATGCCACCATAACAAGGAACCGGTTCCTGGTTTCACATGCCTTTTACAAGTGTAAACTGATGCCTTAACTCATCACGATGTCATCTTGATCTGCCTACCTTCCCCCATTAAAAGCACCAGAGAGTCTTCAGCAGCACATATGCAGCTTAGTTGTGTGTCTGCATCTGTCATGGCTGTAGAACAGGGTCTGAGCCCTGACCTAGTCAGCATTTTTGACCTGGAGTAGAACTACATTCCCTGAAAGTACAGCTGCTTAGGTAGCTGGAAATCACCTCCACCTGACTCTAGTCTCTCAGTCTGCTGTCAAGCAACACAATTCCAGGAGGCTCTCTGTGCTTTCTTATACTGCCTCCTCACTGGCCTCTTACAAATCAGAAAATTGAAGGAGAGCAAATGATCAGAGCCTGGTTTAAACGTCTTCCCTGTTCCAGGAGGTTCACTGAAGCACACCTGGGCAGGCAGAGAGAAAACAGCACTGCTTGGCTCAGTGAGTCTAACTGTCTGCTCCAGGGAATTAGGCTAAAACAGCAGGAAGAAAGTTATACAATTACCATTTTAAGTGTCATCATCTTGTGTTTTAATTCTCAGAAAATAAGTAGTGCTACTAAGCCAAGTCAGAAATATTTAAAGAAACACCATTCAAAATCCCAGTTCATAAGTCTAATTATGTTACTGTGTGTTTCGTTTTCTTTAAACATGACACTCCAGCCATTTTTTTCTATCTCAGGTGACACTGTAAAAATTTCATATCAGTTCAAGACAAGTAAACATCTCTGATGATACTATAGGTTTGAAATGTAGCTTTACCCTATTAAGTCAGAATGAATTTGAAGCTACATCCAAACTACGAGCATTTTGAAGATAACAGGAAGAGATATATCAAATACGTATAATGATATATATTCTGAGAATTTGCCAAGTAGATATTAATAGGTTACATTTCTTCTCCCCTTGCCTTTAAAACAGTTACATACACCCTCCAACTTACAGTAAACACGGTAGTTATCTAACTGTGATAACTAGTCCCTCAAATCATAGCCCAGGGCCCAGTTTCTTCAGTGGGTAGCACTTAATCAGGCAGCTGCTTCTGCTGACATCACATGTTGCCCATAACTTGAAGGGTTACACATGGCTAAGTACAATTTACAATGACAGAAGGGAAAGAACTGGCTTCGCAGTCACTGTTCCCTTAGAGCATTCACTTACTCCTTGAGTAGCACATAGCAGGTCAAACAGAATTTCTTATAAACAATTTGGTCAAGTTGTCTCCCCAAACTGGGATAGATTTTTTAAAAAATGCAAATAAATGTAAATAAATATTTGCATAAATATTCCAGTATAGGTACACTTCAAACAAATGCTGCTTCAGTAAGGTTCCAAAATTCTCTTCAAGTTCACCTTATCACTTTCTGCTGAGATTAGAAAAGAATTCCCAGTAGAAGTGTCGCATAATAAAACAATATGATTGCTCTAGCCACATCAAAACAAAATATTTTAATTATTTTCTGGCAAAAAGGCCAGTGGAATTGATGCAGATGTGTTACTGAACGCATGAACCTGTAAAATTGTTCCAGTAGAGGACTTTCTAAAAATTGTTAAAAAACAGTTCCCCAGAAACCAAGTATTGCTAGCTGTGTAGCTAGTGCTAATTCAAGGCAAGGGGTGTACTTCAAAACCTTGTGATGTGGTCTTAACTTTTTGCAGGTTAAAATGCTTGGAACAGACAATTTTAACATATGTAACCCATCAGCTCTGCCCTTTACACATTTTTGAATTTACTTTTCTGTATTGATAACAATAAACACAGATTTAACAATAAACACTGGGAGTAATGTGTGGCTGGAAAGCATAAAAGAACTTTGCAACAGGTCAACACTACATACGCAGCACATGCACAGGACTCTGAATTCATAAGGCCTTCAGAAGAACCAATAACTTTATATAGTCAAGATATGTTTTCACACTGTTACATCTCAGTGAAAAAGACTCTCTGAGACAATTATTAGCTTGAATCACTCCTTGTGGACCCAGGCTGGCTGACATGTCTGTTCCAACACAGAAGTGTCTCTGCTCCTCTCTCATCAGAATTCCTTTTCTGGGATCTGCATGGTCATGGTGTAGATACATTCTCCATCAACTAGTTTTTCTTTGATTTTGGAAACCTGAGTGATTGCTACCCAGGAACTCTAAAGCCATTCAGACTTGGCAATCTGCATACCTGTGATTGACACTTTCTTACTTGAATCTTCAGTGTGTACAAATGAAACCCACTTTTAAAAGACACGGTAGGCTCTGAGCACAGTAGACCATCTGTGTAAGCCACAAGAGCTGCCAACAACAGAGTACCCCTTCTGTACTCTGCTTTTTAAATAGACTCCTTGGAGAATATCAGCTGAGATTTACAATGTCTCAAAGCAGTCCAAGAATAAAAGAAATGGAATGCCCAATCTTGTGATGGCAAATCCCTCAGGCTTTGGTGTTAGGTAGGATGGAGATGATGATGATGGTGACAGTACACTAATGAGGACAATGATGCTGTAGGCTGGGTAAGTTACCTAGAATTCCTTAATTAGAGTTGTCTAAAGCATATAGCTAGCTTGTTTTGTCTAATTTACTTTCTTATAGTTCATATTTAGTTATTTGCTTTATCCTTCTAAGGCTTTTTCTCCTTAACTTTACCTAGACTCTTGAAAATCTGTCCTAACTCTAATCCTAGCTTGAAATAATATGTCCATGTTTTCTACAACATTGACCTTTCCTCCCAACAAAAGTCTACATAATATTTGCAAGCTAAACTACAGTGTCTTTTGTGTCTTTTTTAACTTTTAGTCAATTTCCAAAGTGAACAACTCCTCTTTTTAAACAAAGCTTTCTTTGGAGCTCATGAATC
Source organism: Margarornis squamiger (assembly GCA_035222235.1). Taxonomy (NCBI): domain Eukaryota; kingdom Metazoa; phylum Chordata; class Aves; order Passeriformes; family Furnariidae; genus Margarornis; species Margarornis squamiger. Next base: position 25,649,024 of record JAWWTY010000077.1, on the reverse strand, counting down.
TCTAAGTCTGAGAAAATAAGAGATGCATTTGTAACATACCAAATTTACAGTTTTTCATGGACAGCATGTAAAGTTAAGGGAAATCCAGCAGTTCCGACAGAATTTTACTGAGACAACAGAAAACTCAAATTTAGATTAACAGATGTTATTCTAAGTGTATCAAAACCAAATAAATGTTTGGATGGACCCCTGCAAAGCAAAACTGTCAAGCTTCACATTATTTCAAGGCAATACAGTTTGCTGTTACAAAAAACACAGTTAATACTTTCATGTTTCTAAGACTCATATTACCATATGTTCAAAGATATATTCATTCTCTCCTAATAGTTTTATACTTTCAAAGGACATAGAAGTATATTTTCCTCTAAGTAATGCCAAAATTATACTGTTTCTACCAGATGAAAGAAAGCATATTCTGAGAGACAGAAGAATAAAACACAAAGGCCTAACAAAGAAGCCTATGTAAACCTGTTTGTGTTTCCATATATTTTTGTCACTGATACTCCAGATCTCAGTGTCACTGTAGTACCCTTAGCAAAATTCCCATTTATATATGAAAATAAGATCAGACTACTGTTAGCAAACACTGTACTGATTCTCAAAAAAGAGAATGTGTGCAGATATTCAGACACATCCATATCTTAATGGAATTGTGTCTCAGTTTAAAAGAAAACTATGATGTCTACCTGGACTAGGAAGGGGGTTTCTTCCCAAAAACCATCTCAACGTTTGAAATTAAGAGACTTTAATCAGAAAATGTATAGAAAAGGATAACAGTTCTTTATTACAAATGTATATATAAATAAAAACCAAAACCAGAACAGAACAAACAGCAACACCGAAACCAAAACTTTCAAACAAATCAAGTCCTATCTCTGCCCATTGGTGCAGTTGTATTTACAGACAGTGGGAGACAATGCCGCACCTCAGGAGGCAGCAGCCAGGAAAGTCACTCACAGGCTCCTAGGAGGCAAATATGGAGGGTAGGGAGAGATGTTGGCTCCAAAACTCATGTGGGAATGGCAGCCACAGGATGAAATGGAACCTTTCCCATGGGCAGTGCAAAGACCCCCTCCTACCGTCTTTTGTCTGAAAAAGCATTGCAGGGGGTGGGAGGGGAAAGGGGCAGCAATTTCTCTGCAGATGGTGTTGGCCCCTCGAGGAGTCAACAGTGAATCCAAAGAGCAGCAGAGGGTGCATGGAGTCATGGGGCCGAGCAAGGGGAGCTCCCTCCAAGTGCTTCCACCAGCCCAGCAAATGGTGTCTGGCATCCACAGCAGCTGGAGAAGTGTGGCAAAAACCCGGAAAAATCCCTCTCCCCGCACCTGACCTCCTTCAATCTTCTCCCCAGCCATTATGTTGGAGTGCAAAGCTATCAGCCATCCCTTTGTTGGGTGTTTCTGGGAGCAAGTTGTGGGCGGGGCTGGGCTTCAGCTCCCAAACCTCTGTGTTGGTAAGGAAGAAAAAAAATTCCATGAAAGATTTTGAAACTAACAAATTGTTAATTAGAGTTGTATTTTTTCTTATATCTACTACTCAGAGATGACATGATGGAACAGCTTTTTTGGACAGCTTTGAAAGAGGAACAAGAAAGGGCTTCACATGATTTTACCCAAGTTTTGTTAGAATCCCTTTCATTAAAACAACTAGCGTGTTGTATGGAATAAAAGTATTTTCAATGAAGCAAAACTAATGAAAAAAACCCACGCAAAAAATTTGTTGCATTTTACATCAAAATCATCCCTGTCATTTTGTAAATACCTTCCATGAACTCATCAGCTTCAGCAAGTTTGGAAGCAATTTAAATTCCACCGTTGCTAAGCCTTTCCAAATCTTCCTTTGTTGATTAGGAAGCTATTTCTAATTTCTAGTTTAAATTTATACATTTGAATCCATTCAATTTTCTGTAAGTACTATCCTTAAGTATTTATGCCTTTACATTTATTTCCTGAATGTATTTATGAAAAATAATCATACCCTTCTCAACTTTTATTTTGCTAGCCTGAATAAACCAATTCCCTTTAATCTCTTTATATATGATAAGTCCTCCATTTCCTTTAGTTATACAAGAAGTCCTCCTTTGCTCCTGTTCCAGTCTCAGTGGACTTTGTTAGTTTGTTTTAAATACAGATTGCCTAACAGAGTAATACTGTATTCTGAACGTGCTTCTACTAAAAGCCTTGTAAAGCAACTATACAGTGCCTGGAATATTTCTACTGAAATATCCATGCTATGTATTGCTGAAGTTTAACCATTATCTGGCTTGCTTTTTCATCACACTAAACTGATTAACTACTTTTGCTTAAAACAAATGTTATGCTATCCATTTCAACACACATGATCTTGTACTGATCTATCATATTGCTATCCATCATTTGAATATATACAACATGATAACCTTGTCTTTCCACACACTGGTAGTAAGGCTTGGATTGATATAAACTCTGCTTTTCTACATCATCAAGCTCATTAAGGAAAATATTGAACACAGGTTATGGAAAAACCCAGCACTCAAAGAAAATAAGATTGATCCCTTTCCTTTATAATTAGTATCAATATATTACCATCTTTCTCTTATCCAGCTTTTTATTTATGATACAATAAACTCTGTGCATCTCCTTGTTTTCACTTTAATAATTACTTGTGGGCCTAAATCAAAAGCATTTCCTTAAACATAGCTACACAAAGTTAATGAATCTACTATTTCCAAAGGAATCACTTCTCTTAACAGACATTAAGCTCATTTGTTAGAAATTACGCTTGATAAAACCATTGCAAATTTTAGTTTACTTTATACCTGCTTCCTCTACATAACAGTCTCAGACTGCAATGAGCAGGTATTTTCTGGACTACCTCTCCACCACACACCCTTTTTCAAAAGCAGATACTGTAGTTGGTATTTTATTTGTAGCTTTCGATGTCCTAAGTTCAATTCCATACTAAAAAACTAACGAAAACATTACTACTGGATTTGCAAATTCACTTTCTAATTGTTTTCATAGGTTAGATTTTAACCAATATTTAGTCCAAATATTGTTCTCACAGAATCACACAACCATAGAACCTTTTAGGTTGGAAAAGACCTCCAAGATCATTGAGCCCAGCCTTTGACCTATCACCACTTTATCAACTAGACCAGAGCACTAAGTGCCACATACCATCCACCAGCTCCCTGGGCTGTCTGTTCCAATGCTAAATAACCCTTTTCTATGAAGAAATTCCTCTTAATATCCAATCTGAACCTCCCCTGATGCAGTTTGAGGCTATGTCCTCTCATCCTGTCGCTATTTGCCTGGGAGAAGAGGCTGACCCCCACCTGGCTACAACTTCCTTTCAAGCAGTTGCAGAGAGCAACAAGGTCACCCCTGAGCTTCTTTTCTCCAGGCTAAAGAACCCCAGCTTCCTCCGCCAATCCTCATGACTTACTCTCTAGACTCTCTAGTTGTGTGTTTTCATCACAGATTTGGCAGTTTTCATTAGTCGATATGCAGTTTCATGAGTACATACATACATAAATTACATATATACAAAACAGTCTGGATTAAAATCGTAAATTAGCTATTTATTCATTCTCTGGTTCACAGAATTTCTTTAGCTTTGGTATTGGTATTTGGAATGTGTTGCACAGGCCTCACTTTTTATCTCTATGTGACTGAAACCTGTAGCATCATCATTATCATTATTATTTATTATTATTATTATTGTTGTTGCTGTTGTTATTTCTATTTTTATTTACAAGGTGGAAACCCCCTCTTTTAGCTATTTTAACTCTGTTCTTTATTTCCCTTGATTTTAAGAATAATCCCTTTTTTTCATCATTCTTTTTCCCTCGACTTGGCTATACCTTTCTTCTGAATACCTGTGTGAGTTGTTTATTATTTACTCATTGTTTATCCTTTAACAGTTTATTATTATTTGTCTGAAATATAAATTCTGTGAAGTATTTGTATTTACTTAAAGTGAGGTAAATAAATTCTGGGCATCCTCTATGTTCAAATTCTTTGTGTCTTCTCAATAAATCACATTAAACAGTTTCTTCCATTTCTTACACTTTGCTCATCCCTCCCAGATCTACTTTCTTATAAGTAACATTTTCAGAAGTAGTGAAGCAGCTCTAAGATTGTTCACTCCAGGATTTTTTCCATGATCTGTTCTCAGTAGAAATGCAAACCCCTCTGCATTCTAAAAAACTAATTAATAATTTAATTAAAATTTTGATCCTTTGGTGATTTGGAGAAGAATTTGCTACCTGTCTTCACCAAACACATGATTCTATGACAGCAAGAAAGAATTGGAAAGGACAAGATTGGGGGCAGGGGGTGAAGTGTGTAAAAGATTTAGAAGTATGAACAGGACACAATGGAAAAAAATAAAAATAAAATAAAAAAATAGTTCAGGCTAATACAATTAGATGGGGACAAAATAACATAAAGCATAAATTTTCCAGGCAGAAAGAAACCTAGACAGTCTAGACAGGAGAGATAGTGGAAAGCAATTTAGACAGCAGTATGAAATACAGGAGCAAAAGCAAGCCAATGCAATTTCGGTCTCTGTGCATTGATAACATGACACAGTGCAACACTCTGTCACCTGGAAAAAGGAAAAGTAACTCAAGAATTTAAGGATGTTTCTATTGTGCACCTTATACAAGGAAAAGTAATTATATCCTATACTACAACTACTATAGCACCTCTTTCCCAACTACGTCAGGGCTCAGACTACATTCAGTTCTCCAAATGCTGACTTTGTTGAAATATTATTTTAGATGCACAATGTGGATTCCATGCTGGCTGCAATACTGTTGCCTTCAGTATTGACAACTGGGGAAACTGAAGAGAAGTGTAGTGCCTAGATTCAGTCCTTTGTAAACTTTTTGTTTGCATTCTTAAGAAACTAAAACAAGTCATGAGCGCTTTTCACCCTTGTCTCTGAATTCAGCCCAGGAAGGCACCATCTACCTCACACCTACAGACAGTGTTAATACATTAGTATTAGATCATTCCATTCCTGTCATACAAAATTCAGTCTAATTTCAGTATGTTTGAGTCAATCCACCTTCCTGTTTTCTATGATTCCAGTGTTACCACTGAAAAACAGGGTTTCTCCAGGACCTCACCGCTACTCAGCCCTCCTCATCACAAGCTGTAACCTTGACTGATCATGTTTTAAAAAGCAAGCACAGTTTCTGTAGAGTTTTAAAGCATGTTTTTCATCATGGAACGTAAAGCTAGTCTTTGTGGTATGCACAAGGCAATGAGGTTTCACACTTGACTGATTACTAAAGGAGCTGACAGCACTGAACATGTAATTATTAGTATTCTCCAAGTAAACAGTGTAATGTTGTGTAACCCAAAATACTCCTCTCAGCCTCTAATCTCTTTTCCAGCTTCCTCTGAATTGCTATCCATCTTTTGCTTACTGCAGAATCTCTTAGCAGTTTGTTAGGTGAGCCACCTAAGACAGCAAATATGGCAAACACAGAGTGACTTTGTAGCAGAGCACTAATGCTGTTTTTCAGGTATTTGTAAATCCCTCTGTAAATAACTTCTACAGGTTTCCTCTCTTCCTGTTTCAAGAAGACCTTTGCTTGCAAGGCGATTTCAGCAGGGAATTTCCTAGAGCTCTGATCCAAGTTACATATGCAGTTTAAAAATACCCCAGAGTAGCACAGTGAGATACCAAGCTGCCCCAACCACTGCAGTCCTGAGCCCCTCTCAATAGGATTTCACTTTGTAGTGTGCTAGACATGAAATAGTTTATGAAATAGATACGAGAATTACAATCTGGCTGGCAAACTTTTTGTCACAGAGATAGTATATGCAGAATCTGGGAAAAAATATATCTAGCGTCAACATGCAGTTAAAAGAAATGCTTTGGATTTCATAATTTAATGGAGTCAACTGGCCTTTCTCAAGGTGTGAAGATGGTATTTTTAGTTTGGTTTGAATCCAGGGTGAGAATGGAGCTTTTATCTTAGATAATGGGGACTACAGAACATATCTATTTGTTGGTCCTTGCTTGCAAATCGTAAAATGATCCCATATATTTTTACTTTTGGAATAGAGAACATATCTGTTATCTGCCTATGAATTAGGTACCAGATTTATCTCTGTCTATATCCTTCCCCTATCCTTTGTGTCATCAGTGCATTTCAGTCATTTTTAAACATGTGTATGATTTCAATTACTAACTTTCTCCAACCTACATGCTTGATTTCCTGATCAGTTTTAAGTGGGATGTCCTTTGAATTCTAATTACTGAAATCATCTTCATATCTACGCACAAACTCTGCTTCTACATTTATATCAAAGTCAGTCTTAGGCCCACCTGTTTTAAGGATTAATTTTCAAATGCTGTACTAGAATATATGGATGTTTGAGTTCACATATTACTGTAGGGTTTGATAGACAAGGAGATACAAAGATTTAGTAATTTAAATCATCATCTGACCTATACTTGGGGTTTGATTCCCACATCAACTATCTCTATAATCTCTAAAGCAAATATGGATTACAGAAGGCTTGAACGAAAATTGATATTATAGTGTATATTGTCAGTGGTACTATTTCACCACTCATTGGATTTTCAAGTCTGAGAGCATTAGACATCCCTTGTTTGTCTTGATCTAAAGTCAACAAAATTTTACCTTAGAAATTAATATTTATAGCTATTTGTTTAAGTAATATCATAAACTCAGATCTGTTTACTGTCCTGTGCTTTGAATCAACTTCATTTATTATACAAAAAGTAGTTTTCATTAAGGAGGCTGCTTTACATTAATCTCTAGAGAATGTAGTGTTTATCCTGCTAGGAAAATGAAGGGTTGCCAGACAACACATCCCCTGTATTCCTCACATGGCCTTGAATTTGGGTAGAGTTTATATTTAACCTTCTGTATCTACAAGATGGAAACAACAAAAATTTTCTTGCCTGATTATGAGATTTGAAAAACTCAATCAATTAAGACTTCAGCCTTAATATAAAGCATAGCTTTGAGGGCAAATGAACACATAAGTATTTTAAGGTATGTTTCCTATAGCAAGTGTGATGAAAGAGTGATTATACTCTACTCCTAATGATACAGAGGGACAATCAGAGCCTTGTTCTCATTTTGCTGCCAAATCTGAATGCTAAATAAATACCTAATCTTTCAGAGTGGCCTGTAAGTATTAGGGTTGTCTCTCTCTTTCCCACTGCTGTGGAACTTGGTGTGTCTTCAAATAACCTCACTGAAGCTCTGCAGGTTAAAGTGTATTGGTCTGGTGTTTCCCTATGTACAAAGAACATTTCAAGCTGACCAAAAGAAGCTTAGCGACACAAAATTCTACTACTGTTCTTAGGATAGATTCTGCTACCAAATAGGTGATATCATTGATTAAAGTTAGTAGACATACCAGAAATAATGTGTATACTAGGAAGTTCTGAATTTGATTCTTTGGTTCCTAGACTTCAGCACAAATGTTCTGAAGAGAGCACAGCTGTTCACATTGACTACATTCGACTCCTAGCAATGTAATAATATGAGTCAAAAGGAACATGAGTCATTGCTTTTTAAAAATACTTTATTGAAAAATTTGTGAAATCATTACATTCTCCTCTGTGATATTTTAAATTTTATTTCTTAAGGCCTAAAAGCCTTATTTGGAGATATTAAAAAACCCCAACAATATAAATTTAAAATCTACTTTTTTTATGTATCCACTCTTAAATCAGAGATTATATCTCTATAAGTCACCCATGATTAAAAGTCTATCATATTACCATTCTTTGAAGACATATTTACTCCTTTCAGGGTCTGTGTATTTTTAATATTCATGTAGTGAAGAAACATATTGCCTTAATTAAAATAAGTCACACTAATTTATCAATCTCTGTTTGAAATTTGTCAAATAATGATTAAGGTGTAATAGAAAGATGCAATCATAGCTACCAGGAATTCAGCAGTTGTCTCACAGTGAGAAACTCTTGACCTTACAACTCATTTACTCTTCAGCTTGGCCTGGAAATCTCCAGAAGGAAATGATGTGGAACACATGAGGATTCAGGTCAGAACCCTGTTAGAATCTGTGTGAAAGAGCAAAAGATTATTAGGACTCTCAATAAATTATGACTGAAAATTATTTCAAGGGAAAAATATGGCAGGATGCAAAAAGAGGAAGCAGAAAAATCATTAAATAATATGCTTTTAATCCACTGAAATAATATCAAGCCTGATGCATTATGCCTGCTTATGTAAAGAATTAATTTCTCTGTTATACTTCAAATATTTCTGTTTTCAAAAGTTTCTTGTTATTTGTGATAACAAATGTTAAGAAGGAGATATACAGGTATATTATATTTGTGTAGTTTTTACCTATTTGCTCCACTTCTTACACTGATACAATCTTGTAGTAATTATAGGCAAAAATATTTGGACAATAAACAGTCTGGGCTGTTTAGCTATAACCAACCACATTCTGTCCCAAAATGCCATAAAACTCATTCTCACATTAGATATTATGCCCATTCACAGTCTTCTTTAATGTATAAGAGTACCAATACCTGCAAGTTTGTACAAAAATTGGAGGTAGAAAAATGTGTTCAAAAAGGTTTTTTCGGTCTAAAATCATAACTGGCAATATCTGAGCAAATGATGATCTTTGGCAGGTTGCAGTTGGGTGTTTTTGCTTTCTCTGTGTTTACTACTATTTCTTACCTGGGAGTGGTTAAATGTGGTTTAGTGTCACATTATTATTAGCCCACTGCTTAGATTTTGCCTTGAATTCAGGCTTTATCTCAACTCTCCCAGTTTGGTGTGTGTTATCCCACACAGTACTATCACATCTGTCTTACTCCAGGTCTCTAACCTCAATGGTTAGTCCCTTACCTCCGCTCCAAGTTTCCCACAACCTCTCCACTAGATGAAGAAGGCCTATTCTACTTACATTGACTGTAAATCAATAGCCTAGCTATGGCTCACCAATCTCTTCCTCTAGTTACGGACTAGTGATGAACCACCCTCCTCAATACCAAGACCTCAATCTTTCCTGGGGGGCTGAAGGTCCAATAAAAAATTCAACTGGTGATTATGCTTTGGATTTTTTTAATTGCATATCTCAGTGTAACAACCTGCCTATATGAAAAGAGGATTTCAGGAGTCTTTTGGCTTCATTACCTTTGAAGACTAGAGATGTGGCTGTCCTATTCAACTCCAAGAGAGAAGGTAATCTCCACATAGTGCCCTTTCTGCTTCCAAAACTCTTCCTGACAAAAGATGAAGGATTGTAAGATACTGTGCACTGTAATTCACACAAGTGAATAAATGCAAGTATAAGAGAACTGATCTTAAGCACTCATGTCAACACCTGGAAAAATCGGAAAAATATATCCATAAAAGAAAGAAACCAGTAAGCAATACGTGGAAAAATGCTTCAAGGTGATCACCAAAGTAGGGCTTGTCAGAAAACTGTTCTCTCAGACAGTAGTGAATATGGTGATTTCTCTATTGCTACAAAGTACTTAACAGAGTGAGCAAGGAGATAAATTCTCAGCTAGTGAGAGCAAGACCTTTGTAATACATCCATTCGAAAATACATTTTAGGATCAGTTAGTAGTTCCTATTCTTACATGTCTAGTGACATGCACCCCACATCTCGCAATGCCAGTGAAATGCTCATAACATTGTTTATTGCCCTTGGTTCAATCCTTAAAAATGGTCTCATGGTATCAGAACTGCCACTAAGAGATTTTCCAAATTACTTGCCGTTGTACAGGAAACCACCAGATGGCGACTAGAAATGCAGCTCTTCATCATTTCCTGAGACTGAATAATGTTCTATCTTCAGGCCTGGCTTCCTGGTGGCCTCAGAGGGCACTCAACTAAGAGTCGATGAAAGGAAAGCGTTTATCACCTTCTACAGTTTACACCCGCCTGCTAGCCAAAATCTTAAAACAGCTTCTAGCAGCCTAAACATGCATAGATGTGTTCACAATGTCATAGTCTGCTATGAAATTTATTCTGGAAGTTCTCCTTTGCCCCCAGCTTAGCAACATGTACAGTCTCTGAATGTTACCGAGATAAATCTGCTATTTAACTCAAGAAATTCTAGGTCACATACAAGCTCAGTATGTGGGAGCAAGTCATCTCATAACAGGGAACTGGAGCTCAATTGATCTGAAAGATAAAGTACATTAGCAGCAGAAGAATATCAAAGTAATAAAGGGAAAAAGGCTGAGCACAGAAGTTAGAAGGTTTTTCTACTGCTATAATAATGCACATATTTATTACTCTGTTTCAGTCTTGCTTTAGTCACAAAACAATGGCTGTGTATCAACTGAATGAGCATCTTCTTGTTGCCAGTGTGTCAGCTTAACCGGGTTTATGATTTTCTTTGTTACATCTGCTTCATTAATTTGCTTTAAATGACCTGAGAAACTACTGGGAACATATTTTACTGCTAAATAATTTATGTGGACAGTAATTATATGTGGATATTAGTCTGCAGTTTCCTTCTCTTGTACGTGTCGCAGTCCCCTCTTCCTGGTGACAATGCTAGTTACAAACCCCACAGTTCTTGAATTATCTAGCTTGACTTGCCACAGAGCTTCCATGGTTAATGACACTTACATTTGAATATGTTACATTAAGTTGCCTGTTTCTTGCTCAAAAGATCACGTTTGCCATACTTGCATTGTGTACATTGAGTATTTGTACATGCAAACTATTGGTTAGGAGACTAAATGAGTCTTTATCCAGAGCCTCTTGTTTATACGAGGGAAAGTAAAACAGATGTACGGACCAGAGTATTTTGATATATTCAGGAGCTAATATTTCGTCTTTCACTTTGAAATAAAGTGTTAATGTGTTTGGAGTGTGGGGTTTTGGGGTTTTTTTTCTTTCTTTTTTTGTTGTTTGGTTTTTGGTTTTTGTTTTTGTTTTTGTTTTTTTTGGGCAGGGAGGAGTGGGGTTTTTTTGGTTTGGTATTTCCTTATATTGTGAACTTATTTATCAAGGAACAAAGTAGGAATTCTTCCCAACTATATCTTGATTAAAATGACAAAGGCTAGTTCAAGTTCAGTGAAAAAACCAATTGTCTTTTGTTATTGTGTTTTTTCAGTTCCAATCTGATTAATTGAATATGACCAAGAATGATCTTTATCATCTCAGGAATTTTGTTATAAATTAAAACCATCAAAGATGTAAATCTAAAATGTTCAAAGAGCTTGGAGAAGTTGAAGAACAAGTGGAACAGAACTTGCCATCAAGAATTGTTTAGTTTTGAAAATTTTGCCTTATAATGAGTGGGAAGGAGATGATTACCAAAGAACCAGACTACAGTTACAGGATCGAACAACAAATATTTAATACTAGAGGAATTAAACATGAATTAACTGCAGGTGTAGCTTGACATAAAAACCCAGTATATTTACAATTTCAGTCGTGCCATATCTTACATAGTTGATGTAGCTGTGAATTCCCATTTATATTTAACCACTATTAGTTGAATTTCTTGGTACATTCTGTGCACAGATTGCATTTTAAAAAAAAAATTAAAATTCTTCTAATCTCACATCAAATAAATCATGTAATAATATATTCTTTATGAGTTGGATGTGATCATAGTTTTCAAAAACCATCCATATACTGCATATTAAGTATTTACTTGTTAGTTATATCCAATTAGAGTACATTTTGGTGTTGTCACATCTTTTTGCTTAACCTAATAGATGCACTGAGATGTGTCAAAAAATAATTAAAATCTTAAATGAAAGAGAGAAAAGATTAATATTATATTCAAAGTGTTGAAAGTAACCCACCAGTGTATTACAATACATGCCAAAGCAAGTTTCTCCCTTTGCAGACTGGCTGTCTGACAAGTTTCCTTTCCAATAAAATGTAAACTCCAAACATATAGTATTATGAAATATAATATTTTATAAATATTTTATAAATATTTATATAATCATATATAATATATAATTATATATTTTTATAATATTTTATAAATGTGTTCCTATTTTCCAGAAAACTCTCTTTACCCACAATGAAGAACACCATTCAGTTTATTTAAATTTCCAATTGTTTTGGTAGTCTTAGAACCTGAAGGTGTGCTTCTTGATGGTGAGTTGAATTTGAGTTGTTAGTTTCTTTGCTTTGTAGTCACCTCCCCAAAAAAACATTTGGACATGGGGCTGGACATAATATCTAAAGCTTAAGGTACAGAAAGTGTTGTTGCACATTGGAGGGTGTTCTAGATAGGTACATTGCCTCAGAGACAGCACTGGAATTAAAGCGTTTCCAGGGAATACTATGTTATTGTTACCAGTTTTCAGTACTCCTGGTACTACAGCATACCTTCCTCGTTTTTTCAGCCAGCTTCACATGAGGTGTGTAGAGATGCAAGGGAACCAAGTAATTTCCCACTTTCTTCAAGGATATTTGAACTTCAGCTCCATGGTTCTCCTCAGATCCTTACAGAGGTACATCAGATGCCTTACAGCTGCCTTAGAGAGAGGACAGATGACAGATAAAAATGTAAAGTTCTTACTCTTAAGACCAGTCTACCTCTTACAGTTCTGCATGTGTTTACTATGTGTCTGAGCATAATCAGTTGCCTGAATTTCATGTGGGACATTCTGTACTACATAATTTATGAAAATGATATTATATTATACTAGTAAAGATGTGAGTATGGAGTACATGTGTACTTGATATATTATCTGTAATATCTAATATCTAATACATTATTCTGAGCTTAGTCTTATCACAAAATGCTCATGTATTTGGTCCTGATGACCAAAATCTGCCTTGAGTGTAATTTTTTTTTTTTTTTTTTTTTTTTTTTATAGATCACATACAATGAACATGGTCATTACAGTTTAACTGGATTTGAATTCTGTAAGCACTTGTACAAAACTACATATACCAGTCTTTGATATAAACTATTGCTTCATAAAAGCAGTAGAAATGTACTAAGAAATACAAGGAATTGAAAGAAAATAAAAAAATGGAAATATCTATATTCTTTAGGGCTCTTGTTGAAAAGCCTATATATAGTGTGTACAGATTCTGCCAATTACATTTCATTTACTGTAGATTTCATTTCATAAATGAAGTGGAAATCATGGGTGAAAATAATTTTTCTACCTTCTCTATTTTCTTCAAAACTAGAGCATATTCCAATTCTAATTTTAGTATGTCTAATAAATGTGAATTGTGAGCAACAAAATAAGAAGCATTGAAAATAAAGTTTGGGCATGTTTGTTTTTTCTTACAGCATTCATCAACTCAGATGATGGTAACTTCAAAGCCACATACTTGCACACTTAAGTTCTTGTCCTTCACTCTATGTCATAAATTTCAGTATCTAATAAACTTTAGCAAGCATCAATGCTTGATGTGAAGCAAGCAAAATATTCTAATATATATCTCAGGTATGCTCACCACAAAATCAGAGAAGACACATTACTTGATTAATGTAATTAAATTAAAATTTTGTTTAAAAAAAATATGGAAAAAGAGGATTTTGCTGATTGGACCTACTTGTTCAACCAGCTTTTAACTGTAATTATAACTGTAAGTGCAGTTTTCCAGATCCAGTGTTTCCTATTCTTTATTGCTAACTTCGATGTTTACTTGCACAATTTATAGGAACTGTTTTTTTTTTTGTGAGAGAAGGTGCAATATCACATAAACTTACTATTTCCAACAGATAGTCTTGCATTTACATTTTCTCTGTAGTGTGGCAGATAGTTCTTCATGAAACATAATTGTATCACCAAAGACAAGAGGATTTCACACTATTTTCAGTGAGTCGTGTTTCTTTTTATACTCTATTTATGACCTCCATTCTACTTGGACACCAAATCGATCAAGATGTCCAGTTGGTAAATCTGAAATCTCTGGATCTGCAAGTAGACTGTCCAAAATCCAGACTGTATGGGACAAGTCTACTAATGCCCACTCACGGCTTCCAAAGCATTTTGAGATAAGAAGGTTTAAAATTTATTTTATTTTTATTTTTTCTTTTACTAGCAGCAACAGCAAAGCTGTAGGTGGGATGCCCAGAGGGGCTGTGAAATCTCTGTTTTTGGAGCTTCTGAAAATTTGGCAGTATAAGTTATCCTTGTTTTATTCAGGGGTTAATAAGTTACAGTTTTCTGCAGGTCACTAAGTCAATTGTCCAACCTAGGTCTCTATGATGGAACAGCAGAAAGGCAGGGGATTGAGTAGTCTCTGTTACTTCTCCTACTGTTAGAATGGTAGCTGAGGGTTGCTCTGGACTTTCAGCTCTGGAGGGACTCTAAGAGGCTATGCTGTCCTGTCTTTTCATCAGACAACACCACAGATATGTCAGGCCCTCATTTCCTGAGTCTCTCAGAACTTCTGTTTTCTCAGATCTCAGAGCACAATCCTTTCTTACTTGCTGTCACCTTCTGTCCTCTTCCTCTATTGCCTCTTTCCCTCTTCTGTCTTAACCTGTGGATTAACCAAGAAAATGAGACATAGTAACCCAATATTGTCTTCTTACCTTGACATCATATTAAAGGAAACAACAAAAAGGTATATTGCCAGGGCAGTAACATCTCTGCTGCTTTTAGGCTCTCCTGATCAACAGGTCAAAGTATGGCACCTCACTTTTTAACTCAAAGGTAAGTAGAAAGATCTAGAGGAGACAGCTAACAAATTTCCATGCCTGCAACAATCTATTGTCTCTGAACATCCAAGTAGGTACAATGTGCCTGTAGTGTAGGAACACCTCAAAACCAACTGCTAAAGGGAGCCAACATTTTGACCTCTTTGGTCAAATCCTGAGTTTGCAGATCTCTTTGGCCGGTAGTTGCCTCCCTAAAACACAAAGACAGATTACACTTAAATCTTCTTTATTCGTTTCTTAATAATCCAATCCCCCTATAAATTCATTCATTTTGAGTGGAAAATGAGCAGAAAAAAATTAAATGAACATAAATAACAAAAGATCCAGTAATAACTCCCACTCACCATGAGTGAGTTAAATAAAACTCCCACTGTCTTTAGCAGGAGTTTTGATTGGGGAAGCACTAATTGTCTTAATGTCAGTAAGCTCACAAACATAATAAGATTAAGAAGAAATACAAAACAGCCAACAAAATGACTGTTAGGATGCTCAGCTCCAAAATGTCTTTTCCAAAATATCTGTGCACCTGTTCATACCAGCCCTGAAATATAGGTCAGACTTACAGAGTAACTCCTAGATGAAGATGAAAAAACAGCTGTACATATGTGTACATCATAGAATCATAAAATACCCAGTTGCAAAGGGCCTCAAGGACAATCTGGCACAACCTTTCTTGGCAAAAGCAGAGGCTAGACAGGATGACCCAGCACGCTGTCCTGGATCTTCAAGTGTCCAATGTTGCAGACTCTACTATTTCCCTGTGGAGATTATTCCAATAGCTGACTGTTCTCATCATGAATTTGTTTTTTCTGTTGTCCCCAGGATTAACTTGTAGCCATTACCCCTTGTTTTTCCCATGTGACTCCTTATAAAAAAGGAGTCTCCATCTTTGTTATAACCACCCTTTAAAAACTGGAATGTATTGATAAGGTCTCATCTAACCCTTCTTTTCTCAAGGCTGAACAAACAGCTATATCAACCTTTCTTTGGACAGCAGGCTTCCTGGTCCTTTGATCATCATTGTGGACCTCCTCTGGACTGTCTCCAACCTGCTCACAATTTTTTGCCATAACAGAGACCTAAACTGTACACAGAGTTCCAGGTATGACCTGACAAGCACTGAGTAGAGTGGGACAATGACTTCTTTAACTCTGTTGGTAAAGTCCTTGTTGATGAAGCTCAGCATTCTGTTGGCTTTCTTTGCTGTATCAGGACACTGTTCACACCAGTGACTTAACCATCAGCTTCTGAGTCTGCTCAAAACCAAGAGAGAAGTGTAGCAGAGATGGGAAAGTGGTTGAATTGAGAATATAAGGACATAACCAGGGTGTGAGGAGACACATAAAAGTAAAAGATCAGCTAGAATTGAAATTGACCAGACACATCAAAAACTAAGAAACAATTTTTCATGTATGTAAATATAAAGTAGAAACAGAACAGGAGTGTCTTGCACCACCTACTACCCTTACCTTTAAAGGACATTACCTGTTTCCATGCTGTCAGGAGAGCATTCTTGAAAAACTCCCAGCATTCTCTAGATCCTTTATCCTCCATGGATGCTTCCCATGGAATCATTCTGAACTGACCTCTGAGTGAACTGATGTTTGCTCTTCTAAAACCTAATATCTTTGTCTTAGTACTAACCTTCAGTGCTCTCAGTAGGATCCCAAAATCCACATAATGTGCAGCCAAGGCTATCATGAACTGAAACATTACAAAGCGGGTTTTCTTGGTTTGTGGGAGGGAAGCCCAGCAGTACCTAATTTCTGGTTGGCATATTTAACATTTGTATGAGCAAGCATTCATCTATGCATTCCAGAATACCAATGGTTGACTTCTGGGCTGCTGTATTTTTCTTCTAGCAAACATCTGGTTAGTTTAAATCACTCATAAGAACCAGGTTCCACTCACTCAAAGCTTACTTAAGTTACACAAATATTGTTTCATTGGCCTTATCATCCTGATTTGAAGCTTGGTAGCAGATGCCTACTGCGAGATGCCCCTCAATTCAGAGACATTTGATAGGACTTCCACAATTGCCATTCAATGTTCTCCTTAACACAGAACATGACTTCTTCTCTTCTTCATTCCAGCCTGTCGTCGTGAAGCAGTTTATATCCATCCACGATGATCCTCCAGTCATGTTTCAGCTATGTCTATGATATCATAAACTTCTGGCTAGGCATGGAGCTCAGTTCCTTCTGCTTGTTTCCCAGGCTGGGTGCATTGGTATACATACAACTGAGGTGGCTTGTCTTCTGGTGTTCTTCTTGGAAGGCAACTAAGCAATATTTGTCATTGCTCTGCCTGTCCTGGCTTATTCCCAAGCTGGTTACAATGGCATGAGCATTGCCACTTCAAACCCCACTCCCCCAAGTCCTTCTATTTATAGCTCACCTCATCTAGTTGACCATCCCATGGACAAAGATGCCCTTGCCTCTTCTAGACAAATGTATCTCATCCCTTCCTAGTAGGCTTTAGTCATCAGAGAATGTTCTGTTTCCATAAAAGCCAAAACCCTCAACATCAGCAACTAAGCCAGAAATTGATTTACATAATACATCTACTTTGGCTGTACCTTTTTGCCTAACCAGTAAAATGGAAGAAAAAACAATTTGGGCACCAATGCTTTGCTTGCATCCCCAGAGCTTTGTAGTCTTCTTGATTCTGTCCAGGTTCTGGATATCATTTGTTCCCACATTAAAGGGTAGCAATGGATAGTAGGTCTGTGCTCTTGACAAGTTGCGTCACCCTCTTGGCAGCATCTCAAACCTTAGCTCCCAGGAGGCAGCACACCTCTTGTGATTCCCTGTCAGGCCTGCAGATGAACATCTAAGTGCCCCTTAACAGGGAGTCACCCACTGCATGCACTCACTGTTTCTTTTTGCAGTGTATACATCTGAAATACCTGTAAGGTAAGAAGCATTTTTGTCCCCATTTCTGAGCAGAGAATTGAAGCACTGGAAGATTAAGTGAATTGCCCAAAGTGATACAGGTAGCAAGGAATAAATCCTAGTCTTCTGAAACCAACTCAGTACTTTAGTAATCCTCTCAGTTACAGTTGCTATAAGAAAATAAGTCTGAACCCTTGTAAATATTGCCTAGACCTCCAGATGTGTAATCCTGCTTGAATGCATAACATCTGTCTCATTGGCTGAAGAACTGAAAGCCAGCTAACCATATGGAGACATCATTGTAACACTTTAATACTGCCCATAATCGCACTGGGTAATACTACATTCTTCTATTGCTACTCTGTATGGCAAGTGTAAAGTCAGGTCAGAATCTGCAGAGACATAATGTTACAGATTCTTCTTTTATCAAAAAGTTAAGTAATGGTTTTGAAATTTAGTGCATGTATAAAAGATTGTATCTGTACGTATATCAAGCACAGTACTTCATTCTTGTTCAATATCAAAAAATCGCTACTTACTGCAACTTAAAATACTGTCTTCATGAGCTAAAGGTGAAGGCCTACACATTGGTCTGAAGTTCTAGCATGTCACAGATAACACAGTGAAAAACAAAAAATACTCAACTAAAATGTACCTATTAGCATTACCACTTTCAGGGGACTGGTTAGTTATTGCCAATGTGAACCTCTGGTATTCAAGGTTGAGGTATATAAATGACTAAGCAGAGAATGCCTGAAATTTGCTCAGGTTATGACAACAGAGACCACAAAAATACTAATGAAGGTAAAATCAAACAGAAGTAGAATTTTTAAAACATACCCAGAAAAAAAACCCAAACAACTATATAAGATTCAGCCAATAGTAGTGGGCATGTTCACACATTTTCAAAGTAGTGACAAAAGGGCAGAATGTCACAAATTTGAAAAGACTTTAAAGTCTTTTTGAGTGTGATGTTTATAAATGGTATTCACTGCTAATGTTAGTTATTTGATCTCTAAGCTTTGCTAAATGATTTAGCCAACTAGAATAAATCTCCAGTGGTTCAAAAAGGTTAACTGTACAGTATACTGTGACAAGATATTTCACCACATATTAGTGATGTCACTGTTTACTTTCTCTTTTACCAAGTATTTTCATTTTAATTCCCAAAAGCTTCTGATGTTTCTTTGTTGCTCCTTTATTCTCTGATTTAGTCTGCAACTCTTACCCAGTTACTGCCACTGTTTTGTCTCCTAGCATAGGAGTGGGGGAACATCATGATGCATCTTTTCATGTCCTTCCTCCACAATTTATTAATTCAGATAAAATATTGGAAAGTCACACAGTACAAAAGCCCTTCTCATGGTCAATATGGGTTGCAAGGGTCTAGACATTTTTCATTTAGGTACTGTTTTTTTCTGCTCAATCTGAAAAAGCATTCTGTCTCAGAACTCACCACTACTATTGAAAGCTGAGCCCTTTATGTATACTTCTTACCAATGCTCCCTTGTCGCATCATCTCACCAAAGGCAGATAGCTGTAGATGCTTAGCCCAGCTTTTCCAGCCTGCCCACCACCCCCAACACCTCATCAAAAGCAGAAAGGAATAAACCTTAAAGATTCAGTTGTGATTTTGTCTGCTCCAGTGGGGTCTGTCAGCTCACCCAGAACTGCACATATAAAATGAAAACAGATCAGACATATGAAAAGGGGAAACTGAGAGTAAAGAGAAGGTAAACCAAGGCAAATTGAAGGCTAAAATAAACAATCAAAATACTGCTTTTTTAATGTCATGAATCATTAAAGACTAACTTGACAAACACAAATATTGTCTTTAACTATAAGCATCGAAAAACTAAATGGAATAAGTTTGTCTGGAAACTTTGTTTTGTGATTTTCTTCTCCAGCAGAGATGCTGAGGGATGTAATGTCTACCCTTCTTAATGCAGAGTTTAAGAACCCCCTTAAGCTTTTCTAATGAAACCAAACCTTCAGAATAATCTCTGCCTTGGACAGCACAGAACCTAAGTGCAATATCTTGGAGGGATGGAGAGCAAAGAGAATGACAGCATGCAAGTATGCTGCAATGCAACACGCAGATCATCAGCAACAGCATATTATCCAATCTCACTGAAGGCCTCACTAGAAGTATCCACAGATTGAAATTAAAATTTTAAATGCTGTTCTTTCCAAATCAACATACTCTGAAAATTAGGAAAGAATCATTTCTATGGGACAGAAAATTCCAAAGAGTCACAGCATTTTAAGTGATAAGATATTTGACTGGTCAATTAAGTTTTTATCAGGTCCAAGGGATGAAAGATAATGACAGAAAGGCAAACTTTCCAGGTTTCTGTGCAGCAGATATAACTCTGCTTTTGGCCTAATCTACTCAGTAGCGTTTCTCTGACCATGATGACCATGAAAGGTTCAAGGTCACAGGAGGCCAGTGCTGACCTGCTGACAGTGCACATCCCTTTTCCCTTTGCCCCATCTCTCCACTGCCAGGAATGTGGCCACAAAAACATGTGCTTTTGTGACTTTTTCTCATGCTTCTTTTTCTTCCACTGCATGGAAGTCTGCAGTGCCCCTTCCCTCATGGTAGGCAAGTTTTAGTGAGGCAGCACGGGGCAAAAGCTGGCACAGAGATAAATTGTAGCTACTCTCTTCCAAGGTGCTCCCTATAAAACAAATCTGAAAAGTTACTACCATTTATTCCCTTGAAACCCAAAATGATCTCTAACTCTGTGACAATGGCAGTATTAACATTTTTTTAAAGGCAGTGCAAAGTGATGCCTGGATATTGAAGAAGTGTATTTTCATACAAAGCAAAATATGACATATAAATGTGACCTAAATTTGCACACAACTACACATGCTTTAACACAGTGCAGTCCTTGTATGTTTCTGAATCCATTGTCAGCCCAAATAGGAAGCACTCTGAGGCAAAGGATAGCCCCAAATCTTTATACAATGCCTGTACCAGCACCAGTGTTTAACTGTATAAGTATTTCCGATAGGAGTTTTGAATATTAATCTTTTTCCCAAAAGGGAAATTATCAATACACACTGAAAGTTTTGGGACAGTAAATCATTATTTGACAATCATGTAAGTTGGCATCATACTTTTAAACACAAACCTCCCATCTCATATTCGGCCAAGAAGTAATTATCTTGAATTTAGTTTAAAGGAAAAGTAGAATTGTTTTACCATTGAAAATGGAAAATTTTCAAAGATGAGGAATTATGAATTTAGAAGGAATATATTATATTTCTGTGAGAAGTGACTGGAAAATAACTAACAAAACATTCTGCCCTGATCTGCCTCCTTATATTCCCTCTGAGGAGGAACAAAACCAAGAAGATAACAGAAGAACAACTCAATTTTTCCATTGTAAAGAGAGGACTGTTATCAATAGTGATGGCTTGAAAGCAACAGATTGAAATTTTTTCAACAGCATTTTCTCTGGGAGAAAATGCTATTTCTCCTAAATTAAAACTTTTAAAATTAACACAGCAGGAATTAATTGCATTAGAAAGGGTCTTTAGGTATATTGGAATTTTTATCACGACAAAAGAAAAAATACCTCACCTAGAGTAGTCATAGCTCAGTAGCTGTGCAGTTACCTGCATGTATGGATCTTTTATTTTAAGGTCCTCCTTTGATCGGCTCAGACAAGGATGTTTTTACAGCCCAACCGAGTATTCTGGCTGTGGAAATAGGATCTATCATACCCTTTCTTTAGCACTGTGACATTCTATACAAATAATCCATTCAGCCAGCCACTTAAAGACTGACCCAATGGTCACTGTTTATCCTTGAGAAACAAGAAACAGAGACCAAAGGCCCCTCCCTGATAAATATTTAATAATTTATCTAACATAAAACATCTCCAATAAGATCACTTGTAAAAGGATACTACATTCTGCCAGCTACTTTCTATACCTCGTCAGCCGGAAAGTCCTTGATAATCTTATTCCGCCTATAACTATATGCCAAAGGAAGAAAAACATTATAATAGACAGCTTTCTGTACTAGCACACTACTTAGATCACTATAAAGACTAGAAACCTTCATATGGGAGATACGGGGGAAGGTTTTAGCCAAACCTCTTTATTGATGATAGGTGGCCGATTTTTTTCACTAATTTTAAAATCAAGATGTTGTCCAGGTTGAAGCAGTTATTGTTCAGGGAAATCTCATGGTCAGTCTTGTTAGGAAGGCTTAATAGGTGATTGCAGTAACTTCTTTAGACTCTGTAAGCTCAGAATCTTTGAAGAAAACACAACATATAAAGGCAAGTCAGCATTGAAGAGTGATGAAGTAGCTGTAAGTGACCGACAGAGCTGGTTACATTGTTATGGTATTTGTTCTGAACAAGACACCTATGAAATACTCAGACAGTGGGCGAAGTTCCTTCAAATTTGAGGATAAACATCTAGCCTGAACAACCATATGAGGATATGAACAGAAATGGATTTTTGGGCTTCTCCACAAATCCAAAATAGCAAACAGAAATCTGTTCTTTTCTTCCAAAGCTGTTTCCTGTTTAGGCAGACAGAGATGCAATGATAAAGTACTACTTCTCTATGAAGATTTTTGTGACCTGAATATTCCGCTTGTATTGAATTGCCCTTGAGTAACCAATAATTCAATCAGATTTCATAGTGATAAAGAACAGCAGAGAGCACAAAATTCTTACTCTAGATGCCTACCATCTAACCTATCTACAGGAGACTTACTGTCTGGACTCCATTTTAGTCTTGAGTAGATAATCATTACTGTTAATGAAGTTTAAAGAACAATTAATTTTATCAAATTTAGGACAAGATGAACTGCTATCTATAAGCCATTGATGATATTGGCTATATCTCCATTGACTCTAATGGCACTTACACAATTAATTCAAATACAGGCAGATGCATTACATATAAGCAAGGCAAGATGAATCTTAACAAAGCCTTTCCATTATGTGGGCAATGAAAATACTCACAGTTACATTAGACAGTGCTCATGATATGCCTGCACAAGATCTTTTGTTTAAATGTCTTTGTTTCACCTGAAATTTAACCAAAGACTGCTCTCAGGCTTTATTGTGACTAAGAAGTTGAGAGCAAGTGGGTATGTTGCTAATAGTACTGTTCCTTGTGTGACACAGTGCAAAAGTAGTGCTGTATCTTAGTAATGTTATACTGGCTGGCCATCTAGGTTTGAGCAGATTACTGACTTTGACGTGTGCATGTAAAGGCATATACATGCATCCCTGGAAATCAAACTGTACCTTTGTCTGCTTATAACAATATACCCAATTCTATAACACAAGGGATAGCTGGACTTCAGAATAGAAATTTTCAAACATTTGACTGTTCTAACTTACACTGATAGGAAATGAGAATGTTTGATTTACAGTATTCCACTGATACTTGCCTTAGATTTTAAAATGTGTTATGTGTGACATAAATGCATTATGTCACACATAAATCTGAATCTCAATAGATGAGTACAAGAATCTAAATATAGAAAAAAACAGAAATAAAAATACTGTGGATGTTTTAGGAAAAGATATATGATACATTATTTTAAAGAATGCTAGAAGGAGAAAAGTTTCTTGTAATAACTGTTCTCATAAAGTATATGCAAATGTTCACTATAATGAATAAAAGATTACTAAACCCTTCTGTACCCTGAATCCATGTTTGGCTTGACCCTATCTCATTAAGAACTTGGTGCTGAAATAATATCTGCCAGATGGCATTATAATTCTGGGTCCAAGGAGCATGGGCTAATTCCTTCAGGTGAAATGTTTTCAGTCAGGACATAGGAGCAGTGGTCTCCTGCTACTTCTAAAGTTTGTTTAAGAGACCAATAGTTTGTCTAAAAATACAGTCTAATTCCAATACTTTAACTGATAGGAATACAATTTCTAATGACCAACTGCGACAGTCCATTTTATTACTTGTTATTGATCCTGGCAGGAACCATAATTAGTGAGTTTTTCTCAAAAGTTCGCTAATACAAAATAATTGTTTTCTAGAGAATTACAGAGTTCATGGATCTTTTAGATTGGGTATTACAATTAAACTATTTTGTTTCGTTAATGACAATACCTCTGTTTTTCAAAACTTCTGTTCCTCTCTGGGCATAGATTATTTACTGGTAAAAGTAAGCAGTAGGACTTTGTTTCTCCAAAAGTACAGGACAATCTTCAGTTCCTGTGTGGCATGGCAGTAAGGAGAGTCCTTGTAGTTTTACAGCTGAATACATGGAACTTCCATGTGCAGACCATCATGTCATTTTGGAAAGGAATTCATGTCGTTCTAAGCACAACTGCCATAGGTCAGTACACAAACTAGAAGCAAAAGAATAAAAGAAAACCATTTGAGTTTTCAAAACCATAAGGAAGTAAAAAAAGGCATATCAAGCTATTAAAAATAAGCAGGATACATAAATACAAATCTCATCAATTTCTTCTCATTTGAGTCACAATACAGAATGACAGTAGGGCCAGGTGGATTGCACAGACTATCCTGAGCAGTGAAATAATGGGAAATAGTAAATTTAAAAATAAACATAACATAAAAATAAAGACAGAAATGTGAGTTTGATAGTCAGGGAGGAAAGAAAGGATGCCAAAAAAGTCTTGTGTGAGTCACAATGAGAGTCCTGTTATCCTAGGCAAAGTCTCTTCCACCTAAGACTCTGCCCAAGGACATGAACACTGAAAACAGCCCCATGCAAATGTAAGGAAAGATTGATGATCTTTTTCTGGATTGGCCAGTTGTGTTACATTATAACCTGAAGCTACTAAACCCTTGTTTGTAGCAAGTGTCTCAATACAACAATAGGGCAGCAGAATATTTATTGAAAGTATGGCCACCCTGAATGACTCACTCAAAACTTGGGCTTTAAACAGCGTTGGAAAAGAGCTGTTCAGGATGCATCCATGTTGGCTCACTGAAATTATGTTCTTTGTCACTCATCAGTTTCTCAGACAGAATGATAATGCTCAGAAGAAAACTTGACAGATTCACTCTAAATACCAGACAGACCCTGTAACTTGACCTGGGCTGAAATCACCACAAACTAAATTTATCTACTCATAGAGTATACAAACACTGCTGCACAAATGATCCTGAATATCAGTGGATCTTCACAGGATAAAAAACTAAACACAATAAATCCATTCATATCTTCTAAATAATTATAGCTTACATTATTATGGTCAAGAATTATGACCTATCAGACCATAATCACTGATTATAAAGACACAATAGTAACTTAAGTATTGCAGCTCCACTAGATAGTACTGTGCTGCTACCCACACACATATTCATGTAATACACATTTAACCACAACATCTCAGTAAAAGAGACTTGAAGAAATACTTCATTTTCTTATTTTTTTGCCTGCATGTGTTAACAGCATTGTGCTGATCTTCAGTTTCAGTCTTCAGGCTTTAGGAGTAACACAAAGCAACCAGAACTGATAGTCAGCAAACAGCAGGGAAATATTTTCAAAGTAGAAGAAACAAGAAGATATTTTTGATCATGTATTTGACCTGTCCCAGTGACCCTGTGGCGCACAGCACAAAATTTCAGGAAAAGAAATATTTGTTTAAAAAGGTCTCTGAATCCCAGGATGCTGTAGCAGAAGTTGCAGGCTGTTCTTTTAGAAACAACCCTCTTCAGTGTGTTAACTGTATTCAGGGTGTATTCTTGCTCTGCACCAGTGCTTTGTATTGATCTTAAACCATATACTCCTTTTAGTGCCTCACGGATCTTACCTACCAAAATTTAGTTTCCAGCATGGTCACACAGCTTTTGGTCAGCTTAGCATGTAGACATACCCTTAGTTGAATGATGTTTCTTTAACACTACCTACCTTATCAAGAAGTGCTGTGTATTTCCAAATGATAACTTTCCATAGTTGTAAACACCAAAATAATCAGTCCCATTTGCAGAATTGCAGATTAGAATAGCAATATTAAATGACATCACTCTTTCTGCTTTGATGTCTAGCTTCTTTCTCCAGCAACAACAATTGTCCTAGTAGGGAAGACAGTAAGAGTAGATCTTCTGATGCTCAGATTGTTTAGCCACAATCTATGAGGCTTAGCAGAGACCAACCCTTAATTTGCTGAAGCCAAATTAGAACATGAGACAAACTAGTTCTGTTTCAACTCTCAGACTTCTAGTTTTTCTTTACTGCACTTATAGACTCAGTCTTCCTGTGCCTAGACCTTTCAATTCCATAATTCTCCCTCTAGCTGTATGCTAACTTCTGAACACAAAACAAAGGTCCTCATCTGGTGGTTCTGGCTGGCTGCTAAACGGTCTTCTCGCACCCCTGTTAAAATCCCCTTGTGTTGCTCAGAAAATGCTCCCTAATTCACTTATAACTACCTTAAGCTTTAGAAAAGATCATGGTCCAAAGAATTTGCACCAAACCCCTTCAGACTCGTATATTCCTGCAAAGATGTTTAGGTTTGAATATATGCACGGCAATTTCATACATGGAGAAGAGTAGTTTGGATCTGATTAATACCAGCTGATCTGATGGGACAGAGAACACGCTTGTGTCTGTCCCTCACCCCTGACCTTGTATATGAACATAGTGCAGCTCTAAATTTGGAGGCTACTTTTTATTTTATCTGAAAAAATTTAGATTTTTTTAATTTTCACTGATCAAGAAAAAATTCTCAGCAATATCAGTTAATAAAGAAAGAGAACCAAGGAGAAACAGCTCAGAAAAGAGTTAATGGAATTTTTCTAACTTATTCTGTAAGAAAATTCTGCATTCTGTTAACTCTGTTTCCAATCTGTCTTCTCCCTCTTATTACGTTTACTTGAGTCCCCTCCTAAGGGCAACAAAAAGGCTGATGAACTTCAGCAACCTGAGGCCCCACAGGCCATTTTGGAATAACTTTCAGAAGACTAGGAGCAAGCAGCATCTACATCAGATGATAAGATTGGCCATGGCCAGGGGAATTGACACAGAGCACTACTTGCCAGAGGTGATTTTTTTCAGGCTGAGTTTCCTGCTGCAAATGTTAAATGCTTTGCTCTGCAGTTTGTTAGTTAGAACACAGCAAGTTCTTTGCAGACCCTGCAATATATTTTGAGCTCATCTGGATGGTGCTATAAGATCTCTATAGAATGGATCTCCAGATATTACTGATGACTGGTCACATACACTGTTAGAATGAAAGTGAAAAAATTACAGCTGAATACAGATATCAAGGATGGTTGTTTGGTTTGGGGGGGGGGTGGGGGGAGGGGGTGGGATCTCTTCCAGATTGTATACGATCTAAGAAGTTGGTTTTCTGGTTGAGGAAGAGAATGGTTGAGTCATTTTCACTCCCAGTGTGAAAAATGAAGTAGACAGATTTTCCTCCCTTGGAAAGGGCCAAATTTTGTTTTCTTGAAGGTTAGAGGAGATCAAATTTATGCCTTCACCATGTAAAATAAGAGGGGGTTTTAATGGATATTTGACTATCTCATGTAATTGTACAAAAAAACCCCATATTCCTTAGGAACAAGTTAATTTCAGAAATGATGACAGACTGTCTGTTGGGAGGTCTAGCTTGCTGGCTACTGGCCTCCAATCTTGGGGAAGGGAGATGATGATACTCAGGGCTCAGCTGGTCTGCTGTCCCAGAATGATGGTGTTCAGATGAAGCCCCAACACGCAGAATAGGAACATAAATCAACATAGCTCTTACAGGATGCCAGGAGCATTTCACATTTGGGAAAGATTTTCTGACTACTTGTGGGGAAAAGAAAGAACATCTCTGCCTTGTTGATCTTTATCAAAGAAAGTTTACCAAGTTTCTTATTCTCAGCCTGTTCTGCAGTGATTGACTGCCTCTCTAGCTCTCTTGGGAGGCAAGCAGTTAGTTCCCATGAACATAAATGTCTTCAGTACTACCCCAAGGCACTCAGAATTTATAAAAGAGGTAAGAAGCAAAAGAGGCAAAGGTATCACAGACACACATTTACACATTTTACATACAACATATAGAATATGACCACCTGAATCTCATTCTTTGACAAGACCTGACTAAAATACATTAATATAAAATGTGTGGGGACATTTTTTTAGTAACTGGTAAGCAGAATATTTTAATCTGGCTGATGCAGTCATTAGGACACACTAATTATACAGGCTGTCATTCTGCACAGGCAGCGAGAAAAGAGCTGCTGTTGTCAACAGTTTGCATACATGTAAGATGTCTTTTTGTATAGATGTATGGCTTTGTTTGTGGTGGGACTAAAAGGATGTGGAAGTAAAAGAGTGCATATATTTTGCAAGATTAAAGCAAGGTATCCAAGTTCAATCACTATCTGCTTCTGATTTTAAAAACACCGAAAAAGACCATCTTGATCCTTTCTTATGTCACCAAATGGCTCTTTATCCTTGCTTTTCTTCCACTACATACAATGCAAAAAAAAGAGCAAAAGAAAAAAGAATATTGCAGACTTTAATCAGAGGAAAGGATGGATAAGTTATGGTACATTTGAAATTCTCAGGGAGAATTTTAGGAGAAACAAGGAAAGGGTTAATTTCTCTGTATTGTCAGCAGGCTTCCTTCACCCCACAGTGAAAATTCCAGAACAGAACAGTAAGACCCAAATAACAAGGCAAATCATAATAATGATAACAAATAAATAACAGTGTTAAGACATATTCCAGTCATCTCTTTTGCCTCTTATTTGGCCAGAGGCATTCTACTTTTTTCTATTAAAATAAAACAAATAAAAAACAGCAACATTCTTTATCTGCTTTGAAAATATTATTTTAAAAAATGGATCCCTCTCAGCAATTTTATTAAAATAAAGTTGAATATATTCTGCTTTTAAAAGTGGAAATGATTCTGTGCTTTTAATTTCTTTCTGAAGTAACGAATTGCACAGCACCATAATGCTGCTTACCATTACTGGTTCTGGCCTTAGGGAATGTTACTTTATTACCTTTCCAAACCATACTTCAGAGGAATTAATTAATTGATGCTCTTAGCAGTCTCATCCTGACAAAAACATATGATACTCAAATGTTAAACATGGAAGCTAAGATGAAACTGTCAGGAGAAGGCTGAAAGTGGTTATTAATATGGGTTTTGATAAATATCTTCTCAGGCTCACACTGTGCCTCGTCTACTTTCATCTTGGAAAGTAGTTAATCTGATTGATGAAGATCCTGTTTCAGATTGTCTCCATGCTGAGTTTAATAACTGCGCTTTTTTCCCTCAGAAATAAAAAGTCCCTTATTGCAAGGAAGAAAAGCTTTGCACTGGCATGTTTTGCAATCATGTAAGAAGCCTAGCAGTGAGACATTTGGTTTTTTCACTCTTCATGCTTGAACAGTGCTGCTTAATTACCACACCATCCCATACATGACAGCATCCAGTCCACTCCCTCCTCCCTGTGTGCTTTGCAAAGCAGACTCTGATAAGAAAATTGTCATATGGTGCTAATGGTAAACCCTTAGGCTTAAAACAGTAAGCTCTTCGTGGCATCCTATCAGGCCTCCAGCGCAAAGGGGCAACACAGCAAGCCAGTTTTGTGTCATTACTAACATTTCAGTGTTCAAAATGAACAAGCTGTTTTTTTTCAATTATTTAAATTCTTCTGTTTTAAACATATAGTTACAATTTTCCTTGATAAATTGAATGAAAAGGTATGCAGATTAACATCTGTAGACACATTATCAGACAGTATGCAATTATTCTGTTAGAAAGAACAAAACTTCAAAATACAGTATATATAAGTTAGAAAAAAACTTCAAGTATATGGTGTTATTGTACGGATATACGAAAAACAGGCAATGGGGTTGTTAATAATTAGTAAATCAGCTTTGCTTATGTCATGCAAACGTCATTGTAATATGTCTGCAAAAAATTCTTCAGTTAATTTGAACATTAAAGATTTTCCCCACAAATATCCTGAAGTACAGTGAAAAGGCATAACACCTTAGCTATTTCTGTCATCATAGCAATGCAGTTGCCCTTGCACTCTGCTACACTAAGATGATGTCCTTGGGACATCCCTTTACCTATATCACCTTTCTTTATTAATCCCACCACAGACTCCCCCTAGTCTATAATATTTAAAAGAAATTCTTTTATTTGTATCCACACCTTACAAAAGAGACTACAAATTCAACTCCAGCCGCCCGATTAGCCCACCCTTCATTACCTTCCTAGTATCACACAGAATGGCTGAGGTTGGATGGGATCTCTGAAGGCCGTTTTGTCCCAAACCTACTCAAGCAGGGCCACCTACAGTCAAACTTTTTAATAACTTCAGGGATGAATATTCTACAGCCTTCCTGGGCAACCTGTGCCTGATGCTTAGGGCATTGTCCACTCTCAAACATCTCCTTTACTGAAATGACAGGAAAAGCTTGACAGCCACTAGATGCTGCAGTGTAGAGACCACTATCTGCCACAACAACGTGTATCATCCTGCTACTACTCAGAACTACCCTGACTGATTCACATCTGAATAGACATCTTGCAGTGACAAGTTAATTTCTCAGAAACAGGGTCCTACAATCAGAGTGCTGAAAATATATTCAAAACCTGCAAGGAGACTCTCTTTAAAATATCTTCTAAGTAACTAATTCTACAGGTCAACTTTCATAGCACTAAGGGCTAGTGCAATACTGAAGAACAGGTTGCATCCACAGTCTAGCCAAGGCACTATAGCGCTTTAGGAAATTGTCTCGGAAATACTATTTTGTGTGAAAATCCTAACTCATCAGAAAATAAATTTAGAAAGGTTCTGTTTTAGCTGCCTTTTTGTTCCAAAAACTATGCAACAAAGTTCTTTGTGTGTGTGCATGTGTTTACATGAAAGAGCTCTTTATCTCAGAGTTTAGTTGCTTTTTCTAATTAAAAAATGAAGATATATCTAAGTAATTGTAAAAAAAATATTCCAATTCACTGAAACTTTATTTTTATATTGGTACCATGGAAATATTTTTGAGATCACTAAAATTTTTTTTCAATCTCTAAAGAATTACTGTATGTTAGGACAGAGCTCCCTGAAGTCTTCTCTTAGCAGAGCTCCCTGAAGTCTTCTCTTAGCAACATAGAAAAACTCAGCTTTGTTCCTGCAAGACCGAGGTGTCTGCTGGGGGCAGAGTACTCCTTATTCTAGCACCTGGGCCTTAACAGACATCTGAGGGGATAGAGAAGATGTGAATCTGTGTACAGTGGAGAGAAAGCCCCTGAAGAGCCACGTTTGGCATTCCTTGCAATGGTAAGAAATGGGTCAGGTGAGAACTGAAAACAGACATCTACAAGAGGCAGGTGCCACCTACCCAAACTCCTTACTGAGGGTACTGATATGTCTTTCCAGGACCTAAACACTGATAAAGGAAATAAAAAAGGCACAGAATATCCACTGTCCATCAGTTCCCACATGTAACTTGGGGCTGCTCCTTCCTTCCCTCATCAGGGCTAGTATCTACTAGCAGTTATTTACTGTGAGGGAAGTTGCACCATTGCCTGAAAATGCCACATACACTGTGGCATACCACTGATAACCTGAGTTTCCTGCCAGTCAAAAGACTGATGATATCTCTGTCTCATTTGAAATGGAAGAAAAGCTTCTCAATACCCAAACTCCAAGAGCACTAAAATCCAGCACTGTGTGTATACTTTCTCAAAAATTAAAGAGGGGAAGAAAGCAGAGTGGAGGGGAGAAAACAGGAAGGGAGGGGAGAGGAGAAAAGGATAAGATACTTTTTCCTGAAAGTAATGCCTTGATTAGCATATTATAATACAACATGGATGAATGGCCATGAAATGACTATGAAATTATACTGTTCATAGTAATTCTAAACATCACACAAGTGCCGTGGGTGCTGCATCATTTAGGTGTACTGTCCTGGAGGAGCAACACACTGAGTCAACTGCCAGCAAATCTAGAATACAAACTTTGCAGGGAAGGACTGGAAATACTCAACCTCCCTATCTCCAGAGGCACAGATGGTTGATTTTACTCCACAATGGTGTTGTTTGTCTTGTTTTGTTTGAGATAAGTTACAGAGACTGCAAGAAGGAGAAATCAAATTATCCCAAGAAGCGAACAGAGACTATTCCATACTAAACTGAAATAAAACCACAATCTATTTGCTTTATAAAAAGTAAATTAAAAAAAATAATATTTTTAAAATGATGCCCAGTCAGATTTTCTCTTGTCTTTTTATGGTTTCACAATGGAAAGGAGGACAATAAGGAACTGTATATCTGCCATTGGGAATTATTTTTGCATGGCTGTGCCGGTAGGAGAAAAGCAGATGTGGATTTTGTCATAATGGGCATTGCCATTCATTCCCGTAGCAGGACCGATAGGTCTTGTAACAAGAAAGCAGCATTAGAGGTGGAATGACATAGACTCATACATTCAGAATTGTAATTGAATTGCTGAATAATGGCCATTCATCCCCCAAAGGACACTCCCAAAAAAATCCTACAACTGATTACATCATCAGAAGTTTGTTCTCCAAATTCTTCATGGTCAGCCCATTTTTCACACCAAAACCAAATTAATTTTGCAGAAGGGCATTTATAATGTGTACATAGTAAAGAAGATGTCCTGATTTTCTGAGGTCTCCTCTGACATGATGGAGTTGAATTACTTATTCTTATGCATTCTTGAAAAAAAAGAATAACTTGACTGTGTGTTGATGGAAGTTTGATTAACAAAAAAGAGAGAGATGGTTTTCTCTGCTGAAAAGCAGAAGTATGAGTGCTGTGAGTACTGTGGGGAATGGAGATAAGTGAACGTTCTCAGTAGGAGAGAGACAGAAATTGGGGGAGGAAAGGAAAATGATAATAATAAAAAAAATTAAATAAATTTCCTTTAGGTGAGAAAGTAATTCTTGGTGGATGGAGAAAATAAATTCTTTGGTAGCGAAAACCCAGGAAAAGCTAATAAATTTAGATATTTGCATGCAGTGTTTAAAATTGTTCTGTTTATAGGTAGATAGAAAGGGAGATTTGTGCTTTCATTGAAATTTTCCTTCAAGCTATGAACATCATCTTTCATGTGTGGAGGAGAGAGAGGGAAGGCAAAATAAAAGAGGAGTGCTGATTCTACCCGTGATGACCCATAGTAAAGAAATTGGTAATACACCCTCCTCTTTCTCTCCATTCATTAATGGTGTTGTTCTTTCTTTTCCTATTGCATCAAATGGTATGTAACAGAAGAAAGCTCGGTGGAGGATCTCATAAACTTTCTTCACCATCTATATCAATAGTCAACTGGTTCTTCCAACTCCATCCTTTTATCTCCCACACCATAGTTTTCCTCCCATACCAAGGCTGGTGGGTCTTATTGAACCCGGGAAAATCATACAATAAGATTCAACTCCTCACCTTGGGGTATAGTCATAATCTGTCAGGCCAGTGCTGAAGGGGTGAAATTCTTTTGTAAATGAACACATTCTATCAACAGGGGTAAAATTTGTCTGCTAACAGGAAAAGTCAACTGGTTTATCAGATTGACTACTGGGGAGTACACTGGTTTATCAGTTTGACTACTGGGGAGTATTGAATGCTGCTCTTTTTTTTTTTCATTGCTATTTAATACAAAAACAACCAGTCTTCTGGAAAAAAATGATAGCTGAAGCTTAACTTATTTGAAAGGAGA
Organism: Margarornis squamiger; assembly: GCA_035222235.1. Lineage (NCBI taxonomy): Eukaryota > Metazoa > Chordata > Aves > Passeriformes > Furnariidae > Margarornis > Margarornis squamiger. Next base: position 25,615,834 of record JAWWTY010000077.1, on the reverse strand, counting down.
GAGATGAAAGTTCCACACCACCAAACAGTAGCTTTGCAAAAAAAAAAAAAAAAAAAAAAAAACCAAAAAGAAAAGCAAACAAAAAAAAAAACCCCAGTATACTGTTAGAAAATTACTAATACGAAATGCAGTTTTAAGAATACAAATTGGTATCAAATTGGCAGCAGCTCTGAGAAGCTGTGAGGATACACATTAGTTGCTCTAACAGCTATGGAAGAAACTGTAGGCCCAAGTGTCTTGCTTTTGTTTATATCAATCTCTGTGAGTGTTAAAGCGATAAGTATGTCTGACAAGTTTCATTTCAAAGGAACCTCTTTGTGACTAACAATGAGTTGATCTCATTACCAGCTTCTTGTATCGCTCTGGTGAAAGACTAAATCTTAAGTTCAATTTGTCAGTCTTTCTTCTTAATCAGTGTGGAAAAAAGTCTTTAAACTGAAGTAACTAATTCAGATCAGGGGGAAAAAAAAGGAAAAGGGAAAACTAGACATTCTCATCTTTTGAAATCTGGGCTTTAGCTGTAAGTTACATTTTTTTATTAAAATACCTTTTATAAGCCTGAGATATTAACTAGTCTAGAAAGAACATTTATCAAAACTTCAGTTAGTCTCTGAAAAGCAGTTACGTCTGAGAAAAATGAAATTAAATAAGAAAATTCAATGTCACAGTGGAATGTTCCCAAAAGCAGTGCATGGGAAAGTGAATATAAAAGTGCCAGCATACATTAAGTAGTTTAGCACATACCACACAGAACAAGTCATTATGTAATTATAATTAAAATTGCTCTATTGTATTTCCACTGTATTACCAAAGGCCAAGAATCAAGAAAAATTTACTCATATATGTGAGTCTCATTCACTAGGACTCACCACCTTTGGGTTTACAGGTATCCACAACAGAGTGAATCAAACCACCAGATACTCTCTTGGTTTGCCACTCTGTCCTATATAACTCCACTTTGTAAAATATGACCATTTAAAGAATGTATTGGCTGGTGCTAAGTCTTCTTGCATGAGTTTAACTCACTGCAAAGAATTTCAGTTTCAAATAAGAGGGTAAGACTCAAGAGTAGGGGACTGTACCCAAGTAGTAGAAAATACAGTGATTAGCAAAATAGTAGTATCCAAAATGAGTCATAGAGTGAGGAACAGGACTGGATGGAGTGACTGTGGAGAATGTAACAGCAAAAGGTAGTGGACAAATTGGAAAGGAAAGGGTAATTTATAACATCAGTTGAAAGAAGAGTGAAGTCCAAGACTCAGCAAGGTGACCTCAGACATTCAGTCAGGAGCCTGAAATGGGAAGAGACTTAAAGTGTCTAAGTGTTAAAAGTCTCTCAAAGAGTATCAAAGAGTTCAAGGCGATAAGAAGCAAAAAAACTAAGTTAGAAATAGAAAATGCAACATTTAATCTAAAAGTAATATTTGTAGTGTTCAAACATTATTATTATTTAAGGTTTCAAAGTTCTAGTTATAAGCTAAAAAAAACAAATACACATTTTTCTCAACTACGTCATTATATGTAGGATTAGTTTGAATCAACTATTTCAGCTTTATTTCACAACCTTGCTGCACAGGAGAGGCTTTTCAGAAATAAAAGCTGAAATACAAGTGTCTTTACAAAGGAATATGTTAGTTTTTTCAATTGTAACCAAATTTTTTTTTTTTAAATTGGCTTTGCATTCTGTAAGGATCTAAAAAACATGGGGAAGAAATGCATATGAAAATAAGTAAAAATTCCCTACAACAAAAAGAAAGTCTGTATTTCATGGGAAAGTTTTGCTAAATATGGCACTGAGCAGTACCCATCTGCCCTGTCATTGACCCAGGTGGGACTGTGTAGCACAGGGTCTAATTTGGTACATTTGCTCTATCTCACTTGTCTTTAACAAACCCTGCTTTCAGTTCCTACCCCATCACTTCACTATGCTTGACTCAGCAAACAGATTTGTCCCCTGTCCATGGCATATGCAAGCAGTGAATTTCTGCTGTTCCTACCTTGTCTTTGCCACTTTCCCCATCTTTTTTATATTATATCCTGAGACCTGCTTGAAAAAACTGTATGAGGCATTTTGATTTGAATGCAAAATTTTATTTTCTTCTGTGAGCTTGGCTTTTTTTGCCAAACTACATCTTTCATAATAGACCAAATTTATAAGTGTCCAGCACTTTCCTGGAAATGAGGCAAGGATGAGTCTGGGATACATTAAAAGAAATGTGGTCCATACAGAGAACTTGAACCACCAGAGAGACAAAAAATAGGAAGCTCCCAGACTGTAATTGGAATACTGTAGTTACTGATGTCTCAAAATAAAATTTCTTCATTGCCTTTGAAAATGAAGATATTTCTGTTAAGGACAGTTTTCCTTGTGATGGTCCTAAACTGGAAAAAAATGTATAAACAGATCACTATCTTCACACTGACCATATCTTTCCATATAACACCCCATAGCCAGAAAATATTTTGGCAGAAAACTGGCAATGAGTCCTTCTTATGAAGAGAGAAATAAAAACAACAGCAACAACAGAAAGATTGATATAGACAGAAAACTGGTTTAAATGTGTATTTTCACAATTTTACTAAAAATTTCTAAGTCAAAACATGATGATCGAGAGAGGCCAGTGAAGGTCATTGAGCCTTGCCTCTCACTCAAAGCAAAGGAAGTGATGTTGGTGACGGAGTTTCTTCCCCTTTGTCAAGAGGAGAATGATATTGATTCTTTCTTCCTCCTCCAGATGGGAATATCTCAACATTTTTCAGCATGCTTTCATGTTGTGCTTTCTCCATTGATCTTCAGCTCCTTATTACATACAAACTTACAATATCCAGAGAGCCAGAGATATGATGAATATTTTTCCTTTGCCTTCTTTTTATCCCTAAAACCGCTTTTTTATCTTGTTCACAAGGTTGCATTCCAATAAATGGCCACTGGTTTACAGAGTTGGGATCTCCAGTATCATCTCAAGCAGTGTCTGCATTCTTCTCTCCTTCATCCTGTCTTTATCTTAGCTGCTATTTCTCTTCAGATGCAAGACTCTTGCTATGTAGTGATTATTTTGTTTTATTTTTTTTATTACTATTGAGACAAAATTATTTTTATGACATTTGTAAACAATAACTTCATATTACTATATAGGCTTCCTACACAACTTAAAAGACTAAATGCCTGTATTTATTTTCCCAGTGGGGAAAAAAAAAAAAAAGAAAGAAAGAAAAAAGGATTTTTTCAGTATTATATCAGTAATCTGATTTCAGATAAGAGGGAGGCTGACTCATGATTTCTGAGTGCTGAACTCCTGAGATTGGCCATACTGGTGATTAGGAGCAGTGTTCCTCAAAGGCAATAGCATAAAAAGAAAAGAAATGATTATATGTGGTTAATTTACAAGTGTGAGAATGAAACAAAGATGCAGATGGTGAACAAATATAAGGGCAGGAGAAACTGGATGAACATCAGTGTTTACAGGAATGGTGATGAGGGAGAAAGAAACAACAGCAGTAATGGTAAGTGAGGAACATTGTCTGTGGCAGTCAATACTCAATGTGAGCAGTGTTCAATCAATATGCAAAGGGGCAGCTAAAGTGGCTGCAGCACAAGGCTCAGCAAAGAAGTGAAAATGGCTGCAGTACATACAGTGTGCATTTGTTAATCAACAAACAGCTGAAGTCATGCCATCTACTGTGACATGCAGAAGCATGAGGTAGGGAGCAGGCAAACAAAGGTTAAGTGAATAAAATGTGATTCATGATGAAGGCCAGCAAGCAGGTGAGAAGCAAAGGTAGTTAAGGCTGAAGGATGAAAAGTTCAGTTTTTTGTAATGACAACAGAAAATGCCTAACACACACACAAACCCAGACACGTACTCACATACCTGCAACTCTGCTCTGCTCAGGGCTGTTCCAGCCTCACACACACCAGAGGAGCTGAAGAGAGGGTCAGGCAAGCTGGAAATCTCCCACAGTAATACCCAATCCTCCTGTGTAGGTCTCTCTAACTGCTGAGAATTCTGTCATACAAATTCTGTCTTCTTCCAGGCATATCCTCAACATTCATACAATACTCCCCTTTTTAGTCCTGTATTACAGTAGTAAGTAGGAACTATGATTGCCTGCCACCACCACATACATTCTATACTGCTAGCAATAACGCACACTGTTCTTTTACATCCTTTCATTACACAGTATTTTGGTATTTCTTTGGCCTGTTTCCTGTTCAGATCTTCACTTTCCTGTGTTACTTACACTTATGAAGCTTATTTTTGTTGTAATATATCATGAAATAAATGCAGCTTGCCATTGGAACAGAGAAGGACACATACAGACAGCACATTGCAGTCAGCCTAGAAACACAGAGAAGAGTGAAAATATTTAGCTAGAGTCTTTAAGGAAGAGACAGATGGCCACTGTGTCTACATACAAACTGGGGAAGGAATTGCTGGAAGGCAGTGCCATGGAAATGGACCTGAGGGTCCTGGTCAATGGCAAGTTGAATATGAGTCAGCAGTGCCCTGGCAGCCAGGAGGGCCAACCATGTCCTGGGGGGCATCAGGCACAGCATCACCAGCCGGTCAAGGGAGGGGATTGTCCCACTCTGCTCTGCACTGGGGCAGCCTCACCTGGAATATTGTGTGCTGTATTTGGCACTGCAATATAAGAAGGATATTAAGTTCTTGGAGAGTGTTCAAAGGAGAGCAACAAAGATGGTGAAGGGCCTTGAGGAGAAGCCATATGAGGAGAGGTTGAGGTCAGTTTGTCTGTTCGGCCTGGAGGAGACTGAGGAGAGACCTCATTGCAGTTACAACTTCCTTGTGGAGGGGAAGAGGAAGGGCAGGCACTGATATCTTCTCTGTGGTGACCAGTGACAGGACCCGAGGAAATGGCCTCAAGTTGTGTCAGGGAAAGTTTAGGCTGAATATCAGAAAAAGGTTCTTCATCCCAGAGGGTGGTTGGGCACTGGAACAGGCTCCCCAGGGAAGTGGTCAGGGCACCAAGCCTGCCAGAGTTCAAGAAGCATGGTCTCAGGCACATGTCATGTGTTGGTGATGGTCCTGTGCAGGTCTAAGGATTGGACTCGATGATTCTTATGGGTCCCTTCCAACTCATCATATCCTGTGATTCTTTGATTCTTCCAGTGATGCCCTGACAGTTTTCTATTTTCTATAACTGTGAAAGTAGAAGCATGCAAATAAATTAAGTGCAAGATAGCCCTCTATAACAATAGGTACCCATTATGTTATGTTAAGAAGAAAAAGGAAAAAAAAAAGCCTAAATGAATGACAAGGAAATTTACACGTCTCAAGGAGCTATTTAGGAGAGTTCCCTACAGGTGTGTTGAAATCTACAGAGGTTTTGGAGCACTCAGTAATGATTTTCAAATTTACTTGTTAATCTCACCCACACTGGAGAGAACATAAGTCTCCAAGATATCTGACAGAAGAGAAAGACACCATCAATGAACAGTGATGGAGAGATAAGGGCTGTTTTGGTGTTCAGCTACTGCTGGCCACAAGGAATTTGGTTCAGCTGAGAGCTGGTTAAATTTCACAGCTGTAGAAAGACTACAGTTGCCATGTCCACCTTACCAAACTTCACATAATCCAGCTGCAAAATCCAAACCCAAAGGAAGTTGAATTTGATTATCCACACTTACAGAGCAAGTTTTCAGAGGAGATCACTGTTCTTTATTCATTAACGTAACTAAGGATTTCGCAACCTAAGCAAAAGTAACTTCTTGACTATTATGGTACTAGCAATAGTGACTTTACAATGCTGTGCGGAGGTAAAGAGATCTAGGCAGAGGCCAGGGTTTTGTAGGACACTGTGCTCATGGAAAAGAACTTTGAGAAGGACAGATTGGCTAGTCATTGTAACTCCCATAAAGCAAAGTTCACAAGTGAAGGGTGAATATAACAGAATGAGCCTCAGTGAGAAATCTATCAACAGAAGGAAACATGCTGGTTACTCAAGAGCATTTCCTTTACACGATTATGCATGTCTGCATAATTTCAGTTCTATTACCCAGCCATTGTGACATGGATTAAGATACTGGAATGTAAGGGTTTAGGCTTTATTCAATATTAGTCCATTGTGTTTCAACAGGACAGAAGCTGTACATTGAAAAGGGAGAGGGGAAAGTTAGTTTCATGTCTGCTGATTCAATACAGAAAGAGCTGAGAGAAAGTTTCCCATGCTCATCTCTGTGGGTCTGAACCATTTATACAATGTAAGAAGGTGACATTAAAAAGACATTTGTGTGAGCTGGCAAGGAAGAAAATTATGAAACCAGACAGAGGTCTGGAGATATAATGCATTGATAGATAAGCAATAAGCAGCTATGGCAATCTGAGTTCATTACAGAAGACATAAATCAAAAAGACCTGGTTCAGTCAGAACCAATGGAAATGCCATGTAGCACAGGAAAAAGGCTAATACTGTGGCATGTCATAAAGTCAGAATTATTGTAAGGTAGAAAACATGGGGCTGACTATGAAGAGTGCTTTAGGAAACATGCAGGCGGGTTTGGCAAATTCTATCAAGTACTGGGGTATACCAAATAAAGTCCCTCCAAAGCAGTCCTCAGGAGAATGCACTACTTATTGACCCTAGGTAAAAGCTACCTCTGTATCAGCTGAAACTTAATCTTGCCTTCCCTTCCCCACCTTCAACTTTCCCAAGAAGAAAATGCACTGTAAATTCAATTACAACTATACCAATTTCATATTTTCTGCATTTTTTTTTTCTTTGTAACATTGTTCTCTTGTGAACATGGAGTATATACATGTTGAAAAAGGCTATAAAGATAGGACAGTATAATTTCCTCAGACTTTAAGGGGAATTATCAGCTATGCCCTAAACAATAATATTGCGAATGGCGAGGTATGTCTCCTTGGCATTTTTAGTTCCCCTGGGCAACACCTTAACATATTCCAAGTAGAATTTTCTATGAGGCCATATTTATATGGGCTACATAGGCATCTAAGGGAAAGTAACTCATAGTGAGGTTTATGAAAGCATCCAATTTAACTGTGGATTAAAATTATAAAACCTAGGCTAAAAAGCAAAAAAAATATGAAAATAAAATTCTCACGGCATTTAAACACTCTAAAAAGTCTCAACAAATTTCAATTTGAAAGCGTGGGCCACATGGGAAAAAAAAAAAAAAGTGGGCCTTCTGTTCCTGTTATTTATGAGCTAATGAAAGTTCCACCTTTAGCTGCTGTCACTTTTTGATTTTGACAAAAAATACAAATATCTGAGTTCTAGAAGTAATTGCAACCTTTCTGTATTAAAAAAAAAAAGAAAGAAAATAATTAGGCATATAACATTTTTATGGTCACTCAACAGCAGTAGTTGCCAAACAGTATTTGATAAAGTCAGTGAATTGACTGGACTGCTTCAGTGATCATTGATGGCTGCTATCTACTTCACTGTCTCTAGTTGGTGAAAAAATTATTAGTCTAACTAAGACAGAAATAATGCTAATGTCCCAGAATTCTGTTGCAAAGTAAAATGAGTGAAGAGCCAACCTTATGTTTGGATCTTATTTGAAATGTTATTCATGACATTTTCCAACAAAAGTTGCAATTAGTGTCATGGACATTACTGTCACTGCATTGCAAACACTTTGTTTCTTGCCTGTCAAAATCAGAGCAGCTGTCACAATTCAACTAAATTAAAAAGAATTGTAATTAGAAATACCTACTTTATAAAATTTCCCCTATACTTTAGCTAAAGTCAAAGTAGTAATTATACCATTTGGATTTCAGTCAGAAATGCAGTCTTCAAACTTTTAAAATAGAAAATATTGCCTTTTCTGCTTTTCTGAATGCCAAGAGTGATTACAAAAAGTGGAGGTTAACTGAGATTAAAATATTAATGCATATACCCAGTATTAGAAAGTAATACTGGGGGAAAAAAAAGATTTAAAGCACATATTTATTTTATATAATCCTCTATCGCATAAGTTTTTTCTATGTAGAAAGTTGATGCATTTGTCCTAGAACAAATTAAATGTAGTAAGCATGTTAAAGAGACATTCAGAATTAGAGGCTGGGTTTGCATAATAGTTTTTCAGGTACTCAGTGAGAGAGATTCCACCAGAAATTTCATGTTATTTAAAGCAGTGAATAATCCAGAAAAATATCTAATGTAGCTACAGCACCCCCAAAGCTGGTTTGGACAGAACAAGAAAGGAGAATCAATTGTAAATTTTTCATCCAACTAACAGATCTCTACAGGAGCTGTTGTTATAGTGAAGGAAATGTAGTATCATACAATTTATGAAAATATTTGCACCTGCGATTGGCGTTATTCATTTATTGAGGTGTTTTAATTAGCCTAAATGTCATTTAACCTCTGAAACCACGAGACTCAATCCTTAAAAATAAAATACATTTCAGTAAACTCCTATGCAATTTTTTGCAAAACTTTACAAGTATTTCTACTTCTTAAAAAAGAAAACTTAAAACTTACACTTTATTGTTCAACAGATACATTATTCAGACAACTCTATTGCTATTTGCTTATCTTTAATCTCAACAAACTCAGCAGCCAATTTCTTACAGAGTAACAAATTGATTCATCAAAATATTATCAGTCAGGCCTCTGTCCCAAAATTCTGCAGAAAGATAACAAGGCAGATGAATAATGAGGGAGCTAAACTTATTCATGAACAGACATAAAGGTTTAAGTTTGTTGAATAAGTTTTTTGCTGTTGATCATTCTTTCATTTTGAGGTGTTCTTGATTTGTTTCTCATTTCACTGTCCGTTTCATTTTTTTAAATATATTTAATGTCTCCTTTTATACAAAAGCCCATATTTTTAGAGTCACGTATGAAATAAAAGCACACTGAGATAACCAAGTAAGAGACCTGATTTTTAGAAATGTTGAGACTCAGCTCCCAGTGTGATCAATATATATTGATTCTACATACTACATTCTCTTTCTGCAGTGGAAAACATACCGATATCACCATCCAGTATTTCATCAGGAAGCTATAAAAAAATTCTTAGATATCTGTATTATTGACAAACTGAAAGTGTCAAACTGTAATTCCAGTGGTGCGAAGTGTTAGTAATGCTCAGCACTGATTGGTAGAATTTGAATTAGAGAACTTTATTATGCATTATCTGAAACACAACAAAAGTTTTCAAACACTCTTACCTCTCAGACAGTTCACTTGAAATCTTCTTTCTTGGAGGTGTAGTTATATCCTATGTCTTGTGTAGAAACAGTTTCCCTGGGAAACCAAGCCACTGAACCTGAAAGGTTTGTTATGTTTTGTTCATATCATTCTTATCATCCTGAAAATGCCATAACTTCCCTTACCTTACAGTTCCTACTGGATTATAAACTGGAAAAATCGACATCCTATCTCTGTTAACCTTTGGCAAAGCTTGAGGAACTATTTCTTGCTCATGAAAAAGCCATCTAATTGCTAATCTATAATCCTTTTAATATGCTCTACATTGTGGATTGATCTATTGCCAGCTGACCTAGCAGTGCCCATGGCTATATTAATCCTATTATTCACATGTTCCAATGGAATTCTCTAATGAAGTCTGAAAGGCTTGCATACTACTGATATTAAGGATGGTTACACTTGTATTGCACCTAATTATGGAGCATTCTATTGTATCACCTAATTGTGCAAATTACTTTTTTTCCCAAGGCATATTTTATTTCAACTACAAGCTTTATCATATTGTTTTCATCTGTGTTCTTTTCCGGGGGGGCTGGGGCGGGGCAGGGGGGTGGGGATAACTTATTTACAGCTTCAATGCTATGTTTTTAATATCCTAATAAGCATTACATCGCTTGACCAGACTGAAAAAATTAGCAAGGTAAACAAAGATGTTCTGAAAAACAAGAGTCATAAATAGTAATAGAATCTTGTATAACTAGAATTTAACCCAAGGATTTAAAACCACTCTAAAACCAATGACAAACTGCTAGACCTTTTAGGAAAATTATTTAACAATATTATACATTTATAGAGAAAGACTTTAATAAAACATTAATAGTAATGACATGCTATCCTCTGCCACAGTTCTTCAATCTTGACTGTCATTCTTTCTTACAAAAATACAGAAACATAAAGCTTTGCATTGAATTCTCCTTTAGGAGTTTGAAACAGTTCACAACTGTTGAGGCTGTTGTAATCACTTTCAGTGTCCCACACAAAAAAGCAAATCTCTCCACTCCATTCATTGCACATCAACTAAGCACATCATCTGTAAGTACACCATCAGAAAAAAGTTTCTAATCCAGCCATCTGTAATCCAGCGCAACCTGGAAAATAAAGGCCCCTATTCCCTGTACTGATGCCCATCACTAAGTCTTATTACACTTTGGGTCATGTATTTCCACAAAACCTGCCCTGCAGTTACAAAAGAAATCACTTACCCTTCATGATGACATAAGAAAAATAATAACCTGTTCACTCAAAAAATCACTGAAACCGATTGTCACATTTTTTTGTCAGCCATCCCAAAAAATAAGAGTAGCAGGACACAATCTATGTTTTCTAAACTATATCTCTGCTATGTTAACATCTTACCCCAAACTGGCAGTAGCCTCCACTTGCATTGTATTCGAAATTAACTTTTTATTATTAACTCTTAAAAATTAAAGCATAGTAGGGAATATTTAATGTCTCAGCTGCTGTTTGATCAGCAGAATACATATGCTCCTCATTGCTGAAAAATAAATATCAAAGCCTCAACTGAGTAGTAACCTTCAGGTATGTGAGCTTTTTCTCTTAGATCTGTTTCAAAATATTAAATCTATTCCAAAAAGCATAACCTTAGACAAGTAATGTAACAATGGAGTATTGACTACTTTCTTAGGCTTAATAAGGTTTATATACTATATATACAATATAAATTTACATACAAATTCACAACAAAATATACTTGAAATAACCAACCTATATTATGCAATATCATGTGACTGGCTATTTTCTTGTGCTTCCTAAATACCAGAGAAAATGAGGATGTATGCATGTTGCCTCTGAAACACTTTATTAAGGTTGTCTAATTAGAATGCTCCTTAATTATCCGATATACTGGCTCATGAGCAAGAGTCACATGTTTAATTCAGGATAGTATTTTAAAATGCACTACATTGATGGCTTTGGGTGTCATAATTGTGAATTAAATAGCAGCAGTTGCACATTACTCAACATATATGAGCTTTCTTGGGAAAATGCTGGTCTTACAAAAATTCTCATGAAACAATATCTGTTCTGGCAAGCAGTGATGCTCACTTTGATTTTGGCTTTTCTTACATGTCAACTGCTTTTCCTGGACACTGTTCAATTCCTTCATGGGTCTTGCCATAAACCATCCTTCTTTCCTCTTTGCACATGCACCTGAAGTTCCTGACATAGAAAATCAGAGAGACTAAGGAATTCAGTCTGTCTTTACAGGGTATCAGGTATTTGGGACCTACTTCAGAGGACCAGTTTCCTGTAGCATAGACCCAGACAGCATTTCCCCCAACCAAGAGGCCAAGATCAACTCTAAAGTACTTTCTCATGCTATTTTGCCTCACTTTTCTATGCTCTAGAAGGCAACTATGCAATCCCAGTGAAACATTTCCCACACTACAGAAATCACCTAGAAACAAGACATATGGCAGCTAAAGACACTTGGTAAGCCAGAACTGGAGGTTGAAATTCAGCCGGAGTTGATACAAGCAAGCTACTCACTCTGAGTATTCTTTTGCCTTATCAGTAACGTCGTTGTCATCCCAAGGAAACCCTGAATTAGGAGAGATTCAGCATGGACAATAGCGTAACAAGCTAGGACAGAGAATAGGTAAGAGAGGTAAGTACAAAAATAAGTAGTTCAACTAAGGGAAATCAATAAATTATTCAACCCTTGGCAATACATGTTATTAACATAAATGTTCTCATTAGTCTGCTAATAGATTTACCAGCCAAAAGCATTTTACCCTTTAGGAGTAAGACCACCACAGAACACTAGAGTAGCTGATCATCTTAAAAGAAGAGAACTGTCTGAATGTTGGATATATTTCCTTTGACCAATACTAGCAAACACTCATCAAACCAGAAAAAAAAAAAAAAAAAAAAAAAAAAAAGCCCACCCACAAGATAAATAAAAAAAAATTACATTAAAAAAATCAAAATTAACAAACTAACCAAAGAAAAAAAAAATCACAACTGTCTATGCAGGACATCAACATTACTCCAGTGATACTTTAGTTAGAAGTTGCTTGACTAACTGAAGCAGAAAACCATTAAAGCAGCCATTAAGAGGGATGATAACCAAGTTAGAACAATGTTATCAGCAATGTAGGTTGAGGGACAGGGTGGGAAAGGTACAGCATGGATTGCATGCAAAAATGAAAACCACCTGGTGAAATGTATGTAGAAGTTGATTAATTTTTTCTGTTTCAGATTCCCAAGATCCTGTCCAAATCCTTTATGTTCTCTGTTATTAGGATTTAGATTTCTTATCAGCTCATTTGTTTAACGTATTGTCTTTGAAAGAAATTTAAAAAAAAAAAAAAAGTGGTTAAGATTTTAGTTTTGGAGGGAAAGAGAATAGGGAAGAACTTCTTTATGTCATGTTAGATTTTGACTTAATGACATTAATAGTCACTATCAGTCTATTTCCACATTATTTCTGAGATATCTGTGAGAGTTTAACCCTAGCAGCCCTATATGTTTATCACTTATGTGCTGCATTCTCTAGGACCTGTTGAAGTAAATTAGCATAGACTAACTTGAGACTTAAGGTACTGGGCTTTTGTTTTGCTTTGGGGTTTTTTTTCAAGCAATTTTAAACCATTTTTAGTTGCCCTTAAATAATCTTTATTTACCACCATAAGGAGCAGTAATAGTTTCTTCATTATTTTTTAAAGGTAAAAATTAGATGATCTTTTCTTAATGAATTTTTAACTCTGGAGGTTGTCAATTTATAGTTTAGATGGTGATGGACTTGGCTTTGAACATCTTCACAAGAAGGCCTCAGAAAGTTTCTGTTGTTGATGATACAGTTAGAGAATCTAAAGAGAATGAAAGCAATTCAGATACTTCTACTAATATATTGATGAGTTCTCTTAAAATTATCAGAGTCACAAGTGTGTTAGACACACTGTGTTATTTGGCTAACTTTACTCTGGGAGTTTGTTAGTAGAGGTCAGTGCAGCCACCAGCTCCTGACATCCTGCCATGCAGTTACTTGGAAATTTTGAACTAAGCTTTCATTATATGTAAGATTAATAAATCATTTCTCTATTGTTTGTTGGATTGCATCTGTTATTTGCTTTCCACAGAAATATGTATTAGAATCCACATATCACCAGTTCATCACAAAGATTAATTATTAATTCATCATAATAATTTGAAAGTGCAATATGTGATACTTCTCCGCACAAAGTACAGCACAAACTTTAATTATATTTCCCAAAATTAAACTGACTGGCCACTGTATCATTTTCCTGGTGGTATTCTACGTTCCTAATTACTACCAAAATGAAATAAGCAAGTCAATATTTAGCAAATAAGTGACAGTAAATTCACAGATTAAGCATCTGTTACAGAGAACAGTTCAACTATATTTAAAAGTCCAAGATAAAAGTTAATTGTAAATTGTTATAACTATCTGATTTGGGAGTTGATCGATCAAACAAACTTAAGCAGCAATATATTTCATAAAATTGTGAGAACCTTGCGGCAAAGCCATTAAACACAAAGAGCAACATTAATCAAAAATGGCTCACTGCAATAAGTGAAGGTTTGATAAGTAAAAATGTACTGAACCAAAACATTTAGTTAACCCTACATGCTCTGCTGAATCAGCAGACTGCACCATAGCTTGTTCTAGAAAAACATAGTTGTATCATGAAGTAATCAAAGGAATCAGTTCCTGTGGTGTCAACAGTCTATTTATTTCCACTGTGAAGAAACTTCTTAGTGTGGATGAAGAGGGAGATTTATAGATCATTTGCATCAGATAAAAAATAAAGACTTCTTTCATGCCAAGTCAAATGGACAAAAATATTACCTGAGGGATAAATTCAAATATTTTCAGGAAAATATTATAATTTTTTTTCTTAAAATATCATCAAAAAAGTAGATTCTAGGTAAATGTCAACATAAAGGTTGAAAAATATCTAAGTAATTTTTTGTGCCATATTTTCATGTGTTTGTTTCATACTGATGCAGACTTATCCATGTTTGGTTGGTTGGTTGTTTTTTCCCCAGACTAATTCCAGAGAATATTTCTTAAAAGTCTAGTTATTTTGAAACAGTTAGGGCTCTCAGTGGGCTGTGTCTGACTTATACTGGACAAAGTCCAACCAGGAGAACAAAAATTTCGCATGGCGAAGACAAAAAAAATCAACCACTTTAAAATGTCCATTTGGAATGCACTTTAGTTCAAGACATACTTCATTAATTGAGTGGGATTTTTTCCCTTCCTTTAGCTTACATTTAAATTCAATTTAACTCTTAAATTAAAAATATGGTACAATGGGGAAAAAAAATGTTTATTTTGCCCCCTTGTGATAAGAAATAGATAATATAAATTCAAACTTAAGAATAACTCCTTCAATGCATTGATAGACTTGACAAAGTCTGTGTGCAGTACAGTCTGTATGGGGTATGAACAAGGCAGTGGACATGTAGCAAATTCAGGCCCTGAAGTCTCTGAATTTTTTCTTAAAAGAACTGTGCTTGAATAGACATAAAAATTAAGATTACGAAAGTATCCCGAAGGACACAGAGGTATGAATAACAAATAAAGCAATCTAGTGTGGACAGATGCTGGGTCTGGAGGGTCAGTATTCTGTCCAGAGAAAGCTGAGGAACCAAGTTGCTGGGCAAAGAATGTGTGCTGTGGAGAAAAGGGACATAGTTTCTCCATCTTCTAAACTTATGAATTAGAGACTAGAAGAAATTTTAAGCATACATCATGTATTGCAGTAAGGTGAGAGTAGATAATCTTCAGATAAGTGTCCTCCCACTTGCAACTACCCATCTAGCCATCCCAAGAGTTTCAGGATATGGTAGAGGTTACTGCTGCTATGAGTCAAAACTCCTGGCACAAGGCATTTTCACATCCCATATCTACTTACGCATTTTGAACTGCTCCAAGTGGCAGCAACTGCGTAGGGACAAAGATTATCGACTCAGATAGTAATATCACAAAGAAAGGATTTGTTTCCTTTTGTTCTGCTTTCCTCTTCTACACTAGGTTTGTATTAAACTCTTCAAACTATTACAAAGACAAATTATGTAAATACAGTAAAAAAATTACCTACTTGATCAAACACTTGAATGCTGGGAGACCTAAACTGAAACTATTTCTGTGTTCAAACTAGGGACTTGGGTACCTTTCTTCATATTACGACAGATGTTTCTCATGTCTCTCTCAGTTTTGAATTCTTAGTGGTACAAAATAACTTCCAGTACTGTCAAAATTCTACATAATAAGTATATGTCAGGTAAGAATTTTAGAAGAAAATGTCAGATGAAGTAGCTGGAAATAGAAGATAGACTTTAAAAATAAGTTGATTCTCAATGTTTAACAAAATAACAGCAAAATCAAAATAAATCACAGTTTAAAAGAACAAATTTAAGTTAAATAATTATACTTAATGATCTGCAAGGACAAGCTAGCTAACTAGCTAAAAACAGTGCATGATGAATCAGAAAAGAGACTGAAATCTGTCTGAAAACCAGTATCATAATTAAGTACATAAATAAAATACATCAGAGTTATAATTTTAATTTAGATATTTATCTTTGCAGCTTTTTTGTTGAGCATCAGAACTAATAGATCAGGAAATAGCTAGTTTACAAAAATTTTCCCCAAGTCTTAGTTGACCAAGCATAAACCATTTTGACACAAAGTGATTGCTTTGCTTCACCTGCATAGTTTCAAGGTGGCACTGGGCACAGAAATATCACTGGAAGGATGCCCATGAATTTTGATGTTCCCTTTGGGACAGTGGAGGAAGGGATTGACTGTGTTGGCTTCAATGGACAGGTTTGCCAGTTGTTGCTCTAGCAAGGTCTGGTTCCATACAATATTATCTTTGTGGATGTTCAGTTCCTGTGGTGAGTTTGGTAAACTCAGGATTGTGTTCAAATTAACAGAAATTTATTAGGGGGAGAAATGAAGGAAGGTGTTTCAAAATACTGCATTCCAGTATCAATTACCATCATTCAGTGATTTTCACACAGATTAGTTTATGTCATAGAATGTGAAACCTGGAGCTACAGAGTTTGTAGTGTTTGTAATTTGTTTGGCTTCTATTTTCTGCTTTATATTTGTACATGATATTAAGGGACTGAGAAACTGGAAAATACATACATTAAAGTTACTAGCTAGTGTGAGGTTTTGTGCTTTATGATAAAGTCCTTAGTGGTTTAATCGCACACTTCTGTGAAAATATATGGTGATTTGGGATCTTTATTCACCACATGTGCACAAACACATGTTCACAGAAGTCTCTCTGAAGGGAGATACCAAACCATTTTTTTTTTTTTAATACTAGCTACCATGGGAATTCATCATAAGTTTTGGATGGAGAACGTTGAACTGGTCCATAAAGAGTCACTGTCTCAATGCCATGACATGAATTGCAATATTAATTAAGCTGATTAGAACACTTGGAATAAAGTTCTCAATACTTATTCTCTCATTTTTTTATGATAGATAGATAGATAGACAGACAGACAGATAGATAGATTAGTGCCTACATTTTCATGTCTTTAATTTGGTCTGCATTCCAAGAGTAGGTTGTTATTTTTCCAAAGATGGTACAAAAAAAATAAATTTAAAAATAAAACACACACACCAAAAAAAAACCAGCCAACCAACCAACCAAAAAAAAAAAAAAACAACAAAAAAAACCCAAAACACAACACACAAAACTGCAGGATACTTGAAACACAGAAACATCTCAAAATATTGCAAATACTTTCTTTTCTGCTATTGCCTATCTCTAAAAGAACATCAACTTTATGACTGTCCTTGCTAAGTCACAGATATGTGTGTAAACTCTGGGAAAGAAAAATGTTTAATGGCAAGATACAGAATTTGACTTGATGCGGAAAGAAACAGAATATTGATTCCTCATAATGTAATGCATTTTGACAACCAAAATCAGTCTAAGTTCTAGTTCACTGAGCAAAAAACATCATTGATTTCCTTGTGTTTTGTATATATAAACTAAATATACGAACACATTCTTTTGTAATTGTACCATAGGCTTTTAAAGAAAGCTTCTGGGTTAAATTTGGAACCTCTGTTTAAAAAAAGCCTTTTATTCACCCAGGTATCTTCCAACAAAAACAGTATTGAGAATAGAGAAAAGGGAAAATGAGCAGAAAATATCATTTAAGCATGAAAGCAATCTTAAATAGAAAAAAAATAAACCTTTTCTATTTCGGAGTATTTCTCATATTCCTATTAAACATTATCCACCTTCTCTAATGCAAAATTCAATTTCCAGCACAAAAGAGATAAAACATTGATAACGGTAATGGATATTAATCTGAAATGGAATGAAGAAAAAATAGAAGCATGCATTAAAATATGTTAATGTTATTGTTTGCATAATATCCATAATATCATAATATGTTTTTAATGTATTTAGGCCATGTGGAAACAGCTGACATTAACAGCAGATAATAAATCCCTTTACTTTGGACGTCCAGTCATAATTTACACGCTGAGATCATTGTACTTTTTGTCACACACTTGCAATGAAAATAGCAATGAAATAATTTAATTTGGCACTACTGAAGTAGGTACTGCAGTACAGTGTCTCAGTGGTTTTGAGGTTCAAATATGCCCCAAACATACACACAAAAAACCCAGGACATGCAGTATCATATATACTATCTCACATCACAGAGTTCTCTTAACACAGAGAAACTGCCAATATGTCCTTGGAAAATGTATTGCATTAAACATGTCGATATCAAACACTATCAGCTTAATGAAACAGATGTTCAGGATTCCAAGAGGATTGAATGACACTGATAACTTCATTCACAAGTAATAGTCAATATAAAATATGATTTTCTTAATAGAGCAGAGCACAGTATTGATAATTAAATAAACTTTTAATAATGAATCTGTCACAGAGCAAGAAGTGCCATGAATCATTCATAGTTACATGCTTGAGGCAAAAAGTGAAAAATGGATGATTTTTTTTCACTTTTTTTCTAACAAATTTTCTTTTCCAAACTAACTGATCAAACGAGCTGAATATTGAGTTCAAATTTTGACAGGAATAAAAAGGCTAAGGTTAATAAAAAACATTTTTTTTTTTTTTTAAATAAGGTGCCAGGGAAGGCTTAATGTTGAGTAAATTATTCAAGATTTTTAAAAATAAGAAATTATGATAGAATCTACATAAAGTTTCCATTGCAAAGCTGGAGCAAATAATACCTGTTCTTAATATTCCACTTTAATTCCTTCGAATACACAATCTTTCTTCAGTCCAGTCTGAAAGTGTCTTGTGTCACTATTTGGGCTAAGAACTGAAACAGAGCACAGCTCTCCCATAATCAGTCTATAGAGCTTTGGGGCTTTAGCTACTCCAACAAATACAATCATTCTTGATATAATAGGAGAGCTCAGAGGTTTCTGAGAAGGTGGCCTGCTAAAGATGCCTCAGACAGACACCTCACACAATGCTATGCAAAGAGAGAATTTGCTTAAAAGAAAGAATACTGAAGAAAGAGAAAAAATTATGCCAAGTTTGCTGATGACACCAAATTGGAGAAGACAGTCAACTGGCTGCCATCAAAAGGGACCTGTAGAATCTGGAAGATTGGGCCACCAGGGCCTGATGAAGTTCAGCAAAGACAAATGTTGAGTCACACACATGGTAAGGGAGACCACCTTGTAATTATATTGTCTGGGAAACCACTCTGCTAAAGGGTCTGAAGCAGTTTGCAGAATGTTAGTGAGAAGAGCATGAGCCCAGTAATAATTGCTAGTACTGCAAGGTTGTAAACTGTCCCTAGTATTTTATTGTCCTGTCTGACTCTGCTGAGTTTTGTGTAGATGAAAATGTACCAGGTAGGATAGATACTACTCAGTCAAATAGCCAATGAAGGTTAGAAACAATGCTAGAGACCTTCTTGGAGAAAACACTACTCCAAAGGAGCTTGCATGCTCCAGGCTTTACTCTTCTGTTATTCTGCCCCCATCTTCATCCTCCCGAGAGACAAGCAACAGCAGAAAACATTTCTATGTTGTGTTCTATGTAGTGTAGATTTATATCTCTTATATCATTTTAAAACAAGTCAGCTGAATTTACAAAATTAGACAAATTACCTTGCATCATGCTCCACTCTGCTGTGACTAGTCTCCTTCCACTTAACTCACTGACAGCTAGCTTTACCACAGTGACACAATGCTGCAAACTGCAAAAGGAAAACAGCTCTGGAAAGAAACTACTCAGTAGATAATTGGTGACTGCTAGAATCGGCTCATGAGTGACATGCCAAGCATCATGCTGTGCAGCACAACCCTCTGCACGTTCCTAGAGCTTGGACACTGCATTCCCTAGGACTGCAAGGTAGAGTTAATAGCTTTGCACAGATATTTTCTAGTCTGTCTCATGTTCTTTATCTGCTGTGGCATATTTCTTCAGTTTCCTCATTAAAAAGAATTTACTTTCTTATAATCAGATACATATGGTGAGTAATGCAAGTAGCTTTGTATTATGCTCACGTTCTCAATTAGTTCCTCCCTATTGAAGAAGTAGATACAGGACAGTTTCTCCTCTGGATGCATTTTCTACTTTCTGGGTCATAAAGCTGTCTTCTCTGGATTCTAGGAACTAGTTTCATGTTTTACTGTCTTCATTACCTAATGGGTTTCAAAATGGTTATTGTTAAGTCCCTTGTGAATATAGTAGCTTCTGCGTTTTAACACTTCAAGAGTTGATGTAGGAATTTTCCATTCCAAGTCAGGTGACCTGTAGCAAATACAGACAACCATTTCTTCATTAGATCCATTTATTTTTCCAAGGTATATAGTACCTCTAGCTGGTACTGTTTTGGTGGTTCGGGTTGGGGTTTTTTTTGGCTTTTTTGGGTTTTTTTTTTTTTTGGGGGGGTAGGTTTTTTTTATTATTATTATTTTAATTCTCACCTAGGACTCTGTTGTTTTATGTTTTCTCCTGTTTTGATGCTTTAGCATTTTTTCTTGCCTTTTGTTTTCTTCACCTGACACATGTTGATCTTAGTCATCTACTGTTTAATCCAAGTAGCCTAGAGCATTTAAAAGATTTCTTTTTTCTTTCAACTGAAAATTAACCATTTTACCTTGTGGGCTTAGCCAGAAAAGATAAAGATCTTTGTCATATATTTCTATAGATTCTTTTAAGAAAGCATGTTATGTATATTAACTAACAGATACAGTAAGGCACAGTAGTTGCTAGGAGAATTTTTCACTACAATAACAGAACAAATAGTGATTTGTCTGAATATAATTTATAGCCTCCCTGAGGCTGCTGTAAATTATGCATCTTCTTTTACTCACAGAATGTCTTACAAATGTCTACTGGAGATGCTTCTTTTCTACCTTTGTTTTTTCCTGTAATGTATTTCCTGTAATATATTTTTAATACAGAGTAGCAGTACTTTCTTAGGAAATAATAATGTACTTCATTTTTTTATAAACAGTAACATCCACAATATACATGATTTCCTTATAAGTATGCTCTGTAAAGTAACCAGTTTCTAATGACATTTAATAATTGTTAATGTCTAATCATTACGGACCATAGTAGAAGTGATAGAATGTCCATTCCTTCTTCCTTCTCACCAAGGGCATTAAGGACATTTTATAAGCAACTGAAGTCTTTAGGAGAACAACAGAATGAGTCAGATTGGAAGGGACACAGTGGGTCATCTGGTCCAACCTCCATGCTCAAGAATGGTTATCCTAGAGAATGAGTGCTAAGTTTCCAGAATGACTTCTAACTTCTTTGGGTAATTTTAAAATCTGCCCTGTGAGATGGTGAAATTCAAACCAAAGTAATTTTTTTTTTTTTTTCTATTGGTTTCCTTTCACAGAGAACTGTTCTAGTAAACTCTCCATAAAGAGAGCTCTAATTCTATGTTGTTCGTCTTGGTCATAGAGTGCAGCACTGGAAACTGTCGCTTGCTTAATTACTTTTGATTGTCAGGACTGACTTACTGACATCATAGACCTCTACTAAAATTTCCGGGAAACCTCACATCCTTCAGTTTACATACTGAAAAATTATTTACAGAATCATATTACAATGCACACATGGAATCAGTTTAAACAGGTTCCAAAGGAACTGCAAATTATCATTTAAAATAAAAGTCTTACCCTGAATCATAGTTACAGCTTCCAGCAAGTTCCAGTGTTCTCTGAAAAACAAGAAAGCATTGGGAAAACAAACTCACAAATAAAAGAATGAAAGTATGAGGTCTCAAGAATGCCATTTGTGCATTGTCCAAAAGTTAAGAATGGTCAAATTTTTTAGCAGGATTAATTTTAATATTTCTAGTTATTGTTTGCTTTCATGGTTTTAATTTTAAAGATACAGGTATTTGGATCCAATGAAAAGGTAATTACATTTTATGCACTGAGACAATGTAAAGTCTGAAGGCAGTGGTATTTTGATGAATATAATGTCTAAAGCAATAAGTGTCAAAACTGACACTCTAAATACCATGATAAAAACTTATAGTAAGAAACTTATAGTTGGAAAATTTCTTATTTAAATGATTGAAGAACTTATCATTTATGGACAAATGCACTTCTGACCTCATAGTCCTAAGCTTATATTGTCCTCAGCTCATGCAAGGCATAAAAGGCTGAAAAATCCAAAAGCTTGTGTTAATTAAATGATTCATTTCAGTCATAGAACAAGTGTAGTAAATTACACTAAATGCAGAACAAGACAGCAGAAGACAAAGGAAATATCTTAGGAAACTGACTCTTATTTTAGAAGGCAAAATGATCTTAAGTTTGTACAGCAAACCTTGAAGAAAATTCATAACCATATTGTGTAGGTTATCTAGATTATTCCAGTGTAGGATTGTAGTGGCTTGATCCTGGCTGGACATTCAGGTGCCACCAAGCTGTTCTACCACTCCCCTCCTCAGCTGGGCAAGGGAAAGAAAATATAAGGAAAGGTTTGTGGATCAAAATATAGACGGGGGAGATTATTCAGCAGTGGCCATCACAGCTAAAACAGACTTGACTTGGGGAAATTAGTTATTTCTTATGAATCAAAATCAGAATACAATAATGAGAAAAATAAAAACCAAATCTTAACTATACCTTCCCCCTACTCCTTAGTTATTCCTGAGCTCAACTTTACTCCCAGTTCTCTCTGCCTTCTTCCCCGTAGTGCCACAGGGGTTGGGGAATGAGGCCTGAGGTCAGTTCATCACTCATTGTTTCTGCTGGTGCTATGGCTTTGGGATAGGACTACTCACACTCTTTTCCTGCTTCAATGTGACATCCCTCCCATAGGAGACAGTTCTACAGAAGCTTCAACATGTGTCCTTCCCACAGGGTGCAGCTCTTCATGAACTGCTCCAGTGTGGGTCCCTGACAGCTCACAACTCCTGACATCAAATCTGCTCCAGCATCATCTCCTTTGTCTCCATGGCTCCAAGGCTCCACAGGTCCTGCCAGGAGCTTGCTCAAGTCCAAACTTCCCATGGAATCACAGGCCTCCTGGGATGCATGGAGTCCTGCACAGGCTGAAGGTGGATCTCTGCTCTACCATGGACCTCCATGGGCTGTAGGGGGACAGCCTGCCTTCCCAGGGTCTTTACCAAGGGCTTCAGGGACATCTCTGCTCCAGCACCTGAAGCACCTTCACCCACTCCTTTCTTCACTGATCTTGTGTCTGCAGAGTTGTTTCTCTCCCATATTGTCACTGTTGTCTTATCTGTCTGCAGTTGCTGCTGTGCAGCACCTTTTTTTCACTTCTGAACTGTTATCCCAGAAGTGCCACCACCACTGCCGATGGGCTCCACCTCAGCCAGCAGTGGGTCCACCTTTGACCTGGATCACATTGGTTCCATTGAACAAAGGTGAGCTTCTGGCTGCTTCTCAGAGAAGCCAGCTGCTTAGCCCCCTTGCTGCCAAAACCCTGCCACACAACACTTACATCTTTTTATTTGAAGAAAGGAGACAAACAACTACATCTAAGCAGTTCATTTTTTCCCACTGATGGTTTGATTTTCTTAACTGACCTTGTTTAGGTTCTTCAGCAGGGTCACATGAACATCAGATGCAACACAAACATGGTAGATGAGAACATGGCCATGTTGGCCATGGGCAAAGAGGATAGAAATATGGAGCGTTGTGACAGAATGGCTTAAACCTCCTAGAGAAAACCAATTCATCTGCTGTGTATGGAAAACCAAACCCTCACATATGATTTCAGGACATGCTTAACAGCTTAGGCCTGTGGCATTTGGTTTTAAATCCAACAAACTTCCAGATTACACCAGTTTAGGGTTGTTATGAAAGAAGTTCTAATATATTAGCTAGTTTTTAAGGAAAAATGCCAGTAAGTATCACTCAAATGTATAAACACTGAAGACCTGGATAGGAAATTATTATCTTAGCCTGTGGTGATTCTGCCTCAAGTCAAAACTGAGACTTCTGAAGAATTTTATGGAAAAAATAGAGAGCATCTCCAAAGAAAAGGCACTGGCTGAGTGCTGCGCATGTGGGATATGAGAATTTTAAGTTTAAGATGCTCTTTCCAAATGAGCCAGGGTAAAGATATGAGATCTGTTTTTTCATACTGCCAGTGCATGGTTATCTCTTTGCAATGACAGGATTACTTTTTTCTACTTTTGGCAAAAATTAAATGCTGAATAAGAGAAATCTGTTCCTATTTAAAAAACAAACAAACAAAAAAAAAAAAAAAAAAAAACCAAAACAAAGCAAAACAAAAACCAAACAAAAACCAAACAAACAAACAAAAAATCCACCAAAAACCCACCAAACCAGTACATTTAAATCAGAAATTCCCTTCCAGTGCCTCAGCATTTTCTACTGAAAACCTCTCAATTTTAATTATAATTTTTATAAGACCTGTTACCTGGTTCTTGGGGTTTTCAGATTACTAAAATTTTTCATAGTATATTATAAAGGTCTTCTTTAATAAGGATTGCTTAACAACAATGAATTAATAAACAAATAAATAAATAAATAAAGACTAGACTTAGTGATATAAGATACTTCAGCTTTAGCTCTGCAAACTAAACCATAACATGGGCTCAGTGTTGCCATTAATTTGAAGCTTCTACTAAGCAAATCTACCTGATCTCTAGTTCTTTCTGCTTTCCTACTTTATAGCCAGTCTCTGACTCCTCAATTTGTGACAACGTTGTGCTGTGTATTGCTTGTCCTCTATTGTATCTCAAAGTTAGTTTTCTGCAAGGTAAATTTTCTCATGTTTCATACATTCAAGGAATTAAGAAGGCTCAGAGGAGTTTAGAGTGACAACTGCTTTAGAATATGTGGGGGGTTTGCAGTTTTTTGCTGATTTGAAACATAGGACCTTATGATACAATGTCCAAGGTCATTCAAGGCAAAAATTTTCAGATAATTTCCGGTTTTTCAAGTTAGTGGTTAACCTGCCCCAATACAAAGGAAAATTTTAAGCATAAACTGAGACACTCTTCACCTTGATCTCTGACACAAGAAGAAAAGGGGTAAGGATTTCTCTGTCAGCTGCTGAGAAATGCAAATGAAGGTTGCTCTTTTATTATTAACTTGATTGATATATTCTAGGAAAAAGCACTCTGGAGCACTCCTGTTAGGTGGTGATATTGGGTGAAATAGGTATTTTGCATCTCCCCAGTTATCATTATGTTAATTAAGTTAATAAAGTTACAGCCTGTAGCTGTAATCATATTCTTATGTGTGTATCTTATTTGCCTGAGGTGTTTGAATCAACATACAGGTCTTATCAAGTCTGACAAAATACATCTTTTTTTTACATAATTACCAGCCTAAAAGTAAGTTTTTGGGGTCTGGGATATATTCAGTTGCTGGTACATTGAAATTTTTCCATTTTTAGGAACTGTACCAAAGGGACAAATACATAACTTTCAAAGTACAACTGCAGTCCCCACATACAAACTCAGGTTACTTGAAAGAGGATTTTTAATGAGCCCAGGATAGTGTAGGCAATCATATTTCTTTTTTAACAGTATTTTATAGGTCATTACATCAAATAGATTAACCTCTACCTATTTAAATTCTTTTTATCTAATTGGATGAGAGTTTGCCAAATATCCTAAAATTTCTTATTTCCACACAGTTTTCAGAATAATTTTTGGCTGTATAATTAAGTCAGTTGTTTTCTGACCTTGCTCTAAATAGTGATAGTGCAATTAGGTTTGAAATTAAAACACAAGTGAGAGGAGGAAATTCACTTAAAACTGCGTCAAAGAAACACTTATAATTCCCATCACTTAGCAATTCTGAATTAGCCTATAGAATCCAAAAGGCATTATTGAAGCCTAAAAAAAAAACAGCTTCATCCCAGTTTGAGTTGTTATAGTCTGAAAAAATTGATAATGATATCAGATTAAAACATCTGTATAAAAGTAACAGAAATAATTTTGTCATATGTAAAACAATTTTTGAGGACATCTGAAAGAAAACAGTTGATGAGCAGGTTAATCCAGATTATTTCTACAGTATTCCTCATCCATCCCTTTGAAACATCCAATTTCAGCCACTGCTTGAGACAGGATGTAAAGTAAGCGTTCCTTTCATTCTGCCGAGGAATATCATTACATGGGACCAATCAGATGAAAAGCATCTTAACTTATTTAACAACTTCTTCCGTATTTGTTTCTCCATCTTACTGTAGACATTCAGTGTAAATGTAAAATAGAAGATGGCAAACAGCAGTCTGAGAAGATGTACTCAACACAACCTTAATCTGTAGGTTTGCACACCCTTGTGGAAACCTATGCAGGCCTTTCAGTGTGAAAGGCAAGCCAAGTGATGCAGTTGACGCACCTGAAGAATGGGATGCTGTCCAAAGGGACCTAGGCAAGCTTAAGAAGTGGCTCATGAAAACTCATGAAGGTGAACAAAGCCAAGTGCAACCGGTCCTGAACACCGGTTGGGGCAGCCTCCATCATTAATAGTCTGTGGTATGAAGGGATTTAGAGCAGCCCTGCCAAGACAGATCAGCAGGTGCTGGTGGAGGAGAGGCTGCACATGAGCCAGTAATGTGCACTGGCAGCCCAGAAAGTAAATTGCACTCTGAGCTGCACCAAAAGGAGCATGGGCAGCAGATCAAGGGAGGTCATTCTGCCCCTCTACTCTGGTCTGGTGAGACCCCATGTGCAGTACTGTATCCAGCTCCAGGGTCCCCAGCACAGGGCATCAACCTGTTGGAGTAAGTCCAGAGGAGGCCTGAGATGACTAGAGGGATAGAACACCTCCCCTATGAGGAAAGGTTGAGAGACTTGAGTTTGTTCAGCCAGCAGAAGAGAAGGCTTTGGGGAGGCCTTATTGCAGCCTTTCAGTACTTGAAGGAAGTCTATAACAAAGAGAGGGGCAAACTTTTTGGCAGGGTCTGTTGTGATAGGACAAGTGGAAATGGCTTCACATTAAAGGACAGACAATTTAGATTAAATATAGGAAAGATATTTTTTACAATGAATGTTGTGAGACACTGTAACAGGTTGTCCAGAGAGGTGGTAGATGTCCCATTCCTGGAAACATTCAAGGTCAGGGTTGAACAGGGCTCTGAGTGACCTGATGGAGTTGAAGATGTCTTTGCCCACTGCAGTGAGGTTGGACTAAATGATCTTTAAACATCCCTTCCTGATTCTGTGATTCTATAAAGAGGCAAAGGAAAAATCCAAGTGAAGGTTTTGGACAGAATATGTGGCTGAATGTTAGTTTGAGAGCATGGACAGATATGGATGTTGAATTCGGACTTTCTGTGGACCCTTGGGTCCAGAACTGATTTGGCAGTTTTGGGAAAGAATGTGGAAAGGGGACTGTAGGTGAAAGGAACATCAATTAAATAAATTGTGGAGATTAAAAAAATATTAAGTATTTCATACCGGGACTGGAAAGTTGAAATTCAGAAACCAAAAGGCAAACACACAACAATGTATTCATTAAAAATAAATGGTATTATTTTGGAAATAAAGGATAACTGACTCATGGATTCCTGGTTTGGAAAGTTAGTCTGTCTGAGCTTTGGGGTTTTTTGTGGGTTTTTTTTGTTTGGTTGGTTTTGGTTTTTTTCATGTTGGTACTTAGTGAGCTCTTTGAACTCCATGGTGTAACAGAACAATTAGTTAACAGACTATCAGTTGCAAAGAGACTCTAAGTTGCAATGAGATGATGTGAGTGTTAGCCACTCTATCATAAATAAAAGCCTTTCTTTCTATAGAAACCAGTAAGGTAAGCAGAAAGTTTACTTTCCTTGTTTAAAATGCTTTGGGTTCTAACAATAAATTTCAGACCAGATTTGAGGTCTCTTAAGGTCAATAGAAAAGCTCCCAGCATTTAGAATCAACTTTTGATCAGGTTTAGATGGTTTTTCAGGGTTTTTTTGAAAGAGAAATTACATGATATTTTCTTCTGAAATAAGTTCATTGAAGATAATAATTCCATTTGATTTGATAATGTATGGAACACTGGCAATGTTTTTGTCCCATCTAGTACCCTTTTCCCCCTCCATTCTGCAACTGCATCCAGTTATGGTTTAACTATAATTTACAATGTAAAATCTTAGCTAAACTCCTATGTCATCCAAACTTTGTCTTGTAATTTCATTGTCGGAAAAAAAAAAAGTATTATACTCTAGTGTATGTTTATTCAATTAACCTGTGTCTGCTTAATTTCAATCAGCAATGTTAACATGTCAGGAAAGATTATCTCAATCCAGCCTGTTTTCAAAACTGTCGCTGACTCATAAACTCTTTGTTAGGATGGCGCAAAACACAGGAAGTGAATGTTCATTTTCCCTTGAATGGCAGCTGGAACAGCCATCACATGCATAGTGTTGGTATCAGCAGTTCCATAGTGTGCAGTCTGTTCCAATTTTACTGTAAATGCCTCTTCCTGCATCTGATTCACCTAAGAGCCTCAGATACCAATAAACAACACATGTGTTTATGATTATAGTCATAATTTAAAAAAATACTCATCAAGGATATCAATTTATAGAAGTTTTCGTAATCTGAATCGCTTAGATTCAGAGAACTTAGATCATGTTTGGGTTTTGTTTTCACTTTGCTTTTTCTTTGGGTTTGAGTATTTAGAGAAGAGTTGATTTTTCAGTTCTCTGTAATTCAGACAAATTAACAATGCTAGTTCTAGTACAAATCACAAAAGTTTTTGTATTGATTTCACAGACACCTCAAACAAGATTTTGAAAAAGAAAACCTATTAGGAAACTTAATCATTTGTAGTAAAATTATGTTAGCTACTACTTGGCAAGATTGCTTTAGAACTAAGGCTTTGAAGCCTGTCACAGGTCTTAAAAATAAAATTGCTTGAGTAGTTGAGGAGAACTGTATTAAAATGCAAATTTCCAGCTGTTAATATTTCTTCAAAAACCAATAATCCCTCAAGGCCACCAATATGTCAAATACTTAATGGAAAAATATCCCTTAGGCAGAATGGCCTTTCTAAGTTCACTTTTGATTAAACTTAAAATACTATATAGCAAAAAAACTTAAAATCAAAAAGAGGGAATAAATATAGTACTAGACTAAAATGTCATAAAGAATGCAATTGGAGGAGCAAATTTAAGGTTGCTAATTTTTAAGTCATTTTCTATGCTTTTTGAAGATTTGCCAAAGAAATAATTGCTAATATAAGGTATACCTACAAATGGGCCATTAGGTAACAGGAACTAATATTTTTTTCAAATACAGATGTAAAAATAAAGTTCAGATATAGCTGATGTTTATAACACAGAAGTCAAAATCCATTGCCAAACAGTTCTGCTTCTACTCTATTGTACAAAATATGGAACTTGAGTCTCAAAATTGACAAATGAGAATGCAACAGATCTTATTTTGCCTAGCTACCAAATTCCGTGGCTCTGTGCATCTCTGTCAAACACAGAAGACAAATTTCCTTTGAAAAATGACTGAATCAAAAGTCTAACCCTGTTCCCGTGACGAAACATTAATGTAAGGATGACTGGAATCTTGGTTTGCTTAAGTTGTAGTACATGATGATACCAAAATTTTGAGGAAATGAAATTGTTGTTTAAACATTAAATCTATCACAGAACAAATAGGATCCTGAATTACATCATTGCTAAGTGTTGTCCTATAAAACAGATTTGTGGAAAAGAAATCATAAAATGTCTTTTTACTGATTGGCATACTATGTGGAAAGTGTGCTGCTACAGTATTGTCTTTCACAATGAAAACTTCGTGGCAGTGAGGTAAAAAAAGCATGAGAGATCCACAGGGCTAGTAGTGTCAGTAAGTGAAGAGAATATTTAGCAGCAAGAAAAGGCAGCTCCAGGTGCCTGCAGTACAATCCAGGCTCAGTTCATCTCTCATGTACAGCACAATTGTTTTTGAATAGGAATTGGATGAGTGTTTTGGTCAGATAAGAAAATCTTACGTGATCATGAGGAACCAGCAGCTGGATTCTCAGCTAGTGTGATGCAGAATAGTCCTACTAATGTTTCTTAAAGGTACAAAGAGCTATATCAGTGAAGAACATGACATTGCATTTGATCTTCAGAGGATGTGGCATGATGTGCTTAATCTGTAATATAATTCCAAAAGACACGTTTTCAGTGCTAAGGGTATCGTATAGTCCTTCAAAATATAATAATCTGTATAGCTTCACTTTAACTTTTGAGGCTTCGGTCACCAATGCTTTAATCTAGTGAATGTGAACCAAGGAAAAGGAATGAAATTATCCTGAGGAAAAAGTATGAGGCAGGAGCAATGTCAGGCCTCAGTTTTTAAATAGGGCTCTAGTTTTCAGCAGTGCCGATCCATAACCTCCCTGAAGAGTTACAGTGGCACCCTGAAATCTGTATTCCGCCCAATCAGTTCTTGATACCCAAGAAAACTAACTGTCCTAGGTCTCACCTGAAGGTGTCCAACCATCTTCCCATATAACTTAAGCTCATGATAAAGGATTATGAATTTTAGCCTCTGAATTTAAAGAATACAATGTATTTTCACTCGGTGGCTAATCTAATAATCTGATTAGTTACCTTAAAAGACAATTTTTAAAAAAAAAAAAAAGAAGGAAACACTCATCCTTTTGAAACCCCATGGGTTTAGTTTCTGGTGGGCACCTAGAGCAGATAAAATCGAATCAGACATGGTCATTTCATGTGATCAGCAGGTTTCCAGTTCACTGAGTACTCACACCTTTTCTGTAAAAAGAAATGGAACTCTAAAGGAACAAGAAATTGTACTTCAATTTTCTTGACTTAGAGTATTTAAGGTGCACAACTTTCAATGAAAAATATTTCAAGTGCATTTAAATCTAATTCCCTAAACTTGTGTTCAAAATTAATTTTGTCAATTCATGTTTAAGTCTCAGCTGCATCTTCAGTCAAAGTACATGTCACAAAAACCATACAAATACAGTCATATTGTTGTTCCTGCTTTACATGGTATTTAACAATGTTTTGTTCTAAACTAATTTTTGATCACTTGTGAGCCAGACTTGGCAGCAATAAGTAGTTGGGATGAGAATTGTGAAAGCAAAGATGGGACCAGACAGTGTTCTGTAATCAGTTCAGAAAGCTTTAGATCCCTTTCTCTTCATAACTTCAGGGAAGAAGGAAAGAAAGGCTCTTTCAGTCTTTCCCAGATTCAGAATTAAATGCTGTCATACCCTCATTACTTTAATAGTTTTAGGCTGCCTTGTTAGCAATTTAAGATCACAAACAGGTGATCTGTGTAGCAGGGTTATAGCTTTCTTTCACCATCAGCTCTTCTGTCTTTATTTTTCTGTCAGGAAGTTATGACAACCCTTTGAAAGTTAGTGATCTGGCCCTTTTATTTAATCTATTTTATGATATTTCCCTTTATTTTCTCCAGGATCTCTTAGGAGTTAAATTACAGCTTCTAGTAAATTCAAACATCCTTATTTCTCTGTTCACTAAATAGTTGTTTGGTTTGTTTGGTTTTAATTTAATTATTCCTAAGGGACCTTTTAACATTTTAATGGACAGTTGAGAAGACATTCCTTTTGCTCATTTACCTTTCTTATTTGAAAGACATATTCAGTCCTTTAGTTTGCTAAGGGAGCTGCTTGAGCATTGTTGTTTGGGAATTATTTTTGGGGCTTTTAGTTTCTTACATTTAAAAGGCTTTCTACTTTATTATCCAGTTATAGCATCAGATGGCTTTGTTATATTGTAGGAAATTTTTTATTATTATTCACACAGCAATGGAATCAGGAAGGTATTATGCAATGGTATACATTTAGACATATGGTATTTTTAACTACAAATTTCAAAAGAGCCTTATCTTAAATAGTTGAGAAACAATTAAATTTTCCATCAGAAAAAGAACATGAATAACTTAAAAGTAATGAGTTTCTGTAAAACGTATCCCAACAATCAATATTGTCTAAAAATTAAATCCTTTGGCATTCTTATAAAAATTGCTTAAACTAAGAATTTTATTATGCTGTAAAATGTGGTTTTATCATCAAAGAAAGACAAAAGTGAGGAAGAAAAAGTCTGATAACTGACTTGGATTTACTACCCAGCAATAATGTTTATTTTGAATGTCCTCTTTGAATTGCTACAAGTAATGGAATTTTTTGTGTTTCATCTGTTGAGTCACTGTCATTTTGTTGGGTGGGTAAGATTATACTTATCTGTGAAATCGACTGGTATCTTAAAAGTATATTATTTGTTTAGCATGAGCTTATGATTTGCTTGTCTTTTTACCAAAGTGGTAAATAGATTCATAACCTGTCATTTCCCACTCTGATGGCTTGACCTCAGCCAGATTACAGATTCTCACCCAGCCACTCCCTCCTTTCCCCTCCTCTCACAGGCCTTCTGCTGCAGGAAACAAAAGATGAGAAAAAGCTTTTAAGTTAAAACAACACTCTCTTTCTATCCCTCCTTTTTCCCAGACTCAGCTTCACTCCTTTATTCCCAACTTCTCTACTCTCTCCCTGCTCCAAGCAGTGCAGGAGGACAAGGAAGGAGGGGTTATTGTCAGTCCATAGCACTTCCTTTCTGCTGTTCCATTCTTTTATTTTGCTCTAGTGTGAGGGCTTTCCATGGGCTGCAGTCCTTCAGGGAAAACCCATAGATTCTCCACGGACCACAATCTCTTTAGGAAATATCCACGTGCTCAATGCAGTGGAGATATCTTCTTCAGCATGGTTCTCCCATGGGCTGCAGGACAATACCTGATCAACCATGGTCTCTTCCACAGGCTACAGAGGATTCTCTCGCCCTGGACCATCTCTTTCTTCTTCTCCCTCATGTTTCTAATGCTGTTTCTCACTGGTTTTACACGCTTGTATTTGCCTGGTGGTTTTGCCTGTCCTTTATTATTTTTTTCAAAGAGTCTTGACTGGCTTTGCTTTATGGGCTCAACTGTGTCCATGGAGAAACTGGCAGGAGTTGACTGTGTCCAGCATAGGACAATCCCGGATCTTCTCCATCAGAGGCCACCCCTGCAGCCACACAACCCACCACCAGATACTTCCAATAAGTATTTTATGCATAGTAAAAAATCTTAATAATCAAAGTTAATATATATTTTCCTAAAAGAGAGTTAAGTTGTTTAGGAAAGTAAAGTGGGAAAGGATTCCTAATACAAGTTTAAAATATATGCACATTTACTAAAAAATTTCTCAAATAACAAAGTACTACCTTCCCTAGAATTTTCTTTTTTCTATTGGGTCTTTTAGCATTCCCTTACCTAGGCTGTGTATTTCAATAAAGTGGCAGTAAAAGAGTGTCCGATCATATTTATGTATCATGATAGCCATGTTCTTTAGGTATTCTTTGTATAACCAAGTGTCTCTTTAAGTCAGAAAGTACAGAAGCAAGAGTTTAATAACATAAATTCCCTGCAAATAAAGTGGAATTGTTTTGTTGATAAGCATTTTTGCATCTCTATTAAGATTTACTTCCTGTAATGCTTTTGCACAAACATACAATAGCAAGCAGAAGCTTCTTCTTGTAAATGAAAATAGTCAATGATACCAGATGGATGAGGAGACAAAGGGTCAAATCAACCATAAGCAGAAGTGTCAGAAGAAATCTGATTAATTTTTTACATGTTGGTAAATGAATAATGCCCCTTTGTTCAATTTGCAGACAAAACACTGGCTGTAAAACTGCAATGTCATAGGCAGACAAACACTGTACATGCATGTTACATCAGTAGATGAGTTTTGTAAGTATCTTAAACACTCGAGTCTCCAGTTCCCTAAATTATATCTACATGTAAGAATCTTCCATTGCAATAAACTTCATGACATTCTTCATCAGCAATTTTTTAACATGAAAATTTTAAAATTTTAACATCCAACTATTTCCAAAATGTCAAAGAATCATCTAGGCATCACTGCACAAACTAATAACAAGGCTGCTAAGAAAGGAAAACCAGTATTAATCCAAAATTGTCTCCTTAAATCCCCTTGCTGAGAGCATCCGTCAAGCTTAGCTAATATACCAAGTGAACAAAATCAACAAAAGGAACTTAAACATGAGATGGTTTTTTCCTCTCTTTACTCTAACATGTTGCTATCACCTGCACTACCAAATCCTAGTCCTCCAGTGGGAGAGAAGCTTGAGATACCAAGTCTCCTCAGTGTTCCTTCTCTAATGGGAGAAGTAATGCAGCTCAGAGAGGAGAAAAGAAAATTCAGACGCACAGAACTGCACATAAACCCACCAAGTGTGAACAGTCTAAGGCATGAGGTAGGCAATAGGAAATGTAGGACAGATGGTGTGGTAAAAGCACGGTCATCAGCATTAGTCCATTCAGATCTCACTGCTGCTAACTGAATGACTCGTTTTCAGAGGACTCTCTGATGAGTGTCTTCAAGAGCTGGTTGTAACAGAAAGTTCCTCAGTCCAACCAATCCACTTTCAATTTCTATGATCACATTGGTGGTTTCTGATGATGATGGAGATTGTCTGCATCCCATGTTCACAGTCTGGGGCAGGGAGTCAGGGTGCAGCCTCCAGTGATCAAAAGGTCTCTGCATTTGTTCCCACAGAAAATATTCCCTAGAAAAATCATAGAATATACTCCCAAAGTCTTCTTGGTACAGTCTGTCCTCTCTGGAAAATAAGTTTAAAAAAATCAAAAAACAGAATTAACATCTTACAAACACAAAGAGTTTTGGTGTGTGGGCAAGACAGGAATCCTGATACATCCTGGACCTAGGGATTTATCTGTAGGGTGTGTATCAGCTGTACCTCACTCCAAAAAGCAACCACCGTAGGGTGAGGCTGTGTCTCTTCTTTACTATTACCCCCAAATCTGATGCATAGATAATTTTGTTAATCCTGAGTGTTGTGTAGCATTAGGGAAGATATAAATTGTCAGTGTAAGAATATTCTTCTACAGTACATGACGCTATGTAGATAAATTTTTACGTAAGAAATTCTGTGACTTTAATTTTCCTTTTGAAATACCTTACATATTGATTTGCTGTGATTCAAGTGACCGAAAGTTTCATCTGAGAGCAGATTTAATAGAAAAGAAAGAAAAAAAAAAAAAGAAGAAAGAGAGAGCTAATGAATATGATGTTTAGTATGCTGTCAGCCATTTAAGTCTTATGCTGCCACAACTCCAGTTAGCTGAGCACAGCAGTAGTTATGAGGAGTAATGAGTTTGCCAGACATTTTGAAATTCTCTCCTGCTGTGTGCTGTCAGTTGAAAAAGAGGGAGACAGTGATGGCCAACAATTTAAACATAATGAATTGACCATAACTAGCACTTAAAGAACAATAAAGCAAAGACTAAATGGCAAGATCTGGCCAACTAGCTTGAAAGTTCCCTGAATATGACAAGGATTGTTAAAGTTTTCCTTGAAAAGAAAAATGCAGCTATAGATTCAGTAACCAGAAAACATTTAATTAGAAATAATCATACTCTATTAGAAAAACAACATAATTTATGACATTATAATGAATATTAAAGACATTTACATATTTTTTCATTCTTTTTTTTTTTTCCTGCCCAATTCAAGGTAGAGGTAGTTCTTGATAATTTTGAGTAACAAATAAGAAAAAGACAGATGCCAAATATATCTGAGCTAGTTCAGTTCAGACAGAAGTCCAGTTCTAATGACACTCCTGTGAAAGAAGAGAGATCACTTTCCTTCTGCAATTATCTCTCCAGAAAGATTGAAGTCCAGATTTTTAGAAAACTAAGTAGATATTCATAGCTATCACCAAGTTGCACAGTTAAGGTATTCAGTATTTTCTGGTAAAAGAAGGATTGGACATCAGATTCTCCACTCTGAAAGAATATGCCTGAGCCATTTGAAGTTATTTAGATCAGCAATATATGAAAAATTTGTCCTGCTGGAACATTATTTTTAAAGTAATATTTTAGCATTGATAAGAAAGAAAACAAACAAGCAAACAAAGAAAAAACCTCAAACCCACAACAAATGGCCTTTTCCTTCTTTTTTAATTTCTTTCCAGTGAGTAAGATTGAATGTAATATTTCAGCCTTGTAGAATTAAGTCAAATCAATTTCATTTGAGTTCAGTTCTACTATTAAGCTGGAGCAAGTGAGCCTGCAGAGGGCTATGAAGTTGTTTCTTATTCCAGGTATAAGCTACAAGACTTATCAAAGGAGAGGATTTTCTTTCCCTGTACTAAGGAACCCAAATCTTAGTTTATAAGGCTGAGCAAGTCACCTCATGACTCTGTTATAGCCAGCAGAGAAAAAAACAAAAGGCACTGCTAAACAATTACTTACCTCCCTAAAATGGGCATGGATGGATCAGATTAATTGTACCTATTTTTGTGTCTATTTGCTATAAAGGGAGTCTCAAGTGTTTAATTCTGAATTTAACATTCAGTTTTTAGACACCTAAATTTTCTGCAATTTTTTTTGTCATCGATATATCTCATTTGATTATTTTTCCATAAATATTTTATTTCATTTCTTTTGAGATAACAAAGACAAGGATTTTTTCCCTAAAATCCAACTCTACATGACTTCAACAGTTCCCATGTTCAAACAGCAGAACCAGGACTGAATATATACAATTTGTATCATGTTATATCAGTTAAGTTATGCAATGCAGGTAAATGTAATATTGATCATTCTTGACAATGACTCTCTGTTTTGTATGTGATATCAGAAATAACAACCTTCTAGATTTTTTTTTAGACTACAGCAGTGACTTGTTGTAAGGCATATTTGAAGAACTGGAAATCCACAGCATTATGAGCTGATCCTCTGGGAGCCCCCTGGGAGCCACGAGAATACATCAGAGCAGCACTGCTAGGAGAGATTTTAGTTCACAGACCACTAGCTTGACCAAATATGTAACTTAAGTGGCTAACTATTTTCTTTTTACTTTTAAATGATAAAAAAGTTATGGGGCAGATTTATTTCAAACTAAGAAAACAAGAACTGGGCATGCCAGGCTCAGAGCTTCATCTTCTTTGTTTTCATCAGGCATCTTGGCTGTAGAAGAGGCATGCAAAGAAGTCTCTGGACTACCTGGATAATATAAAAAGCAGTGTCAAGTTTACTTACGGAAGGTAATGTTGGATCACAGGTTTCAAATGTCTTTGTCCAACAGAAGCACAGAGACACAGAGTCAATGTAAGGCCTAAAACTTTCCACTTCCATTGGATGTAACTATATTGCCACTTTTGTCATACAACAGGAAAGCATGATTTTGTCACAGCACTTGGCAGACACACAACTTGGTGTCATATCACATATGAGAGTGAGCTCATGTAGTACACGCAGCTGTTCAGTATGTGCTTATGTGTACAGGAAGAAGGGAACTGTAATTGTTTATTGGCCACACGTAAGCTCCCAGCACTACAACACTGAAGCAAATACTAGCATCTGACTTTCCCAAATAATTCCCTGCCTGTTTAACACACTGTCTAAACACCACAGAAGGACTGCAGCTTTTACAACTAGATAAGGAGAGCAGCTTACAGCAAGAATGGCAATAGGCTTATGTACTGTAATCCACAGCCATAGCTGTAGCCTAGACAGAGTTTTGTGAACAGCATATAAACCTATCCTGCTCTCACAGAGTGTTCTTGCTATTCAAACCCATTTCATAAAGTGCTTTTACATGTAGCTCTGTCACCCACTGTAATGTCTGAACTGTATCATCTTTTCTGCTACATGATTATTTTTCATCCAGGATTCCTGGTATAGTTCCTGCTCCTCGAATGGACAACAGAGGAGTTCAAGCAGGGAACTTAAAAGTGAAAAATAGAAAAGACTAATCCTCTTTAGAAATCAAAAAGGAATATTCCTGTTGAAATTTCTCCCTAGCTTTTAGGTTTGGCAATATTTTTACGGGGAAAGTAATGAACTTTTAGAGGCTAATACAAAACAAACACAATAAGGGGAAACACACTTATCACAATCCTTAGCAAAAAATATTCCAAACCATTTTTTCATACAAAGGCAATGCTCTATTTCACAGGGGGGTTTTTTATCACTCAGAGAATAGTATCTCTTATTAAACAAGAAAATTTGGGGTATTTCCAGCCGTTGTAAGCAACCTGTATACTTTGTACTTAAGCACAACTGAATCTTTGAAAAAATAATTTTCTCTACTTGGAACAATATAAAAGAAACACTGGGTGTTAGAAGAAGGTATGACCTTAATGTTCCAGTTTTTGAAAGCAAATATTTATGAGGTTAATCAAATTTGCAACTAGTTAAGAATTCTGCCGTTAAATAAATGCAATGTCCATACTCTGATGTCAGCAGAACAATAAGCTCATATTGACTGACTTAGCTGCCAAGAGCTGGTTTACTCTAGGATGGGGACTCAGTCCCCATTCTGACATTTATTCTAATCATATTTTGAAAACAGTAAGTTCTCAAAACTGGTGGGTAGTAACCATTTTCCACAACTACCAATGTAGGAAAGATGTTTTATTCTTAAAACTGAATAGGAAAGCAGCATGATCTACGTGTGTAGGGTCTTCGGAGGGGCCTGACTTTTACCCTGATCTTGTCCTTATTCTGATATGTAACAGGATGCCACTAACTTGTCTGTGTTGCCATAGTCTGTCTGAGATCTTCAGGGTAATTATTCCAACTATAAATGCAGAAATTAATTCCAAATTGCTATACTTTGAGTGAGAGGTTAAGTCTTAGAGAATATTGACTACATATTCAGACATCTAGTTACAGGCACCTAATCTGAATCTTTACTCAGTTTTATCCATGAGAATTTTTTGCTATGATACTGACATGCTTCCACACAATAAAAAGTATTTATTAAAAATCTGCCTGAAATTCAATAGCAATAGGCAGGGATAAATGCAGATTTCTGAAAGATGTACATTGCTGTCACAAGGCACAAGACAGAAAGTCCAGAAAAAGAGAATGTCTGAAGAGGCAAGCAGGACACTTAGGTGTCAGTTTCTTGCTCTGCCACTGACTGTTTATGTCC
The DNA here is from genome assembly GCA_035222235.1 of Margarornis squamiger. Lineage (NCBI taxonomy): Eukaryota > Metazoa > Chordata > Aves > Passeriformes > Furnariidae > Margarornis > Margarornis squamiger. The sequence continues at coordinate 25,577,184 of JAWWTY010000077.1, read as the reverse complement.
TTGGATATACCAATTAGCTTTTCTATCCTGTTTTGGTTTTCCCTGAAGGGTTAATAATGTTATTTCACTACCTCTGAATATTTGAGATAATCCACACAAGACTCTGAAGCATTTGGATACAAGGCTACCAGTACTATTCTATGAAAGAGCATTTAATAGAGACTCAGCACTAGACTGGTATTACATGCCCCTCTTCGATGCCTTTATTCATTGCTTTTCATTTATATCAGCCCAATCCCTGCAGTGCACAGCCACACAAAGTGTAGCCACCCAGCAATCAAGATCTGTGTAGACAGCTTCCACACTTCAGTTCATACAACCAACTAGACCAGTGTTGAAAGCTTTTTAGATTTATTTTTTTTCTCAAATTTCTCTTATAAGTTTTTGCTGCTTTTCTTATTTTTCCTCCTTCCACCTTTTTTCTCATTTCTGATCCTGAAGCACATAGAGTTACTTCGTGTAACACAGGTTTCTCAGACCTCTCCTAATTGGCAAAACCCTCCTGAGAGGATGACTTTTTAGCATTTCAGCATCTCATATTATTGCTGTGATATTTTGCATAAGAGCTGCCAGACAAAAAATGATTCAGGTTTAGTTTGCCAAATAAGATTACTAATGGGAGTGGACAATGGATTTGCAGATAAACCTTTTTGTCTCATTCTACCCCATGAATCTGCAAATATATCACCATTTAAATGAATGGCATTTTATGGAGATGGCAGGAGTTATTCATAACATTTCTACACATTCAAACTAGAAAATAAATCTCCTGTTTTCAAAACTATTATCTCTTAGAGATTACATAGCCTCAAAGTCATATTAAATCCTAGTGTAGTGTATAAAGGCTTTTCCAAATTAATTCAATTTGGTTATGCAGATTTGGGTTTGTCTACATATTGTTTTCACATAACATTTTTAGTATTAACTCTTTTACAAAATGATTAGACTTCAGAAATTAAAATAAAGATCTATGTGGGAAAATAGGATGACGTTGGTCTTTCTTTAACACGAGCATCTGCTTCTTCTGTAAGCTAGTGGCTGCTGAGCAGACAAAAGTTCTTAAGTTGAAGTGTGACTGCATAAATCATGCAAAACAATTCAAAGTTTCTAGGCATCAAGAGGCTTGCAGACTTGAGGTGTGATTGAAGAGTAATAATGTACTTTTGTCAGTGAGTTAGCCTGGATCTGCAAAACAGACTAGCTGATTGAAGGACTTGACCTAATGATCTCATTCTTTTATCTCTACTCTGTCCTTGTTTCCAGTCCACTCTAGATTTTTGTTCCCCATTTCTTAGTAGACAAAAATTTTCCCTCCATTCCACTTATGTAAATGAATTTCAATGAGCTTGTTAGTTTTGGTGAGATCACTTTTTATGGTACCCTTACTATTTTCAGTTGATGTGACAGACCTAGAAACAGGTAATAAAAATAACTTTGGCACAGAGAAGACAGACCTTTTTTTCCAGAAAATTCCAAATTATTTATTTCTAGATCTATTTAACTAGCTTAACAGCACTTCAGGTAAATATAGAGAAGACTTAAAAAAAAAAAAAAGTAAAATAATTATTATACAAATACCAAAAATCATGAAAAAATATACCTACTTATATATGACTATTTAGATTTATCTTGACTGTGTCATCTAATGCTTAATATGTCTTAAATCATTCCTCATCTACAAAAGGCTGTTATGGGTTTACCAGACTTTTCCTGGACCATATTAATTATTTCACAAATAATATTATTATCTAAAATCTGTGCTAAAGGAGCACTTGAGATTTCTGTTTATGACCTACACCATATTGTACTCATCTTGTTCCAGCACAGAAAAAAAATTCCAAGCTTGACACCTGAAATAAACTATTTTGTTCAAAGTTTTTCACCTAACATTATTCATGTTTTCAATTCAAGTAAAGAACATTTAACATCTTAATAAGCACTGTGAATAAAAGGTCATTTAAGGAACCAAAAATGCAATATACATTTTTAACATCTTTATAAGTTACCTTATCCACAGTTGTCATCTTTGTCATCAGAGCAGAAGGATATGCTGATTTTAATAAAATTTATGTGACTGGCAGTTCAATAATTCACAGGTGATTTCAGATTTTGGTGTTCTTGCAGAAAAATGTAAGTTTCATTTTGAATGGTTAACAGGGAAACTAATGAAGATCCATGATTTAATTTAGATATAACTGAAAATGGTTGCTATTAGATGCCTTCTAAAAGTGTATTTTTTCTAAGCTGCTCTATCACAAAAAAGAGATCACTTTACAATATCTTTTGATCATCTTCATTATCAATCATATACCATGTGCTTTAGCCATTTAAAAATAAGAACAAAATCATTGAACTACTCTTGTTAAAGATAATGTTGCTTGAAATTACAGGAATAGTTTCTCTTTATGTTGTCATTTTCAGAGTGCAACTAGCAACTGATTTATTTTAGTATACATTCATAAAGTAGGGCTGCAGTTTTGTAGACACTATTTCTCTGTCTTACACCAATATATATATGTGACATTCCACACAAGAGGGCATCCATAAGGGGAAAAAAAATCTGTCTTACTTTGCTTATTTTTATATCTGATTTATTGTTTCTAGGGATTTAATCAAAATTTCCACTCAGAAACCTAATTTTTGAAACCCATTTACATCTTACTGGCTATTCTAAAGTGCAACTAATGGGAAGACCCATTTTATATTTATTTTTTTTAGCTGAAAGGATATTTTGAAAGGAAATTCATCCAGTACCAAAAGGTTTGAGAAAGTTTTGCACTCATTATTTATGCCCTCTATTCAGGCTATAAGTGAAACTCTCAGTGCTGCTTGGTCAGGAGACTTTAACCCAATTAAAAAGCCCTTGACAAAATAGGCTACTGCATTTCAGGCTCAGTTAGCCTCAGGAGAAAACATCAAGGGTAGGGACATGACAACATGGTCAATTATCATGACATCTGATATGTTAGCCCAACCCTGCAATGCCATTAACTAAAATCAAGTGAACTAACACAATTAAACAGAAGAGCCTCTTTATCCATCCAAATATACTCCAAAGAAAGGTGACCCAGTGTCTTCCAGATCTTTTCAGGGAAGAGGGGGTAAAAGCTCCATATGGAGCATTGTTGCATCCTTAGGTATAGCCATATATTCAAATCAAACTAGAAATCAGTCTTAAATTTTGCATTATTCCTCTATGTCTCCTTTTTCTCTTGCATAAACACTTACCATTCAAATGTCTTACAGCAGCAGTGAAGCATCATCCTTGTCCTTATCTCCTCTGTGGTCCATCTACACTACATACTCAACAGGCTAGCACTAGTACAGAAACCACACAGCCCTGTTTGGCCAGACAGAGTTCAAGAAGCATTTGGACGATACTCTCAGGCACAGGGTGTGACTCTTGGTGAAGGTCCTGTTCAGGGCCAGGGGTTGGACTCCATGGTCCTCATGAGTCTTTTGCTGCTTGGTATATTCTGTGATTCTGTGTTTCCTCCCCCATTGCAGCGATTTCTTCCAGGAAGGGCTTATTTGTGTAATTTTTTTTTTTTTTCCAAAGTTTACTTTTTGTTTAAACCATTTAACAATATAGAAAATACTTACATGCCTCTCAGGCTTTACTTTCTATTCTAAACAGGCAAACTTCTGGTAATCTAAGCAGTTGTGGAGGGTTGAGTTGGCTCCGTGCCAAACCCAACTGCCGGCCACACAGATTCCCCCCCGCAACAGAGAAAGGGA